>JAEOAD010000021.1:2400000-3600000 GCA_036365145.1 Orientallactaga sibirica
CTTTATCGCCAGCAGAAGACAGATGACTCACGGAGGGTATTCTATATAGGCCTGCCAGTAATTGTCTTTATGACTTCATGAGCCTTTTATGGTCCCCGCTGGGAAAGGTGTTTTATTTTTCTTCTTTTCATTCTCCATTTTCAGTCGTTAAATAACCAACTTTCTGGGATCAGAAGGAATGTCAGATTCAGGGTCTAGGTGAGACAATCCCAAGACTGCAGTGGCCGTTGGAACAGAAGCGAAGGCAAAGACATAGGACAAAGGGATTGAGGACAAGGTGGTTGGCCCAAGAGGACATGGAGTGGGTGATCACCAACAGTGATTAATAGAACACATCAAAATTTTAAGATGAAGAAATGTTTCTTGTTTGGAGATTTATTTTCTCAGTGACGCTTGGCTTAGATGAATGATGATGTGAGTTTATGTTTCCAGCGTATACACAGCCTCTTCTGGGAGGGTTGGGGTAAGGAGATTGGAGTGGTTGGATGGGGAGGAAATATATGGTGGCTCCAAAGAGTGTTCAGTGGAAGGATGGCCACAAAAACATCATAATCAACTGACATCTGGTTTCTATACAGGCAAGCATCAGATACTTGTTTAAATAGAAAGAGACTATATTTCATCCCACTGGGGTCCCTGGGGCTGGGTCCTACCAGCTTGCAAGCTTATGAAAACAAATTGTTAAAGTCTCAAGAATTTTGTTATCTCTTTTACAGTATGTTAGTAACCTGAAATCAGCCAGGGTGGGATATTGACACCATAGTAATGAGCAAATCCTACATAGGACAGCCCTACCCCCATCCCTGGCCAGGTGTTAGACATTTCTTGTCATACCACTGTAGTCTTCCCTGCAGTTGATTATTCACGCAGAAGGAAAGGACTACTTGGCAGGCTCTTTATATCTCCTTACTGATGCATCCTCCCACCTCGACACCATGGATGCGTTCTAGAGCATCATACCTAAAAGGCTGACGCTGTGAGCCAAAGGAGACTGTGAGGTCCTATTCACATTTTCTTGTTGTACAGATAAGATAACTGACAGCCAGAGGTGGGGAGTGGCTTGGCCAAGCCAGTAGCCTGGGGTCTGCAGCCTGGTGATATGTCTTCTTCTCCAGCCAGTGTCTGTTCCCTTAGTCCTTTTAGCATGTTACACTATTTAGACCTACTGTATATATTAGGCAGGAGATGAATGCAAGACTTGGGCTGGCTGAAATAAATTCTTCAGTCTCAGGTCTGTGGAATGAGCCTGTGAGTTCTGTGTGTGTATTTGCGAGAGCATGCTTGGGGTTTGATGGCTCCCTGGTGCTCAAGGTCCATCCAGGGCTGCCTTTCTCTCTACTTTGCCATTGTCTGAGGATCCCACTGGAAGCAACTCAGACTTCAGTCTTTCAGCAACAACCATCTGGAATAACTAGAAAATAAATGAATAAATAAAAATAAGAATCCAAATTGGAGCTCTGCCTATGAACCTAGAGTCCTTAGTGATAAGGGTGCCTAGGTGGGCTGAAATGTTGGCAGACTGGTGATTTTATCTTGGAGAGGTCATTGTGAGCTGCATAGGGGTTCATGATGAGCCCAGTGTAGATCGGGGGTTGGAAAATAGGCTCTGCCTGGGAGCTGAGAGTCTGAAGCTAGCTTTAATGATTGCTTTTGGTGTAAAAACGTGGCCTTAGTCAAGAAAGAGACTCAAGATGAAAATCTCCTCAATTCTTAAATATATAGGTTTATTCTAATGTAGACCGAATTCTAATATGGTAAACATTCCAATGTGGACTATAGGATCAGGCAGTCCCAGGGCTGAAAAGGTTTAACAGACTCTCTCCCTGCATCCAGGCATCAGTGGGGGTTACTGGAGGGTCAATACAAGGGGATGTAGTGCCAGTGTGCTCTGCAAGCTGGCACCAATAAATTCATCTCTTGAGGTCCAGTCTCCTAATGTACCAAAGTAGGGATTTCAGACCATATGGTCTTTCAAGCTCTAACATCCCAGATCCTAAAGAAAAGGGAGCACATTGAAAAACAGAAACACACACACATACACACACACACACACACACACACACGTTAACAAACAGAGAAAGCTTTCAAAAACCTCATTCAAATTATTGCTGGATTTGTCTATTAGTGAGATTTGTTTCTTTGCATGTGCTAATTGGTCTTGGCATTAATTAATCTGATTTCATTATATTCTCTTTAATTTGTCAAGATATCATTTTGTTATTGGGTGACGGAACACTTTGGAGGATTGTTAGAATCGGAATGTATTTTTCCCCCCTTTTAAAGTTCCTAGAGAAAAGTCATTATCAATTAAGTTAATTTGCATACACATTAGGTTAATCGTTTTAGTTTAGCCAAATTTGTGGAAATTTACATAGCAAATTGACCCTCCACATTTCACTTAAACATATGTAGCACACCGAGTAGTACATTTTGAGTTGCTAATGAAACTGAGGTTATTTTACACGCTTCTTTTAGTAAAAGAGGTCTAATTAGACCAAGTAATTTTTTATTTCATCCGTAATTGCAAAACAAATAAGCTCCTCTGCATTTTTTTTCCCCTAGCAGCAGCATCACACGGACAGGGACGTTAATAGGGAAGTCATGTTTTCCTAATTAAGCCCAGTTTGATTCCTGCTCACTGTGCCCACGTCAGCCCTCCACGCTTTCTCCTAGGTGCTCTTCTGCCAGAGCTGCTAAGCCTCCTGGTATACCTATTAATAGAAGACTCCCCCACATGGAGCCAACTGAATTAAAAAAATGTAACTAGGAAGGCAGGGTGGGAATTTTGACAGATTTGTTTTTAATTTTTTTTTTTAATGCCAGAGAAGAGAAACTTGAATTCAAAAGTGGTGGTGGTGGGGGGGATAATCTTGCTTTTTTTTTTTTCCATCAGGGGAAGAGAAGAGGAAAAATAGCTTTTGTTCTTCCCCAGAAAAGAAGTTGGCATAACATATTGGTAGCGTTTCAAAAGTGAACTCCAGGGGCTATCTTACACAGCATTGGAAAACTGGCCACAGTCTTCCTTTCAGAACTGCAGAGAGCTTAACATAGATAACGTTGGGTAGCTGAGAAAAATTGGATCTGGGAGCTGAGCCTTAGATGAGGGGAGATGGAAGGGAATGTTTGGGCGGCGGGGGGGAGGGGCAGTCCCAGAGGAAGTCAGTGCTAAAGGTGAAGGTGTGTTGGGGGATGAGGGTAGATTCATATGGAACCTGCGCTCCTACGGATCCTCCAAGAAGACACCAACCACTTGCTTTGTGTCTTCTGGCATACCTGACTTTTCCGAGCTGTAGAGGAGAATGAGAGGAAGCAAGGAAGGGTCTGATTGAAGGGATTGGAAGAGGTGCTGTGCTTTGTGTGTGGAGGAGTCAGGACACTTGAATTCCAGAACTGGTTCACCACCGTAAAAAGCAACCGCAATCCTTCACATCTCATGTATCCCATCTTCTTGAAGCATGACCTTTCAGCTCTTTTATTTGAATCTAGGCTGTCCTGTGACTTGTTTGGGCTAATAGAATGTCCCACCGTGATGATGGGTCAGTTTAGCCTAATTCCCAAAGCCTACCTGGTTCTACTCACTCTCTTGGAGCCCTGCTGCCACCCTTGCCTGTCTGTTGGAGGAGATAGTGGGAGACACGGGGCCCAATGGTTTCCATGGCCCAAATGAGAGCCAGTCAAACACCAGAAACAGTCACCTCATTGACCTGCAGGTGGCCACAGGTGGCCTGAGGAATCCTAACTGAGCCCAGGCTAAATTTTCAACCTACTTATTATGGGCTAAATAAATGGGGTTGCTTTTAGGTGCTAAGTTCTAATGTGATTGTATAAGTGGCAAGAGCTCACTGATCAGTCATTAACCAGTTGTGTATTCTCAGGAAATGCCTCCCAGGTTTGAGCTTTCTCACCTGTAAAACCAGTGAGGACTGAGAATCTGGTTTTGCCCCAGCTTCCTAAGGCTCCCAGTTATAAAACTTGCTTACCTTAACAGGGACATTTTCCCAGGGAGGGTGATAGGTAGGTGTGGTAGTTTGAATATATGGCCCCCAATATATTCAGTGTTTTATTAGTTTATAGTTTGCATCTGCAGCCACCTTGCTAGAGGCAATGTCACCGGGGCAGGTCTTAAGGTGCGGTGATGGTTTGAGATTGCATTGTAAAGATATGCAAAGTGTGCCTAATAGGAGTTCCTGAAGTGTGCTGTGGCTTTTGGCGGTCGTTTTTGCTCTGTGTGCTGTGTGCCTGGTTGGCTTTTTCTCTCTCTGCTTGGCCCTGTGTAGACAGGCCAGCTTCTCCTGCCATTATGGAACTTCCCCTGGATCTGTAAGCTTCAATAATAATATCCCTTCCTCCATAACTGTGCCTGGTCTGGAAGTTCATCTCAGCAAACCTGAAGCTGTCTGCTACAGTAGGGTTCTATGAGCACTTATAATAGGGCTCTAACCCCCAGAAGAGAGTTCATCAGCTCTTCTCTAGCTGCAAAGAAGAGAAGATAACACACATAGGAGGGGAAAAGGAAGCATCTCTATCGTGAAACAAAGAACACACATGGGAAACTGTTGGGCCCTGCTATGCGCTGTGATGACAAAGTGGTGGCATGTCTGTGAGCGTCAACTTTGGGAAGATGAAGTTAGGAAACTTTGCTGGGAGAGGCATTCTTGGAAAACCCATTAGTCTGTTAACATCAGCTATAGAGCAGACTCGGCTTGGAACTTCATCAAGGTAGGACACAGTCTGTGGGCTACACATCCTGCTGGAGTCCCCGGAGAGTGATGCCACTGGAAATGTGGTCAGCAGCCTTTACTGGGGTTTCTCGACTTTGTTTCAACACCATACAGGCAGATACCAGGCACATGTGAGACAGTTTATAACATGCCCTGGTTACACATAGTGCCTGGGATGGACTCCTAACTCCTTTCTATACAGCTGAGAATATGCTGAGGCCCTCCCCTGGCAAATGGATAAACACAAGGTGGTTTCTCCAGCTCTTGTGATATTATTTGGCCTTACAGAGGACTAGAGAACTGACAGATTGCTACATGAGTGAGTCTGGAAAAAATAAAAAATAAAAACACTATGTGAAAAGAGGCGGGTCACAGAAGACCCACGCTGGATGATTCCATTCATATGACGGTTCAGAACATGGAGCCCCAGAACATGGAGCCCTCTATAGGCAGACAGCAGAGTGGTGGTTGCTTAGGTCTGGAAGAAGATGACAACTAACCTATATAAGGTTTCTTTTAGGGTGATAAAATGTCTTAGCATTTGTTTGTTGTGATGATTATGTAACAGTTAAATACACTTTAAGTGGGTTAATTATGAGAGGTGCATGAATTATATCTCAATAAAGTTGTTTCAAAAGTACTTTTGGGAATATAATGGCTAAGAATGAGCGGTCTAGTGCTCAGCTTATGTAATCAGAACTTAGTATTTGTGATCGTCAATGAGTCCAGCAATGAAAGTTGCTCCACTGGTGCAAGAGTTTGCTCAGATTGTACCCAACAAGTCATTCACCAGGTTTAATCTTCTGTTATTTGCAACATGTCTCTTCTGGAACATCTGTAGGTTGACACTCTTCTGGAAACATCTATGCTATATGAAGTTCCTGCTGCAGGGCTCAGCAACTGGGTTGCACCACTGGCTACCAGTCCAGGCTCCACACAGGTCTGAGCACACAAATGCTTTCTTGGTTTTCTGAGAACAAAAATGGCCTTATAGGGTTGGTGGCACCAGAAGTGTCATTCTGCCAAGGTACTCCAGGTGGATATGGAACTGGCCTGCAGTGGTAGGAACCCTGTGTGAAGGTCAAATTCTACAGCCAGGCAAGAGATACACACCCATGGGAACAGGTCCTATGACACAGTAAGGAGTGGAGAGAGCCAGAGAACTTCTACTCTTCTAAGACATTCATTCAGCTGTGCACCTTCCCAAGCCTGTTTGAGGGCTCCCATGTGTGACACCTACTACAAGGTCAAAGCCTAACTCTGGAATTCCAGGGATAGATGACATTGCCTGGGACTTTTCCAGTAGTAGCAAGGTCAATGGTGTGGCATAAACTTGGAATCAGAAGATGTGGTGATTTGGTTTCAGATGCCCCCCCCCATTAACTCGTATATTTTGAATGCTTGGTCTCCAGCGAGTGGCAATTTGTGAGGTGGAGCCTTGCTAGAGGAGGTGTCACTGGGAGCAGATGTGGAGTGTAGCCTACTGTGTGTTCTGAGTGAGCTCGTGCTTGCTGCTGTTCTCTCTCTGCTGTAGATGATGATGATGTGAGCCAGCTTCCTCTACCATGATGAAGCTTCCCTTGGAAACTGTAAGCCTGAAACCCTTTCCTCCCATGAACTGCTTCTGGTCAGGTGTTTTTTTTTTTTTTTTTTTTTTTTTCCCCAGCAAGAAGAAGATAACTATGACAGAAAAATGGACACCAGGTGTGGTGTGGAATGTGACATTTTGACTCAGATGTCCTCCATCAATACATGTGTTCTGAATGCTTAGTCCCTAGCTGGTAGCAATTTGGGAGTTGGAGCCTTGCTGGAAGAAGTACATTTCTGGGGCAGTTCTATATAGCCAGATGCCCCTTGTCAGAACTTGGCTCATTCTCTCCTGCTGTGGCAAGGAGGTGACGTACAGCCTCCACTCCTGCCATACTGTCCCCTATGATCACGAAGCTTCCCCTCAAGACTGTCAACCAAAATAAATTCCTTCCTCCCATCTGCTGGCTTTGTTCAAGGGTCTTATCCCAGTCATGTGAAGGTAACTACAATAGAAGACAAGGGTGGCAGTCTTGCCTCTATCATTTTGAGATCCAGGAAGGACGTTCAGAACTTCATGCCTTCCTTCTCACAGAAGCAAAGGGGCATATGAAGGAAATAATAGTGTAGGCTAACTGTCCTTTGTACAATGTGAAAATGAGTGTACAAAGGCAAGGCACAATGGTTCTCTATAGAACCCAGCTGGTGTTTCCTCTTAGGAGTTTACAGCTTCTGCTCATTGATCAGTTCAGGACCTATCAGGGTTGGCCATGCCACCTCCTACTTCCATAGGCCCTGTCACTTGTCCCTTTGTGGATCCAGAAGCAAAGTAGAAAATGGCATTTTTGAATGAGGCTGACAGTTCACCAGGCACGAAAACCCACCCAGTTGTGACTCAGAGTTTTGGAGGCGCAGATAGAATTAAGGAAATGTTAATGTATTCGCATCGCTTTGCCTCCTGCCTACACAGGCAGAAGCAGCAAGGAAAGAGGTTGGAGTGGAAGAGGGGACCGGGAGAGAGGGAGGGATGCACTGCTAAGATCCAGGGGTAGGGGCTGTGTGGGGACTCTGGGGTCCCAAGGCTGCCTGCCTATTGCAGCTGGCCTGGGAACTTGAGGGGACAAGAAGGAATGTGCTTGCATCTGGTCTCTGCCAAGTGAGTGTACTGTCCAGAATGCTGCATCAGCTAGGGTATAGGACTAGAGAAAATGTGCTCACACTGGGAACTGTGGAGGTGGGGGATGCGAGCCAGATAACCCAGAGCTGTCTGTTTGAGTCTCCGCGCTGTGGCTTGTCAATGGCAAACAGCCATTTAGAATCAATGTCTTTCGAAACCAGGTCCCTGAATACTGTATGCTTAATAGAATCTGTCTATCTGTGTGTTTATGTAGGGAGCTGGCTCCCCAGGGCATAGCAGCCAGGATGCTGCCTCAGCATGCAATAATCCCCTGGGAGGCTGCCTCCTTCTCCTCTTCCTGCTGGGGTTCCAGGACTGAGCTGTGCGGGGCAGGGCTGAGTGGCTGCCAGTTTGATGGGCATACGTGGAGGTACTTTGAATCATGGACCGTGCTATTCCCTTGTTATGCAAGTATCCATTGTAGCATTTGCTGGGGGCAGATGAGGTTACCACTGCGGGTACTCAAAAGGTTAAAAAGAAAAGTCGCATTCTTCACAGTTACCTCTGATCTAGACTTACGGCCCTCCTAAAAGTCTGCCCTCCACTTACTTGCACCAGGCGCCCAATAAACGGTGTTGATAGAAAAAGATGCTGACCGTAGAATCCAGCCAAGGTTCAGGGGGTGGTTGCTGTTCAAGTGAATTATGGGTCTCCCAGGGGCACTCTGAGGCACCACTAGGAATCCTGGACCTTCTGGGATGGAGGATGCTGGGCTGGTTTCCTCTATGTGGGTGGCATATTCTCTTGTTCTTCCTCTGACCTGACTCTCCCAGCCCACCAGTGCCCAGGTTCACCTCACTGGAACTGGAAGGAAAGCCTAGTACAGAGGCAGTATCAGCTACTTTTCTCCGTGCTGTGATCAAATGCCTGACATGAAACAACTTAAGGAGAGGAAGGGTTTGTTTTTGGCTCACGGGTTGAGGGTACAGTCCGTTATGGAAGCGAAGGCTTGGGAGCTGGAGTGTGAAGGGGCTGGCCATGTTACATGTGAAGTCCGGGAGTAGGGCATGAACAGGAGGTGGGGCTGGGCTATCAGATCTCCTCAGTGCCAGCTCCCAATTCTTCACTTCCTCCAGACTCCAAGTCCAAGGCCCTACAACCTTCTAGAACAGTGCCATCATCTGGGGAACAGGCATCATGGACACCTAACAGCCTATGGGGAAATTTCACATTTAAGTCCCAATAGGTAGTGACCCCATGAAAGAAAACAAAAGAGAGGCAATTAGCGCTTTGGGTGAGGAGGACTATTCAGGAGCACAGCCTGGCTTTGAGGAGCTTGGGTGGGACTCCTTCCTGCTGCGGCAGGCTAGGAAGCCTTTAGAACGCTACTTGCCAGGAAAGGAAGGGCTCTCTCTGCCCTCTTCTCAAGTCTTGAATGTTTTAAATGCCAGTCTTCATGGTTTGATGGAGAATTTTACACTAATGCAGAGTATTACCTAGTTAATTTGACTAGAATAGAATGTGATTTTACACGGTGAGGCTGTTGCCTCCTGAACTAACAGTTCCATGATCATGGGCTGGGCAGCCTGCTCTTGTACAGTCTGAGAGCTGAGGGCCATCAGTAAACGAGATTGCAGAGAGTCGTTCACTCATTTACTTCCTTTTTAAAAACTCACTTATGGGGCTGGAGAGATGGCTCAGCGGTTAAGGTGTTTGCCTGCAAAGCCAAAGGACCTCAGTTCAGTTCTCCAAGGCCCATGTAAGCCAGATGCACAAAGAGACGCATGAATCTGGAGTTTGTTTGCAGTGGCTGCATGCTCTGGCACACCCATTCTCTCTCCCTCTCTCTGTCTCCCTTTGCCTTTTTCTCTCAAATAAATAAATAAAATATAATAAAAAAAACACCTCATTCATTAACTCTTAAGTTCACTCACTTCATTCAATAAACTTTTACTGGGCTAGAGAAATGCCTCAGCAGTTAAGTCACTTGCTTGTGAAGCCTGAGGATCCAGGTTTGATTCCCCAGGACCCACATAAGCCAGATGCACAAGGTGATGCATGCATCTGGAGTTTGTTTGCAATGGTTAGAGGCCCTGGTGTGCCCATTCTCTCTCTCTCTTTCTCTCTCTCTTAAATAAATAAAATTTAAAACTTAAAAAATTTTTTAAAAATAAACTTTTATTGTGGACCTAAGACATGCCAGATGCAGTGCTAGACCCTGGGTGACAGAGGTTTGCATAAGCCTCAGATACAACCAGTTAGAGCCCTGCCTGAGAAAGGGGTTGTGAATAGCAAAGTAGGCTACAGTGATCCAAGCATTAGTGCAAAGTATTGTGGGAGCCTAGAGCTGGCCCTGGCCACACAGCAAGCTACAGCTGCCACATGGGAGATTATAGCAGCCTCCGAAGAAGTGTGAAACCTGACCGACTCTTCCAGGGCTCCCAGCACAATCAATAGCTGGATACAATGAAATGGTAAGAGAGATATGAGCCACAAAGTTTCTCTGGGTCTTTGGAAGAGGCAGGTCTTGCCTTTCCACTGACCTCATCACTTGCTCAACACCAAGTCTGTGGAAGAAATGAGAAAGGCAAATCATTGATTTAGTAGAGACATGTTTCTCTCTTTTTCTCTCTCTCTCTTCCCTAAGCCAGAATAGTCTCTAAGGAGATTATTCATGGAGGCAGAGAGTACCTGCAAGAAGAGAGAATGAATGGTATCTCACTTTTGGTCCAAATGAGACACTCTGTGTTTTGACTGGAGATAAGGATAGTGAGCTTGGCTTGTGTTTCTAGGGAGAGCTTGGTTTGTGTTTTCTGCTTGTTTTTCTCTGGAGTTTTCCAAAGTGTGAGAAGAGGTGTTGGGAAATAAGGGATGGGAGGACTTCTTTTTGAAACAGCTTGGACCAAGGAAAGAAGGAAGTAGACTGTCGTGAGTCTTGGAAGAGGATGGAGTAGTGTTCCTGACATCTTAATTCTCCCCAGCTCTCAGCCAGCGCCTGAGTCTGAAACAAAAGGGGGTAGGGTTTCAGGAACAGCGTGAGGCTGTCCAGGAGTCTAAAATGAAGGGGATTCTTTCACTTAGGGGTTGGAGATGGACTTAGGAAGTAGGTTCCAATAGCTTGAGCTGACCTGGACTGGCATTATCCTCAGTGTCCGGTGGGGGGCGGGGAATGGCAGGGGAAATTGAATACATACCTGAGACTACCATGGGTATATCTAGAACAGAGATTGTCACATGGACGGAGTCACCAGCAGGAGATAGAACTAGACTAAGCCTGATGGAGACTTCTCCAGGAGATCAAACCACTGGTTATCCACAATAACTCGAGGCGTTTTCCCTATCTCTCCTCTTGTTTCCAGCACCAGTGAATCCAGCAAAGAGAAAAAGAGAAAGTGAGGTCAGGGGAAGAGATTGAGTAAAGGAAAGGTGAGGAGAGAGCTAATCAAAATTTAATATGTTATGAATAAGCCATATGTAAACCTCTTTTTTTTGACAATGGTACACCCAGAAGCCATAGATTGTTACTAGATAATTTTTAAAATTATTTATTTATTTTATTTATTTGCAAGCAGAGAGAGAGAGAGAAAGAGAAAGAGAGAGAGAGAGAGAGAAAGAGAAAGAGAGAGAGAGAGAGAGAAGAGAGGCAGACACACAGAGAGAATGGGCACACCGGGACCTCTAGCCATTGCAAATGAACTCCAGATGCATGTGCCCCTTGTGCATCTGGCTTACATGGGTCCTGGAGAATCAAACATGGAACCTTTGGCTTTGCAAGCAGACACCTTAACCACTAAGCCATTTCTCTAGTCCCAAGTAGATAATTTTAGTGCCAGGGATTGGAAACCTTTCAGTGAGTTGTTGGCCCTAGAGGTCCCTGATGCCCCCAAAACATTACAGGCCATTGCCAAGGCTTTTAGTTTCCCACCACTGAGAAATCCCACCACTGAGCTGAAAACCTCCTCGCTATAGGCCAACTGATAGAAGGCTGGAAAAAGCTACATTGCATGCAGCCCTATGGGAGAGAGAAGTCATCAGTAATGATGGATACTGCAAGCCTTAAGTTTGGCCAGCTAGGCCAAATGAGCCAACAGGTGCCATAGTGGCATGTCTGTTATAGGAGAAACCAACCACTCTCTAATTGGACTGGAGGCCTGTTCCATGGGAGAGAATATGTGCCTGGAACTGAAAATCTAGAGAAAAGCATGTGACAGGGGAGGTCATGAGCCCTAGAGGTGTAATGCCTGCTGTTGTCTGGCCAAATACATGTAATATGCTCACCAAACCACCCTATAAGCACTTTTCTTTTTTCTTTTTTTTTTCTTTTTGGTTGTTTGAGGTAGGGTCTCACTCTAGCTCAGGCTGACCTGGAATTCACTATGTAGTCTCAGGATGGCCTCGAACTCACGGCAATCATCCTACCTCTGCCTCCCAAGTGCTGGGATTAAAGGCGTGCGCCACCACGCCCAGCTTATAGGCACTTTTCTTAACACTCATACCCATATATTAATGCTACTCTCACTTTTGATTAGAGAAGCTTCTCTTCTCAGATGGCGATGACCACTGGGATGACCCCAAAAGGCAACATAGTGCTGAGAAGAAGGGACAGAGGAGTGTCCAGCACTGAAACATTTCTATCAAACCCTCCAAGGCTCAGGGTCCATTGCAGAAGAGGTGGAAGAAAGAATGTAAGAGCCAAAGGAAGGGTAGGACTCCTTACAATGCAACTATCAAGACAGAAATTAGCCTTGATATCCATGACCTAGCAATGCCTAGCAATACCTTCACAAGACTCTCATAATAGGAGAAAAACATGATGACATCAAAATGAAAGAGAGACTAATTGAGAGGGGGAGGGGATATGAAGGACAGTGGACTTATGAAAGGGAAAGTGGGGGAGGGGAGGGAATTACCATGGTTTATTGTCTATAATTATGGAAGTTGTCAATGACAAAAGCTAGGATGCCTGTCTATAATGTTGTAATGAGAAATTCCTAAAGATGTCTGACTAGAAAAAAAATTATGCCTCATAAAATATAAACTGTGTATTAGTTTTCATTGCAATGATAAATATCTGGGAGAAACATTTTTATAGGAGAAAAGATTTGTTTTGGCTCACAGTATCAGAGGTTTCGTTCACGGTGGCTTGCTCCGTTACCATGGGCCTGTGGTGGGGCAGAAAATCATGAGGTTAGAACATATGGCAGAGCAAAGTTGCTTACTTCTTCATAGCAGGAAGGAGAGAGAGAGAAGAGCCTTGGACAATATACTCCTATTACTTCCTCTACATCCCACCCCCACCACCTTACAATAATACCATCAAATTATGAATCCATGAACAGATGAACCCATCGATTAGGTCAAAGCCTTCATGATCTGATGATTTCTCAATAATTGGTCCACCAGCTGTGGATAAGCCTTCAATGCATGACCCTTTGGGTAGACATTTCATACTCAAGCCGTAACAAACTGTTTAATAAATGAATTACACACAGAAAAAGAAAAGGGACATTCCAAGTAGGCATGACTACATGACTAGGATCACAGAGCAGTGAGATTCTCTAAGTGGGGTAAGGTAGAGGGACCATCATGTGCTGCTAGGGAGAACTGGGAAATGTTCCCAGTGACGCACTGACCTGAGCCAGAGGAGAACATTACCTGAGCTCTGTACTTTAGAAGGCTGCAGGTGCCTCTACCCTCTGCACTAATAAATTTATTAAAGAGCGCATGGGTGCTTTGATTATTGGGTTCCAGCATTCACCACTGACTTCGAGTGACCTGTAACCCTACACATCCACTCTTAGGACTAATGCTGCTCAGGCCCCAGGGGAATGCTCCTCCTCCACGTCCCTTGCCCTATTGTCTTGCAACGAAAGGCAACTGAGCAGCATGCCACAAAGATTTGTGGATTATTCTGTTTTCCACATCAGGGAGCCAGCACACGGGGATGGGTGGTGGGGGGAGGGGCCTGGGGATTTTAGCAGTGGAAGTGCTTAGATAGAAGACCAATTAATTAACTTGTCAAATCTTTCTTCTCGGATAGCATAGATGCACTAGATTCTCCCATAATGAAGTTCCCATAGTGCACAGCATCCATTTTCTTCCCTTCCTCCCTTCCTCCCTCTCCCTGTCTGTCTCTGTGTGTGTGTGTGTTTGTGTGTGTTTTCAAATGCATAGATCTGGAGGTACTCACTAATTAGCACAGTATTTTCAGTAGTTGAATGTAAAAACTGAGAAACATTTTGCAACATTAAAGATGAAATTTCTTTTTAATTTGTGTATGTAGTCTTCCCTCTTCATTTGCAGGGGATTGCTTCCAGGACCCTCCACGGATACCAAAATCTGCCTATGCTCAAGTCCCACGTGTGAAATTGTGTAGTATTTACATGTAAGTGACACACATTTACTGTATATTTAAATCATCTTTAGATGACTTATGATACTTAATACGATATGCAAGCAATGCAAATAGGCATTATATTATAGTTCAAGGCAGAATGGCAAGGAAAATAAAGCTTGTACATGCTGAGTGCAGGTGAAGATTTTCATTCATTTATTTAGTTTTTGAGGCAAACCCAATAGACTGGCCTTTTTTTTAAAAAAAAACTTTTATTTTTATTTTTATTTTCTATTATTTTTTTTGGAGAGAGACACAGAGAGAGACAGAGAGAGAGGGGGGAGAGGAAGACAGAGATGGGGCGCGAGCAGTGTCTCAGGTGCGAACGAAATCCAGATGTGTACTCCTTGTGGTCAAGTGCGGCATTGCGCCCTTGCATCACTTTGCATCTGGCTAAACATGGGACCTGGATTGGAACCGCTGGAGATTGGAACCAGTGTTCTTAGGCTTAGGAGGCAGGCGCCTTAACCCCTAAGCCATCTCTCCAGCCCTAGACTGGCCTTTATTATGAGAGAGCAAGAGAGAGAGAATTGGCACACCAGGGCCTCCAGCCACTGCAATTGGACTCTGGACACATGCACTGCCTTGTGTGTATGTGCAACCTTGCACACTTGTGTCACTTTATGCATCTTGCTTATGTGGGACCTAGAGAGTCAAACATGGGTCCTTAGGCTTTGCAGGAAAGCACCTTAACCACTAAGCCATCTCTCCAGCCCAGGTGAAGCTTTTCAAAAAACAATTTAAACCTAGGCTTATGAATGCAGAGGTGCCAACCCCATGGATGGGGAAGACTAGTTGTAGGCAAGTCTAGATAGACCTGCATAAAGGTGCTGCTATAGAAAACAATGATGAAATATTTTTTAAATATTTTATTTTTAGTGTATTTATTTGAGAGTGAGAAAGAAAGAAAGATGCAGAGAGAGACAGAGAGAATGGGCACACCGGGACCTCTAGCCATTGCAAATGAACTCCAGATGCATGTGCCCCTTGTGCATCTGGCTTACATGGGTCCTGGAGAATCAAACATGGAACCTTTGGCTTTGCAAGCAGACACCTTAACCACTAAGCCATTTCTCTAGTCCCAAGTAGATAATTTTAGTGCCAGGGATTGGAAACCTTTCAGTGAGTTGTTGGCCCTAGAGGTCCCTGATGCCCCAAAACATTACAGGCCATTGCCAAGGCTTTTAGTTTCCCACCACTGAGAAATCCCACCACTGAGCTGAAAACCTCCTCGCTATAGGCCAACTGATAGAAGGCTGGAAAAAGCTACATTGCATGCAGCCCTATGGGAGAGAGAAGTCATCAGTAATGATGGATACTGCAAGCCTTAAGTTTGGCCAGCTAGGCCAAATGAGCCAACAGGTGCCATAGTGGCATGTCTGTTATAGGAGAAACCAACCACTCTCTAATTGGACTGGAGGCCTGTTCCATGGGAGAGAATATGTGCCTGGAACTGAAAATCTAGAGAAAAGCATGTGACAGGGGAGGTCATGAGCCCTAGAGGTGTAATGCCTGCTGTTGTCTGGCCAAATACATGTAATATGCTCACCAAACCACCCTATAAGCACTTTTCTTTTTCTTTTTTTTTTTCTTTTTGGTTGTTTGAGGTAGGGTCTCACTCTAGCTCAGGCTGACCTGGAATTCACTATGTAGTCTCAGGATGGCCTCGAACTCACGGCAATCATCCTACCTCTGCCTCCCAAGTGCTGGGATTAAAGGCGTGCGCCACCACGCCCAGCTTATAGGCACTTTTCTTAACACTCATACCCATATATTAATGCTACTCTCACTTTTGATTAGAGAAGCTTCTCTTCTCAGATGGCGATGACCACTGGGATGACCCCAAAAGGCAACATAGTGCTGAGAAGAAGGGACAGAGGAGTGTCCAGCACTGAAACATTTCTATCAAACCCTCCAAGGCTCAGGGTCCATTGCAGAAGAGGTGGAAGAAAGAATGTAAGAGCCAAAGGAAGGGTAGGACTCCTTACAATGCAACTATCAAGACAGAAATTAGCCTTGATATCCATGACCTAGCAATGCCTAGCAATACCTTCACAAGACTCTCATAATAGGAGAAAAACATGATGACATCAAAATGAAAGAGAGACTAATTGAGAGGGGGAGGGGATATGAAGGACAGTGGACTTATGAAAGGGAAAGTGGGGGAGGGGAGGGAATTACCATGGTTTATTGTCTATAATTATGGAAGTTGTCAATGACAAAAGCTAGGATGCCTGTCTATAATGTTGTAATGAGAAATTCCTAAAGATGTCTGACTAGAAAAAAATTATGCCTCATAAAATATAAACTGTGTATTAGTTTTCATTGCAATGATAAATATCTGGGAGAAACATTTTTATAGGAGAAAAGATTTGTTTTGGCTCACAGTATCAGAGGTTTCGTTCACGGTGGCTTGCTCCGTTACCATGGGCCTGTGGTGGGGCAGAAAATCATGAGGTTAGAACATATGGCAGAGCAAAGTTGCTTACTTCTTCATAGCAGGAAGGGAGAGAGAGAAGAGCCTTGGACAATATACTCCTATTACTTCCTCTACATCCCACCCCACCACCTTACAATAATACCATCAAATTATGAATCCATGAACAGATGAACCCATCGATTAGGTCAAAGCCTTCATGATCTGATGATTTCTCAATAATTGGTCCACCAGCTGTGGATAAGCCTTCAATGCATGACCCTTTGGGTAGACATTTCATACTCAAGCCGTAACAAACTGTTTAATAAATGAATTACACACAGAAAAAGAAAAGGGACATTCCAAGTAGGCATGACTACATGACTAGGATCACAGAGCAGTGAGATTCTCTAAGTGGGGGTAAGGTAGAGGGACCATCATGTGCTGCTAGGGAGAACTGGGAAATGTTCCCAGTGGCCGCACTGACCTGAGCCAGAGGAGAACATTACCTGAGCTCTGTACTTTAGAAGGCTGCAGGTGCCTCTACCCTCTGCACTAATAAATTTATTAAAGAGCGCATGGGTGCTTTGATTATTGGGTTCCAGCATTCACCACTGACTTCGAGTGACCTGTAACCCTACACATCCACTCTTAGGACTAATGCTGCTCAGGCCCCAGGGGAATGCTCCTCCTCCACGTCCCTTGCCCTATTGTCTTGCAACGAAAGGCAACTGAGCAGCATGCCACAAAGATTTGTGGATTATTCTGTTTTCCACATCAGGAGCCAGCACACGGGGATGGGTGGTGGGGGGAGGGGCCTGGGGATTTTAGCAGTGGAAGTGCTTAGATAGAAGACCAATTAATTAACTTGTCAAATCTTTCTTCTCGGATAGCATAGATGCACTAGATTCTCCCATAATGAAGTTCCCATAGTGCACAGCATCCATTTTCTTCCCTTCCTCCCTTCCTCCCTCTCCCTGTCTGTCTCTGTGTGTGTGTGTGTTTGTGTGTGTTTTCAAATGCATAGATCTGGAGGTACTCACTAATTAGCACAGTATTTTCAGTAGTTGAATGTAAAAACTGAGAAACATTTTGCAACATTAAAGATGAAATTTCTTTTTAATTTGTGTATGTAGTCTTCCCTCTTCATTTGCAGGGGATTGCTTCCAGGACCCTCCACGGATACCAAAATCTGCCTATGCTCAAGTCCCACGTGTGAAATTGTGTAGTATTTACATGTAAGTGACACACATTTACTGTATATTTAAATCATCTTTAGATGACTTATGATACTTAATACGATATGCAAGCAATGCAAATAGGCATTATATTATAGTTCAAGGCAGAATGGCAAGGAAAATAAAGCTTGTACATGCTGAGTGCAGGTGAAGATTTTCATTCATTTATTTAGTTTTTGAGGCAAACCCAATAGACTGGCCTTTTTTAAAAAAAAAAACTTTTTATTTTTTATTTTTTATTTTCTATTATTTTTTTTGGAGAGAGACACAGAGAGAGACAGAGAGAGAGGGGGAGAGGAAGACAGAGATGGGCGCGCGAGCAGTGTCTCAGGTGCGAACGAAATCCAGATGTGTACTCCCCTTGTGGTCAAGTGCGGCATTGCGCCCTTGCATCACTTTGCATCTGGCTAAACATGGGACCTGGATTGGAACCGCTGGAGATTGGAACCAGTGTTCTTAGGCTTAGGAGGCAGGCGCCTTAACCCCTAAGCCATCTCTCCAGCCCTAGACTGGCCTTTATTATGAGAGAGCAAGAGAGAGAGAGAATTGGCACACCAGGGCCTCCAGCCACTGCAATTGGACTCTGGACACATGCACTGCCTTGTGTGTATGTGCAACCTTGCACACTTGTGTCACTTTATGCATCTTGCTTATGTGGGACCTAGAGAGTCAAACATGGGTCCTTAGGCTTTGCAGGAAAGCACCTTAACCACTAAGCCATCTCTCCAGCCCAGGTGAAGCTTTTCAAAAAACAATTTAAACCTAGGCTTATGAATGCAGAGGTGCCAACCCCATGGATGGGGAAGACTAGTTGTAGGCAAGTCTAGATAGACCTGCATAAAGGTGCTGCTATAGAAAACAATGATGAAATATTTTTTAAATATTTTATTTTTAGTGTATTTATTTGAGAGTGAGAAAGAAAGAAAGATGCAGAGAGAGAGAGAGGGAGAGAGTGAGAGAATGGGCACACCAGGGCCTTTAGCCACTGTAAACAAACTCCAGACACATGCACCACCTTGTGCATCTGGCTTATGTGGGTACTGGGGAATCAAACCTGGGTCCTTAGGCTTCATAGGCAAGCACCTTAACTGCTAAGCAATATCTCCAGCCCCCTATTATGTTTTTGTTTTTGTTTTTTTGTTTTTTTTTTTTGGTTTTTCAAAGTAGGGTCTCACTCTAGCCCAGGCTGACCTGGAATTCACTCTGTAGTCTGAGGTTGGCCTGGAACTCATGGCAATCCTCCTACCTCTGCCTCCTGAGTGCTGGGATTAAAGGCATGCGCCACCACGCCTGGCCCCCTATTATGTTTTCTGTATGGATAATTTTTCACATGTGACCATATTACAGTGTTTAAAAATAAGTAACATTCGGGCTGGAGAGATGGCTTAGCAGTTAAAGCGCCTGCCTGCTAAGCCTAAGAACACTGGTTCCAATCTCCAGGTCCCACATTTAGCCAGATGCAAAGTGACACGAGGGCGCAATGCCGCACTTGACCACAAGGGTGCGCACGCATATGGATTTCATTCACAGCAGCTGAGGGACTGCTGGTGTGACCAACTCTGTCTTCCTCTCTCCTCTCTATCTGTGTCTCTCTCCAAAAATAAATAAAATAATTTAAAAAAAATTAAAAAAAATAAGTAACATTCCATGTCTTTTTCTGGATACATAGAAATGTAGTTTGAAAAACTTTATTGTTGTATCTTGTTTTTGTGTGTGTATAGAGTGTGTGTTATATATGTATGTGTTTGTATGCTGATGTGTGTGCCCCATGCATGCATGTATGTGTGGAGAATGTTGGGTTCCTCTCTTTTTATTCATCCATGCATTTCTTTCCTTGAGATGGGGTCTCTCCTCAGCATGGAGCTGCTGTCTGACAGTGAGCCCCAGTGATTCTGCAGTCCCCATCCCCTGCAGACTGGGGTTATACACTCCGTTTTTAAAAAATATTTTATTTATTTATTTATCTGAGAGAGAGAGGAAGAGGAAGAGAGAAAGAGATAACGGGGTACGCCAGGGCTTCTAGCCACTCCAAATGAACTCCAGATGCATGTGCCCCCTTGTGCATCTGGTATACGTGGGTCCTGGGGAATCGAACTGGGTTCCTTAGGCTTCACAGGCAAATGCCTTAACTGCTAAGCCATTTCCCCAGCCTTACACTCAGTTTTTTCTTTATTTGAGAGAGATAAAGAGAGAGAAGAGAGAGAGAGTTAGAGAGATAGATATATATAGAGAGAGAATGGGTGCAGCAGTGGCCTCTCAGCTTCTGTGAATGAACTCCAGATGTGTGTGCCTCCTTGTGGGCAAGTGTGGCATTGTGCCCTTGCCTCACTTTTTGTGCCTGGCTAAACATGGGACCTGGAGATTGGAACCTGCATTCTTAGGCTTGGCAGGCAGGTGCCTTAACCGCCAAGCCATCTCTCCAGCCCTACACTCAGTTTCTAAAGTGGGTTCTGGGGAGTTGAACTTGGCAGTCTCCAGCCTGAGAGATTCTCATGTTTAGGCAGCTAATGCTATTAACCGCTGAGCCATTTCCTCATTCCTGATTCTAGCTTTTATAGCTTCAGCAAAGAAGTTTCTCCAAATTGAAATTAGTGAGGAAAAGACTATCTAAGAAATACAATGACTCAAGAAACGTTGTCTAAGTTGGCATTACTTTCAATAGAACACAAATTATGTAAACATCTTGATTATAGCAACACAATTAGGGGTTCTGTTTAAATAAAAGCAAGAGACATAATTTCGGAGCAAATATATAATAGTTTTTGAATTTTTAAATCTTTGTTTTCTTACTCATTCAAACATTGTCAACACCCAAACATGTGTAAAAATAAATCTGTCTATCTTTGATATTTGCCAACTTTCAGTTGTAGGAAAAAGAAATCTATGGTTGTACACTTATATTTTGACTTTGTGATCAAATGAGAGTGTATTTGTAAGGGTATAAATATGTCTTGGCCCATTAGGACCACTATAACAAAATACCATAGATGGGGTAACATAAATAACAGAAATCTATTTCATATGATTGTGGTGGCTGGTTAAGTCCAAGGTGCTGGCCGACTTGGTGTCTGGGTCTTAGGCAGTACCTTCTCATTGTGTCCTCACTCGGTGGTAGGCGGAAAGGAGCTCTTTGAGCTGCCTCTGTAAGGACACTAATCCCAGTGATGAGAGCCCCACCCTCATGACTATCACCTCCCCGTAGCTCTACCACCTACTGCCACCAATTTGGGGACTAGGATTTCCACATACAGATTTTGGGAGGATACAAACTATTTTATCAAATAGGCTTTTCCCCTTATTTAGAGAATATTTTACTAGTTTTTGTAATTAAACACACATAGATAAGATCTTACAGGTCTTTTTATACAAATATGAATATATAATTTGAGGGGTTTTTTTTTTTTGGTTTCACTGTAGTCCAGGCTGACCTGAAATTCACTATGTAGTCTCAGGGTGGCCTCGAACTCATGGCAGTCCTCCTACCTCTGCCTCCCGAGTACTGGAATTAAAGGTGTGCGCCACCATGCCCGGCTTAATTTGAGTTTTTGAAAAATATTTATTTATTTGAGGGAGGAAGGGGAGAGAGAGGGAGAAAAAGAATGGGCACACCAGGGCCTCTAGCCTCTGCAAACAAACTCCAGACACAAGCACCGCTTTGTGCATCTGGCTTACATGGGTTCTGGGGAATTGAACGAGTCCTTTGACTTTGCAGGCAAGCTCCCTAACTACCAATCCATCTCACTAGACCTAAACAAAGTTTTAAAGTCTCAGAAAGTTCTGTTATCCAATTCTTGTTTTTTAAATCTCAATTTATACCTTTTTTTTTTTTTTTTTTTAAGTATTTAGACCTACAAAGTGTAGGCTGCTGTTTGTGTTCTTGCTCACGGCACTATCAGTGTTGGAGTAGACCTGTTCCACTGACCCGCTGACATCAGTCAACTCCCCCAGCCTCAGGTGTTTACACTCATGATGAGTGGTGGCCATCGTGAGACATTGCTGAGTGGTCTGACACCTCTATAAATGCAACGCAGCTCGGGGACTTAGAGGTGTTCTTGTCTTGCTCTTCCATTTTACCAGCAAGTGAATTGAGTTACAGACAGGCTGAGTATCTCAGCAGGGTCATGCACTAGAGTATTGGAGGCCCTGGAACAAGGCAGATGGAGAAAAGGGCTGAGGGAGAGGTAGAGACAAGCTGGCACGCAGACACCTGCTCCTCAGCAGCCCTCCACAGGCTGCCCCAGCCATCCTCTAGTTAGCAGAGCCCAGCAGAAAGGGTGAAGGAGGGAGCAAAAGGTGGGCTATGATCCCACCCCTTCCACTAGTACACTCTGCAAACCTCAGTTTCCCCTGTTGTAGAACAAGCAGTACAGAGTCTCCGCTTCCTGTCTGAGTGACTCCCCAGAGGCTGCAGGTTTGTGGACCCCTGAAGACTGTATATGGCCTCCATCCACATTTCTCCTTTATTTCTGATACCACGTGCTCTTGCTGGAACACTAACTCCATCTGGTCTTGATTCGTTTCCTTCTGATTTCACTCCCCGCTGGAAAGCACTGCATCCTGCCCGAGGCACCTTCGGGAGCTGCTCTCACACACTCCCTGATTTTCCTCCCCTGAGGCTTAGCAAGTCAAGCATTGCCAACAGCTCCCTTCCTTCTGCCCCAGCAGAGAGGAGCGGCCACCATTTGGACGAGCAGCTTCTGCCTTCTCCCCTTAGGGAGGCTGCCAGCTGGATCACCAGCCGCCCTCACATGGGTCCCTGGAGGTCACTTTTTTTCTCACAGGAGCCTGCTCTCCTGTCTCCTGGAAGTCCAGCTTTGGAAAGCTTTACATCTGTTGCCTGTCCATTCTCACCCCAAGCTCTTTGTACATTTTCCTCTTCTTCTTCACCACATTCTTGCTTCCTGGATCTGCTCTCCTGCATATGGGCCATGACTTTCTCTGGGATGATAACCTTATGTGTCACATGAGCATAATAAAGCTTACTTGATGAGCAGAACAGTACATGGTACACGGCAATAGTGTCTCTCATCTTTCAGTCTTTGCGTGTGTGTGCTGGCGATTGAATCTAAGGCCTTGTGCATGCTAGACATGTTATACCTCTGAGCTAGACCACAGCCCTATCTTTACTCTGTGCATATTTATTTATTTTAACTTTTTATTGACCACCTACCCTCATCATAATTCCTACCTGACACCCTCCTTTTTATTTTGAGGCAGGTCTCACTAAGTTTCTCAGATTGACTTTGAACTCATTCTGTAGCCCAGGAAGCCTTGGGCTTGTGGTTCTTCTGAGCTGGACTCCTGAGTTGCTGAGGTTCTAGGCCTATACCACCTTGGTCCAGCATCATGGCTCCATCTTTGATCTTTGAATGTTTATGAAGTGCACTGAGCTGTAGCCTTCATTAATATGCCCAGGTTTCCTCCAGGTTTTATTCATAGCCCTCCACCTTTTCTGAATCCAAATAAAAGAATGGGAGCATCCATCCCGCACACCTCTGGGTTGTCACTCTCTCCAGGAGTTCATGGGATTCTCTGGAAGGTCCAGTGCATGTTCTGGTGCTGGTTTCTTGTGGTTCTGGCTTCCTGCCTCTGTCTCAGCTCTGGGATCCTCTCTTGATGTTTTGCCTTCTGCCCTTGTCTGATGTGATCAAAGACCCCCTTTCATCCCAAGACACTACTAGCACAAGTGATGTCATGAGTGATGATTATTTTAATAAGGCTCTTAAAAGCAGATGGGGATTATATTCCAAGGAAAGAAAATAAATTAATCAGTATTGAGTATTATATGCTATTGTGTACAAATTATGCTGGGTCGAAAGAGGGATGTTTGGACATGGTGAAGCAGTTTGAGAAAGGGAAAACAGTTAGTGACCAAAAAATTCCTGCAGCCCCTGGTGAGAATCTGCTGTTTTTTTCACTAACTTCAATGCCTGGTCTTGCTCCTGGGTGCATAGCTGTGTCCTGGGAGGAGGGCATGGCATGTGGCTGTAGTCTGACTGTGAGGACATGAGGGAAGGGATGCTTGCTATGCCCAAGCCTGGCTCAAGAAACTGCTGTACACGTTCCTTGCAAAGACAAAAACAAACAATCACAAACGTGTGTTGATGACTGGCGGATGGGATGGTAGCCCTTAGGAAGGCTTTGGCGGCTCCCAGTCAAAGATCACAAAGCTCTGTTATCCTGTCTTCGAAAGAAACAAAGAATTCAGCTGCTGTTACTATCTAGGAACACTCATGCTAACTTGTTACATGAGTGAGAAATAAAGTTCTTAGATATGAGTTGTAATGCACTCTGGAGACCATTTGTTTTGTAGTTAGCACTGCCCTGAATAATATACTAAGACTCACCATGCTTGCAATTCTTTCTGTAATAGCAACCTTCCTTATAGACTGGAAGCTACCTGAGGGCAGGGAGTACATGTTTCTGCAGCATCCCCTCTGCCTGATGCCTAGGGTAGTACATGCAGATGGAAATTGAATGGGATGGCTAGGTACTTTGGAGGACCCTGACAGCACCATCTGGTGAGCGTTAGAAGCAGCAGTGCCCTGTTTTGAAGCGTCATTGTCTGACCAAAGTGCTCCTACTCCCCAGACCCTGCCTTGCACTTAAACTTGTCTCATTTAGACTTTGAAATTTAGCATAGATTCTTAATGTTCACATGGCCTGAGCCCAAAGCTCTGCCTTGACCTCCAGTTTCTATGAGTCTGAGCAGTGCATGGACCTGCTGCTTCTTGCTTTCTGCCACGCTCTGCCACAGCCAAATGAACATCTTCTAACGAATGACAGTGTGAAGCACCAGAGCGTGGATCCTGGCTCTACCCCTTTATGAACTGTTCCACCCCCTGCAACTTCCCTAACCTCAGTGTGCCTCAGTGTCCCAGCTGAGTAGTCAGGGTACCGAGAGGCCCCATATCACAGGGCTGTTGTCAACACTGAATGAGATGATGCATGTGAGACATTTAAAATGATGCTTGGCACACCGCAAGTGCTCAATAAACTCTGCTATTGTTAGGATTATTGTTTCAGTTTCCAGCTTATAAGGCCATTTCATGAATTTCAATGAATATCCCTCCTACGGCCCTTATGGAAATAAAACCTGGAGCCCTTTACAAATAACATGACCACTCAGCATATTCAGATGCAATGTAATTGTTGGCATGCTTGATGCATCACGCCAGTACATCCAGTAAAACAGGGGAAACTGAGGCCCAGAAAGGTTATGAGAGCTGCTAGACAGTGGTAGAACGGGACTCACACCCAGGTCCTGGGTATTATGGTTACAGCAGGCGGACTTACATGCTTACTTGACATTCTCCTGCCCAAGACAACAGTGCCAAGGAAGGGCCTTGAAGAGAAGGCCCTTGCAATGGGGCTCTCTAGAGGAACACAACCAACAGAACACATATAATTATAAAAAAACAAAAAAGAAGAACCAGGCATGGTGGTGCACACCTTTAATCCCAGCACTTGGGAGGCAGAGGTAGGAGGATCACCCTGAGTTCAAGGCCACCCTTAGACTACATAGTGAATTCCAGGTCAGCCTGAGCTAGAGTAAGACCCTGCCTCAAAAAAAAAAAAAACGTATTTGTCATATTGGTAGACATGAGTGGAGGCTGGATAGTCCAGCAGTAGCCATGTGCTCACTGGAAAAACCATAAAACCAGGTAGCTGCTCAAGAAGTGGAAGCCTTAGATCAAGCTCAAGATTAAGAGGGACCAATGATGCAGCCTTCGTCCAAGGCTGAGGGCTTGGAGGCTCCCTGGAGAATCACTGGCATGTGTCCATGAGGAAAGGCTGAAGAAGCTGGGGTCTGATGTCCATAGGTGGCAATAGCTGTGACAGATGCATCTGGGAAGAGTGGAACTGGTATGTGATGGTGGACTTTCTCTTCTTCCAGTTTTTGTCCCATCCTGGCCTCAGACAGACAGGCCTACCCCGCACTCAGATGGGTCATCCCCTCCTCAGCTACTGCCCAGCATGTCAATCATCTTGGGAAATGCTCCCATAGACACACTCAGAAGTGTGTTTCACTAATCTCTTAGGCATTGTCAATTTGACAATCAAGCTTACCCATTGCAACTCTTGATCTTAAGCCTGGGTCCTCAGCACACAGATGCACACGCATGTACTCACTTGTGCATGCACACACGTGTGCACCGGCATCTCTGACTTATCTGAGTGCAGTGACTAGGTGCTCCAGTGGCTCTCACCCACACCTGTGTCAGCACTTTGCCCATCTGCGGCACATTCCTCTTCTTCGCAGTCTCCACGCCTGCGCTTCGCGATGTGTTTCTACACTGCAGTGGTTAATCTCTGGTTGTCAACTTGGCAGGATTTACAATCAGCATGGAAAGAAATCTCTGTCGATGTCTGTAAGATGTTTTCTGGATTCGATTAGTTAAGGTGGAAGGACCTACCCTCACTGTGGGTGGCACCATCCCATGGGCTGGGTTTCTGGCACTGCACAAAAAGGAGAGAGCTAGCTGAGCAGTCAGCAGTCATTGCTTTCCACTTCCTCCTGGCTGACATGAAGATGTGACACTGACTTTTTACCCTGTCATGCACTCCTCACTATGATGGATGTCTCTTTGAAACTGTGCACTGAAAATGATGATTTTCACTGTCCTTCTTAGGCTACTTCTGGTTGAGTATTTTGTCCCAGCAATTGGAGGGTAACTGACACATCCACTTATACTCAGCATCCGTATATCATCAACTCTTATTCCCCATGGGCCTGCCACGCCTAGCTAAATTCCTAAGCAGTGAACTTTCCCAGCAGCTCTTCCTTCATGGACCCCCAGCCTACCCAAAGACTCAACTAGATGGCAAAGGCTCGTACAGTTCACTAGGAAGAGTAAGGGGTGAGCAGACACCCCCAGAGACCACACTTTGGTGTTTGGTACAGTTGAGTATTATAAGCCTGTCTCCAGGGGTGGACAGTGAGAGACAGCCTCAGCAGAGAAGCCTTTCCAAGATCTTGCTCACGCAGAGAAGGGCTGCCTTAGTCTCGCTATGGCTTACCATTTAACTCAGGCTTGGTCCCTCCCTTTCTGGTGCTAAGGAGCAGTCATCTCCTGGCCAGAAATTCCAGTTTTGCAGCAGCCTTTACCTGGGTTTGTCTCCAACTTCTACAGGCTCCCTGGACAGCTGGGGGAGGAAGGAAGGATGCTGGCTCCCGGTCTCCTTGCAGCGGGATTCTGGGGAGGGTACAGAAAGCAGCAAACAGCTGCTGTGGCTAATCCATTTTCTCTGTGCATTTGCAAGATACATAATTAAGAGTTCTGCTGAGGGGGGAAATAAAGCACACCATTAGATTTGTTTAGCATATTACACCAGGTCTAGTACCCGCCTGAGCCCTCCTGCCACACAAGACATTAAGGTAAGACTCCGGAAACAGCCCCAGGGTTGCTTGATGGGATCTGTTCCATGTTAATTCCAAGTAAATATTTGCTATTCAGGCTTTTATATGCTTCACCACCAGCAGGGATTTTGAAAGGTGGGCTTCCCCACCAAACACAATTCGTTGAATTATCAGGCCACTTTAACATGGAGTTCTTAAGGCTCCCCCTACTCACCCTTGTGCGTGCCTTACATTTTGTTTTCTGATTTCCCACCAAGGCTTCCCTTCCTTTTTCCCACCACCTTCCCCTCCTTCCATGTCCAGAGTGAGGAGCTCAGCCTCTAGTGGCATGAGGCGAACAAGCAGCCGTCCCAGGGGATCTTGGATTAAGGACAACCAGGGCTTTGCTGTCCTTTGCCTGGTGGGATCAGGCATGACCTGAGGCTAAGGAGCTGGGAGGAGGAGATGGCAGTGGGGGAGGCTCGACATATGGAAAGAAGGGTTTGGAACTGGGGATTAAGAGGGCAAGTAGAAGCCGGTTGGGGTACAACATGACAAACAGAGGGGCCTGAGGGTCTTTGTTGGAGCCAGCTGGAACGGAAACGTCTCAGGAAACCTTGATGTTCAGAGAAATAGTGGCCACCCTCACCTCTGCATGGCCACCCAAGGGCCAGGTCTGGATAAGTCATCCCTGGGAAGGAGGGAGAGGCAGTTGTGGAGTTTATCTCCAAGCTATGTTGAGAGGCAGTGGTAGCTTCACACTGGGGCTCTGAGCCTCTTGGAGACAGATGGACCTCAGCGAGCTGGTAGGCCACACCACACATGAATTCCTTCTAACTAATTCTTATAATAAGGTTCCTTTCCTCACAGGATGGAGCACATAGGCTTCTGGGCAGTTGAGTCCATCACATGGTAGGCTGGGGTAGAAAGCTCATTGTGTGTGTGTGTGTGTGTGTGTTTTGGAACTCGGGTCCTCATGCTTTAATGGCAATTGCTAAAGTGATTAGCCATCTTCTCAGAGCCAGAAAACTCATTCTTGCATTGAGCCAGGATCTCCTGCCCTACCTGTAACTTAGTAGTCCTGGGACATACCTTGAGGTATCTAGAGATCTTATCTAACCCCTCTGCCATGTTGTTACCTCATGTGTTAGAGTTTAACTGTTGGAATAAAATACCTAAAATTCTTTTCCTAGCCTCACCAATCCAAATTTTCCAGTTCCCAATATTTATCCCAATTCTCCCTGTAGAGTTACTCGCATACATTGTAGGTTAGTTTCCCTATAGACTGTAAAGATTAGAAGGGTGGGAGCTATGTTCTGTTCACCAATATAGCCCAGTGCCCTGCAGAGTTCTGGCAACTAGAAGAAATGTAAGCAATATCTGTTGCATGGATTAAAGACATGACTAGCATTCTTTTATTCTTCTTTTCTTCCTCCTCTGAGAACCTTGAATTTCTCTCCTAGCCTCTTAAGGTGCATGATGTTTGGACCAATGAAGACCCAAGTTGGTCCACCATCTCTCACATACTGCCCTAGGGTGGAAGCTTTATCTATTAAAGGTCAGGTTATAGATCTTTACAGTCTCGGTTCTAACTACTAAATTTTGTCATTACAGTATTAAAGCAGCCATAGATAATATGCAAAAAGTGGATATGACTGTGGTACAAAAATACTTTATGCAGAGACATAGCTAGAGAGCCATATTTGTGCAGCGGGCTACACTTGGCTCTTGTAGATGCTACAGTGTTAGGAATCCAGACTGGAATTGGATGAGTTTTCAAGAATAACCTTGTCAAAGAACTATTAGTGCCAACCACCCATGCAAGGAGGAGCTAGCTAGGGAAGAGCCCTTAGGCTCTTTGTGCCTCTGTAGGAGGCCAAAATAAGTAGGCTAACTGTAAGACCTGTGGCTTGTGTGAGGTCAGGCTGAGAATGAAGCTGGACCATATCAGTGAGACTAGTCTCTGTCCTCCAGAGCCTGTCTCTGCTCAGTGTGCTGCCCAAGAGAGGAGATTCCACCCAAGCAATGACCGTGGAAATGGATGTGCATCCTGCCCTAGCGGTGTCTCTTGAGGCATCTGGTAGGAACCTTATTGGGTTGCTTTGAGCCACCGTGTCTAAATGAAGTAATTGGTCACAAATGATAGTTGTAGGATTTGAACAGAACAGAGTATATGTGGCTGAAATTAGGCCAGGGGCCATTCATGCCTCTAAAATGTGCGTGGAGGATGATTCAGACAATTTGGAGCCACTGGTAGCTGTGTATATGTGTGCACTTGTGTGTGCAAGTGAACATATGTACTTACTACTGAGCTTGCTGTGCTGGGCTGTAACCATCCGCAGTCTTGTCCATTCCTTTCCCAAGGCAGGAAACTCCTTGAGGGCAAAGGCTAGTCTTTGTCTACTTATTTCCGGTGTTTAGTGCAGGGTTTGATGATATGAAAGTAAGGGGCAATAGTCTAGATTTAATTACATTGTTTACTTTAATTGAATTGAATGGAGAATGAGCATTCAATATAGCTAAGGGAGCTTAAAAGGGTTCTTGTGGGGTTGTGTTTGTATGAGGAGATGGCAAGTGTGGCTGCATGTCCCCGAATAAGGATGTGGATAAGCAGACATGCAAATATTATGGGACATATGCCATATGCACAGGCTAGTCCTTCTGGAGGTGTACATTTGAGATACACTTATAGCCAGAAAGATATTCGAGTATGATCACAAGGTCAGACTGGGAAGTATTTATTTTTTGAGGCAAGCCCAACAAACTGGATTTTTTTTTAATATGCGTGTGCTCCAGAGAGAGAGGGCGAGAAAGAAAGAAAGAGAGAAAGAAATGGCAAGCAAGGGCCTCCAGCCACTGCAATTGACCTCCAGATGTGGCACCCCCTTGTGCATATGTGCAACATTATACACTTGTGACACTGTGCTTATGTGGGACATGGAGATTCAACATGAGTTCTTAGGATTTGCAAGCAAATGCCTAAACCACTAAGCCATCTCTCCAGCCCCAGATTGAGGTATTTTAATGGTCTGCATAAGGTGAACATGCAGATGATTTAAAAAAATATTGTGGGATATTTACATTAGATACACTGAAATCGAGGATTCAGAGTTTTTGTGTTTGAGAAATACATTGGGTATTTTTCTTTTGCTGGCGCTAAATACCTGACAAGAGCAATTAAAGGGAGGAAGAGTTTATTTGGTTCACAGTTTGAGGGGATTTAGTCCATCTTGGCAGGGAGGGAGGGCATGGTGATAGGAATGTGAAGCAGGCGGTCACACTGTGTCTAGTCAGGAAGCAGAGCATAGACAGGAAGTAGAGCTGGGCCATCAAACCTCAAGGCTTACTTCCTCCAGCAAGGCTGTAATTCTTAAAGGTTCCGCAACCTTTTAATATAGAGCCATTATCTGGATACCAAGTATTGAAACATGGGAGAGTATGAAGAAACATTTCTCATTCAAAACATACATGCACAGTAGGATAGAGTGTGAATATGCACATGAGATATGTACAGATGTACCTGGAGTCTACATTAAAGACCTACTCACAGATAGACTGGTGGGAACAGTGGTTTCTGTGAAAACTGTAGCAGGTTTGGGGGGCTGGGTGGACAAATGCAGAGAGTGTGTACTTGGTGGCTGCCCACACAGAGGTGAGCTGTCTATGTGAGCATGTTTTGTGGATATGGCTTGTTGAGCCTGCATATATGGCCTGTTAGGGGTATGTGCATGTTGGAAGTGCGCAAGCAAGTGTTGGCTGTTGCGAGGTATATGCAAATGGTGGGGTGCCTGCATAAATGGAGTGTTGGGAGGGCAGTGTAAGATTGTGTTAAGATCAGCATGGAAGACGCATGCATAGGGCAACGTGATATGGCACGGAAGGAGTGAACGCAGATATGGACTGCACAGGGTGTGCTGGAGTGTGTGTGCTGAAAGAGCTGTGCCTTTGAGAGCGTGCATGTGAATAGCAGCTGCAGCCTTGAGAGCATCTAAGAGAGAGATAGACAGGGCTACATTGTGGGGTTTGCCTGTAGCTATGAATTAAGTGCAAATATTTAGGTACACCCCTTTTGCTTGAAAGTCTGTGTTTGAAAGTCTGTTTATATATTTAAGGCTATAGATGTGGGCATGACAGCTAGTGTCTAGATGCAGACATGGGGTTGGGGGATTGTGTTTAGCTGAAGGTGTGTATGTGCAGTCACGGGATGGTGAAGGTGGATGCACACTGGCAGAATGCCTGCCAATGTGGACTGTTAAGCATGTATATACAATGGATGGTGTGCTCATGGAAACAGCAGTGTCCCATGTAGACCATAGTGTCGACTTTTGGCAAATGTTTTTTTTTTTTTTTTCTTTTCCTCCAGCTAAGCTCTATCCAGGCTGCAGTGCCCTTGGAAATTGGCCTCCTGGGCAGGAACTGAAAACAAAGCATTAACTCAGGTGGATGAACCTCCACCGTGGAGACATGGCTGCCCAAGAAGACAATTAAGAATAAATACATAAAAATGTTTCCAGGAACCCTTCAGCTGCGAGGAGAGGGAGGAAGGTGCGGATTAGTGGGGGAGAGAAAGAGAAGGAATAGAGGAGAAGGGATGGGGGGAAGAGTGAGAGCGGCAGAGAGAGAGAGAAAGAGAGAGAGAGAGAGAGAGAGAGAACCAAAGCAAGGAGGAAAGGGAGAGGAAAGAGGAGAACAAGTGGATGGACAATTTAGCTGTGCCCGAGGCAGGAAAGCCGCAGTGGGAGTGGCAGCACCCAGCAGGCTGAAAAGCTGTGTATGTTTTTCATGTCCATTGGCTTGCTAACTCTATGAAAGACGCATAGTCACCAGCACCCACATAAGCATTGCTAAGTGAGGTCTCTCCAAGCCACCTGCCTGCCAGGGAGCATCAACCCCACACAGGCACTGCATGCAGTGAGCAAGAAGTCCCTGACCTGTGAATGATAGAAATTAGTCGGAGCCTGGAGGAAGTCAGGCACTAGCATCACAAACATTCCAGTTGAGCTGGGCCATGGTGGCGCATGCCTTTAATCCCAGCACTCAGGAGGCAGAGGGAGGAGTTCCAGGCCATCCTGAGACAACATAGTGAATTCCATGTCAGCCTGGGCTAGAGTGATACCCTACCTCGGAAAACCAAAACCAAAACCAACCAAACAAAAAGTTATAGTTGGTTCTACCTGGCTGGGTTTCTTTTGTACACTGTTAGTTTCTCAATCATATTATCTTAGATGAGCCATGTCCAGTATTCTTGGAAGGGGGAGGAGGAAAGGAAAGGAGAGAGAGAAGTAGGTAGGCTTGGTGGAGAAGACAGAACGAGCATAGGTCCAGGGAATGGAGACTTGGCATTGGAGAGCTGGGATACCGGCCGGGCTCAGGCCAGTAACATAGCCAGTGCATAAGCTTGGTTCCTCCCACAAGGCTGTAAAAGAGCGGTTGGAGCTGCACCTCAGCCTATGCCGCTCCAGCTCCTGCAGAAAGCTGACATTGACTTGCCACTAGGCATTGAGTGAGGACCTACTGTGTGCTCCAGGCTGTTCTAAATATGGGATACTGGGTGTCAAATACCAGAAAAGCATGGGGCATGGTTTCTGGTCTCAGCCTTCTGGAGTTAATGTGACAGAAAAGCAGCTGAATGTGCGGAAAGACAAGACTTAGGGGACTTGCGTTCTGATTCCAGTGTTGTGACCTTCTGGCCGGGTGGCCACGCCTAACTTTCCTGAGTCTCATTTCTTCTCTTTCTCGTGTGTCTTTCTCTTATGTCCCAGGTAAGAAACACTTAGCTTACATGATCAAAACAGACACATTTAACCTTGGCATTCAGGTGAACAGTGGCCTCAGAGCTCCCCTAGAAGAAAACAAAATGATCCATGGTGACACTTCTCAGCAGCAAAGGCTGTCTCTCCATAGTTAGACTCAAATCGCCTTGGTACCAGACGCGGCATTAGCCCTGAGCAGATGACTGGGTCCCTCTTAGCCAGGATTTTGCCTGTAACATGGAGATAATGCTGATTCCTAACCTCAATGTGGTGCAAGGATTAAATGAGATAATATATGAACAGCAGCTAAGAAAAGACTGGGTTTATGGGTTTAAGTGCTAAGTAAGTGTGGGCTGTTATTATCATCAGCTATTGGGGTATCTATCCAAGTTTCCTTCTAAGAACACTCTGACATTCTAATGCCTTAAGTCAGAAAGCATGAAGGGTTGTATGAGGCCTGGGCAAGCAGGCACCTTTTGGAAAGCCATCCCTGTTCCTGGAGGACCCCACAGGACTGTGGGGTTAGGAGCAATCTGTAGCCCACGTTGGCTCAGTGGAAGGGGGAAGATGTTGGCTATGGGGCCTCTGCAGGAGAAGGGAGAGGAAGAGGACCCTCTTTTTTTTCACTTTTTATTTCTTAAATTTTTTTATTATTTTTTATTGACAGCTTCCATAATTATAGATAATAAACTATGGTAATTACTCCCCCCCCACTTTGCCTTTGCAACTCCACTCTCCATCACACCCCCCCTCAGTCTCTCTTTTATTCTGACATCATCATCTTTTCCTCCTATTATGATGGTCTTGTGTAGGTAGTGTCAGGCACTGAGAGGTCATGGATATTCAGGCCATTTTGTGTCTGGAAGAGTGCATTGTAAGCTGTCCTACCCTTCCTTTGGCTCTTACATTCTTTCTGCCACCTCTTCCGCAATGGACTCTGAGACTTGGAAGGTGTGATAGAGATGTTTCAGTGTTCAGCACTCTTCTGTCACTTCATCTCAGCACTATGGTACCTTCTGAGTCATCTCAAGGTCACTACCATCTGAAAAGAGAAGATTCTCTAACCAAAAGTGAGAGTAGCATTAATACATGGGTATGAATATTAAGAGAAGTGCTCACCGGGCACTTTGGTGAACATAGTACATACATTTAGCCAGACACCAGCAGACATTACACCCCTAGGGCTCATGACTTCCCTCATCATAGGTTTTCAGTATCAGGGATGTATTCTATTCCATAGAGCAGGCCTCTAGTCCAATTAGAGAGCAGTTGGTTTCCCACATAGCAGGCATGCCACTATTGCACCTGTTGGCTCATTTGGCGTAGCTGGGCAAATTTAAGGCTTGCAGTGTCCACTGTTGAGTATCTTCACTGGTGTTTTCTCTCTCCCATTGAACTGCATGCAGTGTAGCTTTTTCCAGCTTTCTGTCAGCTGGTCCACATGGAGGAGGCTTTCAGCCCAGTTCCAGCAGGATTTCTCAGTGACCTTGCAGCCCAAGTATGTGGAGTCTTCAGCAATAGGGTCTTACCAAACCAAGAGCCTTGGCAATGGCCTGTAATGTTTGGGGGGCATCAGGGACTTCCCTGACCAATAACTCACTGAAGGTATCCCATGCCTGGCAATGAAAAATTTCTAGTATCTATGGCTTTGGGGTGTGCCATTGTCCAAAAAAGTAGGTTTCCATATGACTTATTCATACCCACAGATTTTGATTAGCCCTCCCTCCACTTTTCCTTTTTCAGTCTCTTCCCCTGACCTCACTAAGAGCTTTCCACCCCCATTAATCTGTTCTTCTACTTGCAAATATACAATACCATCCTCTTAAGTCCCCCCTCCCTTTCTACCCCCTTTTATCTTACTGACCTCTACTACTGAGTTTTAGACCCTCTTGATACGTTGAGCCAGTATGGAGCTACACAGGCTGTGTTGTGACTTGAATTTGAAATGTTACTCACAAGCTCATGTTTTCAAGGCTATCCCTCAGCTGGTGGCTCTTTTTTGGGAGGCAGCAGAACCTCAGGAAGTGGGACCTGGCTGGTGGAAGTAGGGCACTAGAAGTGAGCCTTTGAATTTGATAGCTGACCTTAATTCCAGCTGCTTTCTGCTTTCTGGTCGCCCATACGCAAAGACATTCTAACATTACCGTTGGTTGATACACAATTAGAATAAAGAGTTCAATGACATAGCTGTCCCCCTTACCTTCACAGAGGTTTGTAGTGCCATCAGGCCCACAGGGGAAGATGGACCCACCAGTGAAGTCCCTGGATGCTGAGGATCTGGCTCTCTCTGCAGGCAGTTGTCTTGCATTAGACACCACCTGCCAGTTTGGGTTGTTTTCTGAAGTTAGAGGCCAAACTCTGCACTCTGCTGTGGCTGGATGGAGTTTGCTGGGAGGTTCAGACAGACGCTTCAGGGAGCTGCTCCTGGGGCACCCAGAATAGTTTCCTGTATGTGGAGATGTCCTGAAAGCTTTCCCACAGCCAGGACAGGGCCACTGCTTGGCTCCCATCAACACTGCTGTGCTTTGGTGTACTGGACCTTCCTCCTTCTCTGGTGTATTGGCTCACTTCAGCGGCCCCACCTTCAGCTCTGCTTCCACTGTCTGCTCATCTCTTCCACTGCCTGCATCCTCTTGTGGCCTCAAGACTACCCCTCTCGGGGGTCTCTAAAGGACCCGGAAGAGCCAGGGAAGGGGATAGGGCAGGAGGGCACAAGATAGAAACAGGGGAAGAAAAGTTACAAGTTCTGAGGAGGCTGCTTTGGGTATGCTAGAAGGGACAGGCACAGAGGCTGAACCCTAGACACCCCCACTTCTTCCCTTGGCTATTAGAATACTCTCTCCACAGCCAGCTTCCTTCTGGACAGAAGGGAGCAGCCAGAAGCACGGTGTGTGTGTGTGGCGGGGGAAGATACAGCAGTAAAAGGCAGGGTTGCAGAAGCAAGGGCTGCTAGGAACCAGCGGAAGCTGGGGTCCTGTAGAGCACCGGAGGCAGTCTGTAGAAGCAGGGACCAGAGGCTGGTCCTACACAGTCCCACCAGGCAGCCAACCTTCCACAGCCCAATCTGCAGAAGAGAAGAGAAGAGGGCTAGTCAAAGGATTTGAGAGGGCCAAAGTTATTGTGGTGAGAGGCAGCGGGTCCCTGGCCTGGAATTCTCAGCCTGAATGTATAGTGTTTAGTTTGTGGTGTTTATTATGCCTGGCTAAAGATCATTAAAGTCTTTGTCATTGGGGGGTGGGGTGGGTGCGGGAGGGGGGGCTGACTGACAAGGAGAGTGGATTAATATTAGAACACCCTGTCACAACCGGTGAAAAGGCAGGATTGATTTTATAGGGAGTTTAGTCAGAGCTCCGTGTGAAACCCTGGGGGTTGCTCTGGAGTGTATCCATCTCCTCCATTAGGAAAGCCCCATGGGAATATTCAGCTGCAGTGTTTATTACGACCAAAGCTGCATATCATAGATACAGTATTAGCTGCCTTTATTCAGCTCCCTTTCTAGCTATTTCCCAGGCTCCTAACAACTGTCCTTAAGGGCCCAAACAGCTGCCCTGGTCAAAGGAGACAGTCTGAGGCTGGACCAGGCAGGCATGTGCTCCTGACCACTTGTCTACTGGACTGTTCTGGCAGGGGGCAGCTCTCGCCTGCTGGAGAGTGGTAATGTGCACCTTCTGGTGTCCCTGCTCCCAGCTGCTGTAAGTACCTCTAGTATCGAGTCAGATTTCTTCTCACCCAAGTGTGAAGGCCAAGGATTGAGCCAAGAAAATAAGGTCTGTTCTCTTTCCAGAAAACATGAATTAGAACTCGGAAAACTTGCATCTCCCAGAAACTGCTCACCTAAAAATTTGCTGAGTGATCTTTAAGAAGGCATATAGTGATCCTTTTAGACCAAGTGCCTGGCCAGGAACCAGCGGCCACTTGGGCAGGTCTGTTAACTTCTTCTGGCTTAGTTTCTTCATTGGTTATGTGGATGATAGAAATGGTACCTAACTTACAGAGGTGATCTAAGAATTAAATGGATATTACAAGAAAGTTCCCGGCACATACGAAGCACTCAATGCTAGTTAATGCTTTTGCATCATCAGCTGACAATTCCAATATATTCTAAGTGGGATTCAATTTGCAAACATTTAGCTTAGACAAAGCTTTCCTGGAACACCTTTACTGTGGGAGGCAAGGCTACTAGGAAGTCTGTGGGTGTGTGCTCATTAGACACTTTTCCAAGTGAGGTGGTTGTGGAGGGTGGGGAGGAAGCTCCGAGCCAAGTGGGGCAGCTCTGGGCCAGGCACTTGGCTTGCTGGCTCTGGGGTGTTCCAGCCTGGGGTTGGGGAGAGTGGGGCATGGGTCCTCCTTTGGGCAGATAAATAGCAAAAAGGAAGGTGGGCAGATGTCTGGGTCTCAGGCAAGAAGCCAAGAGTCTGAGCCAGAAGAACTCATGACTCACTTTGAGGAGCGTCCACAGCTCTTTGGATAAATGCCTATCACAGAGCTCAGCAAGTGGTCCCTCTTGTCCACAGAACACAATATTTGAAAGTGATGCCCTGATGTCTCCATAGACCAATTACTCTAATTCCAGTCTCTGATCTGCCATTCACTCTTCTGCCACTTTGCATGAAGTTATTCTCTATGCCTCAGTTTTCTATCCTTTCAAATGGGTGTAATGATGGCACTCACTTTGAAGGGTCACATCATTAAATGAGGCGATATTTGCAAAGTGTTTCAAACAGTGCCAGCTAGCATCACAGCGGTCATCCTTCAGTCTCTGGCACACCGCCTAGATTCATGGTCTCCACATCCAGAAGACTGGGCAAGACACAAAATGAAAACTCGGCAGATGTCTTTTGAACTGCTAGATCAGGTAGAAGAAAGCACAATTATACTGGGGAGATCTTGAAATTTCCAGGGAACAGCAAAATCCAAGATGAGAGACAGGCGGCGTATTGCTGGGATTTGCAGAGCTGAGATCAGGAGTGGAGTTGATGGCAGCAATTTCCAGGACTGATGAGACCTTAGCAGCAGAACCAAAATCCAAGGGACAAAGATGAGGAAAGGATGGCAAAGGGTCCAAACCTACTAAGTGACCCTGGGTAGTTCAGACAGAAGCATTTGGGGTACTGTACTTTTAATAGTGGTGGGGAATGTCCTTCAGGTAGACTCAGGATGGAAGTCCCTACAGGCTCACACCTGTCTAGAGAGGACTGCAGGAGGAGGCTTGAGGAGATGGGAACTTCACCATGTGAATCAGGTTGTAGAAGTTGACTGGCAGGCTGCTGTAATGCAAGCTATTGGGGTAATAACAAAAACCAAATTGTCACAGCATTTGTGAGCCTTTCCCTAACAACAGATACTAGAAAAACAGTTGTGTAAGATATTTAAATAATAACCAGGAGTTCAGAGCAGAAATTAAAACATCCCAAATCCCAACTCTAAGAGATAATCACCATTAACATTTTGGTCAACACCTGTGGCAGATGGAGGCATTCCTGATCTCCCTGGGCCTCCCTCCTTGTCTTAAATGAACACACATGCTAAGAAAAAAATAACCGATGGCTGGTTAGCAAATGTAGTTTCAAAGTGAGAATACAATGCCCCACCTAACCAGATTGCAACCTTTAAGCCCCTCCTATCTGAAGCCAACAATGCTTCAGGCATTTCGCCCTGCTCAACACTTACAGATTTGTGCAGACGACTTTACATAAATGGGCTCGGGCTTTGCATGCTGTTCTGCTATCTGATTTTTTTTTTCTTTTAACTCCACAAAATGTCAAAGACATCTTTCCAAGTCAATAAGTATAGAACCACATTATCATTTTTAATGATTGCATACTATTTTTTTTCTCTTTGGCTATCTCATGCTTGTCTAAACCATTCTATTGATTGACATGCAGGCAAGATTTGGCTTACAAATATTGATTCGGCAAACATTCTTGTACTCATACCTTCTCCTGCTTAGGCAATTATTCCCATGGGGTAAGTTCTGGAACTACTAAGCAAATGATCATACACAGTTTATATTTTTGTATAGAAAACTGTGTGTAGGTTTTTTGCCCTTTAGTCATACAAACGATTCTCCATTTCTTCAGGTAACAAGCAAGATTTTGTTGGCTTAAAAAAAAAAGATCAATGCTAATCGGGTTTTGTAAAACTATCTCACTCCCTGTCTTTGATTATAGAGAAGGCTGTGTTTTGCATGCTTATCCACCATTTGTATTTCTTCATTTGTGATTGCTTGAATATTAAAAATGCCGGGTATGGTGGTGCACGCCTTTAATCCCAGCACTCGGGAGGCAGAGGTAGGAGGATCGTTGTGAGCTCGAGGCCACCCTGAGACTACGTAGTGATCTCCAGGTCAGCCTGGGCTAGATTGAGACCCTTTCTTGAAAACAAAGAAAGAAACAAAACCGTGAGAAAAAAAACACCAATAGAAGAAAATGATGTTTTATATTATGATATTGGTGTAAGAAAATAATGAAACTGCATCACAAAGTGATTCAAGTACAGGCTACATTATGTACATTATGATAGTGTGGTATTTAAAAATAGATGAAAGAAAGATAGATAGATAGATGACAGCTAAATAGGAAGAGACTAAAGACAGCACATTCCAGAAGGTTAATAGACCAGTAAACATATACAATTAAAATAATATTATGAAAACAACAACACCCCACAGGTTAATAGATATTATTATCTCTCCATTGGGTTATTTGGGAAATGAGTATTTTATTTGAAAAATGCTCTTAGTTTCTAACTTTTCTGCAATTAATAAAGCCACAAAGCATTCTTTCTGTAGCCTGCACCTTGTCTGAATATAGTCATAAAATAATTGACATTTGAGCTAAGGGGAACTTTAAATATCATTTATTTTCCTTTTCTCTACTTAAAAAATGAACAAACTATAGCCCAGAGGGGTTGAATGACCCAGCCAAGGTTTGTAGACCAGCAGCGACAGAAGTGAAGTAACTTCCTAGGAGACACCAGCAAGGAAGGAAGGCCAGGGCCACCCCACCAGGCCCCACACCCCTTCCCTGCTGGCTTGCCTCTCTGCAGAACCAGCACTGTGCTTAAACTGTCGCAGGCAGGATGAACCGCAGAGATCTGAAACCCTGAGTCCTTAACCACCACTATGGTCAAGGCCAGTAATGAAGCCTGCTTGAAGGAAGAGGAAGGACGGTGGTTTCTGAAGCCTGGGCTCTGAGGGATATGATGGTGGGGACAGCTTGTGCATACCGTAGACTCACCACTAGTGCAGCCCAGGCTTCCTTGCTCAAGGTGCTTTGACCCATGATCCGCTCAGTGGAACACTAGGAGGGTGGCCTGGGGTGCCTCATTAGCCCCGGCTCAGCATGCTCCTCTCTCCTCTGTCCCTCCCAACTTCTTTCTTCAGAGACTGCTGGATGGAACAGGGGTTTGCCTGGCAATTTGTTCCTCCTCCTTTTCTTTCAAGAGCCTGTCTAGAATTCTGCTCCACGCAGAGGTTGGAAAGAGCAACACGCTGCCTCTGGAAATCTTGTTTCCCCTGCCACATGACATCAGTGGGTTATATTGCAACTTTCCACATGGCTGCCCAGACACAGGCTGTTGTGTTTATGAAAATCCTCTTGATACCAGCTTGGAGCCTCCCTGGCACTCAAGGCTCTGCTCACTGAGCTGTGTTCTATGCAGAGGAGGAGCTGACAAAGGGCCCAGGAAGGCCAGCTTCCCCGCAGGTGCTTGGAGGGGCAAGGCAGCTCTCCTCATCGCCTACAGGAGAATCTGTCTGCATCTGTCCAATTCCCAGGCCTTCAGGTGCTCAGGCCCAGGGGCTCCTCACAGGAGGGTCAGTCAAGGTGAAGGGTCAGGACTTTTATGTGGACCAGTGATTTGATCTTAGTGCAGCTTTGACTAAGTCATTTTACCTGTGGGTGGTGGGTTGAGGAGCATACTTCCTTCCAGTCCCTCACACCTAGAAAATTTCTCCCTGTTTCTCCTCACCACTGATGACAGATAGAGACAGAGTGACAACCTGGTAAGGGACACCTCTGAAAAATGAGGGCCAATGCTACTTGCTTTCTGAAGCCTGCCTGCCTTACTTCCTTATTTTTCCCTTCCTTCCTTCCTTCTTTCTTTCCTTCTCTTTGTTTTCCCTTCCTTCATTCTCCTTTCCCCTTCATTTCTCTTTCCTCTTTCTCCCTATCTCCTTTCTTCTTTCTTCTCACCTTCTCTCCCCCTTCCTCCCTCTTCTCTTCCCTATATTCCTTGACTGTCCTTCCTTCCATTGTTTTATTTTTTTCCTCACATCTTTTTCTGTTGCCTAGACTGCCTTTAAACTTTCTATGTAACCCAGACTGACCTTGAACCAGCCAGCTCCTTCCTCAGCCTCCCAAGTATTAGGATTCCATTCATGCATCACCAGGCCTGGTGGTCCAGTTTTCAAAAGTAAAAACAGTCCACAATTTTGAGACATTTCCAAATCCTTAGCCTCTAACATGCAATGATCTGATCTTTTGGTTAATACTCAAAGATCAAAGTGTCCTAGGCAATCTTGACTATGTATTGATGCTTAGAAAGATTAATTTTGAGTAAATTCAGTGAATTGGTTTAACCTCTGCTTTCCCACAGGAAATCTTTAGACACAGAGTGTCCCTTGGGGCTCTCCAGGGGCTATGATCTTAGGTAGGGGTGTCTGACCCTTTCCTAACCTCGCATGTCTCGTTCTTCTAGCTCAGCACCTCTGGCATGATGAGCGTCTTTGATTGGGGTCAGGAAATACTGTCTGTGATGAGATGTTGTGAGTCAGGGTATAAGTACCATGGGTCTTTCCAACCTAACACTGTCATGGCCCCATGATATTCATTCATTCATTCATTCATTCATTCACTCACTCACTCATTCATTCCTAGGCCTTGGACACATGTTTCAATGGCAGGTCAACATTCAGCCCACTTTTTGAGCCCCTCTCCACATCACTCCACCCATGAAAGGAGAGCCACAGCTAACATGAATTAAATTCTTACTGAGTGCCAGTGCCTATGGCGAATTCTCACAGCAACCCTAAGGGGCAGGTTGGGCACTCTCACTATCCTGTACTCCTCTATTTTTTAAAAAAAAATACTTTATTTATTTATTTAAGAAAGAAATAGGGAGGGGAAGAGAGAGAGAGAGAGAGAATGCAAATGAAATCCAGATGTATATGCCATCTTGTGCAGCTGGTTTATGTAGCTACTGGAGAATCAAATCCCGGTCCTAACACAAGCACCTTAAGTGCTAAGCCATAACTCCAGTCCCTATGCTCGATTTTAAGGAAACTGAGCATGGTAAGGTGAGGTACAGGTGTCTAAGGTCACTGAGTGATGGACTCTAGACTCGAACCTAGAATGGCTCGTAACCATTGCATTCGACTGTTTGCTGCCCCTGAGACCAAAAGCATAAACAAGTGGGAAGGATCTGTTTTCCTAAACAGGACTAGGCAGGTTTGCATGGAATGGGGATGTGAGAGCAGATCTCTGGTGAATGAAGAGCCTGGCGAGCAGTAAACACATGTGACTGGGGCCTCAACTCTGCCCAACAATTACTGTGCCCTAATATGCCAGGAGAGGGAGCTTGCAGCAACATCACTATTTCATCTCTTTGCCCACCCCTTCCCTGTGGGCCACAGAGGAACACCCAGAACACACTTACTGTCTTTCAGAAGGACCATAGTCTTGATACCCATTGTCCCTGTCACCATCTCCTAGAACACACCTGCTTTTGAAGATCAGCTCCTCACAGTCATACACAGGAAGACACTGCTGGGCATGGCTGAAAGCTCTCGGGGACCCATGGCAGTGACCAGAAGGCGCATGCCGAGCACCAGGGCCGCAGCCTGATAGAGACTCCGGCCAGGTGAAGGAGTCCCTGTGTTTCTCCCTTCCTTGTTGTTCTCTGCCTGCCAACCCAAGCCACGCTAGGATACAGTGCCAGTCTCTCCAGGGGTGATTTAAGAAGGGACTATGCTGAGCGGTCATCCCTTTCTAATGGGCTTGGCCATAATTCTTAGTCACACTGGCCTCTCCCTGAGCTCACCCCCTCCTTGAGGCAACTACTCTGAGGCATTTCAGGCAGATTTAAGATCAAAATCAAATCAGATTCTCCAAACAAGTTGTCAGGCCAGGCAGGAGGGGCTGGGGGCTTGGAGTTATAGCCTGGAAGGCTTCACAGCTCCTTGGAGACTATTAAGTGAATATATTTTATGGCCAGACACAATGTTGAGTGAACCATCTATAAACCAATTACAGGAAACTTCCTCGCACATCTTGGAAAATGACGGTGCATGTGGGTGGGTGATGAGGAAAGTCTGAATTTGCTCCTATTGGGCATTCCTGAGGGTCCCACCTGTGTGTGCCATGCAGGCTGGCTCCCTCCTCACAAGGCTGGGTCATGGGAGGGGTGGATTCCCAGAAAGGATCAGCAGCAGGTTCTATATTTGGAAGCAGCGCCCTCAGGATGAGGGGATCCACTTCCCTGTGGAAAACTAAAACACAGAGATAGGAAGCATCCTTACCCAAGGTCACAGGAGGAACTGAGTTTGGAACTTCCGATTGATCTCGGATCTCCAGCCCTTTTCCAGGCCACCCATGGTTGGAATCTCCTTCTCTCTCCCCCTTCCTCCTTCTTCTCTTCCCTACATTCCTTGACTGTCCTTCCTTCCATTGTTTTATTTTTTTTCCCCACATCTTTCTCTGTTGCCTAGACTGCCTTTAAACTGACCTTGAACCAACCAGCTCCTTCCTCAGCCTCTAAAGTGGTAGGATTCTGTGCATGCATCACCAGGCCTGGTGGTCCAGTTTTAATAAGTAAAAACAGTCCACAGCTTTGAGACATTTCCAAACCCTTAGCTTCTAACATGCAATGATCCAGGAAGGTACCAGTTGTACCATATGTTCTAGTTGCTGGGTCCCACTTTTGAATAGGTGGGTTTTAATGGTAAATAGAACCTTCTGGAGTGAAGCTTCAAGTAGAGCCGATGATCCTTACTCCTCTTCACAGCCTCCCCAAATGACCGTCTCAGCAGCACCCACTTCCTGTCTTGGAATCTCAGCGCTGAGCTTGTGCTGCTCATCTCTGAGGACTTAGGAGAGACTCAAGGGAAGGAAAACCCAGGGGAGCCAGCTGCTTCCCTGTCAGGTCCAGCTGCCCAGAGAGCTGAAGGCTTGACAAGTGGCATTAACATAAAAAACCTCCTGTGGCTGCTGCCCACTCTGTGCCAGAGCCCTGGCCATCCCTGCATGGTGCCACTTGCTGTCACTGGGTGGTGGGAGAGGGGAGTGGTCACCTGCCAGGCAGAGGTGCAGGGCTGTCTCTCATGCCAGCTCCCAGCCCTCTGGGCCTCTCCAGTGGAAAGCTCTCTCAGCTGCCCTACAGTCTGCTCAGGGACCTCCCCTCCTCTGTCCCCAGCTTTTCCTGACATCCTAGTCGGTCTGTATTTCCTCAATTCCCTCCTCACTTCTGACTAAAAGCTCTTGCTTCCTCGGTCCCTTAGGGATTCTCTCTTTGAGTTGGGATGCCTGACCCCACCCTCCATTTCTTCCTATCCAGGGCAAGAGAAGGACCTTGTGAATTTCACTAGGGATGAGGCCCTTGGTCTTCTTCAGAGGCAAAGGACTGGGCCCAAAGACCCCTCAGGCAATGACTCTGCACCATGGGTGAGCATATTTGAGGCAACATATATAACCAATGACAGGGCCTTCACATGGTAAATGAATGGGAGCTACTAAAAGCCCGTCCCCTGGGAGTCTCCCTCACCTCCAGTACCATGACAAGGGACTTTTTTTTGCCCCTTTTCCAACCTTTGAGGCTTGGACACATACTGAGGGCTTCCAGAGCATGGACTTTATAAGCACAAAGCAAGATTGGCAGAGGGCAAAAGCATAGTGCTCACAGTAAGGAGATCACACAAGCCCTCTGGGCTGGACTCTGCCCAGGGTTGTATGCCAAGGGCATGGAGACCCATTCTGCCCTCCTCCTGCCCTCCCCCTCTGTACACCATGGCCCACTATCCTTCTTAGTCCTGCCTTGACCCTTTCTCATTCTTTTTCTCTCCTCTGCATGGAACTGAACTCCTCTACTCAGAAAAGCCTTTCAGAACTTACAGCTGCGGAGTACCAGCCACCCCTCTCTCACCACGATGACCCCTTGTTTGTGCGTTGCATCACATCTCCCTAAGTATGAAATCCCATACTTTTGTGTAAATACTTTTAATGATTTAATATACATATCAACACAAACATCTTCTTTAAAAAAAAAAACAAACTTTTTTTTTTTTTTTTTTTAAACCAAAGTGGCTAGTATTTTGCAGGAAAACCATTAGGCCCAGGTCATAACTCTTTCCATCCACCAAATGCAAACACTCCCAACTCTTAGCTGGTATTTAGATCCATTCATTTAAAAAAAAATAATGCTATTCTCCCCCACCCCTTGCCATCAATTTCACTCCATTACTTTTTTTTCAAATGTATAGAAAAATGAAAGAATTTGCTTTGAATATCAGAAACCCACCACCTAAATTCTATACTTAGCATTTCTCTTTTTCCTCTATCATGTATTTCTATTATCCATCTATCCATTCCATTTGTACTATATTTCAAAGTAAGTACCTAGGCTACCTAGGAAGGCTGAGGTCTGGTTATGAGAACGCTCTCAAGCTCTCCCACCCCCACTCTATTTTTGACCTTATCTACTGAATTCCCATTATGACACAAATCTTAGCTCTTACTGAGGCAGGGGGATTGCCAAGGATTCAATGCCATCTTGGGTTACATAGTGAGTTCTAGACCAACATGGGCTAAAAAGTGAGATCCTGTCTCAAATGAAACAAAAGAAAAGAGGGAATAGAACTTAGCTTATTTTCTTTCCCATAATGTGCTTATATCAAACTTATCAAATTAAGTCAATGTCTTCTTATGCAATAAACAAATTCATTCCTTCCTGAGACAGTACTGTAAAATAATTATAATCATTATTCTTCCTTTCTTAGACAACTTTGTGCTCTCATTTCTTTTTTCTTTCTTTTCTATACACCATTCGCACACTTGTATGTGTGCGTGTGTCAACAGAACTGGAAAATCCTATCAACCTTATTTGCCACCTGAGCAAATGTATCAAATAATCTATAACGTATTTTTCTCCCAGAGAAACTGCCTTCCCATCAGTTGAGGATGGCTCTCCTGAGGCTTTTAGGAACCTCTCATCTCTGGTGCCTGAGATGTCATGATCATATACCTCGGACCTTTAATGGCCCCTTCAATCTACAGACCAACATCTCTCAGTTCGGGGAAATTTTCTTCTATTATTTCTTTGATAATTATCCCCTCCATTTTCTCTGAACCTTTCTAGAATTCCAAATGGTCAAATGACCAACCTCCTGAACTGATACTTTAATGTTCTCATTTTCTTTGCCATTATCTGTCTTGCTCTGTCTCTTATTCTCTCTCTTTCCGTTCCACTTTTGGGGAAATTTCATCTATTTTAGCTTTCAAACCTTTTATTGAATTTTGAATTTTTGCTATCACTTTTAATAGCCAGGAGTCGCCTATGCTTTGATTGTCATATGTGATGCTCTGTGTCTATATCTGTCTATTATCTCTCTGTCTAGCTCCCATTTCCAGTTCTTGTTTCAGGTCAAATAACTGCTTTTATCTCTATAAGAATATTTATAATATATATATTTTGAAGTTTTCTTTTATTCCCTACCATGTCTCTGCTTCTTTCCACTTCCCCATCCCTATTAGCTTGTGTGGTGCTAAAGAAGAAGGTGTTCCTTGTGTGTCCGTGGTGGAATGTGCTTTCACCTATTAGGAAAGCCTGCCTTGAAGCTCTAAGAATATGAATAGGTCCCATTGGCTGGTGGGCATCACTATAAGATGAATAGAAGCCGGGCGTGGTGGCACAGGCCTTTAATCCCAGCATTCGGGAGGCAAAGGTAGGAGGAGCGCCATGAGTTCGAGACCACCCTGAAACTACATAGTGAATTCAAGATCAGCCTGGGCTGGGGTGAAACCCTACTTTGAAAAACCGAAAAATGAAAAAAAAAAAAAAAAGATGAACAGACACAGAGCTGACTTTCCTTTGGAGGACACTCTCCAAATCAATATTATCCCCCACTTTGGTCCACCCAGTTTTGCCAGAAAAATCATCTGCCTTCAGTCTGGGGTTGTTGATAACCTGGTTGTGTGCTCAGAAGTGCATGTAGTCTTACTGAGAGATGTGCTTGTGTCTATCCATGGGTATGGTGCCTTCCAGCCCCTTCCTGTTCACCTTCGCAGACAAATGGCTGTAAGATGTACGGGCTGGGTGAGGGTGCCAGAGGACTAACCAGTGCCTGTTTTAGCCTCATGCCTCATCCCACCTTCTGCCATGCCTGACACACCCAACCCCTCAGGCCATCTGGGGCCCACTGGGTCATGTCTATCTCCTCATCTACACCTCCCTCTACAGGCTGGGCAATTTCAGCTTCCTCCCTTCGGTTAAGTGAGTTGTGAAATAAGCATTTGTTTATGATATCCCCCAAATGGACACTTCTCCTCTATTCCTGTCATCTCCTTCATTTTCTATTTCCTGGTGGAATTCTAGTGATCTGAATCTCTCATGAGGGTGATTTCAGGAAGGACCTCTGGTAAATAGCTGTGATCAGTGTCCCTCCTTTCCATGTCTGACCTGGTCTGTTCACTTAACATCTGTCTCCCTCACTAGCCTGGAATAGTCCCACAGACAGACCCAGCCTGCTTCCTTCTGCAGCTTTCTAGGCAGGCACCTTACAGAGTGCCTTATAAAAAGTAGCGGTTTTGGAACTAGGTGTTCCCTAAATTAAAAGCATGGAGTTGGGAAGATTTTATAGGCTGTGTATAGAAAAGCACCAGACATCTCGATGACATAGGAGGTGGAATTGGATGGGGGTTCACACTTATTCTTGATCACACTGTGATTGCAGAACAAGAATCGTGGTTAGTTAATCTCTTGGTTCATATCCATTCAAATATTCTAGAATTGTTTTTAAGATTTATTTATTTTATTTATTTATTTATTTATTTATTTATTTATTTATTTATTTATTTGAGAGAGAGAGAGAATGGGTGCTCCAGGGCCTCTAGCCATTGTAAACAAACTCCAGAAGCATGTGCCACCTTGCACATCTGGCTTATGTGGGACCTGGAGAATCAAACCTGGATCCTTAGGCTTTGCAGGCAAGTGCATTAACTGCTAAGCCATCTCTCCAGCCCCAAACATTTTAAGGGTTGGCTGGATAGACCCTCCCAGGAGGTAGGTGGGGGCCCTGGAGTGCCAAGGAGCATGAGAGAAAGAGACTGGCTTCAGCTTCATTGCTTATTGCAATTGCTGCCCAGAGCAGGGACCTCAGTCTCAACACTGGAGGGGAGGGAGTGCCCACCAGAAACCAGAACCTAGAAACCTCTTCCCTGGAAGTCAGGGAGGGAGGTGGGAGAACAGGAGAGAGAGAGAGAGAGAACGAGCATGAGAGAGAAGAGGAGGGAGAGGAAGGCCCAGAGTCCTCCAGCCTCAGCACTGAGCCCTGATGCTTGCTGATGAGCTAAAAATACAGGGCTAGGCTTCCTCCCCACCACTGTCTTAATGTGGTTTTAAAATAAAGCAGCCTCTTTCTAGTTCTCCCTTTCCACTGTCATTTATTTCAGTTTTTATCTCCACAACAAGAATTCCTTCCAACTCCCCCCCCCCTAATGCTCTTCACTCTCAAATGCTAATAACCTCCAGCTGTAAAAGGCTTAGAAGTGGCTCTAGATTGTTTGATCTTTGGCCTGTGATCTGCTTTCATCTCTCTGCTTTCAAATGTTACTTTAGATTTACTTTAACCTATTAACATGCTTGGTATTCATAGACACGCATGGCTCCAAACCAGCTTCCCAGCACCCCAACTACACCCCTCCCCATCACAGCTAGCCAAGGAAAGTGAAACTCCCAGTGCAGGCTGGAACTTTCCAGTGCTGGGAGGAGGAGAAGGCCTTGAAGGCAGGGAAAGGTGGAGGAGAGCTAGAAAGGGAGATGCTGGGAAGGAAGGAGAGGGAGCAAGAGGAGATGAGCTAGAATAGAGGCAGGGGAAGAAGGGGAAGAAGGGAAGGCAGAAGGAAATGGACAGGGAGAAGGAGGCAGGGACAAAGAAGGAAGGACAAGCATCCGTGGTGGACACACTGTCTCCCGGCTGGTTCGACACTGTCGAAATCTGCTCTCCCCAGACCGAGGATGGGGAATGAGAGACGCTGAGTTAGTGCTTGAGATCTGGAATGTCTGGCGTGTTGTTTCCACAGGAAACGCAAGGCATGAATATGGATGAAACCTCCTCACCGAGACACAAGGGTACAGTTCAATTATTTGCCATATAAAGTAGCACACGAGGATCCTCGGTGCTTGATCATTTCCTCTGTGTATGCCTCTGTGTGTGTGTGCGCGTGTGCGTGTGTGTGTATGTGTGTGTGCGCGCGCGCGCGTGCGCATGTGCATAGATGTGTTATGGGGTGTGTGGAGGTGGCTGGGGAAAGGTCCCCAAGCCTGCTCAGGAGGCACCTTTGAAAGGCACCCTGTCGTTCAGATGCTCTGTACACTGTTCATGGCTGAGCCCTGGAGGTGGTGTGGGAAAGGAGCACCCACCGTCCTCACATCTCCCACCCCAGCATACACACACACACACACACACACACACACACACACACACACGCACACTTTACTTGCTCATAGTCACAGCTGTCACCCACAGTGTCTGAACTTGGCCAAAGGACAGAGATCTAGGGGAACACTGCTAATCTGCAAACATCTGGGAAAACCCTGGAGCTGGATGGACCCCAAGCCAGTCTGGTGGCCCACCTTACCCCAAGACTCCCCTCTTGTCTGAGAGAAGCAGCTGTCCCTGTCTCCTCTCCCCAGGGACAACCTGACCCAGCCTCCCATCTGGAGGGTGGTAGCTCTGTCAGAAAGCAGAAGGGACAGGTTGTTTTAGGCTGGGTTGTAATAAAGGGACACAGCAGCAAGCTAGAGTCCTCCTGGACAGTCCTTGGCAGAGGAAAAGCCACCAAGCCACCTTTAGAAGAAGGTCACTTGGCATTAGAAAGTCTCCAGTTCAAGTGTCAGGCCAGTGACTCAATCCTTCTAAGCCTCAGTCTCCTTGTCTATGAAATGGACGAGCAGCACACCTTACTTTAAAGGGTAGTTGTGATGGCAAAAATGATCCCAAGGAGGATTATAATTATCATCCACTGAGCACTCCTCATGTAGCAGGTACTGTTCTAAGTGCCTTATAAATATTAACGTGCATAATCCTCCCTTAATCCTTGTTTAATCCTCATTTAACCCTATGAGGTGGATACTATTATTAGCCTCATTTTATAGATAAGGAAATGGAGACACCAAAGGTTTAAGTAATTTGCACAGGGTCACACAGCTAGGGCTATTATGTTCATTTTAGACTAATTAGGCTACAGGGTCACACAAATTGATCTATTACCTCACATTCCATTCCATGACATCCCTCTGGGAAGGGGCAGCTGCTTCTGGTTCACATAGAGGGGGATGGGCCAACAGTGCCCAGTGCATCCAAGTCTGTTGCCACCCACACCCAAGCTCCTTATAATGATCAGCTGAGGAGATGGCGCTCCTAAGCAAAGAACTAACATGCCAGTTATTATTTATTATGCACAAATGTTGGAGCTGCTGCCACAAGGGAAAGCCCCGTTTGAGTAGGAGCCAGAGTGCAAAGGAAAGGGCAGAGTTCCCAAGCTGTCTTCTCTCTGGAATCTTCTCTAGGGCACACCCAAACTTTATTGGTGCAGTGAGTGATGGCTTCTGGTCCTGAACAAGACAGAGGGTGGAAGCAGCCCTGCTGGTCCCACACTAGAACTATCCCCATGTAAAGAGGTTCCCTCCTGTGAGCTGGCCTCTGGGTCTGTTGTACTTACAGGTTCAGATGGCAGTGAGGAGGCAAACAGTGACCATGGCTGAGCTCACCTATGGGCCGCCCTGGCCCACCAAAGTAGAAAGGAATCTACCCACGTGTAGCTCATACACACCTGTTAACATATTCACCTGTCACGGACTCTGTGAGGGACGCTTCCATTCATGCAGTCCATACCACCATCTTGTAGATGCTGAAAGTTTCAGTGACATCTGCGTGGCTACACTGTCCTCTCATCACACCCCACAGCCTCTCTTGGCACTCTGCAGCTACGGATTGATTGATGATTGATGATGAGTGAGAATTAGACTAGCAGGCACTCATGTGACTCCACAGCTCTCTTGCAGGTTCCAGAGGCTGATCCCACATCTACCTGCCATCCGGTAGAATCCGAGTTGAAAGCATGCCTTCTTCCTCTCTCTGGGTCCTCTCTCCTCCAGCTTGCCTGGTGTAGGAGCCCGGCATAGCAGTGACTTTTGGGATGACACAGAGCCCCATGAAGTTCAAATGTGGCCCTTGGGCTTACTCACTGTGCCCTTATGTAACTGATATGGCTCTCTGGGCCAGAGTTGCCCCATGTGCTAAAATGGCAGGATAGTCTTCATGAACTATGGTTTCTGGGTTGATGGGTCCCTGGAACTTACCTTTACAATTTCCCTTGCAATGGGCATTTTCTAATGCTGGCTTTCTGCTCAGCCCATCAGAGGCTCTCTGAGAAAAGGCTGAGTATCACAGAGAGCACCCAATGTGAGGCTTAGTGAAGGCCTATGCTTGCAAACAGGGAAGGGCGCTTGCATCCTTCACTCCCTTGGGTCCCTCAAAGCTCAGATTTTCGGTCCCTGTCCAGAGACAATAGTCTGAAACACAAGAAGCAGGTTCCAGGTGTGCCTGCTCTGGGCATGATGAACGATGGCAGTACCCCACTTGGTTTTCCATACTGTGAGCTATGTTTTCTGTGGTGTGAGCTCCCACCCAGAGCCCAGCAGCCAGCCCTCCAGATCAAGAAGAATCCTCACAGGTTGCTTAGAAGGGTGAGAGGAAGGGCCACTGCTCATTAAAGCTCCTTTAGCTGCTCTGTGACATCTTTTCGTCCCAGGTTCATCAGGAGCTAGAGGAATCGGGGAGGGGCTGTGGGCACTGAGCAAGAGGCCCCCCCCCCAACTTTTTCACACCACCCACCAGTCCTTAGTTACTGCAAAGAACAAATGCAAATGGGCCTGAAGCACAATACTCAGAATACACTGCCATGCGTCCTGGGGGCTAGCTCTAAGTTAAAGCTGGGCTCCTCCTGGGGGCTGACATTTTCCCTGGTTCAAACAACATCTGTGCCTTGCCAAGCTTGGCAAAAGGTGAAGGCACCAGTTGCTGCCACTGTAGATTCAAGTGAGACAAAAAAGTGAGCCACCCCACATCCCTCCTGCACACTCACACATGTACACACGCACACTCCCTCAACATGTACACACTTGGGTCCCTGTCATACACACACGCATGCTCAGGGTAACCCTAGCACACACTGGTAACCTCTAACAGGTATATTTCCACAGATGTGCCAGTTCACATGCATGCTCTTTCATGAGCCCTCAGGCCCACTCAAACACACATGTATGCACGCATATATCCGCCATGAAAAGCACTCAGGTTTCTGTGAATGGAAGGACAGTTTCAGACATTCATTCTTCCCCACCTCACTTCCCAGCCTCTTCCCTGCCAGCCACCACCACCCTCTGACAGGACAGAGCCAGTGGTGGTGGCTGAGAATTCGAAATAAATGCATTCTTAGAAGGACCATCTTCCCCTCCAGGCTCCAGGCCAAATCTCCAAATGAAATCAGGCTGGGTAGAAATGAACAACTGAGATGCACAAAACAATGTGAAGAAGAAACTCTGAAGATACGAATAATAATATAAAAAAAAGGTGAGAGTTATTTTTCAGCTCACTGGCTTTCTGAAAAGTAATATAAAGTTGGGCAGCGTCTTCTTGGAATCGACCTTTCTGAGCCAAGACCCAGGCCACACGCACATCTCTTTCCTCTCTTTCTATTACCCGAAATTTGTATGGTTTCATCTTCTCTGATTTTCTTTCATTTGTGCGCTTGTGCAAACCCCTCGTGTCAGGGGTTTGTTCCTAACCCGGCAGCCCCACCAGGCTGCCATCACTTCTCCATGGGCCTCCTGTGGGGCTGAGAATTGAGAGCCTCCCATAGCTCTGCCCCCCACTGCCAGGAGGGGCCTCAGCTTTCCTCCCTTCCCACTCTCCCCCACCTGGCCTCCCAGCTTTCTTTGTTCCTAGGAAGACCCTTGTTCTTGCAACACTGTCCACTCCATGGGCTAAAGGAACAGATCCTGAGCCTAAGCCTACCCCAGGGTCTGCAGAACAGATATTCACAAATGATGGTTCAAACTCACTGGATGATGTAAAAGATAAGTGCCCCAGTAACTGACATTAGTCAATCTTTTGCTACTTGAATGAATGCCTCCTCTTTCTTTATGCCATTTGTATCATGGCAATTTCCTTGTAATATAAATGGGACAGGGGTGAGTTCACAGGCTATTTTACAGACAAGGGATCTGGAGCTCAGGGAATATGAGCAGTTGAAGTGTATAGTGGGCTGTTGTGGTTTAAATGTGAAATTGTCCCCCATAGGCTCTGTTTTATAGTTTGGCCCCACTTCCTGTTTGTTCTTTGTTTCCTGACTATGGATGCGATGTGACTAGCCCCTTCCTGCTTCTGCCACCATGCCTTCGCTGCCATGATGGACTGTAGCCCTGGAAGTGTGAGCTGGAATAAACTCTTCCTGCCTTGCATTGCTTCTGCTCAGGTATTTGGTCCCAGCAATGAGATGAGTAATGGATACATAGGCCAACTCTGAGTCTCAGAGGAACACTCTGCTTGACTGGTAGTCTGAGACCCAGGATGCTTCTAGTTTGTGGCTCTGCTGTCCATCAGGTTCCTAGAGTATCTTGATTAGGGAGGTGGATGGAGAAAGAGTAAGTGAGGGTTGTATGTAGAACGCTTTCTTGGGACCTGGCCTGCAGATGGCATATGCAGCACCTTTGCTCATATTCCAGAGGTGAGAATATATTCCTATGGCTACAGCTAATGACCAGGGAGATTGGAAGATATAATTCAGCTTCAAGTCCAGGATGAAGCGATTGCAAACCACCGGTGAGCTCTGACGGTCTCATCACATCCACTGTTACACAGCTAATGAGGTGAAACCCATTCCCAGACTTGGGTCTTATGCTGCCATGCCTGTGCTTTCCCCTTCCAACAGAATTAAGGTTTACCAACAAAGCTTAGCCCCTGCTCTTTGTTCTAGGAAGGAATGAAAGTCTTCGCATTTAAAAGATAATGTCTAATAATTTATTTGGCTCCTAGGTGGTCTATTATGCAATACTGTCATTTAAACCTCACCATCATCCCATGAGGTATGTAGGTAGCTCACCTCCTAATTGAAGACATTGTACCAAAGAAATACTAAGTAAGCTTACTGAGGTCAAACAAGAAAGAGACCATGGGTCTGGGCCTTTTTGGCTTCAGACTCCCACCTTTCTACTGTGCTTCTATGGTCCCTCCCCCACCCCACCCCCGACATTGGATTGGAGGTGGGGAGGGTGGAGAGTCATCCATCTCTATCCAACAGGGACCAAACTTAAGATGCTAATGATGACAGGAGCGGGAAGAGTCCCTCCAGCCTGTCTGCTCTGGAAACCTGTGCGGACTTCAGCTGAAGCCCAGTTAGGGTGATAATCATTTATTTGAACAGAGTGGGAACACTGGGAATTGATTTTTTTTTTAACTTTTAAAAAATTTTCTTTTATTATTTGAGAGAGAGAAGAGAGAGGAGAGAGAAGAAGAGAAGGAAGGGAGAAGAGAGACACACAGAGAGAAAATGGACATGCTAAGGCCTCTAGCCACTGCAAACAAATTCCAGACGCATGTGCCACCTTGTGCATCTGGCTTACATAGGTTCTGGGGAATCAAACCTGAATCCTTAGGCTCCACAGGCAAGCACCTTAACTGCTAAGCCATCTCTATAGCCTGGGACATATGATCTTGAATAAAGCCTCCTGGGTTAGGAGTCAGGAGGCATTCCCACTGAGAAGCAACTGTAATGAACTATGATTTTGAGTATCTCATTTCAAGTCTCTAGGATTTTGTATTTCTACCTTATTTCCCCTGCAAATTGAAATCATAGTACCTATTCTCATTCTACTCCTCCAACCTCAAAAATTGGTCTCCACACTACAAAGTTTCCCTTTGCATCCTTCCTGCACATCCCTGAGAGATTAACCTTCCTTTGTAATCACACAGACACATTTCCAGAGGGCTGCACTTTTGCTCAACAAGTTCATGATTGTCCTCTATTTTAAAGTGAAACTCCTTAATGGAGCCCTAGCCTTTATTGGGACTCAACACTCACGTTCCCTGTCCAGATGTGTGGCTCTGGGCATCCCCAAAGCACACCAAATGCATCTGCCATAATGTTTTGTTTTTTTTTTAATCCCTTTGCCTGTATGTGCCCCTGCTAAGATTAAGATCCCTTAGTAAATCATTGTTCATTTTCATCCTTATGTTATGCATTTGAACCTCTATTCAGCTCTTCTCTGGCAGGGCCTCTTTGTGCCATGGTTGTCTTTGAGCATTTCTTAAACAAACAAACAAACAAACAAACAAACAAACAAACAAACAAACATTATTTTATTTTATTTATTTGAGTGGGGGCAGATATATATATATAGAGAGAGAATGGGCACACCAGGGCCTTTAGCCACTGAAAATGAAATCCAGATGCATGTACCACCTTGTGCATCTGGTTACCTGGGTACTGGGGAACTGAGCCTGGGACCTTAGGCTTTATAGGCAAGCACCTTAACCACTAAGCCATTTTTCCAAGCCCTATGTTTGAACATTTGTTACTGCCTTCATTAGATTGCAAGCATCATGAAGGTGAAAGCTGAGTCTTGCATAACATGTACTCTTGGATATACCAGCCCTCAGACAAAAGTTGATGCATGCATGAATGATCAAAGATGAGCGCAGATGTGCTGTCATGTGCAAATGAACAATTTGGCTTAGAAGTCAAATGATGTTTCAGCCAGTGACCAGGAGGTACATGCCTGGACACCCTCTTGGTATCCATCTAGAGGGTTGTGCTTCTTGCCTCAGGTCAGACTTGTGGCACATGGGCTTGTGTTTGTGTCCCCCTACTGTGGGGACAAGCTCAGGCACTGCACGGGCTAACCTGTCAGTAGAAGTAAGTGGGCACATGCCTTTGGGGAGCTTCTCCAATTGAGCTCTCTTGGCTTTCTGCCCATTCTCAGCCTCTTCACACCAGGCCAAGCTGCAGGCTGAAGCCAGTGGAGAAAATAATAGATTGGGACCAGGATGCTCAGGTTAAGTGGGCCGCTTTGTGGAGCTCATCCATAATCCTGCTGGAGCCCAGAGAACAATACGTTAATTAGAGCCGACGGCACGGCTCCCATCAGCCATCCATCCTGCCTATGTCTGCGGGGCCTTCCCTATGGACACGCCAGCCCACTCCCTACTCTGAGAGATTTATTCATTATCAATGTGTGTCTGCGAGAGGGATGTGGTGGGGAGGGAAGGAAACGCCGTGAGGGACGGTCAGGGATGTGAAAGAGGCCGATTCCAATCTGCTGGCAGCTGATCAATGGGTGTATTTGGAGACTGGAGATGGGGTGTTCCTAATTAGGGGGATGAAACAAAGTCACCTGATTGGGCAGGGGGCCGTAAGATGAGTGAAATTAGAAGAAACTTATTAACGATGCCCTACCAGGAATTTTGGTGAGGTTTTTTGGTTTGAACACAGCTCTCTTTAGGCCTCAAATGATAGGAGAAAGAAGGTTAAAAGAAGGAAATCCTTTTATCTACTGTGTATCCTAGTGCTTGTGCTTACAAAGCACTCAAAAATGGCCATTGAAGGAAGAGATGGTTTTTGTGGCAACCAGAGGAATTGAGGTCAGATACCCAAGAGAAATTCACTATCAATGAACAAAGAAAAATAGGATTCAGGAAGATCAAGCCCAGGTTCTGGGATGTCTCACCCGGGCATTCTTTGAAAGAAAGAAAATCATATCGTCTTTCTTCCTGGGTCCTAATCCTTGGTATTACGTAGAATTTGGAGGGGGGGGGAATGCCATCTACTTTCCTGAAGGTACAGTGACAACATGTGAGGTGAGAAGTAAATAGGTTAGAGATGGCCGGTGATCAGCGGGGCCATGGTCCTCCAGATTCAAGTTCCAAAGACAGTGATGGAGCACTGCCCAGTGGGGTGCGGTTGCTGCCACACGAACTTACCTGACAAAAGACATATAAAGACTGTAGCCAGATGCCCCAAACCTCACAACTAGTTTTCCCAGAACATTATTGTTCAAACCATGATGCTGTTGTAGGAGGTCAATTGGGAAGGGCAAGCCACTTTGGTTCAGGTTCTTTGTGTGTGTGTGTGTGTGTGTGTGTGTGTGTGTGTGTGTGTGTGTGTGTGTGGCATACGTGTGTGCACACACAATGGTGTGTGAATTTCAGGATTAGCAACCTGCATTTTTGATTAGCATACATTAATTATATGTAATAGAGTTCATTATGATATTTTCACCCTTGTATATAATGTTTTTGATCTAGGTTCTTATTCTTATCAACAAATGCTTTGTAGAGGGACCCAGTAAGCCAATATTTTATTCAGGAGAGGAAGTGTTTGAGGAACCAAAGCATCCACACTGGAAAATAGTGCAGGGACTCAATGGGGGAGAACTGAGGTGTTTGTTTTTACAGGCTCTGCAATACTAATGAAAAAAAGAGTCTGAAGAGATGGCTTAATGGTTAAGGCACTTGCCTGTGAAGCCTAAGGACCCATGTTCAACTCTCCAGATTACACATAAGCCAGACACACAAAGGTGAGGCAAGCGCAAGCTTGTACATGCCCACTAGGTGGCGCAAGCATCTGGAGTTTGATTGCAGTGGCTGAGGTCCTCGTGCACCAATTCTCTCTTTATGTCTGTCTGTCTATCTGTCTATCTATCTATCTATCTATCATCTATCATCTATCATCTATCTATCTATCTTGCTAGCTAGCTCTAAAATAAAAATAAAATCTTTAAAAAAAGTGTTTGGTGTGGGTCATTTGACTAATTCTACCTTTTATCATAATTAACCTATATAGAACGTGCATATCAGTGATTTGAAGTTTTAGTACATGTACCATGTATCCAATTTCCTCTTAAATTTACCCTTACTGATGGGGTGCCACCAGTGGAAGGTCATATACAGGTCTCACAGTAGGGTCTTACAGTGAGGAACTACTCATGGCTAGGGGCTTTGTCATTGGCAATGCTTTTTAAAGACCCTGGAGAGCATCTGAGATGATGGAGTCACTTTTCTTTCTGATTGGAGGCACGTGATTTGTCTCATTGCATGTAAAATAAGGGGGGTAGTATCATGAGAAGATTGCTTATTGTGTTTGATCTCTCACTTCCTGTCTAGAAACCCTTTCTCAATGCTGCACCAGTAGATCCCATTGCTTGGGAGCCTTGTTACCAGGCAGGAACTGGTGCTGCATGGCACAGCAACTGAGTCTGATTCTGCATTTTAATCAGACCCCCCCCCCCGTGATTTCTATGAACCCTCAATGCTTGAGAAGTGTGTCAGCTCCATCGTATGGTTTGCGCTTTGGGGACAACAGGATATTTGGAGGGAGGACCAGTGTGGTGGACCAAGAGCCCCATCCTTTCTCTCTATTCCCTGATTGGGTAATTCAGACCCTCTGGGTCTCAGTTTCCTCATTTTTTTATGGGGGCATATTGAACCAGATTAGTGATTCTTAAACTTGTGCAGTCAAAAGTCATCTGAAATGAAGGGCAATGTCCATGTAGGGCCTGTGAACTTGTTCTCCTAGTAGGTTCTGCAGTGATGCCCACACTGCTGAGCAGGTGATTTCTGAGGTTTCCTCTGCTTCAGAACTTCTATGGGTTATTAATTGGAACTCAAGGTTCTTCTATCTGCCAAATGTCTCCCACTGGAGAGAAGAAACTCTCATCTCACCAGTACATGTCTCTTCCAAGTTGCACTGACGTGTCTCCTGTCATATCTGACTTCTCCTTGTCCAGAAAGTTAATGCCACTTTCCCAGAACACCCAGGATTGAGAGGCTAAGCCTTACAAAATGCATGGGAGGCAATGCAGGCGAACCATTATCAAGAAGATTTAAGAAGAGGCCTATGGAACACAGCAATAAAACCTGGAAATAACTATCCATTTCCTACCCTAAAACGTCTCATTTCTGAGTCCATAAATGCTCCCCCCTCCGGATCCCAGACCCATCTGTTTTGTAAGCATGTATAATTATTAGCATCATAAAGTCAGTTTCTATACCTAATGTAATTATCAGGAGCTAAAAGAATATCAGGTGAAGGCGGGGGAGAGAGGAGGAGTCTTGCTCACTGTAAACTCGGGCTATTCCTTAAATGAGAGAGAAGTAGTCACAGGAGAGGATCAGGACTCTTTATGGTGATATTACACTTCCTATGGAGGCTTTGGGGACAGATTTGCAAATAAGATTGAGCTGGCTCATCTCAAAGTAAAGAGCGGCTTCCTGGCACGTGCCATGGGTTCAGTCCCTGTTGGGAATGGGAAATTAGGATCACTGTGCTTCCTCTGTGATCAACCTGCAGACTCTCTGGAGGCCCCGGGAACATGTCTTTCCATCTGAAAACCCCAACGATAGCTCATTCTTTCCTTTCCTTTTGTACTGCCTCTGGAGAGTTAAGAAGAACATTTACAAAGCCATGCTGGAGAGCAGAATGAACTCAGGATACTTGGCTTTGTGTCTGGTCAGAGTGGCGTGGCTATTTAGTCACCTATGGAGTGAGTGAGTGAGTGAGTGAGTGAGTGAGAGTGAGTGAGTGAGTAAATGGGCGAAGTGATGGGTGAGTGGAGCAGGTACAGGTGGTGACAGGAATTGCTCTTTGAGGAGAAAGAACCTGTATGCCCACTCCTCCTAATGTCTTATTTCTGACAGTGTCGGTGAGCAACATCAGGGTTCAATGAAGCATTGTGGAGAGTGGTTTTTATTTACTTGACACTAAAGTAAAAATGACACCCTATTTGCACTGTGGTATGCATGTTTGTATGTGTGTGGATGAAGCTGTGCATGTGGGTGCATGTGTGTGTATGTATGTGGAGGCAAGAGGTCGGTGTCAGGTGTCTTCCTCTTTTTCTCATAACCATATTCTTTCTTGGAGACAGGGTCTCTCACTGAACCGGGAGTTCACTGATACAGTTAGACTAGATAGCCAGTGAACCGCAGGGATTCTTTGATGCTGTGATTACACAAGCCAGCACATTTTATGTGGGTAGTAGGGATCGGAACTCAGGGTCTCCTGATTATGTGGTAAGCACTTTTCCCACCGAGTCATTTCTCTAGCCCTCTAAATAACATCCTGACCACAAATGGAATGGTGCTTTTTGCACAGTGGAGAGTCCTCCATCCCTAGACTTTTTCAGGCAGGGCCTGGGCAGTTCTTTTCTTTTCTTTTCTTTTTTAATATATTTTATTTATTTATTTATTTATTTATTTATTTATTTATTTATCTATTTATGAGAAAGAGGCAGAGAGAGAGAGAGAGAGGGAGGGAGGGAGAGAGAGAGAGAGAGAGAATGGGCATGCCAGGGCATCCAGCCACTGCAAACAAACTCCAGTCGCATGTGCCCCCTTGTGCATCTGGCTTATGTGGGTCCTGGAAAATTGAACCAGGGTCCTTTGGCTTCACAGGCAAACAACTGAACCGCTAAGCCATCTCTCCAGCCCTGGGCAGTTCTTTTCCATGCATTGCATCTAGGAGGCTGGGACTTAGGTAGGAACCTGACTCATCTAATTTCACTGAACTCACACAACAAACCAGAGGTAGATACTCTTATCCTTATTTTTTTAAAGAAAGCAAACACAGAGATTCATCCAACCAGTCATGATCCCAGCTAATAATATGTAGAACTACCATCCAAAGGGGTATCTGCCTGCTTCAAGGTTCAGCATATCTCACAGTGGCTTGAAAGACTATCCTGACCTTCACAATCTTCAGTGCACTTGGACAGAACTCGATGTGCCTGGCTGCTGAAAAGACAGGCTGCCGCCACTGGTGGCTGAGATGTTGGTCTGCCTTCTGGATCCATTGTTGAAAATTCAAAGCTCTCCTAAGAGGGCCTGTGGGTGGGGAGAGACAGAGCTGCATGCAGTTGTCTTTTGGTTCAAATGCATTTGTTAAGCTGCCCCAGTGTCTTCTCATCTGTAGACTTGTTTGTTTGCCAGACTCCAAAATCAACCTGATGGCGAAGGGATTTTATTCTGTAATCCTGAAATCTGTGAATACTATGCTTCCTCCCCACCCCGCTCTATTGTGGGGAGCAGGCTCCTGTCTCCAACTACCACTCTAATCACATCCGGGGCTGATGGGGGAACATGTCAGCTAGGGCAGGGGCATAAGATGGCAGGGGAGACAGGCTGCCACGCTGTCGCTAGTTTATAGCCATGGTGAATCCCAGAGGTGCTGGCAGGGCTATCTAGAAAAGATGGGGACATTGGACTGATGGGCTTTCTGAAGTGCCTCCACAGGTAGTTCATGCAAGTGTCCCTCTCTTGTCTCTGTCCCTTCCAGAAGCCTACAAGGTTCCTTCTTGGCAGCAGCCCCGTTTCTGGCCTCCCCTGCAAGTGCACGGCAGGAAGTCCCTCTTTTCTTGTGCACTGGGGTAGTAAGTAATGCGGAGAGGAGGCGAGCCAGGGATCCCTGGCTATGGGCTCCAGGCTGACATCTTTCCTTTCTGAAGGCTGTCCCCCCCTGTTTTTGCTTGCACCTGCCTTTGCCTCCAGTAGCTTCCAATTGAGCTTGATATGGTGCTGGGACAGGTCCCCGCCAGAGCAGGGCACCAGCCAGGCCTTTGGGAGGGCGTCTGCTTCTGCTGATAAGTGCCCTGTCTTTCTCCTCCCTCCGGCAGGGTGGAGATGCCCTCCCCATTGAGCCAGGGAATTAAAGCAGGGAGCTGGGCTTTGGCAACTGGCTTTCTCTCTGGCACAAGGCCTGTGCCATCTCCATGGGTTTCTCTCAGACTCACTGTTTGCCTGATTAAAAATGATTCCTTCTTGCAAAACAAATTAGGGTCTTGTCTGGAGTTTCCACCAAAATGAGATGAAAAGATGGAGCGAGAGGAGCTCAGAACTCAGTACCTAGGGCTTGGGAGCAGGTTCCCCTCCAGAGAAAAGAAGGGCTGCCTCAAATCTAAGCCCTGCCTGCCCACTCAGCATGCTAGCATGCTAGGCCACTGTCCAAAGGACCACAGATGGGGTGGCTTCAACATTGGATGCACAAACTAGACAAGGTGGCTCGTGTCTCTAATCCCAGTACTCCGAAGGCTGAGACAGGAGTATTGCCCCAAGTTTGAGGTCAGCCTGAGCTATAATGTGAAACCCTATCTCAAACAAAACCAAACTAACAGAAGTGCATTTCCTGTCAGCTCTGGAGGCAGAAGTCTGGCATTAAGGTGTGTGTTGTCTGTGGTTTGGGTCCTGCCAGGGAGGGCTGGGGAGGAAGGGTCTGGTCTGGGTCTTTCTCCTTGGCTTATAGATTATAGATGGCTGCCTTCTCTGTTTTTTTCACATTGTCTTCCTTTTGTGCATGTTCATGTGTTTGAATTCCCCTTTTCTATGAGGACACCAGTTGTATTAGTGTGCTCAGCCGGCCATAACAAAATACCACAGCCGACATGGCCTAAACAATGGGAATTTATTTTCCCACAGTGTGGAGGCTGGAAAATCCAGCAGGGTTGGATTTCTGGGGAGGCCTCTCCAGACTTGCAGGGGGTTGTTCTCTCTCTCTCTCTCTCTCTCTCTCTGTCAGAGTGGCAGAAGTAGTAGGGTGTTCTGGCACCTCTTCTCCAAAGGGCCCCAGCTTTAGCCCCACCTCCATGACTTTATTTAACTTCTCTCACTTCCTTACAGGCCCAGCTTCCAAATCTGGTCACACTGGAGGTTGGGCTTCAATATAGGAAAGTGGACACAATTCAGACTTCAGCATTAGGCATCCTGGATTAGGGTCCACCCTGATGACCTCACTTTAACTTAACTATCACTGAAAAGTCTGTCTCTAAATATTCTGAGGTATTGGGGGTTAAAGTACCAGCATAAGAGTATGTAAAGGGGAGGGCTGAAGAAAATATTTAGTGAGTAAAGTGCTTGCCATGCAAGTATGAAGACCCAAGTTTGGATCACCAGAGTCCATGTAAAGTTCTGGGTATGGTGGTACCCATCTGTAATCCCAGCACTGGGGGAGTGGGGGCATCGGGGCAAAGACAGAGAACCCCTGTGCCTCACTGGCTAGTTAGTCTAGCTGAATTAGTGAGCTCTAGTATCAGTGAAAGACTTTCTCAAAAAGTCAGGCGGAGGGCTGGAGAGATGGCTCAGCAGTTTAAGGTGCTTGCCTGCAAAGCCTGATGACCTGGGTTTGATTCTCCAGTACCCACATAAAGCCAGATGCACGAAGTGGTGCATGCGTCTGGAGTTGGCTTGCAGAGTATGGAGGCCCTGGCATTCCCATTTTCTCTCCATGTCTCTCTTCTCTCTCTCTGCTTGAAAATAGATAAAAACAAAATTAAAAAATATACTAAGGTGGAGAGTGATAGAGGAAGACACCCAATGTCAACCTCATACTTCTATATGCGCCTATATACATCCAAGCATGTATACACAATGCGCACGCCACACACACACCACAATAAGAATGGGGGTGGGAGCAAAATAAGTTCATAGCAACCACAGGCTTACTGAACTGCATTAGAAAGAAGACTGGGGCACAGGTGTGATGCCCTTCCTTGGCCCTGCTTGGTTTTCTGGAGACATAGAATGGGCAGAGTATCCTCAAGAGCTCCCTCGGCTGAGGTTGAACATCTAAGGTCCCCAAGGTTCTGCTCACTGTCCCGGTTCCACTCACACCTGTCATTGTCAATGTGGTCAGCTTGCAGCCTTAGGCCACCATGGCCTAGCCAACTCTGCTCTTAGTCACTGTGAGCCAAAGAATCACAGCCTCCAGGCAGGTCATTCTGGGCCTGCTGGTTAGAGCCAGCCTTAGAGGGAGAAGAGAACACAGTAGGAAGATCTGGGCCTCAGGCATGTAGGGAGGATCAGAGAGATGAGGAGAGATGGAAAAGAGGAACAAGAGGAGGCAGGAGAGGAAATGAGCCTGACTCACTTTCATCCTAACCTTTTTTATCACGACCATGGAAGAAAACATTTACCCATCTTTTTTCTTCCTAATAGGATTATCCCAAAAACGTCTCCAGCAAGAGAAATGCTGTTTTCTTTTAAATGTTTATTTAGAGCACACAAAGTTTGGGATTTTTTTTTCCAGGTTAAGTGAGCCTTACATCTTCACTGGGCCCTATTATTTCCTTCTGGAAATGCTTCAGACCTCTACCATCATCCCAAGGTCTTCACACACTGCTGGGAGGGGGGTTGGGGTGTGGGGACCCTTTCTCTTTCATCCTTTCAGCTGGTCCACAATCTGCCATCTTGTCTCCCCTCTCCTGATGCTATCCTAGGCCTCCCCAGGGTTCAATCCACCCTCTTTCTACCTGGCTGCCCTTACCTATCTCTCAGCAGTGTGGTGCAAGGAGAGGCAGCAGTTGGGACTCAGAAGAGCTCCCCTGCCATGTGACCTAAGTGGCAGAGGGAGGTGGAGGAAGAAGATGATGCTCACAGAGTAACTGTATTTCACATGGCTTCTACTGTTTTGGCTGTACCACCCTGGCCAGCACTTAGCAAGAACAGCCACATTAAGTCTCCCTTGTCTTTGTTGTGGAGCAGAGATGGAAAATTAGAAGGGTCTTTGGAAGAAGAGAGCTAGCTCCCTACTGCATGAGTAAATGCTGCCCAGTTCCCTGCTTTCATAATCCAGGGGCAAGGATATCTCCCAAGTATCTTCCTCTCCCTGTTAGGCTGTACATCCCATGGCTCGGCAGCTCAGAATACTGGAACATCTCTAGAATCCTTTCTCGATTAGTTGGGTCTCTTCAGAGAAACAGAATACATACATACATACATACATTCTTATATATATATATAATATATATTATAATATATTATAAATATTATAAATATAAATATTCTTATATAATAGCATAAGGAATTGGCTGCCATGACTACGAAGGCTGACAAATCCTAAATTGGAGATCCTGAATAGCTGATGGTGTGAATTCCAGTCCCAAAGCAGATAGACTTGAGGACTGGAAGCATTATCCTTGTGATCCCAGGCAGGACCATCTGATGAAATGTCAGACAGGAGGAATTATTTCTTCCTGAGGAAAGGCTAGGCCTTTCTGCAGACTTTATTTTGTTTAGCCTTCACCTGATTGGATGAGCCCCAGCCCCACCAACCCCTGCCCCATTGGGAAGGCTATCCACTTTACTAGACCTACCAATTCAGACCTCATTATCCAGAAACATCCTGACATGACATAAAACAGTGTTCGACCACATACATGGGCACTCCATAGCCCTTAAGGTTTATAGTTAAAGCATACATGGCGCGTCCCTTTCACTGTTCCCTGATTAGGCTAGCTCTCCTTATCTAGTCTTACAGGAGTGGGGTCAGAGTGTTCAGCCCACAGCTGCTCCTAAAAAGGAGCCCTGGTACCCCAGCTGAGAGATGCTGCCCTTTCCTGTGAGGCTGCCTTGCTTCCCAGGGCAATGACCATCTTCTCCTTGCCTCAGCTGACAATGGAGGAGAGCTGCCTGCCTATCTACCCATGCATCTAGTTGTGGGGCCTGGCTGGACATGTCAGGGCTGCTCTTGCCAGTGAGGGCCTGTGCTTGGGTCTTACAGTCAACACCTGGCTCACAGGAATGGATGCTCCCCTCCCTGTTCAGCTCTGCTTCTTGGTTAATCACAGAAAAATACAGCTGGGACCCAATAGGAATCATATCCTCAGAAAAGGTGGCGGAGGGCTAGAGGGATGGCCCAGTGGTTAAAGGAGTGAACGACTGTTGGTCAAGGTGAATATAATTTCAGCCATAACAATGTAGCTCTTCCCAGGTGTACTGGGAACTCAGCTGCTGGCCAGTCTTGGGAGTCACTATAGGCTGTGGCTATTGCTTTAGGGAGCTGACTGACAAAGGCCATCTTTGCCAGCTCTGGAATCTTAGGGATAGCAGCCTGCCAGCACACACAGGAGGACCCCCACAACAAGACGTTCTAAAGCTCCATTATTTTGCACCCGTGGCAAGGAGAGATGGAGCCACCAAGTGTCTCACAGTGTGCTTCGCTTTGCCCTGTGCGGAGAGCAGAGTGCGCTGCGGGGGAGGAGGCATAGCCCAGAGCCTTTGCAAAGGGCAAAACAGAAGTGAGGCCAGCTTCCTGTTTGTCTGGGACCCTGCCAGCATGTTCAGCAGAGACTCAGAGAAGAGGAGAGCAAACAAGGGGATTTTCAAATGGTCTTTGCAGGCCTTCTCCTTTGTTTTCCCTCTACTGGAAATCTTGGCCTGGAGGAGCCATACAGGAGAATCTGGAGGGGAGGATGGCTTATGTGAGATGAGGAGGTTGAAGCCCTGCTAAGCCCAGCTGGGGAGCAGTTGATCTGCGCCCTGCCCAGAGAAGCTCTGGCTTCTCTGGAGAGACTGCAAGCTGACCTTTCTGGAACCCTTGCTTCTCATACAATGGACTTTCCACAGGAACTGTCATGGCTTTGGAAAGCCTTGGGGCTGGAGGGTTTGAAGGGGAATGCCAGACACTCCTTTAACACCTGCAGAACAGGGACCTCACTGTCCTCCCAGGACTTCCTCACACAGCTCCTTCCTAGTCAGTCTGCACCCCCTGCCCCATCCCCATGACTTCCTTTCACCAGTCCAGGGGTTCCTGAGCTTTTTTCCCCTTGCCTCTTGACTCTGCAGACTATTAACAACTTCCAGCTGACCCCATGTGGGCATTCTACCGGGAGTCGCTTCATACTGCTAGGAATAATGTGGCATACTGCTTCGAATTAGTTATTTCATTTCCTTGGCTAGACGGTAAGCTGCCTTCAGCAGGGACCAGATCGCCGCCATCTTTTAGATCCCGTGTATTCACTACCAGCGGGGCTCAGCATATGGCAAGAGCTTAATCACTGCATGGTGGAAACAGGGAAGGGGGAAAGAAAAGCAGGGAGCAAAAAGAGATCTGTCCCCATCTTTCTTGCCTACTAGACAACAGGTTCCCACCTGGGATAGAACACTTGCCAAGCAGTTGTTCCTGGTTGAGTGGTGCCTTGGCACAGAGACCAGCTTGGGACTGCACCCTCAGGCTGTGGGTTCCAGCTCTCGGACTCTTTAAGCAATGTAAGGCAGTGATCGGGATGTTGGGCAGTGTTTGGGCAACAGCAAGGTCATTACTATTTGACTAATTTCTACTGAGACATTTCTTTATGCACATGGTCTTGGTGTAGAGTTTATAAGGTGAGCAGCTTATAGACAAGGAAACAGGCTCAGAAAGGTTAAATGACCCCCGAAAAGCTAGGATTTTGAACCCTAATGGTCACCAAACTCACATACTCTTTCTACTTCTTTTTTTTTTGTGGGGGGGGTTCAAGGTAGGGTCTCACTCTGGCTCAGGCTGACCTGGAATTCACTATGTAGTCTCAGGGTGGCCTTGAACTCTCGGCGATCCTCCTACCTCTGCCTCCCAAGTGCTGGGATTAAAGACGTGCACCACCACTCCCGGCCTTCTTTCTACTTCTTGTTAAAGGCAAATTAGGGGCTGGGGGAGTAGCTGAGTGGGTAATAGTGCTTGCTGCACAAGCATGAGGGCCTGATTACCCCGAGTTCAATCCCCAGAACCCACATCTACAGCTGGGCATGGACACACATGCCTGTAACCCCAATCTCTGGTTAGTGGAGAATGGAGAATCACTGGAGCTTGCTAGTCAGCCAGTCTGACTAAAAATGGCAGTGCCAGATTCAATGAGAGATTCTATTTCAGGGGAACTTGCAGATAAAAGACAGAGGGAGACACCTGACACCTGATGTTCTCCTCTGGCATCTGCGTGTGTGCATGGGGCATATGCATCTGCACACACACCATGCCACAAAGACATACACACAGACACACACACTTTACCCACATACATACATACATACATACATACATACATACATACATACATATACAAAATTAAAAGGCAAGTTAGGGCCCATAGGGGAGCAAGGGTGTGTTGAGGAGTGACCAGGTTCTAGAGGGGGACTGGATTTCAGTAGGAATCCTAAGCCCTATGACTTAATCATTTTCTGATTTAATTTGGCAATGCAAATACTAAAGGACTCATTTATGGGTTGCTTTAGAACCCTTGCCCCCATCCCAAGTGTCTCCCTTGCAGTGCGATCTCAGTCTGTGAGCCAGCCATTGTTTCTTTTCCAAGGAACCAAGACAGGCTGCACAATGATAAGAGTTTCCAGGAGTGCTCAGAGTGGGTGTGCAGGGGACACTCGAAACAAGGCACAGCAAGGAAGGCAAGGAAGAGTTGGCTTGGAGGTCGTCACCAACGGCTTGTTGTGCACTTTATTGAGCAATTCCTATGTGCCAGGAGCTGTGCTTAACCCCATGGGGGTGGAAGAAACAGGGGCTTCGGATCCTCCAGGAGCTTACAGATTGGTGAAGACTGGATTGCTGGCAGATGGAGGCTCCTTATGCTGATGGATGGGCAGGGGAGGGAGAAGATGGGAAGACTTAGGCTTTACCCAAGGGCTGATGGGGGACGGCTCCACACCTGGGTCCCTCTCTGGAAATTCCTCTACCCCAGCACAGCCCCTCAGGCCTGGCTCTCAGTTGAAGTCAAATAACTTTGGTCTCCAGATGCCTCCTGCCTGCCACGTTCCAACTCAATCATTCTTTGAAATTTGGAGCTGTAGCTAAAATGCCTTTGCCCTGTAACAGGATTTCCACAGTCTCCACAGCAGCACCAGCGTCGCTCATCACCTGCTGTTGTAATCTGCACCGCTAAGCCTGCAGCTCGAGGCAGAAAGCTTAACTCGCCTTGCTGATGGGAGCCCACTCTTCTTGGCACTGGAGCTGTATTTCAGGAAGACGAGCTAAGCTATACCCACCCCAGAACTCCACACATGGAGGCATCTCAAAAGGAAATATCTGTGGCAGAGGAGGAGACTGCTCCTTCTGGAGGGTATCTAGGGACCAGATTCTTCTTAACAAGAAGGGCCCCTGGGAATCAGGCTGTCCTGTGTCTGTGGGCTGAACCGCTCTGGATACTGTTTACTGTAGAGAGTTGAGGAGAGAGGAAAAATGGCTGATTTTCCAAGATTGTAATTCATGTCCTGGGCCTCCATGTCTGCATTGAAAGAGTTGGGTCTGTCATAGGAATTACTCAAGTGAGCTGTGAGCGTGTGTGTGTGTGTGTGTGTGTGTGTGTGTATTTAGATCCTCATTGAACATCTAGCATCTTTTCTAAAATTATAATCATTGCTTTGTTTTTTTTTTTCCTTCTACCTCCATTTTAACACTTTATGCTTTGGAGGGCCAGGGCCCAGAACCCTGGAGTGCTTGACATGAAGTTTGCTGAATGCCAGTCTAGTCAATGAGACCCAACATTGGAGCTCAGCTCTACTAAACTATGTACTTAAACACATGAGGAAAATGATGTGAAGTAAGTGGAAAAGCAAGTTGGAAGCAGGAAAAAGTTGTAAATTCCTTGAGGGCAAAGTCCAGGCACAAGTCTCTCCATCCATCCATTCACAATGTATTTACTGTTCCTAACGTGTATTGGGTGTTCTTTATTGATGCTGAAAAGAGAGCAGAGCTGCCCCAGTTTAAGTGGAATGTGCTAGAAAGAGTAGGCAGTGAATAGACTTTGGCTTGACCTTAACAATGGCTTTCTGAGCAGCTGAGTGTCCAACAATGCAATAGGGGGCATGGGAGATAGAGGGTTCCTCATCACTGGGAAAGTTGAATGTTTGAGCAGAGGCTATGTGGACATACCTTGAGGGTAATGAAAATGATATAATGGATCCTATAAATGTGGATTTTTTTTGCTCATTTTCCCGTGTATACCAATTGTCCTCCAACTGCCAGTCCTACATTTCCCTGCCTGGGTTTACTTTGCTACCCACTAGCAAGCCCGAAGTTCCAGGGAATGGATGGTCCTAGGAGCAACCCTCTACCCATATCTAAAGGAACCAGTATGCCAATGTCCCTTTTCCCTTTTACCCTGGCTGTATCCCAGTTCTTTCCACTGTTTCCCAGAGCTCCCTGCAGGATGAAGCTCCATTCTCCACACTGAAAAATTTTCACATTAACCAATATCTCTTGGCTATTTTCCCTCCCTGTCTTCTTCCCCACCTTCCTCCAGGTACATTCCAGTTGTACTTCCAGAATGAATGATTGGCACGTGGGTCCTTCTTCTGTGCTTCTACTTCCGGGAGAATTTGAAGAATGGCAAGGAAAGCTTGCTCCTTGTGAAAATTGTTGCCTCCTTCCATCTACTAGACTCTTACTCAACCCAGGAGTGTGGCAGATTCCACCCGGGGCTTCCTTTCTCAGCTGGAGAATGGAGTGCGGGTTGTTTATCACTTGTCTGAGATGAGAACGTGCCCAACTTTCCTTCTTACTGGGTCAGGAGTTACTCCAAACACAGAAGCTTAGTTCTGGTTCACAGGCTGATGAGCTAGGAGCTGACCAGACTGAGTATAAAGGTCTTTCCTATGTCTCCAGGCTAGAGAAACTTCAAAGCACAGAGCTCAGCAAGAAACAGGACCAGGCTCATGGCCTACTAACCTACAAGGGGGATGCCTTGGCTGGAGATGTTGTATTTGTGTCCACAGATGTGGTATGATGAAACTATTCTTTCTGGAGAGTCAAGGAAGGAAGAGGGACACCGCTAATCTAACCGATGCAGTGGACACTGCAATGACCACCAGTTCCCCATCACTGAAGAACTTGCTGACCAGGTCTGCCATTGACCCCTTCAGAGGGCACTCCAACTGTAGAGAATTTCCAACTCTAAGTGCCTCTTCTGGAATGGGCCACATCTACTAACACATGTCACTAGGAAGATCTGCCATCTTTCTGGATTGGGAATGGCTCCAAAGAACTTTGTAAGATGATGCAAGGTGCCTTTGGGCTACAAGAAAGCTGGATTCTGCTGCTTCCCAGGTTTGCTTCCAGCCCCCACTTTTTTCACTAGTGGGGGTTCTGTGACACCTCTTAATAAGCACTCTCCAGGAGCACACCAGCTCACAGGCTGCCCTCAGGGTCCTCACCCGGGGACAAAAGGGACTTTGTCCATGCTAGCTCAGCTGAACCTCTGGATCAATATGCTAAGCCCAAATTTGCCAATTGCCAGTTCCTAAATTGTTCCCTTTCCAGAAAGCACTCTTTACCAAGATCCTTCCTCATTTGTCTTAGGAAGGTGTGTGTGTGTGTTCTGCAGCTCATACTCCCTCTTCCCTAACATACACATGACACCACATCCTGGAGCGTGCTAATGCCCCAGCTACAGCATATCCAGCCTATGTAGCCTGGGATCCTCTGGGAAGATGAAAGAAAAAGTCACAGGTTCCAAAGCAACTCTCTGGATCCCTGGTGCATTCCCACAGCTGAGACTGCAACAGGAGCTCGCTATATTAGATCCCATTATAAATGGATGATTTGCCATCTCTGAAGATAAATGGGAAGCTTAATGCAGAGGTATCCTGTCTGGGGAAACTGGAGAGTTATGGATGTTAGCTTTGTAGCTTTATGAAAGCACTTTCTTATGGAAACTGAAATGACCAAGATTAGATTGAATTAGTATGTACTGGTGTGTGAGGTTTTTTTTTTTTCTCTCCATCCATCTTGATTTTTTTTAAGGGAAAATATATGCCTCCTGTGAGACCATTTCATAAAAATGTAGATCCCAAATTTGGGCTGGGTAATTAACAGGGTTGCTTCCTGTTGCTAACCAGGCAGCCACCCAGTTGTAGCTATCTGTGGAGGCTGGACTGAAGCGCCCTCTGCTGGCTCCCCTCCTGGTGGTGTCCGATCATTCCCACCTACCAGGCTTCAACTCCTGCCAGGTGTTCTCTTTGTCCCTACAGAGAACAGATGGATTCGAGACATGGCCATCCCTGTTTTGAGTCCTGGTCTTTGCATCTAGGGATGCCACCAACCCATCCTATACGCGCTCTAGTCTCCATTACAGTGTCTTCAGTCTGAACTTCAGACCTAGTGCCCAGGTATATGTGCTTCCTGTCTGTCAGCAGGCACTACCATCCAATAAAAGTGAGCCCCTTTGACACCAAACATGGTTCCAGACAAGGAAGGCATCAAGATGGGCTCACAGAGATCCTCGCTCCTCAGATCAATCTAATCATCCAGAGAAATGCAGGTGTGGATCAGTGCTACCTGGTGGACCTGTCTGTGATGATGGAGGTGTCCTGTTTGTGATGTCCAGTGGAGCCCCTGGGAATAGCTCAAGTACAGATAATGGTGAGGGCTTTCAGGATGGGCTATCTGGCCAACTGCTCTGAGATCCTGAGCAAATAGCTCGTGAAACTTGAGCCTCAGTTTTAACTTTTGTAGGTTGAACTTTTCACAGCCTGCTCTGCCTCTCTGGAAGATTAAAACCAAGAGATCAATTCACCCTGCCCCATTTCTTCCTTTGATGGAGGAAGGAAGAGAGGCTGTGGCCTGCCCCGTCTCATGGCAGGGGAGGGGCACAATCAGGACCTTGATTTCTATTCCCTGGGTTTTTGTCTCCAACAGAATAGTAATAGATATAAGATCCCACATGGCAAGAGAACAGATCTTAAGTAGAACTGTCTAAGCCTCTGAACCTTCTAGTATCTTGTTGGCTGGGTGAAATCTCCCATTCAAGTCATCCCAGCTCAGGACCAAGTGTAAAGTTCTAATGCATGTTTGAGGCTCACAAGGAACTTGTCTGTGATATTACTCAACAGTCTAGGACCAGAACACACACCCTTATGGTCAATGTCTGTCCCAAATATCTGGATCATCAAAAAATTCTAGAAGCAAGGCTTTCGAAGAATACAAAAGAGTATGTGTACCAGGTTAGTTCAGACTCCAGAACAGTGAGGTCATTGAAAACTTCAGTCTCTCAGGGACTTTACTGAGGTTGACATTATCCTCTTGAATGTCCTCACCAGACATTGGGTGGACTGTGGCCAAGGGCCTGGGCTGAACAATAGGGCCTTAACAGATCCAGTTGGAAGAGCCCAGCCTTGGTTCTAAGTGTGGTGAAGCTGGGCATCTGTGGTTTACCTCCTTGGATATTTCTACTATTCCCAAGAGTCCTGGTCAGTGACTCTACATAGTAGATAGAATGTATGCAATGCTGACATAGCTGTTACCTGGGAGATCGATACAAATGATGTATATGGGTCAAATCCAAAGGTCACTCCCGTGGATTGGATAGATATGGAAGGTTGGGGAAGAGAGATGGGAGGGTAATGATGAGTGATAATTGCGGGGGAGCTTAATAGTGAGGGTCTGTCACTTTCTGGAAGGCTGCCTTCTCTGACCCGGGATGTGGACTGCTGAAGCAATAGGATCAGCCTGCTTCTTGGTCCAGGTGCATGTGGCTGCTACAGGCCTGGAGACAGACTCCCTGGTACTGATGACCCTCGGGTGACTATCAGAGTGGGCACAACAGCTTGGTTAACAGAATTCGCTCCCAGGGCTATTCTGTCCATTGGATGAATCCATGCATGGAAAACAGCCCGTTGCCCAAAACAATGGATGCTTAGTGCAGAGCAGATCTAACTAGATCCACCTTCTTGCCCTGAACTGAACTCCTTGACCTTCTCTCATGACCAGTAACTACTTGTCTTTTTTAAAAAATATTTTTGTTTTTATTTATTTATTTATTTATTTGACAGAGAAAGAGGGAGAGATAGAGAGAGAGGGAGGGAGGGAGAGAGTGGGCATCAGCCACTACAAACAAACTCCAGATGCATGCACCCCCTTGTGCAACTGGCTAACGTGAGTCCTGGGGAATTGAACCTGGGTCCTTTGGCTTTATAGGCAAATGCCTTAACTGCTAAGCCATCTCTCCAGCCCTCTTGTCTTTTTTAAAAAAATTATTTCTTTTCAACCAGTGTGTGTGTGTGTGTGTGTGTGTGTAAGAGAGAGGAAGAGAGAGGAGAGAATGGGAGTGCCAGGGCCTCCCTCTAGCCACTGCAAAAGAAATCCAAATACATGCACCACTTTGTGCATTTGGCTTTATGTGGGTAGTAGGGAATCAAATCCTGGTCATTAGGCTTTGCAGGCTCGTGCCTTAACCACTGAGCAATCTCACCAGCCCATCTTCTTCTTGTTTAAGAGCAGACAACATAGGATAGCAACTTCAGTTTTTCCCTTAGTGATGGCCCCAGGGAGACCCCAATCAAGTCACTTCTGCTCCCCAAATTTTTCTTCTTATTGGTCAATGAGAAAGCTTGTCCTAAATCAGTACTTCTTTAGAGGTGCGCTGTGGCATACTGCTGAGCCACAAACGGGGCTGGCTGTGTGCTGAGACAGCAAGTCTCTCATCCCCTGAATGCCTGGGTGAGTCAGGACAGCACCTGGGAGGGTCCCCTACAATTGGGAGTGGCCTGTAATGTTGGTTCCATTGTGCAAAGCTAGTATCACCATCTTCCCTGTATTTCTGCTATGTGAAGTAGAAAAAAAGAAAAGTCTAGAACCTCTAGGAATCATTCCTGAGTCTCCACTGAGAGAATATGGCTAAGAGTCTGTAAGTCATAGCTTGACTTCAGAGCTCACTTCTTTGTTGTTGTTGTTTGTTTGTTTTCAAGGTAGGGTGTCACTCCGGCTCAGGCTGACCTGGAATTCACTATGGAGTCTCAGTGTGGCCTCGAACTCACGGTGATCCTCCTACCTCTGCCTCCCAAGTACTAGGATTAAAGGCATGTGCTACCATGCCAGGCTTTTAGAACTGACCTCTTCTAGGAAATCTGCCCACTCCCAACATGGCTCAATGATATTTTTTCATCTGGTCTTCTCAGCAGATAAAGCTTCAGTGTCCTGGAATCTATTCATTTATTTATGCTTCTGCATATGTGACTTGCGTGTTGTTTTCCTTAACAACAACAGTAATCACTACTGTTGTGCCAGTTGTTGTGCATGCAGGTGCTATCTGCATTCTCTATGGTGCTGTGAGGTACATGTGTGAGGTGACAAATGTACACGCTGGAAACTTGGGACTTTGGTGGCTTAAGATACTTGCCCAAAGGGTTAGCAGCTGAGTCAGGATTTGGACCTGAGTCTCTGGTCTGGGCTAGCTCATGCTCTGAACCTGTTAGGTAACATCTTTTCTGTGTGTATCCTGTTTCTCAGTTAGGCTGTTGGGGTCCCAGGAAGAGATGCACTCTATATTCATTCTATCATCCCATACTTCAAAACTCCACTCCATAGTGAACGTCAATGAATGAACGTCAGATCCTTTGGCGAAAAGTGAAGGTGGGATATAGAATAACTTTGCTCAGGTTACAGACGGAAGGCACGAGTGACTTCTAGTTTAATCTTACAGATACCATGGCACAGAAGGTGTTTCAGGATAAGAGGGTGGTCCTCAGTGAAACACACAAGATAAGAGACTTCACAGAGCCCATCCTTCAATCAGCTTTGCAGCCTAAGAGCTGGTCCTGAGGCCTCCAGCAGTTTGCCCAAATACCCTGTCCTGGGCTCTGAACAGGAAGGGGAAACAAGAGTCAGTGATGACATCTAGGCTTAGAGGGTCCCGGGAGTCTGGAGTGGGATTCTCCTGGCCAAGCAGCACATGCAGGTGGCCCTGCCCTCCAGGATATAGTCACTTAACTGCGTCAGCAACACCCCAGGTCTGCCTTTACCCTCTCTTCTTCCTCCTGGGCTCTTTGTCTTTATAGGCTGGAGGTCAGCCCTCAGCCGACCCTCCTTTGCCGCTGCTGGGCTTCGATGAAAGACTTGCTTTTGGACTCTGGGTGATTTGTCTGTGAGTGACCTGGGCAGTTCCTCTCTCTTGCTTCCTTTACCAGAACCATCAAACCACATACAAATATGCTTTGTGGTTAAGGGTAAAGAAGTTGTGAAACTGACTCTGGGATTCATCTCTGATCAGCATACAACCGTGAACTAATGTGTTTATTCCATAAATCCTTGCTGAGGACCACACACTAGTGCCACACACTATTCTAGATACTGGCCATGTGGTGATGCAGTATGTAAACTAGTAGGAGCAGGTACACATGCTAGGACTAGCAAGGACTAGCTTAGGACAGTATTGGGAAAATAGTCAAGGAAGCCCTTTATGGCTGCAATGTGAATGATATGAAGAAAGACGAACATTCCATACAAAAGACTGACCAGTTCAAAGGTCCTGAGACACAGAGGAGGGAAATATGGAGACTCCCTGTTGCTATGGAGAATGCACTGCAGGGCATCCAGGTGGAGGCAGGAAGCAGTTAGAAGGTTCCCACCAAGGATGGTGATGATACTTGGGGGCAACGGATAGCCATTCCCTGAAACTCAATTTCTCAAGTGGTGAAATGAAGACAGTAAAAGTACCCACCTTTCAGGATGGCAATGAAGATTAAAGGAGTACATACTTGGCATGAAATACATGGAAATCGTTAGCAATAATAACCGTAAGCATAAGTCTGGCTATGTGAGCCTGCCTAGGAGAACTGAGCTTCGAATGAAGTAGGAGTCTCCCTTTTTACAAGTCCAAGGGCGCTCTCAGAGAGCTGAGGATTGGATCCTAGCTTTCCTTGGCTTGCTCATCCCCGCTTCTCAACACAGCTCTTTGTGGTGTTTGGCAAGCCCCAGAATGGTCACCATGCAGAAAGGAACAGACAGGTGGTCTCCGGAGGAGGAGATGGGGCAGCTTCTTCACTGGTATACAGGTAGCCATGCCAGGGAGTGATGAGGTCAAATCAACCAGGATTTCGTGGCTGCCCAGGACATTCCCACTTCCTCCAGGATACTTTGTGAGTTGAGAAGGGACTGGAGGAGGGCTCAGCTAGCAGAGGAAACAAGCCAGCTGGGATTTAGAAGACAGGGAAACAGACTCCTCTTGTCCTTGACTTTCATCATCCAGAGCCTGCACACAGTGTAAAGAGAGGAAGAGAGAAGGAAGATGTGTGAGGGATCCTGCCCTGGCTTCCCATCCTCTTTGGGACTAGAGGAGTAAAGGAAAGAAGCCGAGGCTGCTAAGAGAGATTGAGTTAGACACGTGTTATGTGCAAAGACAGCAGCTAGGTCCTGCAGCTCATCTCTGCTCCAATGAGCGGGGTCTTCTCTCCAGCAGAAATTCACCTCTTTCCAACAGTGTGGGGGCAAGGCTGCCAGTGGGCTGGAGAACTCTGGTGACCTCCACCCCACCTCTGACTGCTCTAGCTGTCTGCCACAGTGGTAAGGGGAAACTTTATGAGTCTTCATTCTTCAGGTCCCACAAGGCTTTTGCCTTGCTCAGGCCATCTTGAATACACACATATATCTTACAAAGAAAAAAGAAAGAGAGAGAAAAGCTATTTTATTTCATTGCTAAACTATCCACTTTAAATACCCTTTTTATTACAGTATCTGCATAGTAATACTAATAATAGATCTTGTTGGCAGTTCTAATGAGGCTGGAGAATATAAGGTTTCCAATAAAGTTAATTGTTGCCTTTAATATTCTCATACATTTATACATGGTAAATCTTTAAAGGAGAAAAAACACTCCATTTCATCCCTGTTAGGCAGCCGATCCTAGAAGACTGGATGGAAACCAAGTACAGTAGCGATGTGGGCTGGGAGCTTGACTCTCAGAGGGCTCAGATTATCATCTTCCAACTTCTGAGTGGGAAGAACATGAGTTCTGAGTGAACAGGAGCTGGCCGTCCAGGCTGGCTTTGTCGCTTATTAACTTTACTGCCAGGACAATTGCTGAACTCTCTCTGCATTGGTTTTCTTAGTCTAAAAGGTGGATTCATGATACATGTGTCTAGCTCAGCTTCATGCTTGGCATGTTCTCTGTGCCTTACCTGTGGAAACTATTCTTGCTGTTTTAAACTCTACGTAAATCCAGTTACTGCTTTATTAACTCACCATATGTATCATTGACCAAAATACATGAAAACATCACAAAAGATCATATGTGAACCTCGGGGCTGACTGCAGAACTTTCTGTTGATCCATTCGGTTTTTAAGTACACAGTAGCAAGTGGTAACCAGGGTTTGAAAGCAGACTTCTTGGTCCCCAGCAACTTCCAGTGTTCAGTAGTTCTTAGGTAAGCCCTGAGCTCTGCACCTGTAACCCCCATGTCTATGGCTGTAGCAGACAGCTTCAGATTTGCTGAGATGAACTTCCAGACCAGGCACAGTTATGGAGGAAGGGATATTTATTGAAGCTTACAGATCCAGGGGAGGTTCCATAATGGCAGAAGAACCCGCCTGTCTTCACAGGGCCATGCTGAGAGAGAAAAACCAACCAGGCTCACAGCACACAGAGCAAAACTATAGCCAAAAGTCACAGCACACTTCAGGAGCTCCCACTGGGCACACTTTACAATGGAATCTCAAACCCACCACCACACCTTAAGAACCACCCAGTGACATTGCCTCTAGCAAGGTGACTGCAGATGCAAACTATAAACTAATAAAACACTGAATATATTGGGGGCCATATATTCAAACTACCACAATGGCATACACATATCATCTACATCAATCTTGCTTTTCTTTCTTTTTCTTAAAAAATATATTTTATTTATTTATTTATTTGAGAGAGAGAAAGAGGGAGAGAGAGAGAGAGAGAATGGGTGCACCAGGGCCTGCAGCCACTGCAAACAAACTCCAGATGCATGTGTCACCTTGTGCATCTGGCTTCCGTGGGTCCTGGAGAATCGAACCGGGATCCTTTGGCTTTGCAGGCAAATGCCTTAACCACTAAGTCATCTCTCAAGACCCTGCTTTTCTTTCATTCATGTGTGTAGTCTGTGTGTATGTATGTATGTTTGTATGTGTGTGGGCACACATGTGTGTGGAAATGCACATATGTGTATGTATTTGCATGTGGCGGCCCAAGGTTAATGTCACACATATGTCTTTAAAAAGTCACCCTCTACTTTAGTTTTAGGGTTAGGGTCTCTCAGTGAACCTGTAGCTCACCAGTTCCTCTGGATTAGCTGGCCAGCCAGTCCCAGGAATCCACTGCATCCCCCTCCCCAGCATTAGGATTATAGGTGCAGGCTGCGCCCCCTCCTGGCTTTTCTGTGGGTGCTTGGGCTCTGAACTCAGGCTCTTATGCTGGTGTAGCAAGCACTTTACTGACTATCTATCTATCTTTTAATCAAACCTAGGTCTACTGCCTAGGTCCTGGATCAACCTTGATTCCAGTTGTGCGCTAAGGGGAGGGCCTCTCCTCCAATCTTGGGACAGACACCCATCATTCCTGTCCCATCTCTCCCAGTGGTCATATTTCTATGTTACTTTATCTTGGAGAAATCGCTTGAGTTTTACAGTCACTGAACAAAGAAGAATGTATGTTTCACCACTTACTCTATCACCGATTTCGTGTATTTTTGACAGTTCCATCATATTTCTGACACTTACAGTGTTTTTCTCCCAGGGGGGTGGTAAGCAGAAGGAGATGTTTACCTCTAGGCCAGACCCCCAGGATCTGAGAAAGGGTGAGAGGAACTGAGATGCCCCAGGTTAGGGACAGGCCTGTGTGACCTTGCGTTTCGGCAAATGGATCACAAACAATGGTGCCCTCCTGCCGACCCTCCCCACCCAGCTAAGGTTCTCCTCCACACATCAACGCCTCTCCTGCTGGCAAGTGGTAAGAAATACTATGTGACAGGATGGTTGCCATGGCAACCCTCATTTCCAGTTAAACAACCGGGCACTGATGAAAGGGGTCTCGTTTGCTTTGGTTAAAAGGCTCGTTGAGAAGGGTGTGGGGCTCCTTTCTTCCTTTCTTTCTTGTCTCCTTTCTCACTCCTTGCATTTTAAAAACTCTATTTTTTGGTGGGGGGGGGAGGGAGACAAGTTAGGAGTCTTGATGGCCAGGGTTACCCAAACCCTGTAGAACAGGCTGGAACAGAAGTGGAGAGGTCAGGTTCCAGGTCTGAGAGTGAAGGATCCACCTCTTCTTGCAGCCGCGGAATTCTCCCAGTTCTGCCTGTTCAGGTCTGGGTTCCCTACCCTCCCAGAGGAAGGACCTGTTAGGGGAAGAAATGGGCTGGTGAAGGACCCTGTGTGTCCCAACAGGTGGTTGGGTAATTAAGTGAGCTTTATGCACACAACACTGTTTTGCCCGATGTAATTGCAGTTTCCATATAAATAATTCACGGGAAATTATTAGAGTGAGGACATCGCCCTCCTCCTCATAATTTGCTTAACCGAAATAGGCTCTTTCATCATGTGCGTTGATTTGCCTTAAGACCATGCACTCGGCATCCTTCATAGGCCTGCTCCCCTGAAAACGAGAATGCAGAATTTAATTAAGTTATGCAAATCGGGCATCCTCTGCCTGGGGACAGGCACAGTGTTTGCCCACATGACTGTGGGGTGGCATAGGCAAAGTGAGGAAGGGCCAGGATGTGCGCCAGGTAGTGGGTGGCTGTTTTGGGAGGGGCCAGGGAGTTCCCCCAAGAGTGAGAGTCACAGATGACAAATTCCGGTCTGGGCTTCACAAGGGTGGGATGGTGCAGAGTGGGATCCAGACAGTGGCCCCTGCGGTATGTGTCCTGATTTACCAGCTGTGTGACTTCAAGAAGTACTTAACCCACTAACCTTTAGCTCCATCCATGTGTAATGAGGATAATAAAGGCACTGAGCTGGGTTGATGGGAAGCATCTGTGTACAGCACTTAACCGGGTCCTGCCCATAGGGCTTCTGAAGCTCCGGCCGTCCGATAACCTGCTGTTATTACTATTACTCCTATTACGATTATTGTTATCACGTATTTTGGGCTCCCTGATTGTGGTTTTCATTACTCTTCATGGAAATGTCTGGCTGAGGTCATCTTGTCTTTCTGCCACAAGGAGGATTAACGGTATGACGTTCTCCATAGATTACTCCATGATTTGGGAGGGAATTGTCAATTCGAGGAGAAAACGTGACATTTTGTAGCCAGAAAAAATAAAGGTTCAAAACTGCAGTGTACAGCGCTTACATACTGCTCAGTTGTGGGCAGGCCAGGTTACCTTCATGAGCCTTGAGGGGGGTCTCCTGGGGAAAGTGGGAAATATATTCTTGCCTCTCCTGGGGCTTGGGGGTCAGGAGGAACTTACCAAAAGCACTAGACATACCTCTGTTGTGAAGTTTGTGTTTTATAAAAGGACAGAGGAGGCTTCAGTGCTGAAGCCACCACCTTCCCCTCAGCAAATCCGGCACAACCTGCTGCAGCCTCTTCTCTCTCCACCTTTCCTTCGTCAACATAGTGGCCCTTTTCTCCCTCCCTCCGGGCATCTTTTCTTTCACATTGTCTTAAAGGATCATATTGGTGACTTGTGACTAGGGCATAGTACCTTAGAGGAAGAAGGATCTTCTAAACTCCCCCTCCCCAGCATTAGGATTATAGGTGCAGGCTGCGCCCCCTCCTGGCTTTTCTGTGGGTGCTTGGGCTCTGAACTCAGGCTCTTATGCTGGTGTAGCAAGCACTTTACTGACTATCTATCTATCTTTTAATCAAACCTAGGTCTACTGCCTAGGTCCTGGATCAACCTTGATTCCAGTTGTGCGCTAAGGGAGGGCCTCTCCTCCAATCTTGGGACAGACACCCATCATTCCTGTCCCATCTCTCCCAGTGGTCATATTTCTATGTTACTTTATCTTGGAGAAATCGCTTGAGTTTTACAGTCACTGAACAAGAAGAATGTATGTTTCACCACTTACTCTATCACCGATTTCGTGTATTTTTGACAGTTCCATCATATTTCTGACACTTACAGTGTTTTTCTCCCAGGGGGGTGGTAAGCAGAAGGAGATGTTTACCTCTAGGCCAGACCCCCAGGATCTGAGAAAGGGTGAGAGGAACTGAGATGCCCCAGGTTAGGGACAGGCCTGTGTGACCTTGCGTTTCGGCAAATGGATCACAAACAATGGTGCCCTCCTGCCGACCCTCCCCACCCAGCTAAGGTTCTCCTCCACACATCAACGCCTCTCCTGCTGGCAAGTGGTAAGAAATACTATGTGACAGGATGGTTGCCATGGCAACCCTCATTTCCAGTTAAACAACCGGGCACTGATGAAAGGGGTCTCGTTTGCTTTGGTTAAAAGGCTCGTTGAGAAGGGTGTGGGGCTCCTTTCTTCCTTTCTTTCTTGTCTCCTTTCTCACTCCTTGCATTTTAAAAACTCTATTTTTTGGTGGGGGGGGGAGACAAGTTAGGAGTCTTGATGGCCAGGGTTACCCAAACCCTGTAGAACAGGCTGGAACAGAAGTGGAGAGGTCAGGTTCCAGGTCTGAGAGTGAAGGATCCACCTCTTCTTGCAGCCGCGGAATTCTCCCAGTTCTGCCTGTTCAGGTCTGGGTTCCCTACCCTCCCAGAGGAAGGACCTGTTAGGGGAAGAAATGGGCTGGTGAAGGACCCTGTGTGTCCCAACAGGTGGTTGGGTAATTAAGTGAGCTTTATGCACACAACACTGTTTTGCCCGATGTAATTGCAGTTTCCATATAAATAATTCACGGGAAATTATTAGAGTGAGGACATCGCCCGCCTCCTCATAATTTGCTTAACCGAAATAGGCTCTTTCATCATGTGCGTTGATTTGCCTTAAGACCATGCACTCGGCATCCTTCATAGGCCTGCTCCCCTGAAAACGAGAATGCAGAATTTAATTAAGTTATGCAAATCGGGCATCCTCTGCCTGGGGACAGGCACAGTGTTTGCCCACATGACTGTGAGGTGGCATAGGCAAAGTGAGGAAGGGCCAGGATGTGCGCCAGGTAGTGGGTGGCTGTTTCGGGAGGGGCCAGGGAGTTCCCCCACGAGTGAGAGTCACAGATGACAAATTCCGGTCTGGGCTTCACAAGGGTGGGATGGTGCAGAGTGGGATCCAGAGAGTGGCCCCTGCGGTATGTGTCCTGATTTACCAGCTGTGTGACTTCAAGAAGTACTTAACCCACTAACCTTTAGCTCCATCCATGTGTAATGAGGATAATAAAGGCACTGAGCTGGGTTGATGGGAAGCATCTGTGTACAGCACTTAACCGGGTCCTGCCCATAGGGCTTCTGAAGCTCCGGCCGTCCGATAACCTGCTGTTATTACTATTACTCCTATTACGATTATTGTTATCACGTATTTTGGGCTCCCTCATTGTGGTTTTCATTACTCTTCATGGAAATGTCTGGCTGAGGTCATCTTGTCTTTCTGCCACAAGGAGGATTAACGGTATGACGTTCTCCATAGATTACTCCATGATTTGCGAGGGAATTGTCAATTCGAGGAGAAAACGTGACATTTTTGTAGCCAGAAAAATAAAGGTTCAAAACTGCAGTGTACAGCGCTTACATACTGCTCAGTTGTGGGCAGGCCAGGTTACCTTCATGAGCCTTGAGGGGGGTCTCCTGGGGAAAGTGGGAAATATATTCTTGCCTCTCCTGGGGCTTGGGGGTCAGGAGGAACTTACCAGAAGCACTAGACATACCTCTGTTGTGAAGTTTGTGTTTTATAAAAGGACAGAGGAGGCTTCAGTGCTGAAGCCACCACCTTCCCCTCAGCAAATCCGGCACAACCTGCTGCAGCCTCTTCTCTCTCCACCTTTCCTTCGTCAACATAGTGGCCCTTTTCTCCCTCCCTCCGGGCATCTTTTCTTTCACATTGTCTTAAAGGATCATATTGGTGACTTGTGACTAGGGCATAGTACCTTAGAGGAAGAAGGATCTTCTAAACTAAGCATAGCAGACAGCTTCAGGTTCGCTGAGATGAACTTCCAGACCAGGTGCGGTTATGGAGGAAGGGATTATTTATTGAAGCTTATAGATCCAGGGGAAGTTCCATAATGGCAGAAGAAGCTGGCCTGCTCTTACAGGACCAGGCAAGAGAGAGAGAAAAGCCACAAGCCAAAAAGCCACAAGCCAAAAGCCACACAGCACAGCACACTTCAGGAACTACAGCCAGATACACTTTGCATTATCTTTAGATTGAAATCTCAAACCCACCACCACACCTTAAGATCCACCCAGTGACATGGCCTCTAGCCAGGTATACAGTTTGCAGATACAAACTACAAACTAATAGAACACTGAATATATTGGGGGCCATCTATTCAAACTACCACACTAAGTTTTATGGGGGAAGGTATGGCACCTCTCGTCTCTGACAGCAGGAGTATGAGGTGGCTTGCTCATATCTCAGGGGCCAACGAGCAAGCAGCCAGCCAGGGGCTGGAGTTGCAGCCAGGTTATAGCCCATATAGCTGCCTCTGCAATCCTATGTCTGCCTGTAGACTACACATCCAAAAAGTTGCACAATGTTCAAAAACAGTGCCACCAGCTGGGGATCGAGTGTCCAAACACAGGAAACTATAGGGGACACTTCCCATTCAAACCTTAATAAGGACCAGTGGATCCAGTGAAGCCATCCACACTGAAGTGTAAGTAACTGATGGCATTAAAAGCTCTATTGTGGCTGAGAGGGATGCCACTTTCCCAAGTGAATGAAAATGTCTAATTTTTATAAAAGCAAAGGTTTTGGTGATCAAATCACGATGCCCTATAAACTAGTCACACAGAAGTAGACAGGCTCTCCCAAATCTCTCCTGGAAAGCAATAGGTTCTCTGCAAGGGAAATTCAGTCTTGAATCTGAACTGACCGCTCTCTCTTGCTTATGGGTCAGCTGCTATAGACAAGGCACCGTGTGCAGCATTGGCTTTACAGTGGTGAGCAAAACACTCATCTGTAACTGTAACTGGACACCAAAGCTACTGAGAGTTCCAGTTATAAAGCAAGATCCCTAGATATCGAGTTGTATATTCAGTAAGGACTGTGGGGGAAAGAAGAGGGCAGTAGACGAATCACCCGGAGGTAAGTTTAAATGGAAGATGGGTAACCGCGTTACCTCATCAAGGAAGGAAGATTAAAAGCAAACTCAGTAAAAGGTGAGAGGAAGGGCATTCTGGACAGAGGGAATTGTGTGTTCAAAGCTTGGAGCCTTTGAGGACCTGGGGAAGGATAAGTGGCTGGAATGACCAGGAGAGACATGAGGGCTCTGTTAAAGCTGCTGAAGCTCAGTGGCAGGAGTAGGACATGCAGCTAAAGCTCATGGGCAAGGAAGATGTCCTTCAATACCTAGACCTGTGTCCCAAAGAGAATGTCAGCCCACCGTAGAGGAGGAAATGAGCAGGTCTGTCTGCAAAGGGGAAGAGCTTTGGGCTCAGTGTCAGAAAAGTCAGTTTGGTTCTGGGTCTGATAATTGCCCCGTATTAAATTCATCCCCTGAGGTTCCTGGTCCTTACTTATAATGAATGCACTGTTTATCTCCTGCTGGTCCCCCCAGAGTCACTGTCCACCTTTCTTTGCCCTGCTCTGGGTTCCAGTAGGTTGACCTGTACAGACTTTTCATCTCTGTGACAGAATACCTAAGAAAGATTGACTTTAAAGGTGGAAAGCCTTATTTTGACTTACGGTGACAGCCCACAGTCACTTGGATTTGGATCTTTGGGTATGCGGTGCTGTGTAGCAGCAGAAATGTGTGGTGGAGGAAGACGGGTCACTTCATGGCAGCCAGGAAGCGATAGGGGAAGAGGCGAGGTTCTCAAGATCCCTTTCAAGGGTATGCCCTCAATGGCTTGACTTTCTTCCAATAGCTGCCAGCTTTTAAAGATTCCAGAACCTTCTAATGGCACTGTCAGCTGGGAACCAAGCCTTTAATGCAGGTTTTGGTGAATGGGAAGGGCCAATAGAGACTATAGGGCAGGAGAAGGGTGATGTTAAAGTGTTCTCTTTCACATATCCCTCCCTGCTGGGCTGTGGGTGGTTGACATCTCTTTTTAAAAGGCCACTGCTGGGGGCTGGAGAGATGGCTTAGCGGTTACGGTGCCTGCCTCCTAAGCCTAAGAACGCTGGTTCCAATCTCCAGGTCCCAAGTTTAGCCAGATGCAAAGTGACTCAAGGGCACAATGCCGCACTTGACCACAAGGGGCGCATGCATCTGGATTTCGATAGCAGCAGCTGAGAGGCTGCTGATGCACCCATCTCTGTCTTCCTCTCCCTCTCTATGTCTCTCTCTGTGTCTCTCTCAAAAAAAAAAAAAAAGGCCACTGCTGGGCTGAAGCGGTAGTTTAGTGGCTATAGTGGGCTATAGTGCTTGCCTGCGAAGCCTAAGGAACCAGGTTCAATTCCTCAGGACCATGTAAGTCAGATGCACAAGGTGGCACATGCATTTGGAGTTTGTTTGCAGTGGCTACAGGCCCTGGCACATCCATTCTCTCTCTCTCTATTTGCCTCTTTCTGTCAAATAAATAAATAAGTATATTTTTTAAACAAAGACCACTGCTTTAGGCTCTATTCCTGTACTATGGCTCTTGATTCCAGATTCTAAGGGGTGGGGAAAGGGCAGTGATTCCTGGTTGCCCCTAATCCCTCTGTGCTTACGAGCCTTGTCATTCCCCCACTGATTGTTGTGGTTGATTTTATGTGTTAACTTGATCAGGTCACACAGTACCTAGGTATTCTAGCGTGTCGTGTCCCTGGATGAGGTTAATATTTGAATCAGTAAATCAAAAGAGTAGATTTGCTTTCCCAATCAACGACACCCCTAATCAATTGGTCTGAAGAAAAGAAGACTGTTGAGGTAGGAAGAAGCTCCTGACAATGGTAAACTGAGACACGGGTCTTCTGCCCTCAGATACTGACACCATAGTACTCCTATTCTCCAGCTTGCCAACTGCAGGTCTTGTGTTTTAATCAGTCACTCTTTAATTACTGTGTCAAATGCCTGTCAGAAACAGTTTCAAAGGAGGAAAGATTTATTTGGGCTCACAGGTGCAGAGGTAGCTGTCCATGGCTGGCTGGCTCCCTTGTTTCTGGGACTGTGCTGAGACAGAGAGCCTCATGGTGGAAGGAGGCAGCCAGGAAGGAAAAAAGGAGACAGAAAGGAGGGAGTCTAGGAGAAGACAGAGACCCCCAAGGATACGCTTTCAGTGACCTTCTTCCTCTAACCAGACCACACTACTGGAAGTTTCCATCACTTCTCAGTAATGCTGTTGTATGATAACCCCTTCCAGGGAATGATGCATTGATGAGGTCACGTCCCTCCCCTTAGAGCAGTCACCTCTCAATGTTTGGATTCACCAGATATTATTCAAGCCTTCCGTAGATGAGCCTTTCAGGGAAACATGTCATATCCAAACCTGGACATCTTGAAACCTTTCAGCTTTCATAATAGCAGGAAAAAGGAAGAGATAAAACAATGATCTTCCCTTCTGCTCCTGTGTCTCTTCACGAATCCCTTTACCTTTCATTTTATGAAAACCTAATTGACATAAAATAAGTTGAACATATTTAAAGTGTACTGTACGATGAGTTTTGACATATGTATGTTCAAGATAATGAACATATCCATCATCCCCCATAGTTTCTTTGGGCCCCTTTGAAATCCCTTTTTCCTGTGCCCCACCCCCAATCCCTAGGCAAGTAGATCTGCTTTCTGTCATTATAGAGTCACTTGAATTTCCTACAACTATATAGATGGAAGCGTACAGTATGCACTGTTTGCTTGCCTTCTTTTCCTCAGCATAATTATTTTGAGTTCCATCTGGGTTGTGGTATGTATCAATACTTCATTCCTTTTCATTTCTGATAGCATGTCATCATGTGACTATACCACAGTTTGTTTATCCATTCACCAATTGATAGACATTTGTGATGTTTCCAGTTTTGGGCTATTTCAAAGAACTCTACTGTGAGCATTTGGGTAGGAGTGTGGGTATGGATATATATATATATATGCTTTTTTTTTTTCACTTCTCCTGGATAAACTCCTAGGAGAGGAATGGTTGGATCCTGTACTAGGTAGTTGTTTAAATTTCTGAGAAACTGCCATGCTGCCTTCCAAATTGCTTGTACCATTTTACATTCCCCGGCAGTATATGAGAATTCCAATTGGTTCACACCCTTGGCAACATTTGGTGTGTTCGGGCTTCTTAATTTCAGCCCTTCCAAGAGATGTGCATTAGTTATCTCGTTGGCTGTCATTCACATTTCCTTGATGAACAGCAATGTTGGATCTCTTGTCATTGGCTTCTTTTCTATCTGTGCATCTTCTTTGGTGAATGCAACCTTTGTTTTTGATTTGGTTTTAAAACTGACTTGTTTATGGTCTTATTGTTTCAGAGGTATTTGTATATTACAGATACAAACCCTTTGTGAAATATGATCTAGAAATATTCTCTCAGCGTGAGGCTTGTCCTTTCATTCTCTTCACAGTGTCTTTGGAGAGCACAGGCTTTAAATGGGGAAATCCATTTTACCAATTTGTTCTTTCATACAGTTGTGTCTAAGAAATTTTGTCTTCCTTGTAAAGGTCACAGTGTGTCTCTTGATTATGTGGAATGGCCACTGGAGTGACTGGTTGAGGTTTTTGAACCATACTCTGTGACGTTCACACAATGAAAAATGGTCTAATGAGTCATTTTTCAGGACACGCACTTACCATTAAGCATCACATGACTGTATTCTTATCTTTGACTATAATTATGGATTTGACCTTTATTCCTAGTAGTGCTATTTTTTTATGTTGTGAAACTTTGCTACTATGTGCATAAACTTTTAGTACAATATGTTCTTGTAATGAATTACCCCCTTTCATTATTAAATAGCATTTAAAGAGAATATACTGGATAATTTTTTCCACTGAAGTCCACTTTTCCTAATATAACTTAACTATCACAATTTTCTTTCCTTTTCATAGTTTGATGGAAACATGCTATGCAGGATAACTTCTAGAAGTTTTTAAAGTTTTAGATGTTACCTTTTAAAAAAAGAATTATTTATTTATTTGGGAGAGAGAAAGAGGCAGAGAGAGAGAGAGAGAGAGAGAGAGAGAGAGAATGGGCACACCAGGGCCTCTAGCCACTGCAAACAAACTCCAGATGCATGTGCCCCCCCCCATTTGCATCTGGCTTACTTGGGTCCTGGAGAGTCGAACAGGAATCCTTTGGCTTTGCAGGCCAACGCCTTAACCACTAAGCCATCTCTCCAGCCTAGATGTTAGCTTTAACTATTGTTATGGTCTACATATAAAGTATCTCCCTGAAAGACTCATGATGGAAAGCTCCTCAATACAAGCTATATTTAGAGGTGGGGCTTTTGGGAAGAGACTGGATTGTGAGAGCTCTGCCTTCATCCATGGGTTAATCCATTGATGGATGCATGATATAATGGCATTAGTGGGAGGCAATGGGAATGTAAGGCAATGGGGTGTGGTTAGAGGAAGGGGGTCACCTTTGAAAGATGTCCTTGCTACCTGTCCCTTCCTCTTGGTTTATCTCTCTGCTGCTTGGCCACCACACAATGAGATAAACATGAGAATGCTCCACCACATGCTTTCACCGTGAGAGATTGAAACTGTAAGCCCAGATAAATAATTTCTTCTCTAAAATGTTTCTCAAAGAGATTAAAACAAAAACTTTGGGGCTGCAGATGGAGAGATGGCTTAGTGGTTAAGACAATTACCTGCAAAGCCTAAAGACCCATATTTGACTCTTCAGATCTCATGTAAGCCAGACGCACAAGGTGACACAAGTATGCACAAGATGGTGCACACATCTAGAGTTCGATTACAGTGGCTGAGGCCCTGGTGCACCAAATCCATCTCTTTCTTGCTCTTTCTCTTGCTTTCTCACATTAAAAAAAAAGGCCAGTCTGTTGGTCTTGCCTCAAAAAAAAAAAAAAAAAAAAAAAAGAAAAAGAAAAGAAAAGATGTCTAGGGCTGGAGAGATGGATCTGCAGTTAAAGTGCTTGCCTGCCAAGCTTAAGGACCCAAGTTTGATTCACTAGTACCCAAGTAAAACCAGATGCACAAAGTGGTGCATGTGTCTGCTGTTATATGCAGTGGCTAGAGGCCCTGGCATGCCCATTCTTTCTCTCTCACTTTCACTCTCTCTGCCTCTCTCTCTTTCTCTCATAAATAAATTTTTAAAATATCTGACCAATAATGTCTGTGGACTTTTTGAAGTTAACTGTTGTATATGGTTCATAGAATCAATTAAAACTTATATTTTTTGCTTATGTGTATGTGCGTGTATAATGTGGTGTGTGTGGTGTATGCGTGTATAATGTGAGTGTGTGGTATCTGTATGTATGAGCATATAATGTGATGTGTGTGTGGTTTGTGTGTGTGGTATGTGGTGTATGCATGTTCTCACCTGTGTTTGGGGCACTTGCCTGCAGTGACTGGGGCAGAATGTTTGCTAGCTTGCTCCATTGCTCTTCTGCCTATTTTTGTTTGAGCTGGAGTCTCTGACTGATAGCAGAACTTGCTGCTTTTTATGAGCTTAATCAATTCTCTGGTCTCTACTCCCTGGTCCACTTTGCAGGACTGGGGTTACAGGCATAGCATGGCCATGCTCAGCTATTTTATGTAGGTTCTAGAGATTCCACCTCAGGCATTCAGACCTTGGGCTGTGGGGGTTGCAGCTGGCCTTATCATTGGGAACCTACCCTGGTGACGGTGACTCGCCTTTCCTACCCTCCGGCAAGATTGTACTGTGTCCTGTTGTCTCCCAGAGTGGGCAGAACTGGCGAGGCCCTCCCTCTTGATCCCAAAAGCATCTGACCATTCTATAGTTAGGCTTTGCTTCCCCCGCACAGTTCCTGACCTTGTGGCTAGCTGCCCAAGAGACCCTTATGTGGCTGAAGTCACACAGTTTTCCCTGCCCATTCCTGTTATCTCCCTTACAGCTCCTCCCTCACAACTCTGAAGTACCATAGCTTTTCCCATCACTATCGCCCTTACACTTCTGCCTTTCAACCAATTAGATAGCATCCTATAAACTATGTATCCAATCACCATATAGTCTGTATGTGCCTTCCCAACCTTTCTCAAGTGTTTATAAACTCACTCCCCTGTTGAATAAACGAGAGTGTGCTATCCATCAGACTGCCTCTCTGGTGTTTATTGCCCGTCATTGGACTCACCCGCTGCTCCAGGACCCTGCTTTCCCCCAACTCCTCCTGCGTCCGGGTCGTCAGTAGCCTACGACCCCCGGGAATGGCGAGGACCCACAGTATACAACTTTGGAATTTTCTTTTTTAATTCATCCATCACAATTCTTTGGAAATGCATGTCATTGTTGCTTGTGGGGATAGCTCTGTTCCTTTTCATTACTGAGTATTATTCCAAAGTGTGTATGTACATACCATGGTTTTCCTGAAATTCATGGAGAACATATTGGTTAACTCTCCCTATTAGCTATTATGAATATTGTTGCTATAAACATTTATGTGCTAGTTTGTGTGTGAACATGTCTTCATTCCTCTTGGATAGATCCTTAAGAAGCAAATTGTTGAGCTGTATGGTAATTGCAAGTTATTATTTTTTTTCATAAAACTGCTAAACAATTTTCTGGAGTGTGTGTACCATGTGACATACCCACCAGAAATGCATACATGATCTTGTTTCTCTGAATATTCTGCAGTATTTAATGTTGCCACTATTCTTTAAATTTTAGCCATTTTGATGGGTGTGCAGTGATATTTCACTGTGGTTTTAATTTGCATTTCCCTAAAGGGTAATGATGTTGAACATTTTCTCATGTGCTCACTTTCCATCTGTCTGTCTCATTGGTGAAATGCCTCTCCATGTTGTTTGCCCATTTTCTAATTGGATTTTTTAACTGTTAAGTTTTGAGGATTCTCTGTATAGTCTGGATGTAGTCTTCTGTTGCATATGCAATTTGAAATACATTTTCTTACTCTGTAGCATGTCTCTTCAACCCTTTCACAAGATCTTTTATGGAGCAAAAGTTCTTCATTTTAATGGAATCTAATTTATCTTTGTTTGTTTTTTTAGTTTTTCAAGGTAGGGTCTCATAATAGCCCAGGCTGACCTGGAATTCACTCTGTAGTCTCAGACTGGCCTTGAACTCATGGTGATCCTCCTACCTTTGCCTCCCAAGTGCTGGGATTAAAGGTGTGCACCACCACACCCGTTCGTTTTCTCTCTCTCTCTCTCTCTTTTGGTTTTTCAAGGTAGGGTCTCACTCTAGCCCATGCTGACCTGGAATTCACTATGTAGTCTCAAGGTGGCCTTGAACTCACGGCAATCCTCCTACCTCTGCCTCCCGAGTGCTGGGATTAAAGGCATGTGCACCACCACACCCGGTTCATTTTCTCTTTTTTTAATGTTATTTTGCTTTCAAGACTAAGGGCTGGCTGCCTAAGTCTACCTAAGTCTACCTAACTCTAAATGTCCTCCTTTATTCCTTCAACTTTTGTTTGGTACTTTGAGACAGAGTCTCACAATGTAGCCCTTTGTGTGCCTGGAACTCACAGTAGAGCCCTGGTTATCTTCTAACTTGTGGCAATCCTCCTGCCTGGACTCCTGGGTGCTGGGATTGCATGTATGAGTCACCATACCTAGTTCTTAAATATTTTTATAGTTTTATTTTAAATTATGTCTATAATATGTTTCAATTACTTTTTGTAAAAGGAGTGGGATTTACTTTGAGGTTCTTTTTTGTTTGCCTATAGACGTCCAATTGTTCAACACCATTTGTTGAGAAGGCAATTTTTCTGCCATTGAATTGTTTTTGCACCTTTGTCATAAATCAATTCAGCATATTTGTGTGTTTCTATTTCTGGATTATTTATTCTGCTCCATTTATCTATCTCTCTGCCAATACCACACAGTCTCCATTATTGTAGCTATATTAATCTAGAAATCAAATAGGACATTCCTCTTTTTCAAAATTTTTAGTTGTTCTAGTTTCTGTGTTTTTCCATGTAAATTTTAGAATAACCTTTTCTATACATACAGAGATATTGCTGACAGTTTGATAGTCACTGTTAAGGCTCTACATTAATTTGAGGAGAAGGAACACCTTTATACACCTTTACTGGGACTTCTAGTCCATAGACACCAATGTCTATCTTTCTTGGTCTTACAGACTTATCAGCCCCAAGAGGTTTTTAGCATATAACTAGAAAACATTTTTTAAAAATATTTTTTTTTTTTTTAATTTATTTGAGAGCAACAGACAGACTAAGAAAGAGAGAGAAGGAGAGAGAGAGGGAATGGGCACACCAGGGCCTCCAGCCACTGCCAAAGAACTCCAGATGCATGCGCCACCTTGTGCATCTGGCTTATGTGGGTACTGGGGAATCGAGCCTCGAACAGCGGTCCTTAGGCTTCACAGGCAAGCGCTTAACTGCTAAGCCATCTCTCCAGCCCCTATAATACATTTTTTGTTAGATTTACACATGTTTCTCTTTTATAGTTGATTCTAAGTAGTATTGTGCTTTAGATGGGCATGATGGGGCACAACTGTAACCCGCCATTCTAGAGGCAGAGGAGAACAGGTGCAAGTTCAAGGCCAGTCAGGTCTACACAGCAAGTTCCAAGCCTGCTAGAGTACAAAATGAGACAGTGTCTCAAAAAATAAAAACAATAACAACTAACAAAATAATACTGTACTTTAAATTTTGACTTCCTTGCATTCATTTCTAGTGTATACAAATATGATTATGTATTTTTATTTTGTATCTTATAATGTTACTAAGCTTACTTAGTTACAGAAGTCTTTATAGCATCTTTGAGATTTTTACATAAGCGGGCATTTTGTCTATAAATATGGCAGTTCTATTTCTTTTTTAAAAATTTAAAAAAAATTTTTAAATTTATTTTTGGAGAGAGACACAGAGAGAGACAGAGAGGGAGAGGGAGACAGAGATGGGCGCACCAGCAGTCTCTCAACTGCTGGGAATGAACTCCAGGTGTGCGCACCCCCTTGTGGGCAAGTGTGGCATTGCGCCCTTGCGTCACTTTGCATCTGGCTAAATGTGGGACCTGGAGATTGGAACCAGCGTTCTTAGGCTTAGCAGGCAGGCGCCTTAACCACTAAGCCATTTCTCCAGCCCCAGTTCTATTTCTTGATTTTCTTTTTTGTTTGCTTTTTCAAGGTATGTTCTCACTCTAGCTCAGCCTGACCTGGAATTCACTAGGTAGTCTCTGGGTGGCCTCAAACTCATGGCAATCCTCCTACCTCTGCCTCCTGAATGCTGACATTAAAAGCCTAGGCCACCACACCTGGCTATTTCTTGTTTTTCTAATTGTATATACTTTAATTAATTTTCTTGCCTTATTACAGTGGCTAAAATTCTTAGCACTATGTTGAATGAACATGATGAAAATGGATAGCATTTTCTTCTACCTAATTTTAGAGAGAAAGCATTTATTTGTCCATTATTTAGCATAATACTGGCTGGTTAGCTGAAGGGTTTTTTTTTTTTTTTTTTTGTACCCTTATGTAGTTGAGGAATGGACACTGTAATGGTCAGGCTCAAGTCTGTGAGATGAACCTCCAGGCCAGACACAGTTCATAGGAGGAAAAAGGGATTTATATGAAGCTTATAGATCCAGGGGATGCTCCATAATGGCAGAAGAGGTTGGCCTACTTTCACAGGCCCAAGCAGAGAGAGAAAAGCCACAAGCCACACCAGCACAAGCAAGCACACTTCAGGTATTCCAGGCAGAAAGTAGGCACTTTGCATGTCTTAGGTTGAAATTCAGATCTGTCTTAGGGCTGGACCTTAGAATCTACCTGCAGTGACATCTCCTCAAGCCAGGAGGCTGCAGATCTAAATTACAAATTTTAATAAACTCCTGTATTTTTTGGGGGCATCTATTCAAACTACCACAGTCACTAAATTTTGGCTTCATTCATTTATATGATCATGTGATTTTTCTTCTTTAGATTGTTAATATGGTGAATTGCATTGATTAATTTCTGAATAATGAAAATATTTAGGGTCCTTGTAATAAACTCCATTTGGTCAGAGGGTCATAACTCTTTTCATATGCTGCAAATTTCACGTGATAATATATTTATTTAAATTTCTCTGACTATATTCTTTTTTAATTTTTTAAAATTTTTGTTTACTTTTACTTATTTATTAGCAACAGACAGAAAGAGAATGGGTGCACCAGGGCCTCCAGCTACTGCAAAGGAACTCCAGATGTATGTGCCCCCTTGTGCATCTGGCTTATGTGGGTCCTGGAGAGTTGACCCGGGATCCTTTGGCTTTGCAGGCAAACGCCTTAACTGCTAAGCCATTTCTCCAGGCCCTGTGATTATATTCTTAAAGAATATCGGTTGTGTAATTTTCTTTTTAAAAAAAGTATTTTATTTTTATTTATTTGACAGAGAAAGAGGGATAAGCTGGGCATGGTGGCACACGCCTATAATCCCAGCACTTGGGAGGCAGAGGTAGGATGATCATCATGAGTTTGAGGCCATGCTGAGACTACATAGTGAATTCCAGGTCAGTCTGAGCTGGAGTAAGATCTTTCCTAGAAAAACAAGCAAAAAAAAAAAAAAAAGAAAGAAAGAAAGAGAGAGAGAGACAGACAGACAGAGAGAGAGATGGGCATGCCAGGGCCTCCAGCCACAGCAAATGAACTCCAGACACATGTACCCCCTTGTGCATCTGGCTAACATGGGTCCTGGGGAATTAAACCTGAGTCCTTTGGCTTTGCAGGCAAATACCTTAATCGCTAAACCATCCCTCCAGCCCAATTTTATTTTTTGTATTATCTTTGATGTAGTATCAGAGTCATTTCATAAAACTAATGTAAAGAATTCACTCTCCTTCTATTTTATAGGTAATATTGTATAAAATTGATGGTAGGGTTGGAGAGATGGCTCAGCCGTTAAGGCACAGGCCTGCAAAACCTGATGACCTGGGTTCAGTTCCCCAGTATCCACATAAAGCCAGATGCACAAAATGGCACATGCATTTGAAGTTTGTTTGCAGTGATAAGAGGCCCTGGCATGCCCATTCTCTCTTTCTCTTTCTGTGTCTTTCGTTCTCTCTCTCCCCCAGCAAATAAGTAAATATCGATATGCATTTAAAATTGATGATAATATTGCATATAGTTCATTCTCCAATGGTACAATTTTGTCCTGTAGATTATTTTGGAAAAGTTATTTATTTATTTTTTATTTATTTGAGAGAGAGAGAGAGAGAGAGAGAGAGATACAGAAATAGGCAGGTAGAGAGAAATAGAATGGGCACCGGGGCCTCCAGCCACTGCAAATGAACTCCAGATGCATGATCCCACTTGTGCATCTGGCTTACATGGGTCCTAGAGAATCGAGCCTCGAAGCAGGATCTTTAGGCTTCACAGGCAAGCATTTAACCCCTAAGCCGTCTTTCCAGCCCTGAAAAGTTTTTTATTTATAAATTTTATTCCTTTCATATTTGCTGACCTACTCAATTGATCTCTTTTGTATTGGATATGTTGTAGTCGGTTGGTCATCTAGGAATTTACTTCATCTAAGTTGTAGACTTATGGATACATGATTGCTTACAACAGTCCCTTAAAATTTTAGTGCATGCAAGGCATATAATATTTTGTCCTAATGAGAAATTTGCAATAATATAAATTATTTCTCTAAGGTACTTTGTCCCTTCAATATCTTCAAGAACTTTTCCTTGACTATAATCTTTAGACATGACTCAGCATGGATGTATTTAGTTATATCCTCGTTGAGTTCTTCTGAGCACCTCCAGCTGATTGGTTTATGTCTCAAGACAAATTTTGAAAGTTTTCAGATGTAATTCCTGGGTTACTTATTTTTCTTTCTTTCTTCTCCACTTCTGATCACATGAATTTAGATATTTTTTATTTTAGTTTCACAGGACTCTGAACTTCTGTTCATATTTTATAGTCTATGTTCTTGAATTTTTAAAATGATTCTATTTTGTTTTCTTTATCTTATAAGATGAAATTTTATGTCTTATATTGGTTACACTAAGGTCTTACAAATCCTTTACCCAACATAGATCACTTTTATTTAAAATTCAGCAAACAAATGTAACAGCAATACACTTTCATTTCTCTCTTATTTTCGTGCTATTATTGCCATACATTTTACTTATACTACCAACCGCATTCTGCATTGTGGTTGTGCTTAGTGAAGTTTTATTTGAGCAGAAAGGGAAAAGCCTTACCTATTTAGCTATAAAGTTTCCATTATGAGACTCTTCATTCCTTTGTGCAGATCATTATTTCCCTTTGATATGTGAATGGTATTCTTTCTACCTAACAGATGTTATTTAGTGTTTCTTTAATGTGGGTCTGCTAGTCATGAATTTAGCTCAGGTTTTTTGAATGAATGAACGTCTTTATATTAACTTTGTTTGTGAAAGATGTTTTCACTGGACAGAGAATTTTAATTGAAGGGTTTTCCTTCAAGTACTCTATGATGTTACTCCACAGTCTTATCATTTACCTTGTTTCCAAGGAGACATCTACTGTCATTCTTATCTTTATCCCTTTGTATATAACATGTCTTTTATACTTGGGCACTGATAAGATTTTTCTCCTTATCATTGGTTTAAGAAGTTGGATGTTGATGTGCCTAGTTGATTTCTTCATGCATCTTTGTGCTTGGGGTTTGTAGATCTTCTCAGATATCTCATTTATAGTTTGTATCAAATTTAGAAAATTATTTCAGAAATTATTATGTCTGTTATAAATATATATAACTGATGCTCTGTTCTTTTTAAATATTCACTTTTGCTTTCTTTTGTATTTTGCTGTGTCTTCAAGTTCAATGATCTTTCCTTCTGCTATTCATTCTACCTTGAGTTTTCATCTCTAGTTTGGATCTTTTTTTGTATTTTCTACATCTCAGTTTGGTTTTCAGAGCATAAACCACAGTCATAATAACCAAATCAATAATCATGCACTAAGTTTAAATTTATGTGAGTTCTGGATCAATTTTAATTGATTGATTTTTTACCTTCCATTAGTTTTTTTCTCTAGTTTGAAAGCCTGGTAATATTTTAGTAGATGCCAGATTATTATTTTTCCTTGTTGAGTGTAGAACAATTTTGAATCTATTCTTTGTTATCTCAGTTTGGTAACTGTGGTTGTTTGATTCAGGTGTCCCCCATAAACTTAGGTGTTGTGAATCCTAGGTTCCCAGCTGATGGACATTTGGGAATTAATGCCTCCTGGAGTCAGTGTATTGTTGGGGGCGGGCTTATGAGTATTATAGCCAGTGTCCCCTTGCCAGTGTTTGGTACACTCTCCTGTTGCTGTTGTCCACCTTATGTTGGCCACCCTCTGCTCATGCCATCATTTTCCCCTGCCATCATGGAGCTTCTCCTCCCACAAGCCGCCAGTAATGAGAACCTGACTGCAACAGTAGCCAGTGCCTGGATTATCAGAGAGGGCAGAGCTAGAATTGATGCAATCTATTCAGTTATATTCGGTGAGCTGCTTTGGGCTGGCCCTCTGAAGATGTCTAGAGTTTAACCCAGTGCTGGACCATAGCTTGCTTTCTCCCAAAGCCTTCTCTCTCTCTTCTCCTATTTCTCTCTCTATCACTCTCTCTTCTCTCCTCTTTTTCTCTTTCATGTTACTGACCTGTAACTCCCAGTACCAGCATGTGGTTAACATCCACAATGAGCTGTTGTTCAGTGAGACCTACAAGGTTTCCCAAAAGAAGACAGATTTCTGTCAGAGCACTTGATGACCCACCAAAGGTTATTAGTAAGACTCTACTGCTGAAGACACCTTATGCTGTTGGGACAGAACATGGAGAGACCTGGCTAGAATCTGAAAGAGAGTCAGTCCCCAGACAGCTTGTCTAGTGCCAGAAGGTGCTACATAAGTGTCTGGGGGAAAACAACCAACATCTGGCTAAGCAACTCGTGGTCTAAGCTACTCAGCAGCAAACAACCTGACTTGATGCTCACACAAGTGCAGTAGTGGCACATGGCCATGGTGGGTTACCAACTGCTCTCGATTTGGCTAATGGATCTGTTCAGTGGAACAGAACCCATTCCTGGAAATGGGAAACAAGTCAGAAGCATATCCAAAAACGAGCCTGCTCTCCAATATCAAGTTTCCACCAATAGTGGGATACAAGAGGGCCTACACCCGTTAAATTCTCTCTAAAATAATAATGGTTATCCATGTATCTTGCTCTGACCTCACTCTCTGTTGGAGAATCTGCTTCTCTCTTTCAGATGGACGCAGAACCTGAGGAGAGAATCAGCCCATTGCACCTCACCAGGGCACCAGCCATAGAGTCATAGGGGAAATGACCAAGAGTGATGCTTTATCAGTGAACCTGATACCAGCACAAGGGTGAAGGAGAAAGACACAAAGAACACTCAACCCCTACCATATCAGATATCCAGAGACACAGAGACTCACAAAACCTCATCACTGAAATAGACCTAAAATGAACCCAACATGGCTCAGGGAAATTCGCAGAAGAGGGGGCAGAAAGATTGTTAGAGCCATGAGTTGGCTATTATACACACAGTCATTGCCTCTCCCACATAACTGATGGCTACCCCCATAAGGCAAGACCCACATTACCCATGGGAAGAGGGCAGGGAGAAGGCTAACGATGGTACCATCATGGTTGTATATATACTATATACATAACTAATAACAATGTACATTATAAAAAAGGAACATACTTCCTAAAACACTCAGGAAGACAGACCTGTCTGTGGCTCTGTGTTTACCTGAGTTGGTGATAAAGGCAACTGCTGTTTTCTCTCTAGCCAAATGTGTTTTGGTCTCTTCTTTCTTCATCTTTTTGTTCATTTGTAGGGTTTGTGCATTGAGAGTTTAATAAGTCTCAGCTAAAGATTGGAATTTCCTTCTACCTAAGTTTTCATGAGGGGGATTGTAATAGTTTGAGTGATAGCTGTCAAAGATGCCTATGTCCGAATTCACAGAACCTCTGACTATGTGATCTTCCAGGGCAAAAGTAGGTGTGATTAAGAATCTTGAGATGGAAACTCAATGTGATCACAGAGGTCCTTATTCTATAGAAAGAGGGTCAGATTTAAAGAGATTAGCAATCCAAGCAGGAGAAGGAGGAACAGGGAGGAAGGAAGAGAGCGAGAAAGAGAGAGGTTGAGGGCTAGAGAGGTGGCTTAGCAGTTAAGGCATTTGTCTGCAAAGCCAAAGGACCTCAGTTTGATTCCCCAGTACCCATATAAGCCAGATGCATAAGGGGGTGCATGCATCTGGAGTTCGTTTGTAGTAGCTGGAGGCTGTGGCGCACTCATTCTCTCTCTCTCTTACTCTGCCTCTTTCCCTCTCTCAAATGACTAAAATATAAAATAAAATATATTTTTAAAAAAAATAGAGAGGGTTGAGAGAGAGTTGCAGATAGGGTATTGCTGGCTTGAAGCAGGAGTTGGCTGTGATGCAGGAACTCAGGTGCCCTCCAGATTCTAGGTGGAAAAGGCAGCAAATGGAGCTTCCTCAGAGCTTCTAGAAGTAACAGGTCAGCTCAAGCCTCAATATTCAGTGAAACTAGGTTCTGACCTCTGACCTCTAGGATGCTTAGATAAGTTCAAGTTGTTTTAAGCCCGAGGATACATGCCACATCCGTGAAGGCCAAAGATGCTTGTGGAGGTTTCCCTGCATATTAGTAGTTATCAGTGTCCATTGTCATAGTAGGTCCAGTAGATTGGAAAGGGACCTGGTGGGAAAGCACCGAGCCTATGAGTCTGCGGCCCTTTTGACCACAGGAGCCCTGTGAATTCGCAAAGCATACTGGTCAGATTAATCCACTAATTCAGTCTGGCTTTGGTGCCCAGGGCTGTGCTGATGAAGGGTCTTCAGTTAGCTTCAGTGATGTGTGGAGAGTGCTCTCCTGGATTTCCTAGGGGATTCCATCCTATACGTGAAACCATTCTAATTGAGAATTTCCTGGCAATTTACTCAGGATTGTGAGATACGGGTTCAGTTCCCCGTTGTGACCCCATAGAATAAAGGAGCCCATGAGGACCCCATATCCACACAAGCTAGCTTCATGGTCCAAATGAGCAGAGAGGGTCTGAGAAAGGAAAGAGTCCCTGCTTGGGGTTGTCAGGAAGGGCTTGGCAAGCAATCGGATGGGCCCTGCTTGTGCCAGGCTGATAATCTACTTGGCGAGAGAAAACACACATGAAAAATGATGAAATCACTGGATCCAATAAATTTTGGAAATGTGGAGACACACATAGATGTAGTGGCTCTAAGAGAAATTCAGCTTAGGGGTTTGGTGATAGAGTTTAAAGATAGGATCTCTGGGAAGGGGATGTCTCTGTGGAGGGGAGTTGATGAATGCTTCACTGAGACATAGACAGGGGGTATATTCCAGGAAGGAAAGTTAGGGTCACATGTGGGCTCTATGAGTCAGAAAGGAGGGGCAGGAGGAGGAGGTGGCAAGTGGAGGGGACACCACTGGGCAAAGGGGTCTGGAAAGAGTGCTGCAGTAGGGGTCTGAATTGTCCCTTGTTGCAGTCAGGTTCGAATTGCTGGCAGAAATCACCTGACCAAATGCAGCTTGTGGGGAAAAAGGGTTTATTTTGGCTTACAGACTTGAGGGGAAGCTCCATGATGGCAGGGGAAAATGATGGCATGAGCAGAGGGTGGACATCACCTCCTGGCCAACATCTGGTGGACAACAGGAACAGGAGAATATGCCAAACACTGGCAAGGGGACACTGGCTATAATACCCATAAACCCACTCCCAACAATACACTGCCTCCAGGTAGTGTTAATTCTTAAACCTCCATCATCTGGGAACCCAAGATTCAGAACACCTAAGTTTGTGGGGGTACCTGAATCAAACCACCACATTCTACCCCGGCCCCTGTAAACTGATAACCATCCATGATGTAAGATGCAATATATTCATCCAACTTTAAAAGTCCCCATATTTCTTTATCAATTCCAATGATGTTCATATGTCCTCATATTCAAAGACTTTTTAACTTAGCCATAATACCAAAAAAAAAAAAAATCCAAAAACCCCATAATGGCACAGAATATACATATGGCATTGGGCATAGCAAAGAAATATTCAGCTAATACAAGATTTAAAACAATCAGGGCAAACATCAAACTCTAGCTCCAAGTCCAACAACTCTAGTCAGTGACAAATCTTCAAGTCTGATAATTCTAACCAGCAACAAGTCTCTGGAGTTCCAATTCCACCCCTGCAGTTAGGCTACTCATAGTCCTGGAACACTTCATCTGGGGCCTGTAGCTCTCCTTAGCAGCCATCTGTGATCCCAGAATCTCCATTGGATCTCCATTGGGTCTCCATGCAGGCATACAGCAAACCTGCTATACACTGACAATGGCTGTTTCCAAAACTCAAGACTGTGTTGCAAATTCAATGGCCCTCTCTTTCCTGCATTTCTTACATGCTATAATGCCAGGTAGGGTGCCAATTTGTTAATCCAGGGGACAATAAGCAGACTTTGAAGAACAGGATACTCCTTGAGCATTCAGGACCCTTAAAAAACTGCATTTTTTCTATTGTCCCAATGCAGGTCAGCTAGCCCAATTTCAATGGTTGTGATCTCTCATACAATTGCAGCTGAATAGACAGCAATTTCCACCTAAAGATTTCTTTCTGTGCCATCACCCACTGCTCATACCAATCCATTTCTACACAATGCAACCTGCACAAATTCTCAGGACATGGGCATAACAGCAAGCCTCTCACACAAACTATTTCTAGCCCAGTCCAGGCAAAGCTCTTTCTCACCCTCATAAGCCAAACCTCACAGTCCATAGTTCTTACTGCATTCAGGTCTTTCAACTCTGACCAGAATAGTCCATCAAGCTGTACTTACAGCACTGCAAGGCATCTCTTAGGCCAAGGTTTCAAATCCTTCCACATTCCTCTTGAAAATCAGCTCCAAAAGGCCAAAGCCACATAGTCAGGTGTCCAGCAGCAATCTTACTCCTCTGGCACCAACATTGCTGTTGCAGTCAGTTCGCATTGCTACCAGAAATCACCAGACCATGAGCAGCTTGTGGGGGAGAAAAGGGGGGGTATTTTGGCTTACAGACTCAAGGGAACACTTCACTATGGCAGGGAAAATGATGGCATGAGCAGCGGGTCGACCCCTTGGCCAATATCAGGAGGACAACAGGAACAGGAGAGTGTGCCAACCACTCACAAGGAGATACTGGCTGTGATACCCATAAGCCCGCCCCCAACAATACACTGCCTACAGGAGGTGTTAATTCCCAAATCTCCATCAGCTGGGAACCTAGCATTCAGAACACCTAAGTTTATGGGGAACACCTGAATCAAACCACCACATTCCTTAAAGACCCTCATGTTAAATATTTGGTCCTCAGCTTGTGTACTTGAGGGGAAATGATATAACTTCTATGAGGTGGGGCCTAGTATGAGGTCTTTGAGAATCTGCCCTTTCCTTATTCTCTTTTGATGCCTGGTGATGAGGTGAGTGGCTTTTCTCTGCTACATGCTGTCACTTTCAAATGCTTTCTTGCCATCAGCCCAAACCAACAGGGACAACTGCTATGGTTCGAATGTAAAATGTCCTGCATAGGCTCATAAGCCCCCAGCTGGTAGCATGGTTTCGAAGAGATTGTGGAACTTTTAGAAGGTGGAGCCTTGCTGGAGGAGATGTCATTGGGGCTGGACCTGAAAGCTTCCATGGCCTGGCCCCACTTGCTATTCACTCTTCGCTTCCTGTCTGCCGATGGGACTATCCAACAAGCTGGCACTCATTCCTGCCGCTATGCCACTCCTGACATGAAACTTCCCCTTGAAACATGAGCTAAATTAAACACTTTCCTTCCATAAGTTGCTGCTGGCCCAGTGTTTATTCACAGCAATGACAAAGTAATAGATACAACAACCAGTCATGTTAACCGAAATAAACTTGGATCGCAATTATCTTGTGTTTGCTCTGGTGGTAGAAGGTGAGTAATGCAGGAAGTGAGTTGGTTGAAATAACACTGGGAGGCTTTTCCATTTCCTGCAGCTGAATGCAAGCCCCAGGTCCTGCCCCAGCCTTAGTCAGGCTGCCTGGATCCCAGGTGGAGAAGATTCCCCTTTTTGCTAAGCACCATCCTCCTGAAGCTGTATGTGTGTGTATATATATATGTTTTTCGAGGTAGGGTCTCACTCTAGGCTGACTGAAATTCACTATGTAGTCTCAGAGTGACCTCCAACTCACAGTGATCCTCTTACCTCTGCCTCTCGAGTGCTGGGATTAAAGGCATGTGCCACCACGCCCAGCATATTTTTATGAATATTTTTGTAGCTTCCAATTGCCAGGAAGTGCAGTACTCTGACCTTTGCCTACATGGAGGTGACACTGCATTGTCAGGGCAGCTCTAGGGCACTGACTGGGTCCACTGGGCATAAGCAATGGCTGGGAAGGCCCTAGAAGGTCTGAGGCAGATCGTGCCCGCAATGGTCATTTCACTCTCTGACTAGTCAGAAATCACAAGGCAGGAGGTGGCTGCAGGAAGACACTCCCTTCTTTGCAGTCTAGCCAAGCCATGCCATTGGCTCTTACTGATCCAGTACACCTCCGTACAACCACCTGGACCTGTTCACTCAAAAGATGGTAAAAGGCTTCACTGCTTGGTCACCCTTCACCCTGACCCCCAGCTTCTCCCTTTTTTCTTCATCTGTCTTTCTAAATCCTCCTCATTCTTTGAGATCCAGTTCAAGGTACCATTTCTTTTAGGAAGTCTACCCTGATTTCCCTGGTATGAAGCAAGCTATACCTCCCTTGAATTCCTGAAGCATTTGCTATCCACACATCTTTCTATACTTAACACACTGCCCTTGGGTTGCTCATTGTGCAACTGTGCGGGGAGGGATGCTGCTCAACTCATAAGATCTGGCTTCAGTCTGTGGTGTACTCAATATATTAGTTAACCTTTTGTGCTGCGATTTTCTTTTCTTTTTTTTGAAGCAAGATGTCTCTCACTTTAGCCCAGGCTGGCCTTGAACCCTTGGTATCCTCCTGCCTCAGCCTGTCAAGTGCTGGGATTAAAAGCCTTAAACTACTGTGTCTGGCTTGATTTACATTTTTAAGACTTATTTTAAAAATTATTTTTTGCACATGTCTGAGCACACATGTGTGAACAAGTGTGTGGGGGCAGGAACTAGAGGTTGACATTAAATGTCTCCTCAATTCTCTCCATCTTACTTACTCTAGCTGCGGCTGACCTGGAACTCACTCTAGATTCCAAGGCTAGCTTTGAAAGCACAGCAACCCTCTTACCTCTGCTTCCCAAGTGCTGTGGTTAAAGGCATGCATCAATACCCCCGGCCTCCATCTTACTTTATTTATTTATTAGAGAGAGAGAAAGAGGGTGTTCCAGGTCTTCTAGCCACTGAAAATGAACTCCAGGTGCATGTGCCACCATGTGCATCTGACTTACGTAGGTCCTGGGGAATAGAACCTGGGTCCTTTGGCTTTTCGGCAAATACCTTAACTGCTAAGCCATCTCTCTAGCCCCACCATCTTATTTATTTATTTTTTTGGGGGGGGAGACATAGAGAGAAAGACACAGAGAGAGAGGAAGACAGATAGAAATGGGCACACCAGCAGCCTCTCAGCTGCTGCGAATGAAATCCAGATGCATGTGCCCCCTTGTGGTCAAGTGTGGCATTGCGCCCCTTTGCATATGGCTAAACGTGGGACCTGGAGATTGGAACCAGCATTCTTAGGCTTAGGAGGCAGGCGCCTTAACCGCTAAGCCATTTCTCCAGCCCCCACCATCTTATTTTTTAAGGCAGGGACTCTCAGTGAACCTAGAGCTCACTGATTTGGTTAGAGTAGCTAGCCAGTAAGCTCCTGGGATCCCATGTTTCCATTTCCTCAGTGCTAGGATTACAAGCACATTCTGAAGTGTCCTATTTGTTTTTTTTCGATTATAAATGAAATTTACTAAGTTAGCCCATAGGATGTAAGCTGGGCAGCCCAACAATAGCTGTCTGCAGGCTGAAAGTACATGAGGCTGAGTGCTTCAGCATTCTCAGTCTGGCACCAAAGGTCTAGAGGAGCTATTGGTTGTCAGTCTACATTGAAAGGCCAATACAGTTGGGTTCCAATGCCCAAGGCAGGAAGTAACAGGACAGATAGGTGCATGCCCCAGTGAGTAGCAAGGACTGCCAGGCAAAAGGCACTTTGCTGTGTTGGATCTTCCTTATATATTGTCTACCCCACTCCAGGAAATATCTCAGTTAATTCTTTCTAGAGACACCCTCACAGACCCAGCCAAGAGATATATCTCTTATGTGATTCATAATCTGATCAAGTTGACAACAGAATGTAACCATCACCCAAAGATTCCCTCCATCCTCAACCTCATGTTTGACCACATAAAGTCTTGGAAACACGAGGATGTCCATGGTTTCATCTTCTGGAGAAAATTTGTCTGTAGGGCAGATCTAGTTGAAGGATAACAACCTGTTTGACTTCTCCATTGGGCTGTTTTCCAGTCATCAACTTCATCAGCACACACCTGATGTTATCTTTAACTATCTTTTTTAAACTATCTTTTTATTTTATTTTTTTAAAGCAGGATCTTATTCCTGGAACTCACTCTGTAGCACAGGCTGGCCTAAAACTCCTGGCTATCTTCCTACTTCAGTTTGGATTAAAGGCATACACCATCATGCCCAGCTTGCTGTGTTGTTTTTCTTTTTTATTTATTTATGTGGGGTGGGGGTGGGTGCACCAGGGCCTCTTGCCACTGCAAACAAACACTTGACATTAGGTGTCCTGTTTTTACATGGGTACTGGGGATCCAAACTCAGGCCCTCATACTTGCACAGAGAGCACTTCACGGATGATCTTTCTTCCCAGACCTTGTAATTTCCATTTTTATAGAATAAAAAATGAGGGTTATTTTGTTTTAATTCTATTGTGAGTATTAAATCAATCTAGCACAGGAGACAGGACTAATAAGCACACAGAACCCAACCAACTCTCACAGAATGAATGAGTGGTTTTTCTCTTCCTATAAATCTCTCTCCAGCATGAGGTCCCAAATACTGTGAGGGCTCAGCCCCTGCCTTCCACTACCAGGAGGACTCAAGCAGACCTCCTTGAGTGTCCAGGTCCCCAGGGCCCTATGCTCTCTAGTCCTTTGTTCCTGCTTTCTCTCATGCGTGTGTAAAGAAGCACAGCTTGTAGCCAGTGGTTAATGTTGAGCCCCTTGGAGCTTTTGATCTCTGAGAATCTCCCCCCGTCCCCCCGCCCCCCCCCAATGACTTTCCAAGAGTCTCAAATAGGTTCTCAAGGACACACTCTACCCCAGGGATTTGTTGTTTTGTTGGCCACAAAGAGCCCTACTCTATTAATGAGCTGCTAAGGAATTGTTGATTACAGATGCAAATGAAGAGGCTGAGAAACCAGTACTGGTCCAGTATGAGTTGAAAGGAGCAGCTTCTCCTTCTGCCTAGGCTTGTCTTGGCTTCCCTGGGAAACCTGACCAGGAGAAGGGTAGGGAGAATGACCTGCCCAGACCCTACTGCCAATAGCAGTCCTGGCTTCCTTCTCACTTGGCCCTGTCTACTCAGAAGTTTGCCTGTGAGAAATGGAGCATGGGCTATGTGTTTATATGTGCTTTCATTGTCTGTATGAGACAATGCACAGATAAAGTTACGATTACTGAACATATGTGGTAGATAGCCTAAAAATTCTTCTCATTAGTTTCTCTTACTTCTATCGTGTGTGTGGGTGCATGTGTGTGCGCGTGTGTGCACATGCTCTTGTTTGAGTGTGGGTGTGGATGTGCCATAGTGTGTGGGGGTGGGAGGAGGTCAACAACCTTGAGATCTTGAGTGTCATTCGTTGCTTTCTACCTTGTTTGAGACAGTTTCTTGTTCACTCTGCAGCTGGCCTGTAAGCTTCTGGGGATTCTACTGTCTCCATCTCCTATGTCGCTGTCAGAACCCAGGGATTATATGCATGCTACTGTGTCTGGCTTTATGTGGCTGCTGGGTCCAAACTCATGTCCTCATGCTTGTGCAGCAAGTGCCTTTTCTACAAAGTCATCTTCCCAGCCCTTCATTAACCTTCACATATATATATATATATATATATATATATATATATATATATATATGTTTATATATTATATAATAATTATATATTTCTATAAATATATATTATATAAATATATATGCATGTATATATATATATATACATGTATATCACACAAATCTAGAGCAGTAGTTGCTTAATAAATTTTTTCTATTATTTTTATTTTGAGAGAGAGTCAGAGAAAGAGAATGGGTGTGCCAGGATCTTTAGCTTACTGCAAAAGAACTCCAGACGGGTGCGTCCCTTATATTCATGTACAGCATTGTGTGCTTGCATCTGGCTATGTGGGACCAAGAAATTTGAGCATGAGTTCTTAGGCTTCACAGGCAAGCGCCTTAACTGCTAAGCCATCTCTCCAGCCCACTTAATAGATTTTTAATCTAACTTATGAAAGAAAGCACTCCTAATCCCATTGGGCTGGGCCTAATATGGACAGAAGGCAGTCGTGGGGCAGCTTATCTTCCTGGCCACAGTCTCCCAACATCTGTTCTCACTAACAGAGTTTCTCTTTTCTGGTTTCTGGGGACCATCATGTCTTTAACATTCAAAAGAATACAAAATATTTCAGGAAAACATTTGTCCAGCATATGACATGAAGTTTTAGGAGGCTTTGGTTTTAGTCTGCTTGGCTTGAAATACCTTCTCCCCCTCCTATTTGTTAAGCAACTCACCCTCTCCATGTTTCCATTTCCTGATTTGTATAGGCAGATGTCAGGAAAACCTTTTTGTCCCACCTTAGGACAAGGCTGAGGCTTCTAAGACAAAAGACAGATTAATAAGGGAGAGACATACACATTTGCTTAAGATAATAAATGATTGGACAATGTGGAGTGGTGGTGGTTCCAGTGGGAAGCTCTTTAGGGGAGTTGTCCTTGGCAGATCATGGCAAGGTTGTCACCCTTCTCCATCTCTTATGTCCCCTTTCTTTGGCATAACATCCTAAAGTCTAAGGGGAAGGCTTTATCTAAATGATTAAGATGTTAGCTGCCAACTCTTAGGTTTACAGACCCAAGAACCTCCTTAATTTTAGGTACAAAGTTTAACCTGCAGAAAAGTCTAAGAAGAACTAAAGGAGCTAGCTTCTACTGGAGTTTGAGGTCCATTGTGATGCTATGAGGAAACATCAATAAAGAATAGTAAAGGGGGGCTGAAGAGATGGCTTAGTGGTCAAGGCATATGCCTGCAAAACCTAAGGACCCTGGTTTGATTCTCCAGGTCCCACATAAGCTAGATGCACAAGGGGGCACACACATCTGGAGTTCGTTTGCAGTGGCTAGAGGCCCTGGCAGGCCCATTTTTCCTCTCCCTCTCTCTCTTTCCCTCTCTCTGTCTCTAATAAATAAATAAAATCTTATTAAAAAAAAAAGAATATTGGCTGGAGAAATGGCTGAGTGGTTAAGACATTTGCCTATGAAGCCAAAGGATTTCCAGTTTGATTCTCCACGTAAGGACCCAGGTAAGCCAGATGTGTGAGGGGCACATGCATCTGGAGTTCGTTTGCAGTGGCCAGGCATGCCCATTCTCTCTCTGTCTGCCTCTCTTCTATCTCTCTCTCTCTCTCTTTCTGCTTGCAAATAAATAAATAAAAATTTGAAAGAAAAAAAAAGAATAGTGAAAGGAGAAACCTGCACCAGATGATGAAGACCCCCACTCAGCACGCGAGTCTGCGTTTTCCTTTCCTTTCTTTCCTTTCCTTTTCCCTTTCCATTTCTTTGTGAAGTGTGTGTGTGTGTGTGTGTGTGTGTGTGTGTGTGTGTGGTTTGTTAAGGGGGACAACTTTTAGATTGGTCTTTGTCTTACACCACAATTGAAGCCAAGGCTTCTCTTTTGCCCCTCCATGTTTGAGCTTCCAGGGAATTCTCCTGCTCTGTCTTCCTTCTCATTGGCACAATGGAATTACAAAAGCCAGCCACTGCTTTTAGTCTGGGGATTTAAACTCAGAAATGAAGAGTCGCATAGTAAGTGCGTTTTTCACTGACTTGTCCTATGTCCCTTTCTGTCCTTTTCTATAGAAGTTCTTCCATGGCACACTGAGATGGGAGCCTCTCTGTCTTCTCGTGCTGGCCCTCGAATAAGCTGAAATCTTTTCCATGAACTGTCTTCTCCCGAGTATTGGCCTTCAAGCGGCCAGCAGCCCAGACCTTAATTCTGGTAGCAAGTGTGATCTAGGGCTAAGAAACCAGAGAGGAGTTAGCAATCCTGTTTGTTCATACTCTTTTCTGAGTCCCTATGTCTTAACAAATAAACATGTTCTTTTGGTCTATGTATAGGGTGGACATGAAGGACTTATGATGTACTTTAGGGGAAGATAAGAAAATTCTTCCTATGTTTTATAGCCTTTAAGGGAGGAAAAAAGGGGATGAAGAATAAGGTCAGAGTAAGCTTTCTGCTTCTGTTGTTTTTTCAAATGCCCCAGCATCATATTTTGGGGTAGCATGTCCTGATCTTCATAGGCAACCAGAGCGCTGCTTGGATCAGGATTTGTAAGATGAAATTCCACAATATACATGAAGTGATGAATGGTACCTAGCCTCCAATACCACAATCAACATGGATGACCTTTGATGATGAAGTAAGACCTCACCTCACAGTGACGAAGGTACTACTTTATCAGTAGTCCTCTCCAAGATCCTGGGAAGAGAGGTCTATTGTCGCCATCCTACTCATGGACAAACAAATTCAGAGAAATTAGCCTGAGGCCACTAGCAGAGATGAGAGCCTAGCTTTCATTATCTGGGTCTAGAAATCCCGTCCTTAGCATTACCTGTGCTGACTGCTAAGCCTGATTGTGTTCCTTCTTCCAAGGGATTTGCATTTTAATGCTGGCCAGAGGTTCTATGTTAATGTACAAAACTATGAATATCTAATTGTTGAATCTTGAAATACCACCTAGGGGATGGGGGTAAGTGGGCAGTGTCAGGTAGTGAGTTGGGGAGGGGGGAGGTTCTTTGAATAGCGAGGAGAAAAAGAGAAAATTTATACTACTTTTGAAAGCATGACACACACGCCACACCGTTTGCTCTAAACTGATTTGGAGAAGGAAATCTCAACCAGGAAAAGGGAAGGCTGAAACAGGGTGGGGGGGGGGGGACTCAAAGCCTGCAGACTCCTAGCTAAAGCACCATCGCACTTGAATCTTGAGAATTTGGTCACTATTTATGTTCTGAGGTGGAGGGTGAGGGGCTCCGGAAGTGATTACGAGTGGGAACCAACAGCAGCCAAAGGCTTCTGAAGGATGTTTCTGTAAGAGACTCTCTCCCCGTAGATACCACCACCCAAACGCAAGGGAAATGGGTTTAAATAACTGCAAAGAAGAATCTGACTAGACTTCCCCACCGAGAAGCCCCGGGCCAGCCCCGGCTGTAGGCAAAGCTAGATTTAGAGACTCAAAAGATGCCATCAAGTCTTGGTTCATCTTCATGTCTCATCTTTCTCTTCCAGAGCTTCATTCTCAGTTTATCCAGGAGACTTCCTAGAGGGGCCAAGATAAGGCCCTCCTTAGAGTCATGAGACATGGTCATAGCTAGCCAAGAGCACCCCTGCTCACATCGTCGGGAAGAGCAATGAACTCAGTTCAGAGAGGTACACTTAAACCGCCATGGAAAAGACTCGGGAGCAAGTTGCAGGAAGGAGCAGCTGAGCTTCCGAAAGTCTGGAGGACAGGAACCTCACAGAATCCGCCTCTTATGGTCTCAGGTGCCTGGATCACCCAGGTGAGTGACTCTAAAGGATGCTCGGAAGCATGTAAATATTCACTGGAGAAAACATGGATTTTCCTACCCTCTTGCCTCTCATGTCTGCTGTAAGAACTTCTCCTTGGTGAATTCTTACAAAGGATCAGGCTGATAAAAGTCTGAGGAAGGCCATTGCCTGGATTTCTGCTCTGTGTGCCAGGAAAGAACTGAGAAGATGGGCTAATACTGCCTAAAACCGAGTCACTCTCTAGAGTCTTTTTTTTAAAAGATTTTTTATTTATTTATTTATTTATTTATTTATTTATTTATTTGAGACAGAGAGAGGGAAAGAGAGAGAGGGAGAGTGAGAATAGGCACGTCAGGGCCTCTAGCCACTGCAAACGAACTCCAGATGCCTGTGCCCCGTTGTGCATCTGGCTTATGTGGGACCTGGAGAATTGAACTGGGGTCCTTAGGCTTCGCAGGCAAACACCTTAACCGCTAAGCCATCTCTTCAGCCCTCGAGAGTCTTTTTGCAAGAGTTGGTTTTGTTGACCTTCTTGGATTGGGTGAGTGTCTCTGCAGTAAGTACTATGTTGAGACCTGACATGCCTTTCTTTGGAGGGCCATTAGAGTCATGAGGCACTCACTCTAGAATCAAAAGTTGAGTCCATTCAACCCTGAACACATGGACTGAACAAGAAAATTATTAATATAGAAGGAGGAACTGATACTAAAGATGAAGAAAGGTCTTCATTACAGTTTCTCCCTGGGACAGCCATTTAAAAGAAAAACGAATTTCAGAACCAAATGGATACTGGTCCAAGTACCCATGTGATTTAAGCACACGTCTTAAACTTCTTGGAGCTTAAATCCTGAGAGCAACAGGTTGATATAGAGTGTACTTAACAGAGTTGGTGTAAGAGTCATTAGTGTCTGTTACTACCTGGTTTAAAATGTGTGAACAAAATGTTACTGTGTGTTCTTTCTCCCTGTCCATTTAGTCAGTAATTGATTCAATAAATAGTAATTGGAAATCGACCAGATTTAACAGTACTATATTATATGCTAGAGTCAAAGATGAATATGACACAGTTTTTGGATCTTTATTAGCTCAGAATCTAGGGAGTACGATGGAATAAATAAGTACAGCCGCCCCTTACCATTCAGGGGCACATTAATTACTTTTGCAGCACTGTGACCCAAATGCCTGACAGAACAATTTAAAGGAGGAAAGATTGATTTGGCTCATAACATCAGAGGTGTCACCATCAAGATGTGACATACCAAAGGAGCTTACATCACGGCGGGCCAGGAAGCAAAGAAAGGATTGTCAGCACTCAGCTAGCTTTCTTCATTTCCTCCTTTTACTCCACCCAGGTCCTCATCTATGGGATGGTGCCACCATACCCAAGGTAAGTGTTCCTCCTCAGAAATCTTGTCTGAAAATGCCCTCACAGGCACACTCAGAGTTGTACTTTGCCATCTCCTAGTTAATTCTAAATCAGGTTGAATTAATACTGTAGAATAGCTGTGGGGACTGATTATAGGGCCCTTCTTGGATAATCAAGTCCCTTGTGCTAGGTTTTTGTATGTGTGACAAAATACCCAACAGAAACAAGATGAGGGAGAGGGGATTCTTATTTTGCTCTTGATTTCAGAGGTTTCAGTCCATTGTGGCAGAGTGGGCATGATGGAGCAGCTCACATCACAGCAGACAGGAAGTACAGTGGAGCAAGAGCAGGAAGGGGCAAGGACAAGGTACAGCCCCTGAGGGCATGCTTCTTGACATCTACTATACCTCACTTTCATTACTTCTACCAGCTCCTAAAATAGTGCCACCAGCTGAGGACTAAGTGTTCACTACACGTATCTGTGGAGGATATTCCATACTCAAACCATAGCAGCCATTATAGAAAATGGCGTTTGCATATGACACACACACACACACACCCTCCTGTGGATTTTGACCAATGTCTAAGTTACTATTATAATACCTAATACAATGAGAATACTATGTACATAATTGTTACATTGTATTATTTAGAGAATAATGGCAAGAAAGTCTGTGCATGTTCAGAACATGTTGTTGTTTTTCCTAAATATTTTCAATCTTCAGTTGTTTGAAAATGTGTATGGGAAACTCACAGATATGGGAGCCTGATTTGCCAAACTGGTGTGAAGTGGCATTATGCATTAGATTACATAAATGCAATGAGAAACATATTAAATAACATTTCACTAGCATTGCATGCAGTTAGGGTATCCTGGGAAAGCTACTTTCAAGCTTCTGTTATTTGCCTATTCTCCCCTTGTCCTCATCATGGATCCTACCTAACCACCTACTAGTTGATTTGATTCATGGCTCTCCCTTCTTTTCCCTTCACCACACCACACAGCTCAGTGCTTGAGGGCTGGGGTTCCCTGTGAGTTGGGAAATCCGCTTCAGAGAAACCAAATCCATAGTTCTGAGCTCCTGGCTTCTCTGTTGGCCTGTCCTTTGGATGGGACAGTGCCTCGGACAGTGTCTGGCTCCAGTGGCTCGGACTATGGTGTCAAAGTCGTTGCTGGGGCTGGCTCTTCCATGAAGCCTGTGAGGGGCATATTCCTAGCTTCTTTGAGCTCATCCCATGAGGGGTTAAAACACCCCGGAAACGATTCCAAGAGGCCTGGCTGGTCCATCTCTTCACTTCACAGTGGCAAAGCTTTCTCTCAGCAGTGACCTTTGATCTAATTGCATACTTGCCATCATTCAACTGGACTCACAATTCTTTGCCTGGTAGGGAAATGACAAGAGACTTGAAGGGCCTTGAAAGTTCAGTCCTTGGCTTTGTGGCTTTTTGCCTCAAATGCCACCCAGGCTCCTGCAGGAGGGCCATGCTGTGGTGGCACTAACATCTAAGTACCCTAATAACAAGAGTGGCAGGGGGTCAGGGTCACAGAAAGGATGAGGGCGGAGAGAAGACAGTGGGCAACCCCTGAGGACATGCCAAACTCCTGCAAATGTGGCATTGAAAAGGGCGTCAAACAGCACCCAGGTGATAGTGGGTGCTGGGCTGTTCTCTTCAATGGGCTGCCTTGAAGGGACTGAGAGGGTGCGGAAGCTGGGGCAAGTCAAGATAAGTGGAAACAGTGTGAGGGAAGGGTTGGCAAGTGCTGGCTGCCCCCAAGAACTCCTCTGAAAAGAGCTGGCCAGCCAGAAGGTGGAATCTCCATTACAACATCCCCATAGGCAGACTGAGCTGAGAGACAGCACAAGAGAACACACAGACTGGCTGAATCTACTTGGGCTCCAAGGAACACTGCCTATGTTTGCTCAGCACCCTGTTCGTCCTGAGGGGATGCCTGGATTTGTTCACAGTATGGCCTTCTGGCCTCTATTCAAACCCTTAGATTTCCCTGCTCTCACAGTAGCCTTCAACAAAAGACAAGTGGAACCTTCCTTCCAATCCTTTAACCATTTCCAAAGTTCTGCAGATTGAGTTCAGACCCTTTTGTTGTAGCTTTTCAGGCACATCGGAGCCTCCACCTGTCACTCAGGTCTCCAGTCCTGGATCATTGCTCCATATTCCTTGGGCTACAGCCCCTGTGTTGACTCTTCCTTTTCTTCTCAAGCCTGTGCCAATTGAGGCATTCTGTATCTGATTATTTTCTTTGCCTGTGGGCATTTCGCCTGTGCCCCAGAGAAACCATCTCTATCTCAGTGGGCATTTTTTTGGAGCTCTATATTTGCAACTTGAAGTCTCCTAGGAGACTGTTTTGGTTTGAATGTAATATGTCCCTCATAGGCACATGTGTTTGAACACTTGGTTCCTAGCTGGTGTTGCCATTTGGGAAAGTTATGGCTATGGAACCTTTAGGAGGTAGAGCAAGGCTCTGGTGGAACTGGATTGATGCAAACCAGCTTTGAGGTTGTATAGCCCAGCCCCACTTCCTATTTTCCCTCTGCTTCTGGATTATCATGTGATGAGCTGGCTCTCACTCCTGCCACCATGTTGTCCTTGCCACAGCAGAATGAATACTCCTGTTAAACCTTTTCTTTACTTAAGTTGCTTTTGGTTAGGCATTTGTCCACAGCAATAAGAAAGTAACTAATACAGAAATATGCTGGATATGTAGACCTGGGTCCAGAATCTAGCTCTGCTCTTGTGGCACTCTGTGATTTTAGACAAATGACTTGACCATTCTCAGCTTCCCAACTCACATGGATGCCAGTGCCATGAAGATTAAGTGGGAGAATATATCCAGAGCACTGGAGTACCCCTATGAGGTTGAAACCTGTTTCAGGTCAATAATAATAGCTGAGCCAAACATAGGGCAAGTACCTGATGCAGGGTGAGTAAAAGAGGTGAGTGTTAATGAACCCCAGAGCGAAATCCATCTAGAAGGGTGGAAATTAAGGAAGCAGGGAGGAATTTCACGCCTTTTCTCCATCATTCCTCATTTGCCAGGCTGAGCTCAGCAGCCCTGCCACCAAGGATATACGTATCCAGGCCTGGGGGCCTGTCCCAGTGGGCCTAGCTATTCTTGGGAGTTTTCTTTCTTTCTTTCTTTTTTCTTTTTCTTTCTTTTTTTTTTTTTTTTTTTTTTTGTGTGTGTATGTGTGTGACATACAGAGAGTACCCTAACTGGTCAGCTTGGTACATAATACAAGAACCACCTCCCTAGAGAAAGAAGAAAAGCATGCAGGAGGGATGATAAAAATAGATCTCACTTGGTGAGATTTACAGTGACCAGGCCGTCTGCTAAGTCATTTGGATACAACTCCCTGTTTAATCTTTATGGCACCAGCACAATTGTGAGTTAGAATCATAAGAATGGGAGGCTCAGAATGGTCAGTGTCCTTGTGTAAGATCACACAGCAAGAAAGGGGGAAAGCTAGAATCTGTAACCAGATCCGTCTGAAGTCCTCACTCTCCCTGATGGCACTTTGCATTGCTAGGATGGAAAGGACCTCCAGTAGCTCTGCTACATGCTCTGCAGGAGAGATATTCATTTCTTGGAGGTTGGTCCCTGGACTCTGGGTAGGCAACTGGTTTGTGAGGACTGCTTTTCCTTTGGAGTGGGGGAGGGAGGGAGATTTACTCTACTGATTATGCCATGTGTTCTACTGGGGGTAAGCTGGTGACAGAAACATGTATACTAATAGGGACTGACTTTATGGTACTGCTGACTACAGGGGCAAGAGAGTCTCCAGCTGGAGCTAAAGTCAGGAGAGATGGATTAGACCCTGTAGGATCTCAAGGAGACAAGCAGCCAGGGACTGGCTCAGCCCCTCCTCTGTGGCTGGTAGGCAGGCAGGTGGAGCCACAGGTGGGTAGCTTGGATGCCAGGGTGAGGCTACTTTCCCTATGGGAGCAGCTCACTTCCTGTGTACAAATGCCTGCCCACGTGAGCTCTTGCTTCTTTCTAAGAAAATTCTGCTGTGATCCATACATAGTGCGTCGTAATCACCACGTCTCATTACAAACGAGAGGAAATCTCCAAACAACATTAGTTTTCAGTCTTAATTATCACAGGAAGAGTAATTAATAAACAGAACAGGAAATGACCAAGCCAAGTCCTATAGCCAGCAAAAATGCATTTTCTTCTTAGCACTGGGGTGGGTGAGAAGTAGGAGGGATGGGACAGTTGCAGGAGGGGGGAGGGGGAGCGGTGCAATGCCAAAGCTTTCAGAGCCACAGTGGGTATTAAAAATGAATGTCCTGGAGTGCTGGAGAGATGGCTTAGTTGTTAAGGCATTTGTCTACAAAGCCAAAGGATCCCGATTCAACTCTCCAGGACCCACGTAAGCCAGATGCACAAGGGGGCGCATGCATCTGGAATTCATTTGCAGTGGCTGGAGACCCTGGCGTGCTCTCTCTCTCTCTCTTTCTGCCTCTTTCTCTCTCTCAAATAAATTAATTAATTAAATATATTTTTTTTAAAAAGAATGTCCTGGAACTTCATGCATTCTCAGAAGTTTGCACGCCTTTCAAACTTGGTTTGCAAAGTTTCTAGGTCATTCCTTGCAGGCCCCTTCTTTTCTCAGGCCTGAAGACCAGAAGAGAAAGAAATTAGAATAAACAGATAGGCTGGCCTCCCCTCTCCTCTCCCCCAGTGTTACTGGCTTCAGGCCAAGAAGTCTCAAGAGCTGATGATAACAAGCTCAAGTTCAATGCCATTGGCTGTCTGGTGAGACCTCCCTGGTTTGACTTTTGCCTGCTCCTCAGCTTGTATTTTTTTTATTATTATTTATTCATTTTGGTAGTAGCATCATATAAATAAAGCACCATTACAAAAATGTCGCAGAAAGTTCAAAACTATTCATTATCCATTTCGTACAGATTAAAATTGCCATCAAGGCTGTTTGGATTTGACTTGAGCTCCTTTCCTTCTAATGAGCCGGATAGAGAAGGCAAAAGATGCTAATTCGTCCTTACATCTCTATCATATCTCGGCTTTTACTATATAAAGCATCAAGGTCGCATTCTGGGGAAATGTCTTTTTACCAAAGGTGCTATAATAATAATGAAGAAGCAATTTGTTTCAGCAAACTGCCTGCAGTAATGAGGCTTAATTATAACCATGTTATTAATACCGCTGCTTAAGGTAATTCACTTCTGAGCGGGGTGCAGAACAGTAAACTATAATTTAAACAAGAATCGAGACCTAATTTAAATCATCGGATCTACTGCGGAAAAAGGCAAACAGAGTGACTGTAATCCGCACGTGATTTAGCGCCTCCCCTCTGTGCCATTTCCGGCAGACCCGGGTGACTGGTGGAGGGGCAGGGAGCCTGGATGTGGGTCGTGGCGCTCCTGCTCCTTCAGGAGACTTTGTGGGTGACACAGCTGTGCTGACCTGTAGCCAGGTACCTGCTGGCTCTTGATCCCTAACCTATGTAAGCAGGCAAGCCTGAGAGGCCAGGAGAAAGGTCCTGGTCATCTTAAAGACGTCTTCAAGGTGACCTTGAACTCATTGTGATTCTTTCCCCACTATCTTATGACAAAAGCATGAGGTTTGCAATGGAAGGGACCAGCTTTGACAGAAGCGCACAGCCATGCCAGAATGAAGAAGTGTCTCACTGCCTAAGAACACATGGTTGGCTGTAACACATAACCTAGGATTTTCCCCCACTGGTTGAGTGTTTTTTCTCTTTCTCTCTCTTTTTTTAACATTTAAAAAATACCTTATTTATTTGAGAGAGAGAAAGAGAGAGAGAGAATAGGCATGCCAGGGCTTCCAGCCACTGCAAACGAACTCCAGATGCATGCACCCCCTTGTGCATCTGGCTTATGTGGGTCCTAGATAGTGGAACCGGGATCCTTTGGCTTTGCAAGCAAACGCCTTAACCACTAAGCCATCTCTGCAGCCCTGGTTGGGTGTTTCTGCAGCAATATTAGCTTCACTTTCAGGTCTAAACTTTCCTGTACTTTTCTAGACACTCAGACACTAGCCCACAGATTCCAAGAAGCTCATTAGAATCACCAGAGATGCTTGTTAGAAAATCTAAGTCCTGTGTCCCACACCTAGATTGTGATGCTGTTAGTGTAGCATTAGGAACCCATGTATTTATCATTTATTTATCTGATGTAGTCCAAGGGTCCACAGCACCAGAACATTTATAATATACAATCAATGTTTTCTGACTACTTCTCTGAATTACATTTCTTCAGCCATCTACTCAACACTTAGAAGGCACTAATTATGGGCAAACTATGGCTTCTGCATATCAGCTTTTGCTATTTGACTATGCTTAATCTGGCTTCTAAATTCAGGACTGTATTCCATATTACTCGAAACGAAAAGGAACAAAAAATTGAGAGCAGACTTAAGTATATACTATGTATTGAAAAAGACCATGTGTATGTCCACATTTCATTCTGGAACTCCATGGATAAGATATTTCCAGAAGTGCTATTCTTTCTAAGCGTTCTTCCATGCTAAGACTTTAAGGGTCTTGGCATCCAGGCTAAGTTAATTAGACAGTTATGAATACTCCAGTACTGACAGCTTTCAAAAGCAGGAGAGATTTCTAGAGTCACAGCAGTGAGGATGCAATTCCTAGCCATGACTATCAGAAATCATGACGGCCTCTACATCTGGTAGGTGGTCTTTGACTGACACCTAATTCTTGTCTGTACACCCTCCACCCAACTACTTGATCAGCCCATCTTGTCCAGTTCCCAAACCCAAACCACTTTCTGTGGATCTAGGAGAATACAGGACCTCATAGGCTGAAGCACAGTGGCCCAAGAGCTTAGTAAGAAATGTTCACAGACCCTCAGTGTCAGGTCTGCTTGCAGAGTACAGAGTCCCATAGGGCCCAAATCGAGCTCTGAGCACAGACCCAGATCCATAGCAAAGCTAAAATGAAACCAAGTGGACTCAAACCCAAATATCTTCGAAGGAACGTCCTCCAGGAACCCATCTCCTAGTTCCACAGTACACTTCCTGCAGGTTGTAAAGTGTGAAGGGGAAAGTGAAGTTGCCAAATAGTTCAAACTATAACAAAAATCTTTTTCTTTTGAGAGACACACAGAGAGAGATAAAGAGAGAGACAGAAAGAGAGATAGAGAATGGGCACGCCAGCAGCCTCTCAACTGCTGTGAAAGAACTCCAGATGCGTGCACCCCCTTGTGGCAAATGTGCGACATTGCACCTTTGTGTCACTTTTTGCATCAGGCTAAACATGGGACCTGGAGAATCGAACAGACATTCTTAGGCTTTGCAGGCAGGCGCCTTAACCACTAAGCCATCTCTCCAGCCCCATTTTTTTATTTCTTATTTGATGGGCACATAATAATTCCAATCCTCACTTTGTCCAAAGATCAACCTCTTCCCTAAACTAACCCTCAGGCTTGCCTCAGTTTACTTGCCATATCACCTGCCGTTCCCCTGACATAATTAATTCTTTCTCTCTTTGTGAAACTTGTGACTCCATCCCTCCCTTTGTCTCCTCTGCCTTTTACTTATCTCTCACTTTTGTTCTTTTCCAAGACAATTCTCCTCTCCTGGGTTTCCTCACTGGTAGGAGCTCTGCAAAGCCAAATGACACCAAATGATGTCTCCAGCTGGTGGTAATGACTGGGCTCTGGCGGAACTGCAATAACAAGGCTCAGAGCTGTAAGAAATAACCCAGACTGCACTGCACTGCACTGGGAATGATGTGTCTGTCCCCCCTCACAAACACACAGACTGCATGCTCTGTACAGTTACACACCTATGCATACACTAATGAAAATTTACACACACACACACACACACACAATGCAAACACAAACCAGGATGCTGGTTTATACAGGCAAAAACATATAGCCAGCTGGGTGTGGTGGCGCACGCCTTTAATCCCAGCACTCGGGAGGCAGAGGTAGGAGGATCGCCGTGAGTTCAAGGTCACCCTGAGACTAAATAGTTAATTCAGGTCAGCCTGGGTCAGAGTAAGACCCTACCTCAAAAACAAAACAAAACAAACTTTTATATATATATATATATATATATATATATATATATATATATATCCATGTAGATAGAGACTCCACCAGAGCTTCGTGTAACAACAGCTCCCCCTTTCCCCCTAATTAACCCCTTCTTCCTTCCTGAAGTGCTGGATTTACCCCAACAGTGATGGGGCAGGTGTCTTGGGATGCAGTCCAATTCAATCCTGGCAATACTACCCTGAATCTAGCCATATAAAAACATCCAGAGGACAGTTGAGGGCAGCGGAGCCTTGGAGGAGGTGGCTGTGGTGTCTGGGGCCATTCATTTTGAGAGGAGCAACACTCCCCACCTGTCCCATCTTCCTCCATCACCCTTCCCCCCCAAGGGCTATTTTAAGTCATTCCATGTGAATTTAGAGAGGTCATCCAATTTGATGAACAATACCCACAAAACCATTTGCAGTGCCCTTCTGTGGCACTGTGTCTGACTGACCTGGCTAAATACTGCAGCAATTCCACCTCTTTGAGAACCTCATATATATCCACACCATTAGCATACCACCTCCCCCCCCACCCCCCCACCGCCATCCACAAACCACTGTAGTGATCTCAGAGAGTGCTTGGGCATGGGGTGACACTGGTGGTGGCTATGAGGGGGCATTCAGTAAAAACAACAACAACAGCAACAACAACAAAAAAAAAACCCAAAACCCCACCGCTTTCTCACAACTTAAGTCTGATGTTGGAGATACTACAGAAGCTCACAATCTATTGCCAGGAGCCTAAGGGCTCATTTAAAAATCCCTGGAGACAGGAGGGTCCCTGGAGCTGTAGTATACTTGGTGAGCCCCAGGCCATTGAGAGTTCCTATCTTGAACAAAGGTGATTGGATAGTGCTCCTAAGGATGACATCCAAGGCTGTCCTCTGCCCCCCCCCCCACACACATGCAGCTGTAAGCACATACACAAAAGGGAATTAGAATCTCTTTAAGATAGTCTTACTGAGTAAGGTCTTATTCACAAGTCAGTGGGATCATCACACAGTCTCCAAGGGAACTGACCTCTCCTCATGCCAGAGACGCTGGGAAGGTCTTTGTGGCTAGAAGGTGCCACCCAGCCTTCCCGATTACTATGCTGATGATAAGAATCACTTTCACCTTATACTTTTCAAAGAGCTTTCACATGACTAACCCATTGATTGATTGATTCATTGTCCATTTCTGATCTTTGAGAATAAGGCAGGGTCTGGGTAAATATATACATTCATGTTCAATACCCACAAAGTGCAAGTCACACTGATGTGACTACCTCTGCAGTGAGGTAGGTGTTACAGAGAGGAGAGTGGCTTCCCAAGAGAACGCTACCCTAATACTCCTGAAGTCAGACAGAAAACCCACAGGCTCCATTTTCCCAGGCAGACTGAATGGTCATAGAATTAGAGGCAGATCCAGAGCTAGCCTCTTGATTCCAGTCAGAATTACCTCTCTGTTTTCTGAAAGATTGCTTTCCAGAAAGTTCCTCCCTCATGTGGTTAGCTCTCCCCCACCCACCCCTGGCTTTTTTAATTCTTGCCTTGGGCTGTCTGGAACAAGCAGTCTCAAAGACAGAACGGTGACAACCCAATTCATTTGGGTCCCCTTGTATTTCACTTCAGGGACAAGAAAAAAAATCTGCTTGTCTTCTCTATTTTCATAAGAAGGCCAGCAAGACTGAGCGGCTGCCTGCATGCCGTCTGCTCATTTTCTCCAGTGGAGCTCTGGGTGGGGCAGGCCAGCAGACTGCTGTGTGGAGTATGCACTGTATACAGCGTCCAGCCCTTTCTCACAGACAGAAATGGTGAAGGATGGTCCCCCTTGGCCTTCCAGCCAGGCGGGGAGCCAGCAGCCAAGGGAAGCAAAGGTCAGAGACCACAGATGATGGAGGAAGGTTGGCAATGCCAACCTCTGCAATACTTCTTTGCCTGGGCCCCAGTTTCACCTGATTCTTTTTTAAGATGAAGGGGAGGAGAAGGGAGAGAAGGAAGTGAGTGTGTGGATGTGTGTGTATGCGTGCATATATGTATATGCCTCTTTAGGAGATGTATGAGGCAAGTTCAAGGTTGACAGAGAAACCACAGTAGCTGTTTTCTCTTTGTACACGTCATCCTTTCAAAAACATCTGAGGCTTCAAGCTCCGGGCCCCTCATGAGTGGGGTCACAATGTCAGGAGCAAAGCTACAAGCATGCTAATGGAATTGCCCAGACTCCTGAGTGGGGTACGAGCTGTCTATACCTGGGTCTGACTGCCTGTGCCCAGAGTGGAACCAACTGTCATGTGAGCTGCTCTGGGGCAAGCTGGGCACTTCTATAGCTCCAGCTGTCACCAGCTTGCTCCAGCCTTAGAGGCAGAGCTGCCTGTCCCCTTGTCCTCTGAGTGAGGGACAAGTTCTTGAGCTTAGGGTGTAGTAAGACAAAAGACAAAGTGTGGAAGGAATTGGGGTTTGAAGGATGTTCCAGTGCTGAGTGATTCTGGAGTGAAAGAGGCAGGGAGGGTAATCAGTATGTTTTACTGGGAGAATTTGGCCAGAACACCACCCTGCTATCACATGGCATTCCCACAGCCCCACAGCCTGCCAACCATAGCCTCTTCCTTGGAAGTCCTCGAGTGCCACTCTTTGCTCCACTCAAGACCAGAGCTCCAAGTGGGCTCAGGCCATTTATGAGAGGTGGGGTGCGGGAGGGTGTTCTGGCCTTTTTGTGGTGGAAAGTTCGACAAAAAGAAGCTCGTTTCCCTGAGTGAGGGCAAAGAATATGGCCCAGCTTTTGTGAGAGAATTAATTAGAGAAACAAGACTGAGAGAACTAGTAGTGCTTTTTTAAACAACAGGAATGCAAAGCCAGGCGTGGTGGAGCATGCGTTTAATCCTAGCATTCGGGAGGCAGAGGTTGGAGGCTGTGTGTGAGTTCGAGGCCAGCCTGGCACCCAGGTCAGCCTGGGCTAGAGTGAGGCCTTATCCCAGGAGAAAAAAAAAAAAAAAAAAAAAGGAAGATTTTCCCACTTTTTTCTTTACTAGTATGAGGGACATATGGTAAATGGAGAGAGAAATGTGCTCAGCCCACTGAAGAAAGCGAGGGTGGCTGTGTGCAGGGCTTTCATGGCAGTGCCAGGCTTATGGGCACAAGGGAGATGGCTCTGAAAAGTATGGGCTCTGGTTTAGAGGAGTACAAGGGGGTCTCACAAGCTACTCCTTTCCCTGTTGCTTCTTATTGTGTTGCAGAGGCTCCTAAACTGTAGAAGGGTCTATCCTGGCATCCTTCGCTAGAGCTGTATGGAGCAGCAGGTGGGAAGAAACTAAAGGGTAGGGGTCTTCATGTCTGAGATAAGGAGACATGTCACTGTTGGGTCTTCATTTACATCGCTGGGGAAACAAGACTGGGAGGGAACTTGCCTGCCTGAAAATCATGCTCTCTGTGTCAGACATTGGGAACACTGTCCAGTCTGGAGGATCCGATGGGGCCTCAAACATCTCCAAGTCATTAGGAAATATGTAGACTCTTGGAGTCCTGTCCCTTTAAAGTCTCCCTGCCAGATGTCAGAGCCCACATGGAAATGGACAGCCCACCCTCTCAGAGGAGCCTGAGCAATAAATGATGAGTGTCTCCCCTGAACTCATCTTCCTGCGCCCGGTGCTTAAAGTGAATTGAGACGAATATCTGATAAATGAATAAACCTGTAAATGGAATAAAAAACCTTATGAACCTGAAGGAGAAATAGGAGTCCCAGGTCTGTTAAGCCTAAATTGAATAAATCTGATCAACTCCCTGACAATTTCTGCCAACGCTCTTGAAAGAGGCAGAAAAGAAGGGTGAGCAGAGATGAGCTGAAAAGGGAGAGAGTGTGTGAAAAAGGGGAAGGCAAAAACTGGCTCTCCAGTTAAGCTATCAATGGAGCCAATGGAGAGGAAGGCCCAGGTGCTGCAGTATCCTTCAGTTAGACTAATAAATAGGTGACAATAGGGGGCCCTTGTAAGTCCAGCTGCTCCTGTGTGTCTGCCCAGAGGACACCTCTGAAAAGCAATTAGAAATGTGCCCCAAATGGATGGGGCCAAAGACTCGCTTGGGAGCCCTCTGGAGTACACATCGTGCATAGTAGATGTTGAAAGGGGGAAAGTCATGTGAGAGATGAGCTAGGATGATAATGGGACCCTTGCCCTCCCCTGGTCTCTGCCATTATCTATTGTGCTGGATAAGTTGTTTCTGCACTGCTTGTCAAACATGACAGCAAAGTTCTCTAACAGTCAACACAGAGAGAGGTGATCATGGTGATGGTAAACCTACATCAGCTGGTAAACATACACCACAAAGTGGTAGCATCAATGTTGTATGACTTTCAAGTCTAGGTTTAAAAAAAAAAGCAGTTTCTGTTTGATTCTCTTGAACATGTTCTTTGGGGGGAAGCAGCCATTATTGAGGGTATGCAGCTACCTTAAGCCACTCCCTGCTCGTTAGCTCTCATAGTGCTGGAAAGTGCTATGAGAACTGCTGGGAGATCAAGATCACCAACAGGATAAACAAGCAGTGGATCCTACAAGCTGAAAAATCAACCTGCTAGGCAAGATGTACACAGCAGTTTATTAGCGACACACAGGCTAGGGTGGTAATCGACTGTTGTCTGACCGGATATGAGATCCCCTCAGTGGGAAGGAATTCATACCTGGTACTGAGAACTAAGTCCGAAGCCTATGGCTTAGAAGCCCATACACTCTAGAGTAAAGCTTCCACTGTTGTTTGACTAGAATGAAAAGTTATGCCTGGCAAAATTCTTCTTAATATCTCTGTTTATCCCATTTGATCCATGCTGTTCTCACACTTGGTTAGAGAATCTGTCAGCAAACACCAGCAAGACCTACGATCTATCAATATGACAAGAAAGTAAAGGTAACTGCCTAGCATTAGATGAGTCATGTCCATCACATCTGCCAGGGGCCAGGAAACATTACAGAAGAAGTGGTGGATGAGAGTTGCTCTCACTAACTAGTATGAGAACATCCAGAAAGATGGTGGAAGACACTGAGGAGATTCAATAGCTTATCAAAGGAGAGAATTAGAGGCTGGTGAGAGCTCAACACTAAAGGAGACTTCTGACATGCCCCCCTCCCCCACCAAGGCTCAGGGAATATTGTGGAAGAAGGCATGGAAAGAATATCAGAGCTACTGGACAGGAAGGGACATTCTAAGGCATTATCTCTTCACAGAGACTGATTGGTGCATTCATGACCCCACAGTGAATACTGATAACCCCACTGAGGAGGGCCCTCAGTGAAGTGGGGGCAGGGAGAGGGAACACAAGAGTATAATCCAATGGGAATAAGACCATCTTGCCATATGTTCATATACTAAAGTTCTTAATAAAAAATGGGGAAAAAAAGCCAGCTTTCACAAGTGTCCCGGCCACAGCCCAGACAACCTTCTAGCCACCACCCACTAACTATGGGCAGCAGTGGGAGTGCACCCCTACCTTGGCTCAACCTGCAAGTGACTGCTACTTAGCCCAGCTCTGAATGCAATACCAAGTGGGAGCTGCTTCCCCCCAAAATCCTCCTTCATTCCTGTCTGGCAAGATTTGAGCAGTGTATTGTTGTTGCCTTAAGCTGCTAAGGTTTAGAGCAATTTGTTAATAGTAACCAAAATACGTCCCCTGCTGGGTTCTGTATTCATTACTTTCTTTGTTGCTGTGACATAAAGTCCTGGCAGGAAGAATCTTAAAGGGGGAAGGGTTTATTCCGGCTTACAGTTGAGGGAATACAGTCCATCATGGTGGGGAAGGCATGGTGGCAGGGGCATGAAGCAGCTGGCCACATTCAATTCTTAGTCAGAAAGCAAAGAGAAATGAATGCTGATGCTCAGCTAGCTTCTTCTTTTTCACTCAGTCTGGTACTCCAGCCCTTCGGATAGTGCTACCCACACTTAGGGTGGGTCTTCCCAACTCAGTTAGACTAATTTAGAAACCCCCTTACACACATGCCCAGAGATTTATCTCCTAGATGAGTCTAGATTCAATCAACTTTACAATAGAGATCAATTACCACAAGACCCTTCTTTAAAATGAAGAGATAAAGTAGACAATTTTTACAAGTATACTTTGAAAATTAGATCACAAGTAGATGAATTCTCCCCCAATGTTTTATATTGTAAAGAACACATAACAGAGCCATTTACCAACTTAAACCATTGTAAGTATGTAATTCAGTGATATTGAGTAGATTGATACCAACATTCACCTCTATGATGCTTTTCATTTTATGAAACTGAAACTATATGCATTAAACAATAATTCCCTATTGTCCAACTTTCTGGCTTCCTGTAATTTCCATACTAGTTTATGACCATGACCTGATCTATTCTACCTTGGGTAACTGAATTCCCATCATAGTTGTCTTTGTGTGTTTGGCTTCTTTACCTAGCATAACAGATAATATCCTCAAGGCTGACTCATGCCATATTACATGTTAGAATATTCTTTCTTTAGAATTCTGTAGGATATAACATTGTTTGGATGTACCATACCCTGCTTATCCATTTTTGAATGTTTCCCCCATTATAAATCATGCTGAGCTGAACCTGGGAATATAGATTATCTGCTCAAGGCTCTACTTTCAGTTCTTTCTGCCATACACACACATGTGTAACTGCTTGATTGTATATTAATTTAATTTTTAATTTTTTTTGAGGAAAAGTCTCACTCTAGCCCAGGCTGACAATGAACTCATTCTGTAGTTCCAGGCTGGCCTAGACTCACAGCGAGCCTCCTTAAAGGTGTGCCCCACCACTCCCAGCTATTTTTAAATTTTGAGGACACACCATACTATTTTCCAAGCAGCTGTGTCATTGCTACTCGGGACCTAAGAAATGCAAAACAGTAAGCTGTTTCTAGGTTGCTTGTTTGGTTGGGCTTTGTTTCTTTGATATGGGGTTGATCATCCTTTCATACTTCCTTATACCCTCTTCTATGAGCGTATTTGCAGGTAAGAGTCCTAGTATCTCTCCTGGGTCAAAGGTTCTAGTTATTGCCAAAGTTATCCTGTAAAGTGCTGGCATATATTTAGAGTCCCACAATGAGGAGATCAGCTTTCTGCCACTCTCGTGGTCTTTCAAGTTCTGTCAATCTGCTAGAAGCAAAGTGGTGCCCTATTTTAAGCTTTCATGTCTCTCATTGTGAAGTCGGACATCCTCTATGTGTGCTGATGATTTTTAACTCCCTTTGCTTTGAATAGCTAATTTATATCCTTTGCTAGCTAGATGCACTCATTCATCTCTTTTTAAAATACAGTTTGTAAAGGCTTTTCTTATTTTAAGAAATTTACTATCTTCATGTTACAAATATTTTTCCTATTAAACTTGTCTTTTGACATTAAAGGGTTTTTGTGTACAGACAATTTTTGCTTTGTATGACATCAGATTTATCAATCTTTTAACAGAATAGCTTTTGAATTTTTGTCGTGCTTTCAGATGTCTTCTCTATTCCAGGATCATGAAATAAAATAAATCATATATATTTCTTTCCACAGTATATTTTACATTAAAAAATATTCATCTGTTTAGATCATATTTTTGGTATGAAGAGCAAGACAGGGATCCAGTTTCACCTTTTTAAATGGTTACATCACTAGTGCTCCCTGGTAGAAATACAAGGTGAGTCACATATGTAATTTCAAGCATTCTATTAACCACATTTTAAAAAGTAAAAAGAAACAGGTGGAAGTAATTATTACAACATATATTATTTAACTCAGTCTATCCAAATATCATTTCATCATGTAATTGATATAAAAATTATTAATGAGTAGTTTACTTTTTTCATAGCCTGTCCTTAAAGTCTGATGAATATTTTGGTCTGTCTGCATTCATGTGCATAGCAGTCACATGAAGCCAGGTGTTCCCATCTTGGAGACCTCAAAGTTAGAACAGTTGCCCTGATAACAGCATTGGCCCTTTCTTAATTCACTTCATTAATTTCATTAATTCAAATTCGAACTCTATCATTGGCTAAGTTATTTTTATTATTTAGGGATATTCTGGTCTCTATTCTTTTCCATTGAACTAGCTATCTCTCCCCACACTGAATATGGGAAATTTAATTATATGGTTTCTTTTCTTAGTGTGATGTGTGTGTGTATATATACATGAGTGGTAGATGCACATGTGTCATGCACAAGTGTGAAGGCTAGAGGAGTATGTTGGGTGACCTCCTTTATCTCTCTTTGACCTTACATCCCTCAGACATGGAGCTCCCTGTTTTATTATTATTATTATTATTATTATTATTATTATTATTATTAGACTGGCTGACTAGGAAGCCCTACTGATCTTCCTGTCTCTGCTCTCCTTGGCTCTGGGTTTACAGGTTTGTGTAGCCATACCCAGCCTTTTTTTTTTTAACATGGCTATTCGGAATTGAACTCGTATTTTCCTGCTTGTTCAGCAAGTGTTCTTACCCATTGAACCATCTCTCTAGCCCTTAATTATGACAGCTTTAAATTATGTTGATGTCTTGGAGAGCAGTTTCTCCCTTTCATTCTTTTCATTTCAGTTTCTATGGCTCCTCCAGTTTAGTTCTGTCTATAGATAGTTGTCAGTATCTGTCATGGTTTGAATGGGAAATGTCCCCTGCAGCCTCATGTGTTTGAACACTTGGTACCCAGCTGGTTGTGCTGTTTTGAGAGATTTTGAAACTTTGATCTAGGCAGCAGAAGGGGGTCATTGGAGTAGGCCTTGATGGTAGTACCTGCCTCCAGTCTCTGTTTCCTGGTAGGCCATGAAGTGAACAAGATCAAGCTCCCATGGACACAGTCCAAGCTGCTCCAGGTGACACATTATCCCACTATGATGGACTGAGATCCCCTGGAACCATGAGTCCAAATAAGTCTTTCCTTCCTTGTATTATTTCTGTCACATATTCTGTCACAGTGATGAGAAAAATTACTAATTCAATATCTAATATTAGATACCATCTAATACTATAATATAGACCCTGTACTATATTATTGATACTGTCATGAACTCACTATACAGATATTATAATATAGCTACTGTATTATAATACAGATACCATCTGTAACATACAATATATAGATACTACACTCCTAGCATTCATACTGTACTATGCTAGGATATATGATAGTGCAATATGGATACTTATATTTCATATAGGATTGACATTAACGTCTACTGAAGTATTATTTCATTTTTTAATTTTTAAAAACTTTTTATTATTTCAGAGAGAGAGAGACAGAGAGGAAGAGGCAGAGAGAGAGAGAGGGAGAGAATGGGTGCCGCTCTGAACAAACTCCAGATGCATGTGCCCCCTTGTGGCATTGCATGCTTGCATCACTTTTTGCATCTGGCTAAACATGGGACCTGGAGATGGAACAGGCGTTCTTAGACTTGGCAGGCAGGCACCTTAACTGCTAAGCCATCTCTCCAGCCCTGATGTATTATTTTAAATATTAATGAAGCTACATTGTGGACGGGGTCCTGGTGACCTCTATGGGATCTTTCACTCTCAATTTCCATGGCTTCACTTGGTTCCCAGAGAAGGAAAGTTGCTGAAGGAATGCATGGCCTATGACTGGGGAGGTGAGCTCCTTTTCAATGCATGGAACTTGTGTCCTGCCAACTTTGTGACCCAGCAGGCAGAGAATTCATGTGTATGGTGCAAGACGTGTGTTATATAAATACCTAGAGAGAACAGTTTAGAAAGCTCAACATTGGAATGCTTGAGGAGATTGGCTAGGAGTATGTACTTTGGTGGCACCCTAAATCTATTTTAGTTGTCTCAGACTATGGCAAGGAGGAGATTTGAGAAAGGGAAGAAAGGAGGGAATAAAGGGAAGAAAAGCTACATAGGAAGGGTAGAAAAAATAGAAGGGGATAATAATGAAAGAAGAATGGAGGGAGAGAGAAAGGAATGGATGGAAAGAGAGGTAGAGGTCTCAGGGGAAGATTCTCAGCAAACAGTGGACTGAAAGAGGTCAGATGCAGCCAGGAGACCTGGCGATGAGGAGAGAGAGCTGCACAGGATGGTGGGTGCTGGCTGCACAGGCTGGAGCATCCTAAAGTTCTCAGCACTGGGACCACTTGCCAAGGCGACCCCATGGCTGACATAGATCAGTGTCTCTGAAAAACAGGAAGGAGACTGGGGTATCCCTGGGGGAAAGGCTGACTGGTAGGGGAGCAATATGTGCAGGGGCATGATTGTAAAACTCCATTGTGCCTGAGTAGTTGGCCAGGAGCCCAGAACAAAGACTGGCTGTTCCCAACTTTCCTCCATGCCTGCAGTGGGGTCATAAAGAGCCTTTTTTCCCTTGGGACCAGACTGTCCCGTGAGGTAGGAGTGAATAGGATGAGGGGTAGATGATGCCAGGGCTCACGGAGGCATTGAGCCCCACAGTGGCATTCTATGCCACTATCTTCTTCGTTAATATGGTTTGAATGTAAAATGCCCCCCATACACTCATATGTTTGACCACTTGGTCCCTTGCAGTGGCATCATTTGGGAAGGTTCCAACCTTTAGGGGTTGGAACCTGGCTGGGAGAAGTGCGTCACTGGGAGGGTGGGCCTTGAGGAATTGTAGCCTCATTTGCCTTACTCAGCTTGCTTTTCTACTTCCCCTGTGCTGATGTAAAGAGCTCGTGCTTGGTCTTGTCATGCCTTCTCCACCGTGATGAAACCTTCCAGGCTACAAGCCAAATTCAACCCTTTTCCTTCAGCAAGCTGCTTCCAGTTGGGTATTTTGTCCCTGCAATGAGAAAGTAACTGAGATAATTAAAGACGGTGGCAGGTCTTCAGGTGGAAAGGAATGGCATTATCTTTGGATAACCCTCTTGACATTCAGAGTCACCTTCCCTACTGTGATCCTGCCACCAAACTGAGTAGGACAAATGGACAGATAGACAAGTACATTCAATTCAGTCTGCACAGAGACACCATACCACTCGTTCAGGGCCACCAGTAGGCCAGTGGTGGGCAGGGCCAATTGCAGACATCTGCTTGTCACATCCTGGCTGGCGGCCCTTGACAGGTATTTTCTTGTCCCCCTGTGTTTGGAGAAGCAGAAAAAGGAATGTCAGGCATTGACTTGGAGCCACAGGATCTTCAAGGAGCCACAGGGTCACACAGAGCTGGAAACAAAAGGGGAAAAATAAACACTACCGCCTACCCTTACAGCTTCCCAGAGATGTGCAGCCTGTCTCCCCAGACTGCTTGCTCCTCATCACAACTGTGACAAAATGCTATTTTCCTTTCAGTGGTGTGCAGAGGTGCCAATCCAAATGAATATTATTCACACACTTCTGTCCAAACACTGTGAAGTCTTCAAAGGTTGATTAAGCCTCTGACATTGTTGCTTTATTTCTCCCACACTCGCCACCGGGTGAAGACTCCCTCCCATGACCTCACCTTCCCCATGTTCCTGTCCTTCCAACACACCTTACCTTCCCCATTTGGGGGACCCAGCTGTGCCAGGAAGGGAGGGTGTAGAGCTAGGAGTCCAGCTTGGACTTGGTTTGCTGAGGACTCTGGGAAGCAGGGTGCAGAGGGCACCTTGATTATGCTGGGGGTGAAGAAGGGGACAGTTAAGGGTGGGGACAACAAGGGATTTGACTTTGATTACCCAGCAAAATCCATTTCCTGCCCGTAATGACTGGCTGGTGCACATTGGAAATCACAGCCTCCCTGCTCCTCTCTCCCCTGGTCATTAGTTCCCAGTGGAGCGATGTCGCATTGGAAATCACACCTGGTGAAATGAGGCGTGGCGTGCAACTCTGCAGACCTGTATCCCTGTGCAGCCTGAGGGGGACTCAGGGACCAGCCCTAGCCAGGTATCCCTTGAAAGACCAAGCAATTTCGTGACGCCTAATCTTTTCCCAAATGTTCTTAATCTGTTTTCTTTTATTTGTATATGTGCATTTGGTGGGCTTGTATGCATGTTTGTATGTGTTTGGGCACATGTGTGTTGCAGAAGCATATGTCTGTGTGCACGTGGAGATCATATGTTGATATCAGATATCTTCCTTGATTGCTCCCCACCTTATTTATTAATAGGGGGACATGCACTTGAAACCAGAGCTCCCCAATTTGGCTAGTCTAGCAAGCTAGCTTGTCCCAGGATTCCTCCTATCTCCACCTTCTGAGTGCACTGGGGTTACAGTAGCACTCCCTCATTCCTGGTTTTTACATGGGTGCTGGGGATTTGAACTCACATCCTCGCACTTGTGCAGCAAGTGCTTTACTGACACAGCCATCTTCCCAGCCCAGGTTTTCTTAACTCATCTGTCATCAGAAGGGGTTTATCAAATCCTAAACAACGTGCAGTACTTCCTGGAGGGCCTGGTGCCCAGAATGTTCCATGATTAAGTTGGTAGTGGGGGAATGAGAAATTAGAAGCTCAAGGGACATGCCAAGGATTGCTGTCTCTCTGAGTGATTTGACTTTGGTGCCTTGGCTTCTGCCTCTCTTTCTTTTGGTAACAGTACCCTGTTTCTCCTGAACAGCCATACCTTCCCTACCACATCCAAAGTGTTAAGTCCTCTCCCCTCTATCCCACCTTCTGGGATAAGCATGCGACCAAACGTTGGCCAATTGGCACTCAGCTATAGTGATGGATCCAAGGATTAGCATGTGGTCCAGAACTCTGATAGGAAGCTGGTTTTCCTTCTACCTGATGATTCTGTGGTGATTAGATGCAAGCCTAGGGCTACAGTTAATGATCTGGCCATCAAGTGGAGTGATGCTATCAGTGGCTAATAAATAGGAAAGAACAGTTGGTAACATAAACAACTGCCATTTTCAAGTGTGGTTCCACAGGGGAAATAGAGTACCTTTTAATAGGTGGTGCTGGGTCAATTGGATGTTCATCTGGGGAAAAAAAACCCTTCACCTCTAACTCATGCCATTCACAAAAAATGCATGAAGAATTGCGGCTCTAAAGAGGAGGAATAATGCAATCAAGTTTCTAAAGGAAAGCATGAGGCTGAGGAGATTGGTCAGTGGTTAAAAGGGCTTGCTTGCAAAGCCTGCTAGCCCAGGTTCAGTTCTCCAGCTGCCCACGTAAAGACATATGCAAAAAGTGGCCCAACTATTTAACATTCTGTTTTTTCAGTGGCAGTAGATCATGGTGTGCCTACACACACACACACACACACACACACACACACACACACACATGCAAATGAGTGAAAATTTTAAAAAGAAAGCAAAGAGACTATATTTTTGACAGTGAATCACACACACAAGTAAACATGAAATGTTCAGCTGGGCATTATTGAATTAATTATTCTTCATAAAAAAACACCATTAAGAAAGAACAAACAAGCTACAGTAGAGACAAAATAGTTGTAATTCATCTGTCAGAAAAAGAAATCTAATACTCAGAGTTTGTAGTGTTAGTAGGGTGTAAGCTCAGATAACTACTTGGGAAATTCTTTGAAGTACTATTAAGGCTAAGCATACATATACTCCATTTGTCAGTGTCTTTCCTCTGGGGTAAACATGCCCAACAGTAGTGAGATTTGTGTTCAGCAAAGGATATGTGCAAAAATGCTCATAGACACCTTGAACTTTTTCATGCATGCATGCATGTATGTGTATGGTATATGCACATGTGTGTTGCAGATGACCACAGATGACCCTGTGAATATGCATGCATAGTCCAGAGGAGAAGGTCATATGTTCTCTTTTTCATGTGCATGTTTCCTTGAGACAGACTCTCTCACTAAACCCAGAGCTACTGTTCCCCCCCATTTGTTTGTTTTGTCAGATTGGTTGACCAGCAAGCCCTGGCCATTCTCTATTCTTGGCTCCCTACGAGAATGGATTTACAGGGATGTGAGGCTGAGAACTAACTGTTTTTAAGTAGGTGCGGAGGAATTAATGTTAGGGCAAACCAGACCCTCTCAGGCCCTCATGCTTGCACAGCAAGTGCTCTTAACTGCTGAGCCATTTCCCTGGCCTGACCCTTTAGTCTTAATAGCCAAAATTGAATATGGCCTATGTATTTATCAATAATAATTCATGCTATACTCATACAATGGATAATACACAGCAATGAAAAGAACAAAATCCTCTTATTCACAAGGAATATGTATTTCACAGACATTGATCTTGACTAATTAACATCAACATTATGAGAGTATGATTCCATGGATATGAAATCAGGACAGAAAGACTGATCTTTGGTGACATACAGTGGCTACCTTTTAGGGTTCGTTATCTATGCTGGGGCAGAGGAAGTGTTACAGTGTGTGGAAATTCTCTTTCTTATTCTGGCTGGTGCTTTTATATGTAGAAGTTTACTGAACTATGTACCTAAGATCTGTGCATTTTTCTGTATTTACTTATACCATGATCTATGAAAAGAGTAGTTAGGGAAGGGATGATCGCTCACTCAATAATCCACTTGCCTTTGCAAGCTTAAAGACTTGAGTTCAATATTCAAAACGCATGTAAAAATGCTAGGTGTGGTGGTGTGTGACATAATCCTAGATCTTGGGAAGCAGAGACAGGAGGATTCCTGGGGTTCGTTGGCCAGCCAATCTAGCCTAATTGACAAGTTTCAGACCAATGAGAGACTTTTGATTCAAAAAAGTGGATGGCGTTACTAAGAAATGGCATCTGAGCGCAAAGTGGTACATGCATCTCAAGTTCATTTGCAAGCGGCATGCCCATACTCTCTCCTCTCATTCTCTCTTTCCCCACCTCTACTTCAAAACAAATAAAAATAAAAAAGAAATGACACCCGAGGAACACCATCCAAGATTGTTCTCTGGCTTCCATGTGGACACACACACATGCCTGCATGCACATGCTCAGCTTCAGACACATGAACATGCACACACGTGTCATTTGTAAAAAGCAGTAACAAAGACAATGAAAACCTTGCTTCTTTTGTTGTATTCGTTGTTGTTCTCTTTGGTGTGGATGTGAGTGTATGTGTGCATGCGCATGCGTGTGCATGTTTATGTGTGTGACTGTGGGTGGGCATTGCTATGTGTGTGTATAGAAGTCAGAAGATAGAGGCAGGGTCTCTTGTTGTTCATAGCTGCATTTATCAGGATAGCTGGCCCATGACCTTCTGGAAAATTCTCCTGCCTACTCCCTTTTCACTGTAGGTGCATTGGGATTACAGATAGTTCTGGAGAATGGAATTCAGGTTACTCACATCTGTGGGGCAAGCTTTTGTCCACTAAGCCATTTCCCTGGCCCCAAGAAAATGATTCTTGAGACTCTCCTACCACCTGGAACAAACCATGCCTGAAGGTAAACGTATCTGCATAAACAGCTGAGTTACTCATAGACGACATGGGAACAACGCCTAGTGTCCATATTTCCTGTGACCCATGACAGAAATACGACCTCAGCTAGGAGTGCTCTGCTCCCTAGATGTTTCTGTTAAAAGAGGTGACATAAGTTGTCTTGGAACATATAGTTCAAGCATGTGTGAATATGAGTGTGTGTGGTTAGGAAGAAGCCGGGATAGAGTTCATGTAGGTCTCGGGGTTTGTGACTTGACCAGGGTTGCCAACTCCAGCAGGGTCAGGGTGGTGGGGTGGGTTTGAAAAACTTCCCAAGAAGATGCCTGGGGCATCCAGCATGCCTGAATCCTCTCAGCTCACATGTGGTAGAATGAACGAGTGAGTCAAAGGTTTTGTGTGGATTATGTAACACACAGTACGGGGTTACTACTGTGGGGAAGTTTTCTTACCACTCTACTCCTGAGAGGCAGGAATTCTTTTTACTCCCATGACCCCTAATGCAAAGGAGTTGGGTAAACTGGGTCTTGTGACTGGGGCTTGAGTGGGTCAATTTCTGACAGGGTCAGGTTTGGGAACAGTCCCCATTGTGGCCCTCTCACAGAGGACAGATTGCCAAGGAGGAACAAAAGGGCCTGGAAATGAGGCCAGGGAGGAAAATACCCTTTTGGGGTTCTTTAGCTCTTGTTAATTGGTCACCTCGTTAGCAGCCCATGTGCAGCAAGTGAGCGGTCATGGGGAGGGCCGCCTCGGCCAACAGTGGCTTCGCACACTCACAATGAAGGACGCAGCAATTACCGGAAACTTCTAGAGCCAGTTCTCGTCAGGAGCACACCAGGCTGGGCTTTGTCCTACGAAGAAGAGGAAAAGGTCAGCTTGCGCCTGAGGAGGAGAAAGAAAGAGCCCTTGACGGCATAGGAGCCAGCCAGGGACATAGACAAAGAAAAGGAGGCTCCGTGGAGGTGCAAAACTAAGAGTGACATTTGGAAGCTTCTCAGAATGAGGGCAGGAGGATAATGAAGCCGAATTTACAAGAGGAAGGAACCTCTGCAAGAACCAGGGTCTGCCGGTCAATGCCGTAGGAACTCGGCCTATGCAGGCTGCCTAGTGGGGGGCTTCCTTGCAACCACTCCCAGTACTGATCCCCTCACAGTTTCTCCACCCCGTCTGCATCTGATGCCCAATGGGTCCCTGACTGTGCTGTATATATGTGTGAAAAAGAAGAATATGGGACTCAGGTTAATTTCCTTCTAATTACCCCACATGTACCTTTATATGTCAAGCCTCTTGTCCTCAGATCCCTGTGATCAGGTCTGGGCAATGAGCTGTGAGCAATGCCAATGGCATTTTTAGACTCAAGCACAGAAAGCCAACACACTGCCCTCCAGTTGTCTCTTAGATTCCAAAGCCTGGGTCTCTGAGGGGCTGCATGGAGCAGAGCCCCCAGCTGGCTGGGTATCATGGATGGAAATTCAGCTTTGACACTGAGATTTGGGCTTGCTCTAAGTGTAACTGAGTCTGTCCTGAAGAGAAGCAGAGGTGTGAGTGGTTGGCCACCTTGTTGGCAGAGGACAAGTGATAGAGGAGTAGACATAATCAGCAGTGGTCCAGGGCTGGGCCCCATGTCCAAAGCAAGCATGGTCTGCACAAGTCCAGGTCCTGGGAGGCCCTTCACTTCCTTCTGATCTGTGTATCCTTGACCGTGTGCACTGAGATGAAATGATGCCACTCTCTCTGATCAGAGGGAACCCAGAGGTCAGCCTGTGGATCTATCTGCCTGCTAGGTTTGAGCTGGAGGGATAGGTGCAGGATCAGTTCTAGTTCAGGAGTGGGCCCTGCCGTAGCAGGTTGAGGCCTGCAAAGGTCCTGTACAGCCAGGATTCTCCTTTCCTTTTGTTCTTTTGTGTGTGTGTGTTCACATGTGTATGGGTCTAGAACTTGCTAATTAGGCTAAACTGGCTGGCCAGTGAGATACAGGGAGTTCTTATGTCTGCCTTCCCAGTGCTGTCATCACACCCCAGGTAACTGTTACTTTTTCATTACTGGGATAAAACACCCAACCACAAGCAGCATACAGAAGGAAAGAGTTTATTTATTTTGGGGATTGCAGTCTCAAAGGAAAGTTTAATCCTGGAGTGGCACAGCAAAGGCTGAGCATCACAGTTTTTTCACAATGACTGAAGGTGGCAGCAAGAGTGAGCCAAGCTCTGGCAAAAGTGAGGTGAGTTATAATGCCCCAAAGCCCACATCCAGCAACAGAACTCTCCAGCAAGGCTCCACCTTCCACATTGCCACCAACCGGGGACCAAGCATTAAAGACACATGAGGCTATGGGGGACATCTCACTCAAGACACTATAGCCAGCAGTTTTACTTGGGTTCTGGGATCAAACTAAAGTCCTCATGTTTGACATGCAAGCACTTTACCAACTGAACTCTCTCCCCAGACTGCACTCTATCTTCTCAAATGCTTTAGAAGCACATGGACTTGGGCCTTCCCAACAGGATGGAGGATCTCCTGTGCTCTTCTTGGCCCAGGCAAGAAAGCTCAAACACAAGTCAGGCTCTCATCTACTCACTCTCTTCTCTCCTGGGAAGAATGGAGACAGCAACAACAATAAACACAGAGTCTATCCAGACAGGAACTAGCTTTGAGGCCCATAGTGTGTGTGTGTGTGTGTGTGTGTATCTGACTCTTCCTCAGACAATGTTTCAAAAAACTATTTGTCATTGTTTCCAAGGGGACTGTAGTTGGGTGAGAAGGGTGTGGACATAGGTGTAAATTTTATAAGGAGCTAGGTATGGTGGCACACACCTTTAATCCCAGAACTCATGAGGTAGAGGTAGGAGGATCACTGTGAGTTGGAGGCCAGACTGAGACTACATAGCAAATTCCAGGTCAGCCTGGGCTAGACAAAACGCCCCCTCCCTCCCCCAAAATTATAGGGAATCAGAAGCATTAAGTTCAACAGGTGAGATGGGGATGCACCAGTGAATTTTCTTTCCTCCCCCTAGCTTTCCTGCCCACACTCCCAAGTCCCCCAGATCACTCTCCTCCACCTTTCTCCCTGACAGCTTAGTCTGTTTCCAGGCTATGAGCACTATTGCAGGATCCTTGGCTTTGGGTTGCCTCCATACTCTCTATCCTTATCACCCACAGCAGTGGGTATTCATTATTTAAACAACCCATGTCTCTGAAGTCTTATTTATCTAACATCCTTCTACAGCATATGTCAAAATTTATAGTAAGTGCATTCATCCCATAATAAACATTTGGCTTTGCTGGTCTACCAGAGGCAGGACTAATTAGGGAGAGTCGTTTCCTTGTTATCTGAAGAGAGGTCAGATATGGCAATTAGCATCCTCACATTGCTTTTGTAATTGTGACTTGGAGGCTAGGCCCTTTGGTGCCAGGTAGGGAGGAAAAGTCTGCAAGGAGGAAAAGGAGCCTTCTCCAGCAGGTTCTAGGAAAATAGAACACTGCTATCACAAAAACCTCACTAGTTGGTGTTCAGGATTTTGCATGTATCTGAGATCCCACCCACCTCTGTCCACTGAGCCCTCTTTGTAAGCATCCAAGAGGCTGTTTCTACTTGAAAACCCCATACACCTGATGAGCACATTTCGTTGTCATCTCTAGGGTCTGAAGGGAGCATAGCGACCATCTGGTTCATTCCTCACCCTTCATGTCATGGTCTCTATGTTGTATACATATAGTGGTATGTCCCTTCTTACCCCCTTCCCTGGGCAGGCAAGAGCTGAGTCTTTGGGGTTGGGCTGTGCGTCTCTGAGATCAGAATGGGCCATGGGCATGACTCAAGTTGTACATATGGCAATGCAGACTTGGAGGCAAAGTGTTGAAAGGAGTTGTTATAAGGAAACAGGCTGAACCCTGGAATGAGGGGGCAGGCAGGAGCCATGGAGACACGTCAAGGAGACTGGTGTTCCGAGATCCCCAGGATGCTCATGCTAAGTAGTTCATGCTAAGGATGCACAGGACTTGGTAAAAATGCTGAACTCACAGTTATAGCACAGGGAAAGGCATAGGCCAGGAGAGCTTGAAGCACAGGCTTGCAGATGTCCCCTCTGGATGGAGCTATGCCAACAACACTCCAGACCTCTAGTAACAGTGTGTAGCACCAAATATTGGCAGCCACGAAAGCTCATGGGAGCCTTGGTATCTGGTGTTACTGGGTATTGGTCATGTGAGTATGGGGGATTACCTGTCAACGAGAGGCTTTCCCGATAGGATGGAGGATCTCCTGTACTCTTCTTGGCCCAGGCAAGGAAGCTCAAACACAAGTTAGGCTCTCATTTACTCACTGTCTTCTCTCCTGGGAAGAATGGAGACAGCAACAACAATAAACGCAGAGTCTATCCAGACAGGAACTAGCTTTGAGGCCCATAGTGTGTGTGTGTGTGTGTGTGTGTGTATGTGTATGTGTATCTGACTCTTCCTCAGACAATGTTTCAAAAAACCATCTGTCATTGTTTCCAAGAGAACTGTAGTTGGGTGAGAAGGGTGTGGGCATGGGTATAAATTTTATAAGGAGCTAGGTGACGAGAGTCAAATCTTTCCTTCCCAGGAAAGATATACAAAGGAGGGTGCTGAAGACATACCAGGCCCTGGAGGCCATGGACATCTGAATTTGCCTAGGAAGAAGCCAGCTGTCTCTCCTACCCTATTTCCTTAAGCATGAGTAAGGTAGATGCAAGATCAAGTCCAGCAAAGGCCTTCCAGTGACTTCTCCACCCGCTGGTGATCTGCGTGGTCTAAGGGGAAGTCTAATGGAGGAGACTGTCTAAACACAGTGTCAGGTGGAGGACATGGAGCTCATCAGGCATCACTGTGGTCTCTGGAGTCTGGTGTTTGTGAAACAGTAAGTTCCATGAGGGCCTAGAAGCAGGGGAGGCTGGTTGTTATCGTTTCACTACTGTTTACTCATCTGAGTAAACTAGGCAATCTCTTTTTTTAGGGGTTGTTGTTGTTTTGAGCAGGATCTCACTCTAGTCCAGGCTGACCTAGAATTCACTATATAATCTTAGACTGGCCTCGAACTCATGGCAGTCCTCCTACTTCTGCCCACTGAGTGCTGGTAATCTCTTTTTATATAAAAAAATATTTATTTGAATGGAGAGAGAGAGGGAGAAGGGAGAGAGACAGAGACATAGACAGAGTATGAGCAAACCAGGGCCTCTTGACACTGCAAAGACAAACTCCAGACACATGCACTGGCTATATGTGAGAACTGAGAAATTGAACCCCAGACTGGCAGGCTTTGGAAGCAAGCACCTTTAAACACGGAGCCATCCCCCAGCCCCAAGGTAATCTCTTCGAGATTCAGTTTCTTCACCATAAAATTTATGATAAAATGTATGATAAAATTTATGATGAAAATTATGATAGTGACTATTCCTAAATCACCAGGCTCCAGCGAAGGTTGCATGAGATGAACATGAAGCAAATGGAGGCTGTCTTTACAGTCACCATCATCACCTTCTAATGAGGCTGAATTCATCTGTAGCCACACTTGGCCTCTATAAAGTTCTTTTACATTGAGATGTATGTCAGTGACTCTTCATCCCCTGACCAAATTACCTAATGATGTAAGGAAAGAATTTATTTTGGCTTCTAGTTTCAGAGGTGACAGTCCATGGTTGCTTGGCCTATGTGCTTGGGGAAAAGATGGTGACAGGAGCATGTGGTGGACATCTTGATGAACAGGAAGTAGACAGCTCCAGACAGGAAGTGGGACAAGTATAATCTTTAAAGTCCCATCCCCAAGAAAGACTTCCTCTGTCTAGGCCCCACCCTCCCAAATTTCTATAATCTCCAGAAGTAACGGCCACTATCAGTGGACAAAAATTCATACATGTGAGCCGATGGGAGACATTTCATATTCAAACCATAAAAAGATGAACTTGTTTATATTTTCAGAGCTCCCTTGTCACACCATTCTTTCTTTCCTTCCTGAGTTTTCATTTCTCAGAGCTGTAGCAGCATTTGTTCCCAGTACTATAAAATACTCATTCGTTCATGTTTTCCTTCACTCATTCATTTCAATACATGTTTATTGACTTTTGCCTGTTGATATTGATATTGTACTAAATACTGGCCATAGAAATAAAAATAAGAACCTCCTAATTCTCAAAGGATTGATGGGTAAGTGAGATAAGCAAACAACCACATAAAATAAGTAGTTAAAATGTTTTGGTTGGCAAATGAACTAAGCACTTGGGGTGTCAGAGAGGAGAAGCACTGATCTGTTTTATGTTCTGCTTCACCTCCCAAGGCACCCTCACTACTGCCTTTATTCCCCGCTTGAGATCATTTCCAGAGCCTTGCTTGCCTCTCTGCTCTTGCTGTGGACTCAAGGATTGTAAATAAGCTGGGTCCCGGGTTGGAAATCACCATGACTGCTGGTCATATACTAGAGGGTCCTATTAAAGAGTCTAATGCAGTGTCCGGGTCATTGAAGCGGCAGAAGACTGTCTGGCAGAAGAGTGTGAGGAAGCTACGTTAACTTACAGCCTGACCTTTGACAGCCTGAGTACCTACAAAGCTCAGACAAGATAGATGCCTTCCTGGCAACATAAAGCCTCTTTACAGCATCCCCTACTCCCTGTCAGGGGCACCCCAGCTCAAGAACACATGTATACAGAAGTCTCTGCTGAATGTCTCCCTTCCTAGAATATTACCCACTGGATTACTTTCTGCTGCTTGTCTGGTGTGACTCTACTTACTGCAGTATGGTCCTTGGTTAGGAATTATCCTCTTATGTGTTTGGTGTCCCCCTTGATCTCCCTACCTTGGGCTAGTACAGATCTGGGCTCATGACTGGTGCTGAGTTGTTGATAGATAAACAAGCATTCTAGGTGATAATGAAGTGTTACCAGCTCCACAGAACTTTCCACATTAGAAATGTCTCTGACATTTGTCCTAAAAGCTCTGAGAGACAGTGTGATGGCAGCAAGTACCTGCTTTCCTCTCTACTACTGTGCTCCTTGACTCTTCCCTCTCTCACTGCAATGGTCCTCGGCATCTTTCCTCCATATAACCCAGGGCAAAAATGTCTGGGTGGGTCTGGGACTGGTGTGGAATATAGTTGTGATGCTCACTCTGTGAAAACAACTTTCAAGGAGATGGTAGCTCCTAGGGCTGGAGAGATGGCCCAGTGGATAGAGTACTTGCCATGCATGCATGAAGACCTGAGTTCAGATCCCCAGCACCCATGGAAGAGTTGAATGGGGTGGCATTCACCTGTAATCCAAGGACTGGGAGGCAGAGACAAAGGATCTCTGGCGCATGCAGGCTAGCTAGTCTATCCTAACTGGTGAGCTCAAGGTTTAGTGAGAGACTGTCTCAAAAATAAGATGGAGGGCTGGAGAAATGGCTTAGTGATTAAGGCGCCTGCCTGTTAAGCCCAAGAATGCCCATTCGATTCTCCAGGTCCCATGTTTAACCAGACACAAGGGCACAATACCACACTTGCCCACAAGGGGGCACCCATGACTTGAGTTCATCCACAGTGGCTGAGAGGCCACTGGCACGCCCATTCTCTCTCTCCCTTTCTCTCTGTCTCAAAAAAAAAAAAAAATTAGAAGCCGGGCGTGGAGGTGCACGCCTTTAATCTCAGACAGAGACAGAGACAGAGGTAGGAGGATCGCTGTGAGTTCAAGTCCACCCTGAGACTACATAGTGAATTCTAGGTCAGCCTGAGCTAGAGTGAAACCCTACCTCGAAAAACCAAAAAAAAAAAAAAAAAAAAAAAAAAGATGGAGTGTAATTGAGGAAGTCATTGACATCAACATCTGGCCTACACACACGCACATGTGTGCACATGCATCTGCATGCACATGTATGCCCATAGCCATATATGCGTACGCACATACATGCACACCACACACAAAATAAAAGAGATGGTAACTCTGAAAGGAGTCCTTCTGTGAGAAAGGACTGTCAGGGAGACAGAGGCTCCATGGAGAAGCTAGTGGCAGAGAATTTGAAAGTCATGGTCAGCCTGTCCTAGGAGGTCTGGCAGCTTCTAGAGTAAGAGGAATATGAAGTCTGAGGAAGAGCCATGGGAAGCTGCTCCTGGCAACAGGGTCTGCCACTGACCACTCCCCAAAAAGCAGAAAGGGATAAACAGGTCTGGGAGATGCTTGCCATTAACCTGGAAATAAGGTGCTAATAACAGTGATAAAGTGAATCCACAGTTTTCAGAAGCTCGCTGTGAAATGCAATAGGTAGGGTTCAAGGAGACAGCAGGGAAAGCTATTGAAAAATCACCATTCTTCACTCACAGATTCTGAGCAGCTATGATGTGCCCAGGATGACATTGGTCACTGGGAACATAAAGAGAAATAAGACACAGACCAGCCAGATTCTGAAATACAGGAAAGAGGGCAAGGAGGAGGAGGAGGAGGAAGACATGAATTTGGAAAGGTCTGAGGGATATGGGTGATGAAGTACTTTGAACATTAGGCTGCAGAGTTTTGTCTTTACTCAGTGGCAGATGGGACCCTCAGCAAAGGAGGGTCATGAATGTTAACCAAGACTGAATTGGTGACAGCAATTAGGGTGGCTTGGAAGAAAGTGAGTGAAGAGCCAATGTGAGGATGAGCAGAATTCAAGGAACATGGGAGGAAGGGTTGATTTGTGGAGCACACAGAAAGCAATTCTTTTTTTAATTTTCCAAACTTTTGATTTTATTTTATCAAGACAAAGAAAGAGAGAGAGACAGAGGGAGAGAAAGAGAAATGGCATGCCAGGGCCTCAGCCACTACAATGGAACTTCAGATGCTTGTGCCCCCTAGTGGGCATGTGCAACCTTGCGCTTGCTTCACCTTTCTGCATCTGGCTTACATGGGATCTGGAGAGTCAAACATGGGTTCTTAGGCTTCACAGGCCTTAACTGCTAAGCCATCTCTCCAGCCCAGAAAGGAATTCTTTTTTTTAAGTTTTTAAAAAAATATTTGTTTATTTATTTGACAGAGAGAGAGAGAGAGAGAGAGGAGAGGAGAGGAGAGATTGGGCACTCCATGACATGTAACCACTGCAAATGAACTCTAGTTGCATACACCCCCTTGTGCATCTGGCGTACATGGGTCCTGGAGACTTGAACAGGGATCCTTTGGCTTTGCAGGCAAATGCCTTAACCAATAAGCCATCTCTCAGCTCCAGAAAGGAATTCTTTATAGTGCACCATTGTGATTGACAAGGACCATTCAGCTTTGGCTGAGTGCAGGAATGGTCCAAACTAGCTAGGAGAACTGTGGCCTAAAATATAAAGTTAAAGGAGTAAATTCAACCACCTCCTATGAAAATTCAAGTTTGTTAAGAGACAGGAGAGAAAAGTGGCTCTAGGGTCAAATAGACCAATAATCTGACATATGCTAGTTTTGCAAATTTGATGTGTCACGTGGCCCCTCTGAGACTCAATTTATTCATCTTCAAAATGAACTCAGATTATATTTTCTGGATACTGAGCTTTTGAGGATGCAACGACATCTATGTGTAGCACTTTGCATAATGCCTAGAAGGCATCAAGATCTCAGAAAGTGCTAGCTGCTGGACTTATTACGGGGGACTAGGTGACAGTAAGAACTCTATTGTTATGGAGTATCCTTCTGCTTGAAAGGCTGGAGAAGAAGAAAGCATAGCTAATTGTGGGCTAGCCTGGCAAGCGGGAATAGGGGAGCATGAAAATCTGGGAGCTGAGTGTAGCTCAATACAGAAGCCAATTTCCAGCCTTTGGTGCTATGGTTTGAATATGTCCCCTGAAAGTCCATGTACTGGAAACTTACTCCCCAATTTATATGTTAATGCTACTTAGACTAGGGCAGCCTTTGGGGAGTAATTAGAAATAGATAGGGTCGTGGGGGTGAGGCCTTCATGATGGTGTGAGTGACTTTACATGGAGAGTGCTGCCTTGCCATGCAGCCCTCTTCTACCCTCTGATGCTGTAGGAGGCCCTCAAGATGCCAAGCACATGCTGCCACCAATGCTTGCATGCACTTTCCAACCTTCAGAAACATATGTGAAGTAAACTATTCTTTGCCTCTTTTCCACGAGGAAAACATTTGTTCTAAGCCAATGATAGCTAGATAAGGACAGTGAATAAATACAGGAATAATAGAGTTTATAAAAGGAAAACTGGATTTTAAAATCACAATTTTGTAAACACTATAATAAAAGTATTCAGATAAGAATCATCAAAAGATGCTAAATCTAGGAGGGGCATGTGTGACAAGGATAATTATCAACATAGTCTCAAAATTTCCCCTCACAAGTCACTCATGCATCATAAAGAGAAAAATATTGAGTATATAGTGGAGAAAGTAGCCTACATTTTATCCATGTGCCCAAAATTCACATCAGCAATAAGAGACAGCTCATGCATCTGGGTGGGTGTGGTGTACAGGGACACATTACAATAGTGTTCGCAGCCACTCACACAATACAAATCTAGCCATGAGAAAACACTGGAAGCACCCCACCTGAGGGTATGGTATTCTTTAGTTGTCCCTTACTTTCCAAACATGATGAGATTTTACAAAAGGCAGAAAAAGGCAGAAGAACTGCTTCAGTTGAGTCATGACAATGAAATATCAAGTCCTGGATTGGATTCTGTCACTGAAAATAGATTACCAACAGAACCAATGAAACTGGAATGTAGACCATCGATGAGAGTCCTGGATAAGTGTTAAATCGCTGGATGTTATATGCTTGTTGCCATGAAGAACAGGTGTCGTATTAAAGGAGAAAGGACATAATGTCTGCACTATACTCTCAAGCGGGTCAAAGGAAAAAAAATATATATATATATTCAGAAATAGAAAATGAAAAGGCAAGTATAGGAAACATTAAGAAAGAATGCATGGTTTGTGGAGATGGCTCAGTGGATGAAGCACTTGCTATACAAGCATGAGGACCTGAGTTCAAATCCCCAGAATCCAGGGAAAAAGAGAAACTATAGCAAGCACCTGTAATCTTAGCACACCCAAGGGGAAGAGGGAAACAGAGGCAGGAGAATCTCCCAGAAGCTTGCCAATGAGTTAACATAGTGAACACGGCAGCGAATGTTGAGAGGGGTGGCCTCAAATAGAGGGGAAGGTGAGGACCAACATCTGAGAGAGATCATCCTCAGACTTCCACATGTGTCCCGTGGCATGCACGTATTTGTGCGCATGCACACACACACACACACACATAATAAAAATAAATAAATGAATAAAAAGAATTCAAAGTGCATGTATATATGTGCTTGTAAATGTATATTTCTAGGATACTAAAATTTTAAGTACTGCCTCCATTTTTCTTTGATGAGGGAAGTAGGAGCTAAAAGGTATTAGGAGGAGATTGGCATGAGGTTGAAAAGATGTTAAGTCTCTCCCCCCTAAAAAAAAAAAAAAAAAAAAAACTTCCAGATTTTTCTATATGTATACACAACCTTCTGTACACATACATAATTCCATTTGATAGATATACTTTTATATAGTTTTTTATAACTTATGTTTATTTTGATAAAAAGGTATGTTTGGCTTTCATTCTGACATCTTATTTTGTCATAGCTTGTTTTCTTTTGTGTTTCCTTTTTTGAAAAATATATTTTATTTATTTATGAGAGAAAGAGACAGAATGTGCACCACCAGAGCCTCCAGCCACTGCAAACGAACTCCAGATGCATGCTCACCCTTGAGCATCTGGCTTACATGAGTCCTGGAGAATCAAACCTGGATCCTTTGGCTTTGTCGGCAAATGCCTTACCCACTAAGCAATCTTTCTAGCCCTGTGTTTTCCTTTTAAAGAGAACTTTGTTTATGTCCTGATTGGGGCCTTTCTTTCTCATCTAGTAGCTACTTCTATTCAATTTAGAAATGATACCATTAATATTTAGGAAACATGGAGACTAATAATATTTATAACCTATTCTGAGGTATAATACCAGCAACACCCCCCCACACACACACACACACATACAGGAGAGCCAGAGACTAGTCACTGAACCCACTCATTAACAGAAAAGAAAATATGAGTCTTGTCATTACTTGCATAAGACCTATGTAATACTGGGCCCATCAAATTCACTGGGGATGGTGGAGGAAGGCAAAAAGTGAGACATCAAAGTTGAGGAGGGGCTCATGGGAAAGAAGAAGGAATTCAGTGGATGAGGGGCAGAGGGCAAAGAACAAAAGAAGGTAATAGGTGGGGATTATGATCAAAATACTCTAAATCCATGCATGACAATTGTAAATAGAAAAGGTTTTAAGTGCATGCCTTTAATCCCAGCACTCAGGAGGCAGAGGTACAAAGATCACTGTGAGTTTAAGGCCAGCTGAGGCCTAAAGTGTGAGTTCCAGGTCAGCCTGGGCTAGAGGGAGACTCTACCTTGAAAAAAAGAAGAAAGAAAAAAACAAGGTGAATCACAGGACCAGAGAGCAAATGAGCAAAGCCTAACAACCTGAGTTTGATTCCCCAGTACCCATGTAAAGCCAGATACTCAAGGTGGCACATGCATCTGAAGTTCATTTGTAGGGGCGAAAGGACCTGGCACATTTCTTCTCTCTCTCTCTGCTGGGTGTGGTAGCAAATGCCTTTAATTCCAGCACTTGGGAGGCAGATATAGGAGCATCACTTTGAGTTTGAGGCCAGCCTGAGACTACAGAGTAAATTCCCAGTCAACCTGGGCTAGAGTGAGACCCTACCTCAAAAAAATTGTTTTGTATGTGGATCTGTGGAAGGTGCATGTGTGTATGTGTGAGTATGGAGGCCAGAGGGTGACAACAGATATCTTTCTCAGTGAGTCACTCTCCACTGTTTTTGGAGGTTTTGCACATGCATGTGTAAGTGTGATTGACATGGTGTGTGTGTGTGTGTGTGTGTGTGTGTTATATGAGGGTGTGCAATCTAGCAGAAATGGCCAATGTTCTTCTCTATCTTTCATCTGCATATTTCTTGAGAGATGAAAAAGTCTCTCTCTGAACCTGGGGCTGCAGTTTTTGTGAACCCCATTACAGGCCATGCTCAGCTATTTACCAGGTGCCAGGGAATCAAATTCAAATGGTCTTGAGACCTCTTGGGCTCTCATGCTTGCACAGCAAGCTCTCTCTCTCTCTTTTTTTTTTTTTTTTTTTTTTTTTTTTTTTGGAGGTAGGGTCTCACTCTGGTCCAGGCTGACCTGGAATTAACTATGTAGTCTCAGGCTGGCCTTGAACTCTTGGCAATCCTCCTACCTCTGCCTCCTGAGTGCTGGGATTAAAGGCATGCGCCACCACCCCAGCTTACAGCAAGCTCTCTTAACCAACGATCTATCTCTCTAGTCCTTTCCACCTTATTTTCAGAGATAGGGTGTTGCACTGAGCCTACAGCTCACTGATCCTGCTAAGTTACTTAGCCCACAATACCTAGGTATCTTCCCAGTGCCACCTCCCTAGTGCCCTGTGGTGGTTTGATTCAGGTGTCCCCCATAAACTTAGGTGTTCTGAATGCTAGGTTCCCAGCTGATGGAAATTTGGGAATAATGCCTCCTAGAGGCAGTGTATTGTTGGGGGCAGGCTTATGGTTGTTATAGCCAGTGTCCCCTTGCCAGTGTTTGGGACACTCTCCTGTTCCTGTTATCCATCTGATGTTGGCCAGGGGGTGATGTCCACCCTCTGCTCATGCCATCATTTTCCCCTGACATCATGGAGCTTCCCTTCGAGCCTGTAAACCAAAATAAAACCTTTTTCACCTACAAGCTGGTCTTGGTCGGGTGAATCTGACTGCAACACGCAGGGTTGATAAGCATTTGCCTACATGGCCAATTTTCTTTTTTATTAAAATTATATATATATATAATTTTTGGAAAGAGACACAGAGACAGACAGACAGAGAGAGAGGGAGAGGGAGACAGATAGAGAATGGGTGCGCCAGCAGTCTCAGCTGCTGTGAATGAAATCCAGATGCATGCCCTCCTTGTGGGCAAGTGTGGCATTGCGCCCTTGTGTCACTTTGCATCTGATTAAACGTGGGACCTGGAGATTGGAACCGGGTTCTTAGGCTTAGCAGGCAGGCACCTTAACCACTTAGCCATCTCTCCAGCCCCAATTTTCTTTTTTTAAATATAGATGCTGGTCATCCAGTCTCTGGTCTTCATATTTGCATGGCAAGCACTTAACCCACTGAGTCATCTCCCTGGCCCCACAACCTAATTTTTAATGGATCTGGGACACTCTTTAATAGGGTCCTATTGTGAATTCCTTGTTAAGTTGCTAATCTTTATAAAAATCACCCAGGCTCCTGCATTTTGTTATAAGCTGTAGAAAATGCAAGGAGACACCATGCAAAGTTTTCTCCCCCAAATTCTCTGAGAGAAGACTTTTGTACATCCTGCTGTTCCAGATGAAATTTCAAAGCAAGAGAAGCAAAGCTTTAATACAACCAGGCTCTGGCCCCAATATCTTCTGGCACCTTCATGACCGTGAAAACACTGTCAAGCTAGCCATGGTGGTGCAAATCTGTAATTCTAGCACTTGGAGATAGAGACAGGAGAATCAGGAGTTCAAGTTCATTCTCAGTTACAGGATCAAGGCTGGGCTGGGCTACCTCAGACTCTCAACTTCTCCCCTCACATAAAAGCACTCTACTTAGAGGTCTAAAGTTAGCCAGGGTGCCTGACTCAGCTGACCCCTCCCTCACATGGTAGCCTTCTTCATTGAGCAGTAAAGACACATATAGCTGTCCTATTGCTATCTTCTAAAGAAAAAGCAGAAGTGGGTAAATAGCTTACCAGGCCTCCATTAGAACTTGCTTTCTATACCCACATGGCAACTTCGAGCATTTTGGGGGACAGAGAGAAGAAATCGATGTCCAGGTTTTCTAACCATAGCTCAGTACTCCTCTTTGCCATATTGGTCTCTGCGTGTCTCCACTGTGGTGAGCAAGATTACATTTTTCTCTTTTCATTCCTTCTTCTTTTTCACTGCACCATAACCTTCCTTCATTCAGGACTTAGTATCTGCCATGTATTCATACTAAATTTCATCTAATTCTTATATGTGATTGTGAGGGAGATAATTGTATCAACTTCCTTTTACATAAGAGAAAACCAAGTTATATTGAAGTCAGAAACATTGTCCAAGATCATCTAGTTAAACATCAGAGTCAAGATGTAGACTCAGGTCTACTTAATGCTAAAGCAAATTATCTTTTCTTCAAGACCAGTAGCTCAGTGTGGCTCATAGATGCCTGGGGTCCCCAAAATTTTTCACAGGATTCTGTGAGGTCAAAATCATTGTCATGGTCTGGTTGTCTTTTTCATTGTGTTGACTTTGTGGTGATGATGCAAAATCAAGAGTGGGTAACAACACTGGATCCCCAAACAAAGTGAACCTGTACTACAAAGAATTATATTCCCTCACTAGAATGCACTTGCAGGGAAAACATTTTAACTTCAGAATGTCCTGATGAGCCAGTAAAATTATTAACTTTCTTAAATTCTCATCCTTGAGTACATGTCCATGTAACACTCTAGACAATAAAATGAGAACTATGCAACGTAATTTATGCTCAAAGTGTGTCCTGGGGGAAAGCACACATGCGAATGCTCGAGTTGTAAGCTGAAACAGCAACTTTCTTCATGAAACTACTCTTCACTACAGACAAATCATGACCGTCCAGACATGGGTATGTGGAAAACATTTTCTTGCAGATAAACAGAGTGAGACTGTCACTTCAAGGAAAGCAATCGCCAACATTTGTTGCTATTGTGAAGATTCCTGTGTTCAAGTGTATTAGGACTGGGAGAAATCTGTATTCATACTGCATCAGCCCATGGTCTATCATCGAGAGAGAAACCACCTAGCAATTTGAATAAGAGAGATTTTATATAAAGGATGAACCCATTTGCAAAAAGAAAAGAGAATAAGAATATGTTAAGATTAAGGGAGAGTACCCAAGGAGGTAGGAAAGGCAGGAGATCCTCCCTCCACGAGATTGAGGTTCTTATATTGTGTATAAAGGAGAAGTTACCCTGAACCAGAGCCTATCCACAATCAGTAGGCCAAAGCCAGCAGATAGGAGACTGTCTGTGCTGTACCAATGGGTCTGCCAGAAGATACTGTGGGAGAATGTTGAACTTTCTGGGATGGCAAGTGTGGTACCACAGAGCAGCTGAGAAGCTTCTCTCCGTGGCTCTTTGGGCTGCCCAAAGAGAGGTGCTACCATGGGGGTTGAGGTTTCTTGAGAAGCCCCTTTCTGATATGCCAAAGTGACACGTCACAACTACTGTGACTGCTCCATCCTGTACCATGTGCTGGAGAAGCAAGCTGTCACTCTAGTTGAAAAGAAAAACCTTTCTTTTTACCTCACTTTCCTTTCAAGGATGCCTACTCACAAAACTTCTACCTAGAAAGGGAAAAATCTGTTGCAGAACAACAAACAGGAATGAAAATGTATGAGGAGATGAGCAGCAACCATTTGGTAGCTGGTCCAGTCCACCCCTGTGTCTACTCAGCTTCTGGAGATAGTTGAACTTCTTTGTAACATTGAAACAACTCTTTTTCCCATCTAATAAGATATAGCCATCCTTTGAGCAAGTGAAACTCTCTTACTTTCCCAAACAAGGAGGTGCATAATCTCAAACATTATTATATCCATTGCTGATGAAATAAGCATCTCTTTAAATTTAGCCACATTACCACCAAGTAATTTCTAAACACTGAATTATAATCTCAGGCTGGAGAGATGGCTTTAGTGGTTAAGGTGCTTTCCTTCGAAGCCTAAGGACTCATGTTCAATTCTCCAGATCCCATGTAAGCCAGATGCACAAAGGTGAGGTAAGCACAAGGTCACACATGCCCACTAGGTGGCGCAGGCATCTGGAGTTTGATTGCAGTGGTGCCAATTCTCTCTCTGTCTCTCTCTCTCTTGCTCTCTCTAAAACAAAATAAAAAATTATCATCTCAGGCTGGAGACAAGGTTTAGCAGTTAAGGTGCTTGCTTTCAAAGCCAAAGGGCCCAGGTTCAATTACCCAGGACCTATGTAAGCCAGATGTACAGGGTGGCGCATGCATTTGGAATTTGTTTGCAGCGACTAAAGGCCCTGGTGCGTCCATTCTCTCTATCTGCCTCTCTCTTTCTCTCTCTCTCTCTTTCTCTCTGTCTCTTCCTCAAATAAATAAAAATTTTAAAGTAGAACTAAAGTGATCCCAACGTGGCTCAGGAAAATTCATGGAAGAGGGGGCGGAAAGAGTGTTAGAGCCACAAGTTGGGTCATTATGCACAGAGACTTGGCCTATCCCCCATAACTCTTGACTACCCCCACAGTGCATGACCCACATTCCCCATTGATGAGGGTCCCTGTAGATGGGGGAGGACAGGGAGGAGGATAATGGAGTCACTAATATGAATGTAAAATTAGAATAATATAAACAAAAAATTATAAATAATTTTTAAAAAAGAAACCCACCCCCAAAATTTATAATCTCCAACAGCTTACATATAAAACGATAATGGGGTCTAATTCCCAACAGTTTTCCAGCTACTCATGGGTAGCTTCCCTTGGTATTCCTGATGGATGTTTCGCACAGAACTCCTTTCTTGGTATAGGCCTTCCTTATGGGAAGTACCACAGAAGGCAGCTGTCTGGTGAACTCCATGAGTATTACCTGTGTGTTCAACAACACCTCTGAAGATGGTTCTCTGTAAGTCTCATCAAAATCATTATGGGGACTTCCTGTTCTTCAGTTCCCTGTATGCCAGACTCAGTCCATTGACTGTGGTCCAGCCTCAGTCCAAAGGTCTGCAAAAGTCCAATCTATTGGACCACAGCCACACTTTCTCTAATGAGGTTTGGATTCTAGTGGCACCTATCCAGAGCTGCCTGCTGTTTAAAGGCTGCTGATGAGATAAGAGGTGGTATTAACAAATGTGACTTTCCAATGTTGTATCATGAAATATATCAACACTTGCAAGATATGCTTAGCACGGGAAACCAATATTTGCTAGTGATCAGTTCACGATGCAAAATTCCATTAGAAGAATAAAATTCCATCAGAAGAATAAGATGGATCAATGGGTTTTAATGTAACAGTATATGAAAAGATTTCTGAATCTAAGCTGTAACTAACCTTTAAGAAACCACCATTCATTGAGCCTTTCTGTAATTTTCATGAACTCCTGTGTGATGGTTAATATTGTCATCATAACAGGATCTAGAATCACCTACCTAGCAGACAAATCCCTGGGCATGTCTGTGAAGGAGTTTCTACAATAGACTGAGGTAGGGATGCCTATCTTAAGTGTGGGGATACTATTCCATAGGCTGGGGTCCTAGAGTGAGTAAAAAGGAGAAAGTGAGCTGACCACTCGGTATCCATTGCTCTGCTTTCTGACTGTGGTCACAAAGTGACCAGCTGTCTCACATTCCTGTCAGCATGCCTTCCTTGCCAGGATGGACTATAACCATAAATTGTGAGCCAAAAGAAACCCATCTTTCCTTCGGTTGCTTTTCTCAGATATTTTGTCACAGCAACAAGAAGAGTAATTAATCCAACCTACAATTATTAGATGACTATTAAAATATCCCCTGGATGGAGAGATGGATTAGCGGTTAAGACGCTTGCCTGTGAAGCCTAAGGATGCATGTTCGAATCTACAGGTCCCACGTAGCCAGATGCGTAGTGACATAAGCATGCAATGTGTCACATGTACCCAAGGGGCGCATGTGTCTGGAGTTTGTTCACAGTGGCTAAAAGGCCCTGGTGTGCCCATTTTCTTTCTCTCACTCCCTCTCTATTTCTGCCTCTTTCTCTCAAAAAAAAAAAAATCCTCTACTTTTTCAAGTATATGTCTGTATAAAGCTCTATTTTCTTCATATACTTTGATAAAACATGTCACAACAGACTACATCTACAAACAGCTATAAGAATCCAGCTATTTTCTAATAAGACAGACAAAGGAATTTGTAAAATTTCAAAGCAAGAGTGTGTGTAACGGCACACATGTGTAAACCCAGCAACTGGGAGGTAGAGAAGGAGAATCAGTAGGTCAAATTCAGCCTGGGCAACATGAGATCCTATCTTCAAAAAAAAAAAAAAAAAAGTAAGAAAAATAAAAAAAAAAAAAATGCACAAGGAAAAGAATCTGGGTGTGATGGTGCATGCCTTTAGTCCCAGCACTTAGGAGGCAGATGTAGGAGGAAGTAGCAGTGAGTTTAAGGGAAACCTGGGACTATAGAGTGAGACGATGCCTCAAAAACAACAGCAACACCACCAACAACACAAAGTCATTGTTCTCATTAATTCTGTTTGTTTTTGAGAATAAAAAAACATATTTTTGTATTAATGTATATGGATTTGTTATATTTGGATGGGTGATAAAAACTTCAAATTTTTCTCAGTTTCAATTTCTGGGGCAGTAAACATGGATAGCTAGAATCTACATAGACACAGGCTCTTTGTGACCTCACTCATTTATAAAAACTTGAGAGAGAGAGAGAGAGAGAGAGAGAGAGAATGGGTGCACCAGGGCCTCCAGCCACTGCAAACCAACTCCAGATGCATGCACCACCTTGTACATCTGGCTTATGTGGGTACTGGGGAATTGTACGTGGGTCCTTAGGCTTCATAGGCAAGTGCCTTAACCCTGAAGCCATCTCTCCAGCCCACCTCACTCATTTTTGGTAGGAAAAAGATCCTCAGACCACAGTGGGGAACTATTCTAGATTAGATAAACTCTTCTTCAAAATGTGAGGCCTCTGAACTTGAAAGTGAATAGTAGACAATGTCTTGTGGTATATGAGCTGTGAGGATCTCTTTGAGTCAGAGGTTTTAAAATCCATAGATATTTGCACTTAGATGCTAGAGATTCTTCTAGAAGACTCCAGGTTCAGCGCTATTACCCTGCACTCACCACCCTGGCATTTTGCTTCTATTCATGTCCTTGCATGCTTGAGCCTTTGCTGATCTTGAAAACTGGTGATGAAGAAGTTCCTGGTGCTCTGAAGAAGCTTGGCTTGAAAGAGATTTGTTGATGACCTTGATAGAAGGAGCTTCCTGGGACGAGAGAAGCCATTGTAATGCTGTCTGTTCAGAACTGAGGGCATCAGGCTCTTCTAATGGTCCCTCGGGGCCTTCCGTCTCCAGAAAAGAGACTGCTGCCAATGCTGTGCACCTACTCGTGTCTTAAAATGGGTTGTTTTCACTTTTCTTAAGCTGGCTGGGATCCTGTTTGAAATAGATGAAGACCTGAACACTCATGTCTGAACACTCAAATTTGTGTTTTTCAGACAGGTGCTCCTTACCCTGAGTAGCCAAGGGCTCTCGTGAGAAGTGTAAGTCTGAGGACAAACTGTCTGCATTGAAGCTTATATATGGAGACAGACTGGCTCATCTTTGCTGGTCATATCAACAGCAGGGGTTGCCCTTAGAAGAGTTCTTTGTGACTTACATGAAACTTACTTGAAACTTCCTTGTTGAGCATGTCCAAGGCTTCTGCAGTCTGGATCCCGTGATTAGGCAGACATCACATCATGGAGATCTAAGATTCTGCAAAGTGGGTAGACCAAGATCTTTCCTACTCCATCTCATGTCATTTAAGGGATAGAACTACCCAGAAAGGGTATTCTAGAATCCACAAGAAAAGGCTGGAGATGTAGCTCAGTGGTAGAGCACTCGGGTGACATGGCCAAGGTCCTGGGTTTGATCCCAACGCTACATCTCACAAGAAAAATCTGAAAGAAGGTGGCTCACCCAAACTACATGGAGGAAGATGTTCCCTATACCATATATGACCTGAGCAACAGGTACGCTCAGTGACTATCAATTTCCCTAAGAGGAGTTCCAACTTGCAGCTTCTGTCCTGGGTCCCAAGTGACCTGTGAGCTCTGCCTCTGTACCCCTGGGAGGGTGGCAAATTCAGTGGAGAGGAGAACTGAAGGGGAAAGCCTCCTCAGTTACCTTTGAGATAAAAAGAAACCAAAAAAAAAAAAAAAAAAAAAAGACAGAGGGAGAAAGAGAAAGGAAAAAAAAAAGAGAGAGAGAAATCAAAGACTAATCCTGAAATTTCTCCTTTAATCTTAGAGCTTCCAGACCTAGTTTCTCTTTCATCTATGACTTCGAAGTTATCTAGTTATTTTATGGGTCGTGAAACCACAAGGCGAAGAGAGGGTGGGGAGGGGATTAAATTAATGAGCAGGTAAGCAGGTTTATTATTTCGTCTGATCCTTCCTTCCTTCCTTCCTGCTAATTTCTCTGAGCCAATTTGGGAGGCAGAGCCTATCATGTTAACTCAGAGACAGACTATTGTATCCAGGTTCTTTCTGAAGCCATTTATCGGAAGGATATTAAAGATCCAATTTACATAGACATTATGGCATTGTGAGGAGGGTGTGTATGCACATGCACAAATGGGAAAGGGGGGAGAGAGAGCGAGAACACGTCAAGTAGAACTGTATTTGTGCATATCCTCAGCCTGCATTGAGTGTCATCTGTTAGGGGTTTTGGGAAGATATTTGCAACCACTCAACAAGTTAGTTCAAGAAGTTATTAGATCTTGTCAGCAAACAGACCCCAGATGATAGCAGGAATGTTTATTAAATTTATAGTCCAAGCCTGCTGCATTTCCTTATCATTGCTACTAAACACATAGAGAAAAAAAGTGGGATCCTCTTGAGCTTGATATCTGCTTAATTGTTAGCCTGATCTCATGGCCCTTGCTTGTGTGTGTGCCTTTGTGACGAGGCACAGGGCACAACATGTGCCAAGAAGAGATCAGATCCCCAGGTTGATGGTCAGGGTTAAGCAGTGGGTAGGATTTGAGTGTTTCCTCCAGGGGTTTACATGGTGGAAATTGGGCACCTCTGGTAGTTTGAATTAGGTATTCACCATAAAGTTGGTGGAGCCTTGCTGAAGGAGGTGTGTTACTGTGGATGGACCTTGATGGCTGGGTTCAGCTCACTCTCCTGATGCTATTTGTCACCTGCTGTGGCAAGGAGGTGATGTCCAGCCTCTGCTCATACCATGCATTCTCTTGCCACCATGAAGCTTCCCTTTGAGAATACAGGACAAAATAAATAACTTTCCTCCCCAACAGCTGCTTTTGGTCAGGCACTTTGTACCAGCAACATCACCCAATGTAGTGATATTAAAAGGTGCCAGAACCTTTAAAAGAAGTTCTTAGTGAGAAGCTATGATCACTGGGGACACTGTCTCCAAAGGGCTTAGTAAAAACCCAAGTTCACATTCCCAGAACCCATGTCACACTGAAGACGGTGACAGGCATCTGTAATCCCAGCCCTCCTATGGCAAGATGGGAAGCAGAGATGGGAGAATCCTCAGAAGCTCATGGGCCAGCCAACCTGGCATATCTAGTAAACACCAGTACCCTGCCTCAAACAAAGTGTGTGAGGACTGCCACCCAATGTTGTCATCTAACCTCCACAAATGCATGGTGGCATGTACACACACACACACACACACCAGCAAAGAAAGCACAGTAGGCCCTTCTTTATCCTGTGGCTTCCTGTCTTGGCATGCGAACTCTTTCTGAAATATGCTCCCATTGTGATGTCATCCACCAAGGGGTGGCTCTCACCAGAGGCCCAATCATGGGATTATTTGATCTTTGGAGTTTCAGTCTCCAAAACTGTGAGCAAAATAGAAGTCTTCATTGTGCAGTATATGGCTTCACATACTTTGGGAGAGCAATGGCAAATATATCTCAGCTCCCAAGCTAATCCAATCTGGTGCACACACCCTTGGGACACGTGAAACCGAGTGATCCAGGACCTGCCACATCCTCTTGGCGGGGGTGATGGGTCAGTTTAGTCATTGGACTTTTTTTTCTTTGTAAGTCTGCACACTACCTATGCCTCCATTTTCCCACGAGCAGGAAATAGATTGCCTAAAAGCAATCTAACCATAATTTAGCAGGAACGAGAGGATAATACACCAGCTGTGTGGTTTGTGGCAAATTTTCTTTCATCAACTGATGTCTTTTTTCCTTGTTGATGTTGGGCCTACCAGAGAGCCTTCTCATGGATAATTTAGCCTCCTGAGTGAATTTCCATCAGCTCATGCCATGGCCAGTGCCAGTGGTAACTCCAGGGTGGGGGTTGCTGTCATTGTGAAAGAGTGTGCTAGCCTCCACCTCTGACTCCTCAGCTCATTCATTGAATCTTTCATCCATGCAGCTGCCATTCACTGATGACTTGGTGCAATGGTTCATAGGCTCGACTTAATTTTTTAGTGTACGTGGGCAATCATAAAAACACATTCACGCCCAGGTCTACTCCTAGACCAGTGAGTTCAAAGGCTCTGGAAATGGTTCTCTTGGGCAGTGATATTTTTATAGAGCATGCAAAAGTCCTCCTAAAGAGCTGCAAGTGCTGAGATCATCGCCCAAGTGTATGCCAGGCAGCACGCTCGTCTCCAAAAGATGTAGTGATGGGGAAGAGTCTTTTAACTCAATGAGACCCATCCCCTGGTCCTGGTCCACCATAGCAGTTGGGAGATTTTTGTTAATGCAGTCTCACACTTCCTGGTGACCCCTCTAAATGATCTTCCCTTATACCCCTCACTTGGGAACTGTCATAATCAGCTTCACACTGCTGGGATGAACCTCAAAACCAGACATAATTTATGGGAGGAAGGGGATTTATTTGGCGCTTACAGATCAGGGGAAGTTCCATAATGGCAGATGAAGCTGGTCCCCTTTACACAGTTCCACGAAGAGAGAAAACGACCACCACTCACCACAAGCAAGCACATTCCAGGAACCCTGGGCAGAACTCAAGTGCTCCGCATACCTTTAGTCTGGAATTCAGATCCACTTCCAGGAACACTTTAGGTCTGGGCCCCAGGATCCACCCACAGTGACACCTTCTTCAGCCAGGAGGCTGCAGATCTAAGTTACAAATTTTAGTAAATTCCCGAATCTATTGGGGGGTCATCCATTCAACCACCATAGGATCCCAGTCTGCTGGCCTTGTCTGTTCAGAGTAAAAGACACTCCCCAAGTTTTTGGCACTACTGTTAGCCCCATGACCTTTCAGGAAGGCTTCTGTCCTGGTGTGGACCTCTGCTAAGTTACTTTGCCTATAAAGCAGTTAGTGATGCTGGTTTGGTGACACTGGGCCTCTACTGTGCCCAGGTTCTAGCCCAGGTCAGTTGTTCTTTAATGTGTCAGAGGACCATAATCTCGGGAGCCATCTGCATCCCATTGCTTTTCTCCAGAAGCTCCTAGAAGATCCCCTCTTTTTAAAAGTTTCCTTCCTTCCTTCCTTCCTTCCTTCCTTCCTTCCTTCCTTCCTTCCTTCCTTCCTTCCTTCTCTCTTTCTTTTCTTTTCTTTTGTTTTTGAGGCAAGCTCAAACAGACTGGCCTTTTTTATTAGAGAGCCAAAGAGAGAGAGATAACTGGCACACCATGGCCTCCAGCCATCGTAATCGAACTCCCGATGTGTGTACCACCTTGTGCACATGTGTGACCTTGTGCATGTGTCACCTTGTGTGTCTGGCTTATGTGGTATAAGTTGAGTTGAACCTGGGTCCTTAGGCTTTGCAGACAAGTGCCTTAACCACTAAGCCATTTCTCTGGACCTAGAAGATCCACTCTTATGTGCTGCCCCAAAGCCTGGACCCCATTTAGAAGTAATGAACACCAAAGCTCACTGGAGAGGGTGAAAGTGCTTCGCCCTTATCAATGAGGCTACATTCGGTGCCAGATCTGGATCCTGTCCTCTTCCAGTGTTTACGATTGGGTTAATGGACTCTTCCATACAGTCCTGTTTCAAAGAAGATCATTGCCCCATACCGTGTGTTTGTGCTGGAATCTTCCATACCTTGGTTGGGCTCTTTTCCATGTCTGCTTCCTCAGCACCCCACACCCTATTTCCTGTGCCACCAGTTGAGATCTGGCTTTGGCACTGGCTGGGTAGAAATCGGGCATCCATAAAATTCTTTCTTCCTTCACTCTTCCAGAACTGGAGGCTTTAGTCGGATGCAATTATAATATTTTATCATTCAAGTCTGCTAAGAATCTGTTTCTTTCTGCAATCAAAACTTTGTTCTCATCTTCTTGGGATTTAAAATACTGTCCTTGAACCAAGACAGGGCCCTTGCGCATTAAACACACTCCCAACTTCAAAGCTGTGCGCGTGGTGCTGCTGAGGGTCCCAGGGGAGTACGGATGAGAGCTGAGTGTTTGCTGTAGTACAAAGAGAAGCCTTGCTTCCGGAAGAACTGATCTGAGAGGTGGGGGCGCTGGAGGGGTTTGCTGTCTGTCTCCAAAGGAGCGGAGGACCTGGGGAGGAGCAGTCTAAACTCCAGGAGGAGTGCTGCCATCATGAACCTCTCTCGGCAGGAGGCTCACAGCCTCTGATTACAAAAGTGGCAAGGATAGCACCAAGGTCCCCAAGACTCCATCATGCCAGCAGTCTCTGTCCTTTGAATAGCCTGTGCCATCTCCTTTAGTGTGGTGCTTCCCATGTGGTGTTCACTGGGTGCTCTCCCTATCCCTGTGATCACGTGACGCCATCATTATGATTATTCAGTGAAGAAACAAAAGCTAAGGAGGTCACACTGCACGCTTGCACTGTCTGGCTAATACAAGATGCATGCTCCTTCTGCTAACAAGATGGCCAGGAGCTTTCACTACCTGACTGATAGATAGTTGTTGCTGAGGAGTTGGGTTATGTAGAAAAAGGCTTGGAGATGTCACCTGGGCTCAGTAGGAAAGAAGACTACAGGTTATGCATACATTGGTTACTTTTCTCACCTTGGTCACCAAATATCTGACAGAAACCGCTTAAGGGAGGTAAGATTTATTTTGGTGCAAAATTCAGAAGGAACAGTATATGGCAGGGAGGAAGGCATGGAGTCCGGGACCTCTTGTTCATGGCAGCAGGAGCTTGTGGATGGTCTTATTCATTCCCCAGGAGATCAGGAAACAGAGACTGGAATGGAAGTGGGTCAACCTATCATCTTCAAGACTCCAGGGGCCTACTTCCACAACCTGTATCTCTCACAGCTTCCAAAACTCCCAGAACAGTGTTGCTAGCTGGGATCAAGTGTTCAAACAACATGAGTAGTTGGGGGAACACATTCAAACACTAACAAGGTGTAAGGTCAACTAATATTTTATCTTCCGAAACTTCGTTATTTTTGAGAATGGACTAAATTGATACTTGTTCCTGAATTAACAAGCATAAACTGGGACTGACCTAGACAAAGCAGAACATGTGTCACCTAATTAAATAACCCTGTATGGTCTGGTTATCTGGAGAGCCAGTGATAGCAAGACTTTGCAGTGTGCAGTGAACACGTCAGCTCTGAATTCTGTTTATGATCGCTGTGAGGATTTTCTTACCTCACTTCCAAAACCAGGGGACAAGTACCTCCCTTTATGTGTTAAAAACAAAAATGAAGAGCATGTTTGTGGTCACAAAGCAGAAAGCTCTCTCATGTGACCACAGCCAAGGCCATGTGACACCTTGCTGATTTGGCCTTCCACATGTTGTTAACTCAAGAAAGAGTGAGCAACAAGCTGAAGAACCTTCCCATGGCCTCGCCAGCGCTGTCACCATCTTCAGCCACTCTGGCACGAGGGGAATGTCACCTCACTGTAAATAACCTTTGAGGGCTAGATTTCACTGCTAAGTGCACGTCAACTCTTGCCTTCACTAATTCAACAGCCCCCCACCTCCGTCTCTTAACTGCATCTACTCATGCTCCTCCATTCCATTATCCCTCTGCTATCAGAAAAATAAGTTTGAAATCCAAATCTAATCATACCATTGCCTAAAAATCTTAAAAAAAAAAAAAAAAACCAACATTTCATTGGTCTGTCACTTCTGAAGCCACAAAACTCCCTCATTCACTGCCTCCTATGATCACGTTCCATTATTTCCCCTTGTAGACAACCCCCGGCTTCACCGGGTTATTCTCCAGTCTAAGTACATTCATGGCAGGATTCCATGTCTCCGATACCTTTGTGGGCACTGTCCTTGCACAGCAGTTTCTTCTCTTACCTCCCTTTCTGTCTTCAAATGCTGCTTAACCCTTAAAAGCCCAAACCTTCTAAAAACCCTCTTTCCCACCTCCAGGATCAACTGCTCTCTGCATGCTCATGGCATGCTATCACTTACAAGGCAGACACTAACCTACAGCTGATCCCTCCTACTGGAGAGAGTGCAGAGAGGTAGGCGTTGTCTTGTGTTTTTTTCCCAGCGTCGGATCTGTGATGGTTAATCTTCATTGTTAACTCGATTGGCTCAAGAATTAAGAGATACACACCTCTGGGCCAGTCTGCAAGGGCATTTCCAGCCTAGATATAAAGAGGCCCAAGGGAAAAGGAGTGCTGATTTTGTCTGCCTATCTTCACTTCTTGCTGGTGAGTGCATCTGCCCTGTTGCTGACATCAGAACCCAGCTTCTTCAGTCTTCCAGTGTGGACTGAAGAGCGCAGTTCCACAGGAATGCTACAGCCTTCAGCACCAGATTGGGACAGCCTCGGGTACTACTGAGCAGCTACTGAGTTGTCAGCCTCTCCAGCCCGCGGACGGCAGTGGCTGGCTGAGTCGGCCAGTGTCGGTCCTGTGAGCCAGTCTAATACATCCTCTTTGCAATACACATTCATTCTCGCAGTGCTGCTCCTCCAGAGAACCTTGACTAGTCAGTGCCTGAGAAATTAACAAATAAGTGAATGATGTTGGACTTGAAATGATGTTGGGGCTTTGTTCTTTTAAAATATTCAGGCCATTCTGGCTTGGCTGCTAAAGACTTTGCTCACACTAAGAGAAGGCAGAGAGGAAGAGTTGGGAGGGTAGAAGTGGAATTAGCCGTAGGAGGTTGAATAGATTTTTGGTTTGGGGGCTGGAGGGATGGCTTAGTGGTTAAAGCACTTGCCTGCAAAGTCAAAGGACTACAGTTTGATTCCCCAGGACTCACATAAGCCAGATGCACAAGGCGGCGCGTGCATCTAGAGTTCATTTGCAATGGCTGGAAGCCCTGGCGTGCCTATTCTCTCATTCTCTCTCATTCTCTCTCTCTCTCAAATAAATAAAAATAAAATATTTAAAAAAAGATTTTCGGTTTTGCCTGCTGGCCTCTGGAGATTCCCTCACCATAGAGGCCTGGGGTGGGGGGTTGGGCAACAACAGGATGCTGTGTGGCTGGAGACTAGCAAGGATGGCACCAGATTTCTTGGCCAACCTGACTTGGTACAAAAAGCTCTGATCAGAAGTGGAGAACAGGGCCCAGAGAGTGGAGTACTGGCAAAGAAAACAAGCTCCTCTCTTTACCTTTACCCATCGCGTTCTCTGAGCCTTCTCCCTTGTCCACAAGCTACGAGAACTTCTTTACTTGAGCAGCACCGTGCCTGTTCCTCCTTTCCTCCTGTGACTCTGGCCTTGCCCTCTGGAGAGGCCCAGGAGTCAGCTGTCCTTGATTTTCCCTTCTCAACCTCCTTCTTGGTGATATGTGCTTAGTAACACACCTTTCCTGGTTTCTACCGCTGTCATCTTACAGAGGTGTTGGGGCGATGAGAGAAGTATGGCCTTGACCGGAACCTAAAATAGGAAGTTCAACAGAAACCAGTTCCTGTGAGCTACCCCAGCCTCATTCTGAAACCACTTAATCCTCAGACCCTGGCTTGGTAGAGGGGCTTGGTTATGCCTTTTCCCTGGCCCCAACACTGACCCCTCTCTGCAAAACTGTTTATCTGCTTTTCTCTTCTTTGCCCCAGTACATTTTGGCAGCTCAATTAGTGCCTTGGAGATAGTTTCTTGAGTCTGAGCAATCCTCCTAGCCAACCTTTGCCCTCCCGACTTCCCTTTTCCGTCCTTGTATGAAGATGTTTGACAAGCTCTTTTCCATTTCATCTTCAAGCTGGCTGGCATGCTCAGAAGTTCTGAGACTGTCTTCCAAATGAAAAGCAGGTTAATGAAGGCAGATTTTCCAGCCTGCTCTTAGAAAGGGAAACAAAGACAGAGAGAACAGGTACCCTGGTGCATTGTTCCTAATTGTTTCTTTCCCCCCAAATCGTCAGTATAAAGCAGTCTAATTGAGTACTCCCCAGTGTGGCAATGAAGAACAGTGTAGCGCTGTGCCTGGTCAGTGATCTGACTCCACTCATTGCCATCTGGTGGTAGAAGGCTTTCCTCCTCTTGTACCAGATCAGGTGATAGTAGTAGATATTGTGCCGTGTGTCCAATGATTGGCTCATGCAACGGTGTGAAGGTTTGGACCCTTCAGCAATTCTGAAGAGCATACTAATTCAGTCGTCACTGGTGTCAGCCACGGGCATTAGCAAGCTTGCATCTAAGCCCAGCTTTATCTTACCCAGTCTTAGCTTCATGTGACAGGCTAATCCAGCTCATGGTCTACTTGCTGGGAAACCCAATGTGCAAAAATTCTCCTTCTTGGGGTTACCATAGTGAGCTTTACAGTCCCTTTAATCATGTGCAGTAGCAGCCCAGAGGTCAAAAGGAACAAACTTCTGGAAGCTCAAGATCAAGGTGTTTCCAGATCTAAGGCAACAAGGCTCTTGTTTCCAATTAGCGGGGATATGTTACTGTGATTTTTGCAAACTTCTCATGCAGTACTGTTACAAAATACTATCTGCCTGTCTACAACCCATTTACCTGTTCGTCATCCACCTCTCATCCATCCATCTATCAAGCTCTCTATCATCTGTCCATCCACCCATCTGTGCTAGATGCTGTTGTTGCCCCAGAGTCCCTTAACTGACTGACACATCCATCAACCAGCTGTTAGAACTTCTCATTCAAAATCCCTCTGACAACACCCTCTTCTAGAGAGTCGCCCTTCACCAAAGGGAGCTGCTTTTCCTGGGGGCTGGGCACCCACTTCCCCTTCTCTGGTGGCAGACCAGATGACTGACTGTCTGGAGGTGTGTCTCAAAGTGAGACAAACACTGTAGATGCCCAGGACATCGAACTGAAGCCAGGTTTCAGTCAAGAGAACATTCTTGCTTAGCCTTCGTCCAGCTTAGCTGCCCTCCATCTTTTTTTCTTCTTCTTTTTGTTCTGAGTACAATGCCCGATAGATAAATGTCCAGGAGAATAGTCCCCATCTTGGGCTCTGCTTCTGTAGGAGCCTGTCATAAACATCTGATATGAAGATATGTTAGCAAACAAACCCAGAACAACAACCAGCACTCACTGAAACAATCTGGAATTGGATTGTGGTGAAGATCTTCTTGCTGGTAGTTGGTGGAATACTGATGGTCCCTGGCAGTCTGCAAAAATGTGATTGCTGAACCCAGAAGGGGTTACATTAGCCGGCTCAATGTCTGGAGAAGCCGGAAGGTGTTTGAACTGCTTTGTTAAAGTAATGCCAACACAGAGGCTTAAAAGGCAGAAGTATATCTCTCATAGTTTTGGAGACTGAAAGTCCAAGATCAAGGTGTCTCCAGGTTTCAGAAGCAATGTTTCTTGTAAGGCCACTCTTCTTGAGTTGTAGATTACCTCCTTTGTCTCCATCCAGTCTCTATTTTGTGCATGTACAACCTTCTTCTCCCTCCTCTCTCTCTCTCTGTCTCTCTCTCTGTCTCCATATAATATCAGTCATCTTGGATCAAAGCCCATCTTCATTTTACCTTAACTACCCTTTCAAGAGCTCTGTCTCCAAATACAGTCACAGTGGAAGTTATAGTTTCCTCATCTGATTTTGGAGTGAGGGACACAATTCAGTTCATAACAGGACACTACACAGGGGGGGAAGGATGTTAGAAATGGAGTAATTTTGCTACTGACCATTCATATGTTGAAGAGATAAAATGGCAGGCCTAGATCTAGAATTAATAATTGAAAGCAAAGTGGCAGCATTTAGAGAGAAGCTCCATGCCTATAGCCAGAGCAGATAGGCTGAGATCCAACCAAAGGGTTTAACTGTCAGTAGTAAAGCTTGAGAAAGACTGGCTTCTCAGCCTGGGTGAGTCACACTGAAAACAGTTCAGATAGGAAGTTGTGGGGCCCTCACCCTTGTAATGGGAATATCTGCATGGAGAATATTTCAGAATGCCCAGAGTTTTCCACACTGACTCTGCCCTATTGGTCTCTGCTTGGTTGAAGGTGATGCTGAAACCTCTAATGAGGCTTTGTAACAGTCCAGTTCTCACTCTCCTCAGGATCTGTTCCCACCTGTCTTTCTGGCCACCAGATCATCAATTGGGGCCCAATCTCAGCAGAGCCAGACTAGGGAATTCCTGGGCCTGCTAAGGGATTAGAGGATTATATCCAAAGCTTCAGGGCCTGGTACAATCTAAGAGAGTAAGGAACCATGAGTGGATCCAGCAGGGTCTCAAGTGGGGAGGGACCAGAATATAAAGCTGTATAGAAAGAGCTTTTCAATATAGGGCATTCTCCCATGACACAAAATACAACACCCTGGCAAGGACCACAAGTTTTAGATCTAAAACTCTGCTGAGATGCCTCTTCGAAGCTTGACTGAAGCATTGGCTCATATAAAAACGGTTCCAAGACTGGTCATGGCAAACAGAGTAGGAAGATACCAGAAGATGGAAAGAAGTGGGCTGCTTGAGCAGGCCTGTGATACAACAGCAGAAGGTCAACCTGCTACCTATGCTTCTAAGAAAGCCCTAAAGAACTCTGTGTACTAGGGTGATGAGGAAAGGGCTAAGGAGAAGGCAGGCATGTCACCAGAAACCTCAGGAGCAGGACTTATGGAGATCTCATTACTGAACTGGGCTCCCTACCAGAAATGGAATGACCAAATCCCAGAATGGCCGAGGCCCACTGAAAGCACCTAGTTGTCAGAATCAAGGGGAACATAATTCCTGTTGTTACTGGTATGGTTGGAACAGATACAGAAAGCTTGGCCTGTAGGGAATTCTGGAATACTGTAGACCATAGTATTCCCAGAAGTAAGATAGGTAGTAGCATAGCCAGCAAGGATATGTAAGCCTACTTCCTAAATTCCAATAGAATGTCAAGATCTCTTGCCTGGTTTCTGGACCTGTTGTCATACAACAACTCAATGGTTTAAAGGTAAGTCCAATTTCCATGAAGAAAGTTCCCATAATGCCATGGTAAATGTGTACCATAGTGACTCCCCCGGTGTTTCCTCAAAAGACCTGTAGTTATTTACTTGCACAGCCAGGCACCAGAAAATTGGACTCCTAAGAGCCTTTGAGGTCTGTTGGAGGCAAGGCCTGAGTTCACACTGATATCTGGGCACACAAAACTCTCCTCTTAGAGAAGGCAGAGGGGTCCAGGTAATAGCTGGGGTTCTGGCCCTGGCGTGTCTTGAAATGAAATGATCCACTTGTTGGCTATTTCCCTAGATTCTGATATATAATTGGAATGGGAATATTTAGCAAAACATTATAACCTTTACATTAGTATGTTGACCTATAGCATAAAGACCAGTGCATAAGAAAGGCCAGTAGGATGCCCTAAAAACTCCATCCCTCCACTTCTACCAGGGCAGGAAATGAAAAATGATATCTTATTCCAAAGAAGATGGCAAAAATAACTGACATCCTGACTAATTAAAAAGATAGTGAAGTGGTGGTTCCAGTTATCCAGGGCAACGGTTCCCATCTTATATACCTTAGAGGTCTAGCTTCTGTAAAACCCTGACAGGCCATGCATCATGGCAGATGATAATGGCTAGTGCAAAGATGACTAAATAGTAAAGCCAATTGTAGCTACTATATACCAGTCACCATAGATTTACTAGAGTGGATTAACATGGCCTTGGGTAAATGCTATGCTGCTATTGATCTGGTGTATTCATTTTCTTAGCCCGTCAGCAAGAAAGATCAAACACAGCCAGCATTAATATGGAATAGACAACAATATGCATTCACTATTCTTGCCTCAGGAAGAATGTTAATTCTCCATTCAGGATGCATTCTAAAGTGTCCTAGACTCTTTGAATATCCTACAAAACCCGAGAATGGTCCACTGTATTGACACTGTCATGCTAATTGGACCAATGAGAAAGGATTCATGCATTGCTCCTGACACTGAACAGTTATGACAAGAAGGCTGTGTGAAAGCTGAAGCCTGTCCCCATGCAGTTCTTTCTGGATTCCTGTTTTGAAGGCATCGTGATCCCTTCCTCCCACATGTGCTCCCATCACTGTATGATGCCATCCACCATGATGTCTTCAACGAAGCTGAGCTAAGGCTCGTCCTGGGAGCTAAGTCAACCTCCTCCCTTTAATAATTAACCTTCTTCATATATTTGCCAGATAATGAAAAACTGACTCATGCACCTTGCTGTTGTGGGTCTCTGAGGAAACTGACTTATCAGAACCCAGGGGACACTATATCTGGATGTAGTAAAGGTGGTAGGAAAAGTAAGTGGTTCAGAGTTGTGCAAAAAGTGGACTGAAGCAGTTTAGTCACTGATTTCTGATATGCTTGGTATCTGACCCTGTGGTGGATCTATTCAGGTGTCCCCCGTACACTTAGGTGTTCTGAATGCTAGTTCCCAGCTGATGGAGATTTGGGAATTAATGCCTCCCAGAGTCAGTGTATTGTTGGGGTTGGGCTTGTGGGTATTATAGCCAGTGTCCCCTTGCCAGTGTTTGGCACACTCTCCTGTTGCTATTGTCAACCTTATGTTATCCAGGGGTGATGTCTACCCTCTCTGCTCATGCCAACGTTTTCCCCTGCCATCATGGAGCTTCCCTTCGAGGCTGTAAGCCAAAATAAACTTTTTCCCACAAGCTGCTCTTGGTCAGGGGATTTCTGCCAGCAGTGAGAACCTGACTGCAACAGACCCACATGCCCTTCACCTCATGTGAGTTTTGCCTACCTGACTTGACAGGCTTGAGTCTCTGGACTCTGGAAGCTGAATTTAGCTTGTGACTGGAACGGGAGGGTAGACAGAGGTCCTCAAGGTGGGACCTAGCTTCATGGTGCATTAAGTGTTTCCATTTTCACTTGCCATGCAATCCATCTGAAGCCACTTCCCAACTGAGAACACATTTTTACCTAGCTGACAATCTCTCCTGCATCCTCTGTCTCCTTTGTTTCTAAGCGTGTAGTTGAGCAAGAATCTCTACTCAGGCTCTGCTGCCAGATTTTATGCACATTTAGGAGTGTGTTCATTTATTTTTCAGTACAATGTATTAGCTACTTTTCTCATTGCTGTGACAAAATACCTGACAGAAATCAACTTAAGAGAGAAAAAGTTTGTTTCAGGTTACAGTTTAAGAAGGGATACAGCCCATCATGGTTGGAAAGGCATGGTGCAGGAGTGAGAGGTAGATGGTCACATTGGGTCAGGAAGCAGAGAGTGGACAGAAAGTGGGACTGGATTATAAAATCTCAAGTCCTGTGCCTAGTGACCCACTGCCTCCAGAAATGTCCCCAAAGCTTCCATAACCCTCTTAAACAGGGCCACCAGCTGGGGCCTAATGTTCAAAGGCATAAGCCTATGAGAGACACTTCACATTCAAGCCACAGCCTGCTGTATCTCTTTCTCCAGTGTCACATAGACTCAGTAGTCACAGTGACCTCCCTGGACCATGTTCAGTGAATACATGACCCACAAATACTTAAGCCTAATTTACTTTTGGTTTCTTATATCTCATTTTTTGAACAATGGACAATTTTCAATTAGCAAAATTGGACTAGTTCAAACTGAGTAAGTGGAGTCACATTAAATTATTGTTCTTCAACTTCCTGAATTCAGCCATAGAAAGTTAAGAAAGAGAGGACGCATGCACGCACACACACACGACAGAGAGAGAGGGGGGCAGAGACTTTTAAAATTTTTATTTATTTATTTATTTATTTGAGAGAGAGCTAGGCAGAAAGACAAAGAGAGAAAGAGAGAGAGAGAGAGGGGAGAGAGAGAGAGAGAATGGGCATGACAGGGCCTCTAGCCACTGCAAACGAACTCCAGATGCACATGCCACCTTATGTAGCTGGCTTCCATGGGTACTTGAGAATCAAAAATGGGTCCTCAGGCTTCACAGGCCAGCGTTCTAATCCTCTAAGTCATCTTTCCAACCCAAGAGAGACTTTTATTTATTTACTTATTGTTCTGTCTTCCACAGCTCAAAATCAAAGAAAAATCAAAGGAATGAATTTTTTTTTTTTTTTTTTTTCTTCAAGGTAGGGTTTCACTCTAGTCCAGGCTGACCTGGAATTCACTCTGTCTTCTCAGGGTGGCCTTGAACTCACGGCAATCCTCATACCTCTGCCTCCCGAGTGCTGGGATTAAAGGTGTGCGCCACCACGCCCGGCAAGGAATGAATTTTTGACCTTTAAACTTCCAATATCCCAGCGTGGGAGATTTCAAGAATTTTCAAGGAGTGTTTTGGCAATTCCGATTTTAACCTTGCATGTTTGATTTTAAAGCAGACTTTCCTGCTTAAGAGGAAACTTGACTGCAATGAACTATTGAGGCATTCTAGAACCTACCCTCTGATTTCATATTGGGCTTCCCCACTTTGGTCTGAATTAGTGAAGTTTGACTAAATGTGGATAGAAAGTGACTTGCAAATTATATGTAAATGTGTATAAATTAGCAACAGATATTTGAATAATTTACATATACAGCTCTATAATTAGGCAGCAACCTGGGAGAGAAGGGCAGTGGGCAGGGCACCCAGGAAGCTGGGAAGGCAGCCCAGAAGTCCTGGGGTCCCCACCTCTATGTTAATGAGGCTCAGTATTCCTTTCCCCAGGTCCCTTAGCATAAGACCAAAAAGATCTAAACTCTGTACGTTGGCTTTTGGGTGTCTGGTTTTGCTAAGATTGAGGAGTCTTGTTTGTGCTGCTCAGGGCCATGTCTTCTGTTCAGTGGAGCCCAGTGAGAGGTCATGACATTCAGCATCTAGATGTCTCAGACCTATTGCTCAGAGTGACCAAAAATCACTCTCTGATCTTTAGTTTCCTCATCCGAACACTGAGATCTGAAAGAATTACTCGTTCCCATGTTATTTCCTGATACTATAAAGTGGGGATGAGATTATGTGTGGAAACGATAAAATCTGCTAAGTGCATTTTATTTAAACATTTTTCAAGCAATTTTCAAGTTATCATTCAAAGTAATGGGTTTCATTATGGTGTTTTTGTAGATATATGTCATTACACTTGGTTTTTATTTGCCTTCCTCCCCCACTACCCTCTCCATTCTCCCTGCCCCACTCTTGCTAGACACTTTCTCTCCCCCCCAATAGCACCCCCATCTACTTGGATGTCACATGTATTCTAGTGCCCTCTTTTCTCTCTCATCCTCCCTTAAGATCTCTTATACCACCACCACCCCTTTTTTTTCGGTTTTTCAAGGTAGGGTCTCGCTCTAGCCCAAGCTGACCTGGAGTTCACCCTGTAGTCTCAGGGTGGCCTTGAACTCATGGCAATCCTTCTACCTCTGCGTCCCAAGTGCTGGGATGAAAGGCATGCGCCACCACGCCCAGCTTCTTCTACCCCTTTGATAGTCCCCTTGCTACTTTCATATCCTACATGTCCATGAATATACACACATGTGAGTTTCAAATTTGATTTTTTTTACCATACCTGATTGCATTTAGTAAACAAGTGGCATATTTAAGATTTAAACTCACATTTGTCTGTCTTCATAGCCCCACCACCTCCCATTGCCTCCGCCAGAAGCAAGTCTGAAGAATGGTTCATCCCCACACCACCCACTCTCCTAAGCTGCTTGGCCTCCAGCCTCACACTGAAGCCAGCAAGAGGCCTTTCATGCCTTTTTCACCTTGTCTTCCACACACCTCTGCTTCAACACATCTCCTGGCAGAATATGCATCAGTGAGTGCTCAGGTCTTAGGGTCCATATCCATCTATGGACTTATCTCAGTGTTTCCCATTAGCCTGAAACAATAAGGGGAATGATGCAATTTCTTACTTACTTGTTGGCCAGCCATCTTTGAAGGAGTAGCTACAGGTCATAGGGAAATAGAAAACACGGGATGAAGAATCACCATCTACTTGCCATGGATTTTTTGTTTCTTTGTTTGTTTTTAGTATCCAGTTTACCATCCAGGCACATCTGTGCTTTGAAGCCAGCCTGGAGGACAGTCTGTGTCTAGGGGGAAAGCGCCGAGGGTCTGAGCCATTCCTGGGCACACACAGAAGGGGTGGAACACCCACCATGGGAAGATCACTGGGTACGTTAGACATGCATGGAATTTGCTATTGTCTTATGATTGTCAAGGACACTCAGAACAGACCGCCAGATCTTGCTTACCTGTCCTAACTTGCATCCGCCTCTCTGTCCCTCAACCTGCCCACTGCGCACCAAGTCATAGAAAACCGATGGTCACCTCAATTCTTTGTTTACATTACCTTCTCCACCCCAGATGGCTTTTCCTGCCCTACTCATTTTGTTAATGCCTACTGCCCAATTCTTCCATTCAGATTGATGTGTACGAGGAATCTGCTGTGTGCTGATCACTGGGATACACACTGGCACAATGGTACATTGAACAAAGACCGCCCCTTCCTACCTAGCTTACGTCTGCTGAGCCACTTACCACTCTGCTCACATAGTGCAGCCTTTCTTGACACCCACCCTCTCAACAGGCACTTGCCAGTGTCTAGCCTGTTCTCATGCCTTTAACATTGCACGGGCTCCTACAACACTCCACATTCTCCCCTCTCACACTCCCTCTTTCCCGTCTTTCTTCCTTCCATCTCTCCTTGCTCCCTCCCTTCTTCCAACTAGCAGCCATCTTCTTTGTCGCTCCTTGGAATTCATAAGGCTGATCCTTGAAATGAGAAGGTGACTACTTTCAAACAGATAAAAGAAAGCCCTTCTTTTCCCAGAAGATAATTAATTTGTGTCACTTGCTGGTCATGGAACATAATTGAGGCCAAGGGCTTAAGAAGGCCCCGAGAAGGAATTAGACACGTAGTCCCACCGGAGGGAATGTATCACTCATTCTGCTTCCTGTCCCTGGAGGGTGAGGTTAGTGAGCTCTGCCCTGTGCTGGGTAGCAAAGAGCTTCGCAGCCTGTTAAGCAGCCTACCCAAATACAGGGAAGAGAGAGCTTCCAGTGCTAGAGAGCCAGAGCCAAAGGGTACACGGAGCGTAAGTCTATAAAGCCTTGAATTCAAGTTCTGGTCCTATTGTTTACTTAGCTAAATGATTCTGGCTTTTCAAAGCCTCCAGTTTCTTGAAGCCCAAGCCTACCTCCTATGTGTTTCTCCTCCCTGAGCTGCAGTGAGGCTCTGGGAATGAGAGCTCATGAAATGGCTGGAGAAGCTGGAGGATGCCAAGGACTGGACCATCCCCCATCCCCCTGCCCACCATGGATACCCAGTTTCTTACATTTGAATGCAATAAAAGGCTGGATCCTGGAGAGGAAAGGATGCTTCTGAAATCTACAACCCTAAGCTTCAGTCTAGGCTACAGGGGCCACCATGCAGGCATATGGGGACTCTCAAGTGAGATTCTTGAAACAGAAGCAATTTTAGCACCCCTGAGTCCCAGGTGGATACACACTGGCACAATGGTACATTGAACAAAGACCTTAGGTTGTTGCCCCTTCCTACCTAGCTTGAGACAGTCGTACTTAACACCTGCTGGGAGCCACTTACCACTCTGCTCACATAGTGCAGCCTTTCTTGACACCCACCCTCTCAACAGGCACTTGCCAGTGTCTAGCCTGTTCTCATGCCTTTAACATTGCACGGGCTCCTACAACACTCCACATTCTCCCCTCTCACACTCCCTCTTTCCCGTCTTTCTTCCTTCCATCTCTCCTTGCTCCCTCCCTCCTTCCTACTAGCAGCCATCTTCTTTGTCGCTCCTTGGAATTCATAAGGCTGATCCTTGAAATGAGAAGGTGACTACTTTCAAACAGATAAAAGAAAGCCCTTCTTTTCCCAGAAGATAATTAATTTGTGTCACTTGCTGGTCATGGAACATAATTGAGGCCAAGGGCTTAAGAAGGCCCCGAGAAGGAATTAGACACGTAGTCCCACCGGAGGGAATGTATCACTCATTCTGCTTCCTGTCCCTGGAGGGTGAGGTTAGTGAGCTCTGCCCTGTGCTGGGTAGCAAAGAGCTTCGCAGCCTGTTAAGCAGCCTACCCAAATACAGGGAAGAGAGAGCTTCCAGTGCTAGAGAGCCAGAGCCAAAGGGTACACGGAGCGTAAGTCTATAAAGCCTTGAATTCAAGTTCTGGTCCTATTGTTTACTTAGCTAAATGATTCTGGCTTTTCAAAGCCTCCAGTTTCTTGAGGCCCAAGCCTACCTCCTATGTGTTTCTCCTCCCTGAGCTGCAGTGAGGCTCTGGGAATGAGAGCTCATGAAATGGCTGGAGAAGCTGGAGGATGCCAAGGACTGGACCATCCCCCATCCCCCTGCCCACCATGGATACCCAGTTTCTTACATTTGAATGCAATAAAAGGCTGGATCCTGGAGAGGAAAGGATGCTTCTGAAATCTACAACCCTAAGCTTCAGTCTAGGCTACAGGGGCCACCATGCAGGCATATGGGGACTCTCAAGTGAGATTCTTGGAAACAGAAGCAATTTTAGCACCCCTGAGTCCCAGGTCTATACCCAGTACTAACCAGCTGTGGGGATGTCTGGCAGGTCCTTTGTCCTGTCTTGACTCAATTTCTTCCTCTGTAAAATGGGCAATAAGCATTGGAGCCAAGAGGATTATTCCAAATAATACTGAACACTGTTTTGGTTTAGCTTGACCAGGCCCACATTTTCCAGGACCCCTTATTAACATCCCATGATTGTTGATACTCCCAGCAACATGCCTCTGGAGTATGTGGCAAAGCCTGACCTTAGGTTGTTGCCACTAAAACATTTTGTAACTCTGGGCTGGGAGATGGCTCAGCAGGGAAGAGTATTTGCCGTGCAAACAAGAGGGCCTGAGACAGTCTGAGATCTATTACTTAACACCTAAGTAAAAAGCTGGGCATGACCACTCATGCCTTTAACACCAGTTCCATGGTGAATAGAAACAGGGAAATCACTGGGCCTCACTGGTTACCCATCTGACTGAAAAAACAGAAGCTCTGGTGTCAGTGACAGACTCCATCTCAAAGGAAGCAATGTGAACAGCTGTGTGCCGATCACTGGGATACACACTGGCACAATGATACATTGAACAAAGACTGCCCCTTCCTACCGAGCCTACGTCTGCTGAGCCACTCACCACTCTGCTCACATAGTGCAGCCTTTCTTGACACCCACCCTCTCAACAGGCACTTGCCAGTGTCTAGCCTGTTCTCATGCCTTTAACATTGCACGGGCTCCTACAACACTCCACATCCTCCCCTCTCACACTCCCTCTTTCCCGTCTTTCTTCCTTCCATCTTTCTCCCTCCCTCCTTCCTACTAGCAGCCATCTTCTTTGTAGAGGAGGATACTGAACGCCCTCCAATGGCCCCCTGCATGTATGCCTAAGGGTCAGGTGCATCTGCACACACATGTGAATACATCACACATACACACATAGACCAACCACACATACTGCACACATACAAAAACTATTGTGTCTCAGTGAGAAACACAGTGGTAACTGCACACACTGAGAATTGTCTGGTGGTCAGTTCTGGTCTGTGTTTCACTATGGTAAATGATATTCACCCAGCTCTTCTAGTTCAAGGGTGGCAGGGGGCCCAGGAGATAAAGAAGCCTGGTGGGTCATTGGGAGGGCACTGCAGGTGCAGGCATATCACTCACTTTGCAAACTAGCCCACTGATGCTCAGTATGAGTGGAGTTTTGGGGAGTTGGCAGCAGGTACGTTAAACTGATATGCTTGCTACCTATAGAATACCAGTAAAGAGGAAAACCATGTGATGTTGCTCAGCATTGCCACAAAAATGCACTGAGTGCTTACCCTGAGCAAGACATTGCAGTGACCACCAGAGAAGGCCCCAGTGTGAGTCAGACACAACCCTGCACCTGAGGTCTTCTCAGCCAGGGAAGGCGAGGACAGGAAGCTGCATGCAGACAGGTAATGGCACCTGTTCTCAATCATGGGCTGGGTTCTAGGTAAGCCTGGACTGTGTGAGCAGGGGATTTCTGAGCCCTGCCTATTTGAAACAAGACACATTATTTCATTTCAGGGACTGACATTGGAACAGAGAGATTAGTGCTCTTTACAAGGGAGAACTTTATCTTTATTGAGAACTTCAATATATGAACACACAACAATTTGATCATAGGCCTATCCCTTTATCCTGTCCCCTCTTTCCTCATCCCCTAAGGACCCTCCTCTGTCAGGATCATCCTTTCTCAGTTTTGTTGTCTCCTTTCTTTTGTCCTCCTCCATCCTCCATGTCAAAATGTTGATGGGCTCAGAAACATGTTGGTTTTGTGGGCTATCACTAACCATCATGGGGTCATGCATGTAGTAACAGTACGCCCAAGCATGTCTATGAACCCAGTAGCTCTTATATTCTTTCTGCCCCCTCTTCTGCAATGTTCCCTGAGCCTGGAAGGGGATGGTAGAAATCCCCTTCAGTGTTGAGCTTGGGATAACCTCTTTGATGAGTTGAGAATCTCCTCGGTGTATACCACCAGCTCCATAGAGACAGCTCTTTGGCTAGCACTGAGAGCAGCTCCATATTCTCTCCATCAGAACCTCTGCAATGTTCCCTGGGCCTTGGCAGATGTGATAGAGATGACTCATCCAGTGCTAAGCCCTGAGCTTTCTCTTCTTCTTGCCATTTTTTTTTTTTTTTTGTGGAGAGAGACACAGAGAGAGAGACAGAGAGAGAGGGAGAGGAAGACAGAGATGGGCACACCTGCAGCCTCTTAGCTGCTGAGAATGAAATCCAGATGTGTGTGTGTGCCCCCTTGTGGTCAAGTGAGGCATTGCACCCTTGCGTCACTTTGCATCTGGCTCAACGTGGGACCTGGAGATTGGAACCAGCTTTCTTAGGCTTAGGAGGCAGGTGCCTTAACTGCTAAGCCATCTCTCCAGCCCTCTTCTTGCCATATTTGACAAGTCTGGGGTCTCCCTGGTATTTGCCACCATCTGTACACACAAAGTTCTCTAACCAAAAGTGAGAATAACATGAATTAAAGGACTTAAACATGCACACTTCAAAGGTTGTTCGATGGACATAATGTCTCTGTTTAGCCAAAGGACAGTGAAAGCTTCTCTCTGGGGTCTATCGTCTTCCAAATAATAGGTTTTTCATTGTAGTCTCAGTACCAGACATGAATTCCTTTCCACTGAACAGAGCCTTTTATCCAATCAGAGAACATTTGGTTACCCCTATAACTTACATGCCACTAGTGCACTACTGAGTGCATCTTGATGGCTGGTTTTGTAGCTTGGAGGATCTGTTATTGTTCAGACTATAGATGACTTTTCTCCCTCAGCAGCTCACGTAGCATCTTTTAGCAGTATGGCAGCTCACAAGGAAGGACTTTCTTTGGGAGCTTTTGAGATCTACAGAATTCCACTGTTTTATTTACGTAATTCAAATTCCCTGCCACAGCGCCTCCTCCAGATAACACAGAGTGCCTTTAGCACACTCTTAGTTTCCTAGGTAAAGACATTAAAAGTAGACTCAGAGTAAACTCAAGTATAATTTTATGGGACTTTGAGAGAGGAAAAAAAAACAAGAAAGGCAAGTTGGAAATCTTAGTAGCTGCTGGGAAGAGGGAGATGAGAAGAAGAGAGAGAATTCTGCTTTTTGAGTTAGAAGTCTATCAGGCAGGCTCAGCAAAGGAAGTCTATGAGAAGATGCATGAGGAAGGCCAAGAAAGATATAAAAAGAGAGAGGGAAACAGAATATGTATGGAGTGTTAGGGCAAGAAGGTTTAGGATTTGTGACAGCATCTATAAAAAAATAGAATCAAGGAAAAGAAAAGGTTACAATTTCTGAGGTAGGACTCAGAAAGCAGGCAGGGTCAGCAGTGAGGGTCTATAAGCAATTGCATGGAGGGAAGTGCTTCTGGGGCACAAGTACATTATATTATTATGGAGATGGTTATTCCTCCCATCTTCTTATGATGTCTTCAGGTGAATCATGTGTCTTAAAGTTTCTGGAATAGTTTCCTGAGGAGCACTTTCTGGTCCAGGCCTGATTGACAGCTCCATTTGGATTAACTCTTAAGGGAGGGAACAATAGTATATCTTTGCAATCTTACAATCTATTGGGCAATTTAGAATTGGTTGTGTCTCTGTCAAGGTCCAGAAATACAACTGAGACCTCATTCTTTTGACCAAAAAAAATCAGGTAACTATGTATTTAAAAGAATTTTTAAAAACTGAGGGTGATAAGGCCAGAGGACAGTCAATAAAGGACTTGCCTTGCAAGTATGCAAACCTGAATTTGATCTCTAGAGCCCATGTAAAAAAGCCTGGTATGGCTGGAGAAATGGCTTAGTGGTTAAGGCGCTTGCCTGCGATGCCTAAGGACCCATGTTCGATCTCTTTTTAGATACCACGTAAGCCAGATGCACAAAGGTGATGCAAGTGCAAAGTTGCATATGCACACTAGGTGGCACATGCACCTGGAGTTTGATTACCATGGCTGAGGCCCTGTGGTACCAATTCTCTCTCTCTAAAAAAAAAAAAAAAAAAAAAGCCTGGTGAGGTGGTGCACACTTGTAATTCCAGTGTTGGAGAGGTGGAGACGGGCATATCCCTGGATCCCTGGGGCTTACTGACCAGTCAGTATAGCCTGACCAGGCGAGTTCCAGGCCAATGAAAGTCTCTGACTTAAAAACTGGATGAGTATGCAGCATTCCAGAACAACCTTCAAGGTTATCCTCTTGCCTCCACTTGCCAGTATACATGCATGTGTGCATGCACACACACATATACACGAAAATTAAATGAAATAAATCCATAATGAATCTAGGAAGAAATATCTTTCTCTTTTCCCTTCATGGGTTTTAAGGAAACCCTGCTTCCTCCACCCCCCCCCATATGGTAGTTTAATCTTATGGAGGGGCAACTGTGATGCTTTCTCTCTCCTCTCACATGGTATTTCAATTTCTAAGGAAGGGAAATTATGATACTTTCCCATCCTTAAAATTAACGTGTTACCAAGGACACAGCAGTGAGACCCGAAGTTGATTAGGCGGGAGAAGTCAATCCTCGGTGACCTTCAAGCCTGCTAATATCTGACTAACTACCTAACATGGATCTGATTCACAGATCCCTGGTCTGAGCACCCGAATTAATTTCCTGTGGACATTCCTTGTCTTTTACAACTCCTTCAAGCTACAGGTTGGACATCTTCTTTCCTTAACGTAGTGCTGTGCAAACAATAGATGCTCAATAAAATCTGTGGCTAATTGATCGGGTGCCAGCTGTGGCTGCCTTGTCCTCAATTTGGGTTCATTTCTACCTTTTAAAAGCCCATGCATTATTATATTATCATTTTATGCAAACCAACTATCCTAAAAGACAGATAGTTAACAAACAGACTAGTAGATTAGGGATTGCCTGTGGGATTCATCCTAATCAACCAGCCTACTTATCTGCCTGTGATCAGGGCCCTGCATCTTTATCATTCAGCTGAGCGATGCAACATCCCAGGTTCCCAGAGGAGTAGAATGGGATTTCAATTACATATCCATTTTTTTTATCACTTCACTGAAATAACAGGGGCTCCCTGGATCTAAATTGCTAAAAACCAGTTTAAGTTAAGGAGACAAATAGACACTAATTATAGAGCAAAGTGGAGTCCAAAGCATCCAGGCAACTAACTGAGGGATGCCTTTGTCTATTCCTGTTGCCAGGCTGGACAAAACTGAAGCCTTCTCTCTGGCTTTCCCACTCATAGGAAGTCCTCCCCAAGCAGTGTAGGCAGTGGATAGGAGCGTGGGGAAGGGGTACTTAAAGAGCCACCTGTGGGGCCAGGGACATGGTTCAGTAAGTAAAGTGTCTGTTGTAAGCAAGAGGACCCGTGTTGGATCTATAATGTCCATGTTAAAAGCTGGGCATAGCCATGCATAACTGTAACCCCAACCCTGAGATGGGTGGAGACAGGAGGATTACTGGGGCTCACCAGTCAGTTGTCAGTCAATCTAATGGGAAAATGTTCAGTGAGAAAAATAGGATGGAAGACCAATCATTCTCTGGTGTCCACACATGTGCGTGCAGGGCATGTGAATCTATACACACATATGCACACACACACACACCACAATACTGCACACTCACACAAACACACACCAATGAAATCAAATATAAAATAAGTAAATAAAGGCACTGTCTGTGTAGGGAAGTATGGATGTTTCTCTTTTAGTTGTTGTTGTTGATTTTATTGACAGCCTCCATACACATACACAATATACTATGAGCATAATCCCCTCCCACCACCTTCCTTTGTCCCCCTTCCCCATCCCTACTCCACTGGATCCCTTCTTTTTTCCATTTCATCCCTGGTGTATTTTGATTTTATGTCATGATTTTTCCCCTCCCAGTTCCCATGTAGTACCTCTAGCCACTCTGAGGTAGTGAATCTCAAGACCACTTTGTGTCTGGAGGACAGTATTGTAAGTTCCTCCTTTTTCTTTGGCTCTTACATTTTCTTCCTGTGGCCTCTTCTATAATGATCCCTAAGCCCTGGAGGGTGTGATAGAAATGTTGTACTTTGCCGGGCATGGTGGCGCACGCCTTTAATCCCAGCACTTGGGAGGCAGAGGTAAGAGGATTGCAGTGAATTCAAGGCCACCCTGAGATTACATAGTGAATTCCAGGTCAGCCTGAGCTAGAGTGAGACCCTACCTCAAAAGAATAAATAAATAAAGAAAGAAAGAAATGTCTCACTTAGTACTGAACTCTCCATTGTCCCTTCTTCTCAGCCACTTTGATGAGCTTTGAGACCCCCAGTGGTCACCACCATCTGAAAAGAGAAGCTTCTCTCTAACCAAAACAGAGAGTAACACTCACATATGGGCATAAACATAAGTATTTACAGGGCAGTTTTGTGGGTATAATATATCCATTTAGCCAACCAACAGTAGCAGTTTCCATACTAGAGCTTATAACTGCCCCAGCCACAGGCTTTTGATTAGGTTTTTATTATCAGGCAGGAATTTCCTCCCATGAAGCAGGCCTCAAATCCAATCAGAGAGCAATTGGTTTCCCCCATAACACACATGTCACCATTGCATCAGTTGGTACATTTGGTCTCACTGACCAGCCATAAAGCTTGATTAAGACTGTTGATGACTTTTCTCCCCCAACAGGCTGCATAGCTCTTTCCAGCATTCTGACAGCTAGTCATCAGGGAAGAGGCTTAAATCTCAGATCCAGCTTGATTTCTCAGTGTCCTACAAACTAAGAAAATGACGTCTGTAGCAATAGTGTCTTACCATCAGTTCTGGCCAGTCACCAAGAGCATTGGCAATAGTCTGTAAGGTTTTGATGGCATCAGGGGTCTTTCTGACTAATGCTTCAATGGAATTCACTGAAATTTTGTGACAATCTATGGCTTTTGAATGTTTCTTATTATTTATGTGTTTATTTATAAGGAGAGAGAGAGAAAGAGAGAGAGAGAAAGAAAGAAAGAAAGAAAGAAAGAAAGAAAGAAAGAAAGAAAAAAGAAACAAAGAAAGAAAGAAAGAAAGAAAGAAAGAAAGAAAGAAAGAAAGAAAGAAAGAAGTAGAGAAAGAAGAAGTAGAGAAAGAGAGAAAGGATATGCCAGGGCCTTTAGCCACTGCAAATGAGTGCCAGTTACATGTGCCACTTTGTGCATCTGTCATTACATGGGTACTGGGGAATTGAATCCAGGTTGTTAGGCTTTGTGGGCAAGTGCCTTAACCACTAAGCCACCTCTACAGTCCTGGATCCATCTCTTTTAACCCTAGATGCCTATTACCTTGAAGGCCACGACACCTGTTTATTTTGTGTGATAATCTGTGTCATTAGTTGTCTGAATGCTTACACATTTGAAGGTGCCCTTAAGGCCCAATAAGTACTGCAGCTTACCAGTGAAAAGAGTAATAACACAGGTGTCAGGTGACCTGACTCATACCACTTCCACTGCCCACTAACTGGTCATTTGTCCTCTTGCACATCACATTTCTCTTTAGGTCACTGAGGCCCTATAGTGAGCTGTTAAGCATTTACTTTAACCAAGTTCCATGGAGGAGAGCCTGCATTTGTCCCTCTTGCCAATTTCCCTGGTGTAAACACGCCCACTGTGGCTGATTTCAACCTGCCAACCTGATGTGGCTAAATACAGCAACACCTGGGAATAAAGACACTGATCAGCTCTCATGAGAGAAAAGAAATGGAACTAGAGAATCGTAGGGAAAGAGCCAGAGGAAGAAAATTCATAAGAAGAAAGAAGTAATTTTAGAAAGGAAAGCGGAGCAGAGCACAATGGTTCAAGTAGAGCCCTGGCTGTGCTCCGTGAGGTTTCCATGTTGGGAGATAACAATATGAGTGTATGCGTCTATATGAGAAACAAAAACTAGCTGGTCTTGAACCTCTGTTAAGTCTGGACCCTGTCTAATAACAACTGAGCAGCCACCAAGAGCTTTTGAAGAAGGAAGTATTGTGATGAGAGATGCTGGAAGTCAATGGCTGTAGCCAGAGAGCATAAAGCATTTGGAGTGGAAAGTCTCCGGGGCACTAGTAATGGGAACTGGGGATTCTGGGTTTCAGGAAAACATGATGGGAATGGTGTATATGGGACAGAGGTCAAAAGAAGGAGTCAGTCATGATAAGTCCAGGGCTGTCAAGCAATTTGACCATGAGTCACAGAGTAAGGTGGCAGGTGATGTGTGGGAAGCCTGGAGATAGAATAAGCACAATGGGACTTAGAGTGAAATGAAGGAGGGTCTGAAAGCCACTGACGGATCTATGGGTTTCCCCTTTCCATTTCTGGCTATTTCTCTCATGGGCCACAATGTTGTGCTATCAGGGTTTTTGTGTCCCAGAACAAGGAATTGGACAGCGACACGTGGATAGTCGTAAAAACAAAGACAGTGACAAAAGACACACATTTAACGGCGGAAAGGGCCAGAACAAAGAGTGCTATAGCTCAAGTGACCCAGCTGTACAATGAATTAGGGCTTTTATGTCACATAAGGTGAGCTCCTTGGCTTATTTGCATAGCATAGATTTCTTGTGCATGTTCTTCTGGTACATGTTTTCTAAATAAAAAGTCATGCATCACATGTGTGGTTAACACCTTAACTCTCCACTCAGGGATGTGCAATTTTAGTAGAATAATGAGTCACAGGTCACCTTGAGACACTCTGGAGTGTTTCTGCCACACAGCAGGGCAAGACTTTAACAGCATCAGAGGGAGGAGAGGTTTTCAGCCAACAGGTTTCTTTCCTACACTTGTTTTCCAGCCTACGCATAAGGCCTTCTAGACCTCACTCTCATCCTACTCTCCTGCTTCCGTGGACCTCTCTCTGGCTCCCAGAATCACTCCTTCTCCTTTTATAGCTTCTCCTCTTTATTCTCTCTCCCACTGCCTCTCTGATCCCATGCCTTTTCTTTTCCCTCAGCAACTTGAACTTTTCCAAGTGAACTATGACCTTCTAGCCCACCCACCATCACCTGATTCATGATTCAGTTCCCTCTCCATATTTGTAATGACCAATCTGCTTGACTCCATTTTTTAAAACTTTATTATTATTTTTGTTTAAGAGAGAGGGGTGGGGGGAGAAAGGTAGATAGAGAGAGAAAGAGTAGAGAGAGAGAGAGTTGGCTCACCAGGGCCTTCAGCCACTGCAAACGAACTGCAGATGCATGTGCCCCCTTGTGCATCTGGCTTACGTGGGTCCTGGGGAATTGAACCTGGGTCCTTCGGCTTTGCAGGCAAGTGCCTTAACTGCTAAGCCATCTCTCCAGCCCTTGACTCCATTTTCACACCAAACACATTGTAGCAATCATCATCCCGAGTATTGGCTGGTCTTGATTCAGGTGTGTATTGCTGATCCAATATACTGGAGTCTGGTGGTGGTGCTAATGATGGGGTGGCATCAGAATTGGGGTCACGTGGCCAAAAGAACAGATCCCAGATATGATCTGGAGGGTCTTTGCAAAGTGGATCAGCAAAGTGTGCCTTTATACAGTTTTTAGGCTTCAGAAATAGAGAAACTTGTGGGGTCAAAAGTGACTGAAAGTTCATGAAACTGACTAAGGGCACCAATAAGGAGGTCAGTGACAGAAAAATAGGGAAATATAGTAGGGAAGCTGTAGAGATAGGGAAATAATGCATCGTTTTGGAGCAAGTTAAATTTCTCTGAGCTGTTTAGAAGATAGTTATCAAATGCCCACCATGAGCTAAGGATGGTGCTTGGTAGGTACTGATGAATAAACATTGAAGATGATAGGTGGTTATACACTAAAATAACAATGATGCTCCCATCTACAAAGCCTCTACTATATACAAGGTGCTATGAGTGTACTATTTCTTTTAGCATTTTCAGCCATCTGAAAAAGGAGATCTTGTTGGTTTCCTTTTGGGAGCTAGTGAGATCAGAACTCAAGTCTGTGCAAGGACAAAGCCCAGGCACTGTGCACTGTACAATGTGAAGACAGTGAGTCTGGATCTCCAGAGAGAGTAACACTGTAGATAGGTGTTTAGAATCCACCTTCATAAAAGTGTGAGCCACCATCACAGGAGGGGATTCTTTCTTTAAGAGAATAAGCACCATTAGATTTTTTTTTCCTCTAGAGAAAACTATGTTTAAAGATAAGAAAGAGAAGGATGATGTCAAAAGCAAGGCATGAAGGATGCCATCAGAAATGGGTGGAGATGTCACCACAGCTCAGAGAAGAAAAGAGAAGCTGGTGGTGACAATGTCAGACTGGTTCAGGAGACTGAGGAAAGGGAGAAGGTGCCAGGCTGGCTTGCTGGGAGGACTCCTGTGGGCCACTGAGGACTTGCCTAGATTGGTGAATGGCTACTGTGTTAGAGCCAAGGCTGCTGAGAAATCAATGAGCAGCATCACAGATGCTGTAGAAGGAATCACTTCATTGTAGCTTCTGGAGTGGGGTTCCTAAACCAGTAGGCTGGCACTGTGCACTGAAAACGTGGACCCAGGTAAAGATACAAATTGCAGGAGCACAGCCATCTATAGGTGACATTTCCCAGGTGACGCATCCCCAACAATGAGGACAACAAGCCTGGGGGAAGACAGCCTATCACCACATCCGGAATGCCACATCATTCCAGGCAAATATGTTGTGAGGCACAAAGGCCCACCGTAATGCATTTAGAAGGAAAGAAGGAAGGCACATTGGAAGATGGCCTGAAGCTGGCCACAGGGGTGAAGGCTTGTCATCCCAGCACTTGGAAGGTACAGGCAGAAGGATCAAGAGTTCAAGGTCATTCTCAGCTGCATAGTAAATTCAAGGCCATCCAGGATGTCATGAGATGTGGTCACAAAGAACAAAACAAAGAAACAAACGAACAACAACAACAACAAAAATAACACTGTCACAAAAGGAGGGGGTTCATTTTGCAAGAAAGCATCAGTGGAGGAATGACAGCTCTTCCGATGTGCATGGAGCATGAGTCACACAATACTGAAGCACACAGGGGAATAGCCACGAGCAAGACAGAGTCCTTGCCGCTAGTGAGAGGAAGCATGTAAACACACAGGAAAACACCAGGCAGTCTTAGTGCAGCAATGAAACTAAAACCTGTCATGTAGTAGGGAGGGCTGAAGGTCTCCTCGACAATCAAGGAAGAGCATACAAAGTGAATGGTATTTAAATGGCATCTGAATATTTAAAAAAGAGTGATCTTAAGCAATGCACAGTAGAGAGAAGTTATCTAGGTAAAAGGAGATACTCATACAGAGGGCCTGTTGCAGTCAGCTTTTCATTGCTGGGACAAACATCCTACCAGAAGCAGCTTATGGGAGGAAAGGTTTTATTCCAGGCTTACAAAATCCAGGGGAACACTGTCAATGGCAGAAGAAGCTGGCTCCCCTCCATAGATGCACAGCATTAAGACACCATTAAACAGCCAGTACTACCAATCACAACAGCAAGAGCCCAAACTCTTCTCCACAGACCTAGGGCTGGACACCAAGATCCACCCCCAATGACATACCTCTTCCCAGTAGGGCTCTGTCCACTGGAGGCTCAAGATTTGAGCCCGAACCTATGGGGCCACACATTTAAATAACTATACGACTTGAGTCTGAAACAGGCTTGACTTGATCAAGGAATAGACAGATATCCAGTGTGGTTAAAAGTTGCTCAAAGAGAAAAGAATAGTCATAAATGAGGTTAGACCAAGAATGGGTCTTTAAGGTCCAGGATACAGGATTTAGATTTTATGGTAAGTTCAAAATAAAAAGTTTACGGTAGGGTAAGAAGAAGAAGAGAGACAAATTTCTGTTTCACAATTGCATCATTTACAATGGCCAAAAGTTCGCCCAAATGCTCATCCCAACGGCTGATAGATAAACAGGCTGTGTATGCAATACAATGAAGTTTTATTCAGCCATAAGAAGCGATAAGCCTCTGGTATAGGGTTTAACAGAGGTGAGCCTTGAGTATACAATGCTAAGTGAGGCAAGCCAAACATGGAAGGGCTTCTGTATGACTGAGGCATTGCAATTACCTTCTTTCTGCTGGGAGCAAACATGACCAAAGGCAGCTGATGGGAGAAAGGATTTATTTCAGCTCACAGCCTCAAGGGGAAGTTTCATCATGGCAAGGAAAAGCACAGCACAAGCAGGAATCTGGCTCCCATCACTGCATATCAACAGGGAGGTAGTGTACAGAGTGATCTTCACTATGAACACCCAGCAGAGCTAGACTAATACATTTCAAGGTTCACCCCAGTGATTCACCTCCTCTAGCCTCCTCCCAAGGCCCCACAACCTTCCCAAATTGCCACCAGCTGGAAACCAGTTATTCATAACACATGAGCCTATAGGGGACATTTCATTCAAGCCAACACACAAGATATCGAGAGTCACTGGGCACATGGAGACAAAAGCAGGTAACTGTTATCAGGAGCTGGGGGTGGGTAGGAAATGTGGAGCCAGTGTTTGATAGATGTGAAGCTCTTATTTGGGGTAAGAGGAGAATAAATAGTGGTGGTTGTATGGGGATGTGTTTAATGTTAAAAATAGAATGGGGGGCTCAGTGGTTGGAGGTGTATGGTAGTGTCAAGATGTTTTAGGGAGAAGTAGCTGAAGTGGTAGCAGGGGGAGGGATATTATACCTACATAATGCCACCCAAAGAGAGGGTAGTTGTTTTTTTTTTTTTTTTAATTATTGAGAGACAGAGAGGAAGAGGCAGAGAGAGAGAAAGAGAATGGGTGCCCCAGTGGCCTCTCATCGGCTGTGAACTAATTCCAGACACATGTGCCCCCTTGTGGGCAAGTGCAGCTTGCTAAATGTCTGTCTTTTAGCCACATCTGGCTAAATGTGGGACCTGGAGAATTGAATGAGTGTTCTTAGGCTTGGCAGACAGGCACCTTAAGTGCTCAGCCATCTCTCCAGCCCAGGGTAGAGTTTTAAAGAGATAGGTTTGAGTGCAATTTTTTTTTTCCTAACAGAGTAGTTCTGAACATTAATGATGATGGGTGGGAGAGAAGGGTGAGTACTGTTCAGTGAGGCTGTCATAGAGAAAATCCACACATGGATGAGTGATCCCCAGGAGTCCCAGCAACCCTCAGATCCCCACTCATGAGTTTTTGGGAACTGTGCTACTTTCTCGGTATTGTGATAAAATACCCAACAAAAGCAGCATATGCGACAAACAGTTTATTTTGACTCACAGTTTGAGGGTACACTCTATCATCGTGGGAGCAGCATGGTGTGGAAGGCACGGTAGGAAAAGCATGAGGCAGCTGGGGTAATCACATTGTGTCTGTGGTCAGGAAGCAAAGAGACAGGAATGTTAGTATTCAGCTCATTTTCTCCTTTTGATTCAGTCCTAGACCCCAGTCCATAGGCTGGTGCTCCTCACATTTAGGGTGTGTCTTTCTTCCTCAATTAAGCTTTTCTGGAAACACCCTCATAGACATACCTATAGCTTTGTTTCCATGGTGATTTTAAATCCAGTCAAGTTGACAGTGAAAATTAACCATTATAGGTGCCTTTGGAGAACACAAAAGTCAGACTACAGAAATGGGTCATGAGGAGATAGGACTACTGATTGAGACCTCACATTCAAGAAAATTGTCAGGAATATCAGAGCAAAAGGGGGTGAGTAGGATCACAGAGGGGGTTCCTGTGCTCCCTTTCTCCTTTCCTTTCTTTCCCCTTCCTTCCCCTTCCCTCTACTCTTTTATGAAAATGAAGAGAGTGGCCTTCTGCTATGTATCCTGGTAGAGAGCCCCGAGAGCTAGATAATGTAAGGTCATCTGATCATTTTAGGTCAGAACTTGGGCCCCAGGAACATTGCCCTCCCTCTCAAGCCAGGTCCCAGCTTCTGGTTCTTAAAGTCATCAGCACTTTCTTGACACCTCATCACAGGCATCCTCCTTGGCTCCAATCACTTCCTGCTGTGCACCCATAGCACACAGATTGGAGGTAACTTCACTCCAGAGAACCAATTAGCACAGACCCAGGCTGGGTAATTATGGTTTGATAAGATGCTATCAGTCGATATCCAGGGAAGATAAAGCACTAGGAAACCATTTCTCAGCAGGACTTGGGGTACAGTAATATGACTTGACTCTCCTGCTTTTCTCTGATCTTGCTTCCTACCCCTGCCTCTCCCAAACATTAAACTGGCCCCAGAGAATAGAGGGTGAGGGGATGGGAGAATAATAGTCCTTCAGAGAGACAGTAGAGTGAGAAGTGGCTGTTATTCAGAGCTGGCAGGGGACCATGTCAGGAGGGAAACAGATGCACCTAATCTGAATGGGATGATAAGGAAATGGACCCTGTGCCTCACTCAATATATAGGCAAGTGCCCAGAGTGTCCCTCCCCTGTGACTTAGACCTTCCAAGATCTCTTTCCCCCTTCCCTCCTCATGCCTTTGGACTTGGGCCAAACTGTTGCTGGGTGCAAAATGGTTCCTCTCTATTCTACTATCCAAAGCCACCTTTTCATCCACCCAGACCTCCCTGCATGCCTCTGACATTGCCATTGGTCCATTCTATGTCCTACAGCCTGAGGAATGGTTCCAAATGCACACATGCTAATGCCATCCCCCTGCTTAAAACTCAATAGCTTCCCTCTATTATTGGGATAATGTGAAGAGTGTTGGTATGACTGAGTTTTCTTTTCCCCTTCAGATCTTTTAAGAAGTAAAACATGGTCAATACTGTTGAAATCCCCTGTATGGCATTTTCCACCCCCAATTTGTAGTGGTCAACTTCTTCTTTGGTGACTTGAAATTTTATATTATTCTTATTTATTTTCAAGGAGAGAGAGAGAGAGAATATGAATGAGAGAGAGAGGAAATAGGTGCACTAAGGACCAAACTCCAGATGCATGCTCCACTTTGTACATCTGGCTTTACATGGGTAGTAGGGAATTGAATCCAGGCCATCAGGAGTTGCTAGCAAGAGCATTTACTGGCTGAGCCATCTCTCCAGCCCTTAATTTTTTTAAGTTACTAGACAGTAAAATTGAGTTCGATTTTGGGTGTATTGGTCTTGAACCTGAGTACATGTATACAGGCATTTAATATTATCAAAATCAGAATCCATAAATTCCATCATTACCCAAACTTGAACTACCTCATTATAGTTCCACTGCTCCCCTCTCCTAGTTCCCAACACAAACCCATTTGTCTCTAACCACTAGAGTTTGCTTTTAAGAGATGATATAAACAGAACACCCAGTGTATAGACATTAGGGTGTGGTGCATCCGCAGTTTCTCCTTTTAGTGGCTGAGTTGTATTCCCCTGCATGGACAGAACATGTAATAGCACACCATTTTGCTTCTACTGTCTGGTAACATGGTCCCTAAGTCTCCTATTCCCTTTCCTGGGGACAGTCCTCCATTCTTTCCTGTCTGTCAAATTCCTGTTCTCCTTCAGAGGCCAGCTTGGACACCTTTTCTCTGGGGGGAACCCCTTCAGACTCTAGAATGGTCAGCCCTTGTCACCTAGGTTCTTCTGCCAACCCTGTGCTTCTGCAATTAACTTGTTTCTTACTGTTCTGTCTGGTTATTTGTTAAATGGTGTGAGTCATTTGCCATTCTACGAGCCCCTCCCTGGGGCAAGTGTGCTGATCACAATTGTATTTCTATCACCTGGCAAATCTCAATAAATATTTGTGAGATGAATGAATGTTGTATTTACTCTGTATCCAAAGTATTCATTAAATCATCACTGATATCTAATGGATTTGTAAAGAAATGGATTTGTGTTTCCTCCTCAGAACGTGCATGTCTTCATTTTGTTTTCTCTATACTGCACAGATCACTTTACTAAGCTGCCTAGTATTCATAATCAGCCAAAAAGGAAATCAAGATAGTTTGGACTCATGTCTTGATATGATGAGGTAAAAATAATATAAGGACAGCTAAAAATAGACCTACCATATGACCCAGCTATACCACTCCTAGGCATATATCCTAAGGACTCGTTTCACTACCTTAGAGATACCTGCTCAACCATGTTTATTGCTGCTCTATTCACAATAGCTAGGAAATGGAACCAGCCTAGATGTCCCTCAACTGATGAGTGGATAATGGAGTTCTACTCAGTGGTAAAGAAAATCAAGTTATGAAATTTGCAGGAAAATGGATGGATCTGACAAAGGTTATACTTAATGAGGTAACCCAGGCCCAGAAAGCCAAACATCACATGTTCTCTCTCATTAACTGGATCCTAGCTACAAATTACTGGACTTCTATGTGAGTTGGAATAACACTTAGTAGCAGAGGATGGTATTGTATATATATAAGTAGAAGAACAGATTACTGGGGGTGAAAAGGCCTAAATGAGGTCAAGGGAAGAGATTGAGTAAAGGAAAGGTGGGGGAGGGCTAATCAAAAGCTAAGAGGGTATGAATAAGTCATATGGAAACCTACTTTTTTCGACAATGGAACAACCAGAAGCCATAACTTGTTACTAGAAAATTTTCACTGTCAGGGATGGGATACCTTCCAGTGAGTTGGTGGCCAGAGAGGTCATTGATACCCCCAAAACATTACAGGCATTGCCTAGGCTCTTGGTTTTCTACCAGGAATAGATGGTAAGACCCTACTTCTGAAGACTCCACATACTTGGGCTGCAAGGTCACTGAGAAATCCTGCTGGAGCTGGGCTGAAAACCTCCTCTGTGTAGACCAGCTGACAGAAAGCTAGAAAAAGCTATGCTGCATGCAGTTCAATGGGAGAGAGAGAAATCACCAGTGGAGATACTCAACAGTGGACACTGCAAGCCTTAAATTTGGCCAACCAGGCCAAATGAGCCAATGCATGCATTTAGTGGCATGTCTGTTATGGGGGAAACCAACTGCTCTCTAATTGGACTGGAGGCCTGCTCCATGGGAAGGAACACATCCCTGATACTGAAAACCTACAACAGGGGTAGTCATGAGTCCTAGGGGTGTAACATGTGCTGGTATCTGGCTAAATGTATATACTATGCTCACTAAACTGCCCAGTAAGCACTTCTCTTAATGTTCATAACCATATATTAATGCAACTCTCACTTTTGGTTAGAGAAGCTTCTATTTTCAGATGGTGGTGATCTTGGGATGACTCAGAAAGCACCATGGTGCTGAGAAGAAGGGACATAGGAGTGCTCAGCACTGAAACATCTCAAACACACCTTCCAAGGCTCAGTGTCCATTCCAGAAGAGGGGGCTGAAAAAATGTAAGAGCCAAAGGAAGGGTAAGACTCCTTACAACGTGCTCCTCCAGACACAAAATGGCCTGGATATCCATAACCTCACAGTGCCTGACACTACCTATACAAGACCAGTGTGACAGGAGGAAAAGACGATGATATGAAAAGAGAGACTGATTGAAAGGTGGAAATGTATGATGGAGAGTGGAGTTGCAAAGGGGAAAGTGGGGGAAAGGAGGGAAGTACCACAGGTTATTGTCTATAATTGTGGAAGTTGTCTTTAAAATTAAATAAAAACAAAAGAAAAAATATAAGGGGTGAGGCTGAAATGAAAGAAGAGAGGAATAATAATAAGAGATTTAAGGAAAAGGTAGAATGTGGACATTCTATCTTCAAGTCTGAGCTTCCTCACAACCAAAGACAAAGGGGAAGTCATCAGTAACAAATTTTGCATTGTCCCTAATTAAAATTTATACTTGTTGGGCTGGAGAGATGACTTAGCAGTTAAGGTGCTTGCTTGCAATGCCAAAAGACCTCAAGTTCGATTCCCCAGGACCCATGTAAACCAGATGCACAAGGTGGCGCATGCGTTGGGAGTTCATTTGCAGTGGTTGTAAGTTCTGGCATGCCCATTCTCAGTCTTTCTCTCTCTCTCTGCCGCCATCCCTCTCTCTCTCTCAAATAAATAAATAAAATAATAAAGTATTTAAAAATTTAACATTTAAAAGTGTGGTGGCACACACTTTTAATCCCAGCACTCGGGAGGCAGAGGTAGGAATATCACCATGAGTTCAAGGCCACCCTGAGACTACATAGTGAATTCCAGGTCAGCCTGGATTAGAGTGAGACCCTACCTCAAAAAACTAAACAAATTTTTTTTTAGATTATATCTGTCACCTTGGAGAAGCTGAAGCTAAAGGAAATTTCCCTTTGGGGACTTCAAAGCATGACACAGAGATCAACAGGTAATTTTTTTTTTTTTTTTTTTGAGACAAACCCAACAGACTGGCTTTTTTTTTTTTTTTTTTTTTTTTTTTTTTTTAAATGAGAGAAAGAGAGAGTAAGAGAGAGAAAGTGGGGTGGCGGGGAGACAGATAGGGAGAGAATTGGCAAGCCAGGGTCTCCAGCCACTGTAATTGAACTCCAGACACGTATGCCACCTTGGGTGCATGTGCGACCTGGTGCGCATGTGTCACCTGTGCATCTGACTTAAGTGGGCTCTGGAGAGTCAAACATCAGTCCTCAGGCTTCCCCGGCAAGCATTTTAACTGCTAAGCCATTTCTCCAGCCCTCGACTGGAAATTTTTAAACTCACATAGATTTTCCTTGAAGCATTATCTCAGTGCAAACTTAAAACAGTATGCCTAAACCCAAGCCGGTAAATCTCCTTTTCCAGGGAGTCAAAACCGTTTGGTCCAGATGCAAGCTCCGATTGTCTGGTTTGATCAGGGATAAAATGTAGTATCCCAAAAGGTGGAGGGGCCACTCCTTCAGATAACCCTCCATGAATGTTGTTTCCTGCACCCAAGCTTTTCATGACAGCCAGCAACAGACGCTTTCCGTTTCTGTTTCCTGGCAGGGGTGTAGAGTGTGTTGCTGTTCTGTGTTGTAACACAGGGCAGCTTCCACATACTGCATAGATCAGCCAGGTGGGCAGCAAGACTGGCATTCTCTTGGGAGATCAAGTCGTCTAAGCAAAACTCTTGCCAAAGCAGGTTGTTGTTTGCCCAGGTGGGCCACCCACATCCTGAAGGTCATGGGAGAGAAACAGTGATGCCATGTATATGAAATACAAGGGCTGGTAGGATTTGAGTCACCTGCAGGAGCATTTGAAAAAAAAAAAAAAAAATAACCTTAAGAAAATTTCAGAACCTGAGGTTCAACATGCAGGAGAGAACATGAGCCGTGGGTTACATGGGGAGAGGGCACACATTCTTAATTTAATGCAACCTTTTTACCGCGTTCACACATGCAGACCTGGAAGTGGCACTGGGAAGGGCTTACCAGCATTCCTATATTACAAATGAATCAACAGATGTGTACCACAGGTTAAATGGGTGGCCTGAAGTCACTCAGTATCATGTGTCAGAGCCAAGATCCACTTTTCTGAACTAAGATCCTGCACTCTGTAATTCCTACTAATGATACTAACATGTTAGCATATTTCATACTAATGTAGTATCATGATTTCCTGGAAAAATAACAGAGACAACCTTTATCTTTAGAGCAAGAAGGAGTTCCCATCTAAAGGAAAAGGATTCGAAGCTATTTCTGCCTCAAAGACTTATGAGTCATGAACACCAGCCACTGAGGGAGAGTAGAATTTTCTCACTTACAACATTTAAAAGTGTGAAGGTTGTTCTTGGCCTGGGAGCAATTTTGAGGATGTCCCATTCATCGACACCCATGTCTCCCTGAAACTCTCTTCTGCTTCCCACCTCATCCTTTACAGCCAAGCCTGGGCATGTGAGGATAGTTGGCCAGGGACCCTGCCAGTCCACTTATTCATTCTTCCAGCAACACTCATTGTGTGGGTTCATAGCTTTATCAGAGTCTCAGCAGGGGACATTTGTCACTTCAGAGAGTGCAGATGAAGGGCTCTGATGAAGGCACAAGTTACAGAGGTGTGCGGAAGCAAGGGAACCAGCAAGGCATGGCGAAGATCAGAGACCAGAAATATCAGGACGGCCAAAGAAACAGAGTGATGGGGTTTCTGAGCACTGGAATTGTGGAAGAGAGGAGGCTGACGGCAAGAAACCTTCCCCTTCTTTTGCCTTTTTAAAAAAAAATTATTTATTTGTTATTTATTTATTTATTTATTTATTTGAGAGAGAGAAAGAGGCAGAGAGAGAGAGAGAGAGAGAGAGAGAGAGAGAGAATGGGCATGCCAGGGCACCCAGCCACTGCAAATGAACTCCAGATGCATGTGCCCCCTTGTGCATCTGGCTTATGTCAGTCCTGGAGAATCGAACCAGGGTCCTTTGGCTTTGTAGGCAAATGCCTTAACCACTAGGCCATCTCTCCAGCCCAATTTTAGGGTCTCACTCTAGTCCAGGCTGACCTGGAATTCACTATGTAGTCTCAGGCTGGCCTCAAACTCATGGCAATCCTCCTACCTCTGCCTCCTGAGTGCTGGGATTAAAGGCGTGTGCCACCATGTCCAGCTTTGCCTGTCTTTGATCTTTCTGATGCTTGTATTAGCCACACCCACCAAGGGACCAGCATGAAGACCCTGGCAGGTGCAATAGCCTGAGATCAGCCTTCTAAGGCCAAAGTAGGGTGTTAACTGAGAAGAATGAAAAAGACTAGGTGGAGGACAATTGGAAAATGACCTACACAATGAGAACAGAATCCACATGTTTGCTGTCTTTGTCTGGCTTTGGACATATTGATAAAAAGGTCATGGCACAATAACAGTAGCAGTGAGTGCTATGGAGGAAAACAGAGAGAGAGAGAGAGAGAGAGAGAGAGAGAGAGAGCACTCAGAGTCCAGTCAGAGACTTCTCTGAGGTGATATGGTATAGACAGGGATGAAATGAGAGAGGCCCAGAGTGGATAGCTGAGTGCCTGGCATGTTGATTCAAGTGAGCGGAAAGAAAACCTCAGCTGGGGAAATGAGGAGAGGGAGGTACACAAAGGAAAGTCAATTCCATGGTGTCCTCCAGGCTCATAGGACAGAGTCTGTATCGGGTCCCACTGTGCAGTGCTTACAAAAGGAGAAGCACCTAAGATCAAGCCCAATCCCAGCTCCAGCCCAGAGCTTGGGCTCCACGAGGCTGGCTTGTACAGCACGCAGCAGCCTGCACAGGCCCTGCACAGCCTCTGCACAGCCCTTGCACACCATGGCAACAGACTCACGCTGAATGAGGAGGAAGCCTCCCAGCTTATTCAGTGAGAGACAAGTGTGGGGAAGGTAGGCTGCTGTTACCAATTGCTAGGCAGTGACCCAGAAAGTGCCACAGACTCCCATGTGGCTTCTTTCCAAGAGTTGGGAGAGAATGGCAGCTGGTGGGCATGTGGTGGAGCACCCACACTCAGCCAGGTTTGTTCTCTGCAATAATCTTGGGGCTTTGGAGACAAGATATAAGCGTCTACCTCCCCCCAACTCACACACACACTGTGTCTCTCCCTCTCTCCCTCCCTCCCTCCCTCTCTCCCTCTCCCCCTCACCTCTCCCCTGGAAATGGGAGAGTCCACAGCACACTTAGCAGAAACACAAAACTCCTATATGGCAGTTCCCAGGAAGGCTTCCTAGAAGAAGTGACATTTAAGCTGACACCCGAAGGCAGAACAGGAGTTAGCTGCAGAAAAGAACAGTACATAAACATCCTAGGCAGAGGGAGCAGTGCACAGAAGCATGAGTAAGAGAGGGGAGAGAAGAGGCAGGGACCCTGGGATCAGGAAGTGAGGGAAACTCAGAAAGACTAGGCTATGGAGTGGGAGAGATCCAAGCACTGGTGTGCAGCAGGTGGCAGCTGTGGGGAGACTGGGTATCCTCCACATTCTCTTCTGGCTCTTTCTATGAGCCCCTGACTAGGAGTATGTTTACAATATGTAGAATGCTCTGGGGCCCATCATCGTGGGGTTCTGGGTCATGCCTACAAGGACAACAGGGCTATGGCAGAGGGTAGGAAATACTCGGCATTTTGTTCAAGGGCATGCCACAACCAAGGGCCAGGGATGGTGTGCCTCACTCCTGACTCTAGTCTGACCATAACGGCCTCCAGTCTCACCATAATGGCCATCCCCTCGCGGGTGGCACAGCTGACATGGTGTTCAGCACTGCCTGCACGTCCACTACCCCAGGCCTGTGGGTAGAAACCATCAACAAGAAAAAACGACTCCCTGGTAACTTGGGCACATGTGCAGGGCTCACGCTCTGTGTGCTGCTGTGTGGGTGGACACATGTTCAGCCCAGCACCTGGCTCTGTGGTCCATGCTGTGGGTTTTTTTTTTTTAATTTATTTATTTATTAGAGACAGAGAGAGGGAGAGTGAGAATGGGCACACGAAGGCCTCTAGCCACTACAAACAGACTTGAGACGTGTGCGCCTCCTTGTGCATTGGGCTTACGTGGGACCTGGAGTATCGAACTGGCTTCCTTAGGCTTTGCAGGCATGCACCTTACCAGCTAAGCCATCTCTCCAGCCCCATGCCGTGTTTTATGCTCCCATCCCATGGGCCCACTGGGGCCAATGTCCTTGGATAGGTCCCAACTCTGTTTCTGAGGTGCCCTTGCTTTTCCCAAGTTGATGAGAGATTGCAACTTTTCAAGATTAAAAATCTTGTTTGGTGGACCTTTAACATTCTTGGATATTTGACTTCATCCCACTGTTCTGAGAGGGAAAGAAAGAGAGGGAGGGAGAGAGAGAGAAAGAAGGAGGAGAAGGAGGAGGAGGAAGAGAGAGGATTGGCATGGCAGGGCCTCCAGCCACTGCAATTGCACTCCAGAAGTTTGTGCCACCTTATGCGCATGTGTGACCTTGTGTGCTTGCATCACCTTGTGCATCTGGCTTACAGGGGACCTGGAGAGTTGAACACATGGGTCCTTAGGCTTCACAGGCAAACATCTGAACTGCTAAGCCATCTCTCCAGCCCCATCCTACTTCTTTTTAATGCCCGCTTTTCCTCACATATCTTCTGTCTCAGGCCCCTTCTTTTTGGGCTTTGGGAATGCTACTGATTGAACTGAGCTCCCTGGCCTTTCTTAAAACTCTGACTCCTTTTCTTCCTTTCTTTCCATGTCTGCTCTTCTGCTTTTTGTCTCCTCTGTTCTTTTTTCCCCCCTTCCAGATCATCCACTTATCACCACAGCTGCACTTGTTCATGGACAGGAAGCCTAGACTCCAGGGGCTCAGACCTTGGAGCTCTTGGATTTGCTCCCAGAACTGCCTGGGAGTTTAAGGAGTAACAAGGCAGCGAGACTCCACTGCCTTTGCACACGAGAGGGAGAGGACCAGGAAGAGGAAACCTCAGACTCTGCAGGAAAGAGCAGCTATTAGTCACTACAGGGAGAAAAGAAAAGGAATTGGTCAAACAGCAGGTGGTCTAAGCAAGCTCACACAGTCCAAATCAGCCCTGAATTTAATAAGGAGAAGAGAATTAGAGGCAGTCTTGGAAAGATGTTGCTGCTGGACTGACGTCTCTCCCTCTCTTGGGGAGGAAGAAGGGTGGGCTGCACACACGTGGGATGGACATTGCCCCTTCGGAGGCTGAGGGGAGGTGGAGGGAAGCAGATGTGTACTGTCCATGCTTTTCTAGAACTCCATGTGCCTCTTTTGCATCTCAGTGAAAAGACAGAGTTCATGGCCTTCCTCCAGGTCTTCCCGTCACAGTACCAAATATTTCAATAAAGTGACCAGTAGAGGATGACACCTTTCAGTATCAGGTGTCACGTAGGTATCAAGACTTGTGTAGTGGCTGTTTCCTGTAGGATGCACATGACCATGGCTGTCTTGAATCAGAGCAACTGTGATCATCCGCACGAGACTTCAGAACATCATGGAACTGAAGGGTTTTCTTTTTCTTTTTTTGAGGTAGGATCTTGCCATAGCCCAGGCTGACCTGGAATTCACTCTCTAGTCTCAGGCTGGCCCCGAACTCACAGTGATCCTCCTTCTTCTGCCTTCCTAGTGCTGGGATTAAAGGCATGTGCCACCATGCCTGGGAACTGGAGTTGTAATTTAAAAACCTGGGCAACTGCAATAGGCTTAGGCTTAGCTTCCCTTGGGCAATACACCAACTAAGGAGACAAGTCATGGTGAACAACAGAGAGATTTGCTCATTGTGGCCACCTTGGAAAGAGGAATGGAGAAATACTTCTTTCGGGTATTGACATGGGGCTCAAGGGAAGGGCAAGAGCTATGCATAACAGAATAGTCTTGGTTAGGGGGTGATTGGTGGGCCTGTCCAAGTTCTGATGCTGTAAGGTGGTTCTAAAGAAACTGTCATCCTTGTCACCTGAGGGGAACAATGGGGTTGTCATTCAAGGAGTGTGAGTCTCACCATGGATGAAACTGACCCTGTCTGCTTCATATTCTCCACGCCTGGCAGTAGCCAGCACATAGTAGGTAGTCAATAGATATTTGTGGACAGCATGGCTACATCATTTAACAGTGTTCTATTCTTTGGAATATAGGGATTTATCTTAAAGAAATATTGCAAAAGAAAAACGTCACAGACTATTACACTCTCATGATCTGGGGAGATAACTCAGTGGGTGAGGGCATTTTCCACACACACATGGAAACCTGAAAGAGTCTAATTTTCCCTGAGTTTGATCCCCAACACACACATAAAAAGTTGAACATGTTCACACCTACCTACTACCTCAGTGCTGTGGGAAGTTGAGACAAGGGAATCACTGGGACTCTTTGGTCAGTTAGTCAGACCAAAACCAGCAGCTTGAGGTTCGGTGAGAGACTCCACCTCAGGAAAACCATGGATGAGAGACCATTCTCCTTTGGCCTCCACACTTGTTCATATGGGCCATGCACATTTGCACAGCCATGTGCATATTGCAACCACATTTCTCATGCACACACACATCTAAAACATGAACAACTACTGAGATTATGTAAAATAGTTCTCATGCAACCTATGGTTTTAAACAAGTGGTATACAGCTTATGTTCCCTCCGATTAGGATTATGTATTGCTAAAAGCAAGGACCAAAAGAAATATATGTAAAGAAAATTAATTGTTGGCCTGGGTTTAGTCACCTGAAGTGATTTGTTTTTCTTCTCTGGAATTCCTTGTAATGTTATCATGACAATATTTATGTGGAGAAGGAAATAGAAGTTCCACTCATGACCCGTACAATCCTGGACTTTGTCTCTAAGACAGGGTTTGAAGGACAGGCTTGAAGAACTTTTATGGAACATCCTCAAAGCCTGTAGATAGCCATCAAATGCTCTGGCTTCTCCCACCACGGCCCCACGGACCACAGCATGCTCAGGCATTCCAATGTGTCTAGCGTTTTCAGCTGACAGTGGTGTAGATGCGGATTGTTCTACCATCTTTCCCAGCCTTGTCTTCAGAGACTTTAAGTCTTTTCTACTCCTTATAGACTACAGTGTCAGTTATTTACAAATGCTTACTAGATGCCAGGTAAGGTAACTTACATTCCCTATTTGCCCAGGATTATTATGGTTTTAGACCTCAACTTCTGGTGTTCTAGAAAATCATTCATTCCTAGGCAGATAAAGGATGGCTCATCCCATGAGTACCTTTTTATGCCAAAGTGAATGTTATGAACAAGTTCCTGTCCTGCCCTTAAAGAACTTAAATACTAAAATGTTGGGGAAACTGGACAAAAAAAATCAGATGCTGCTACAAAAATCAATGGCAACTATTATGAATGTATAGAATAAGAACATTTTTTACACATTCATGTGCACATGTGTACATAGGTGTGCATGTGTGTCTGAGTACATGCAGTTGCTTAGGGGAAGAGATGGTCCACAGAGGAGATGCTGCTTGAAAGAAATGGAGTTGTACTTCACGCAGAAACAGGAGATAGCCCACAGCTGCCTCCTGGGGTCCGGTCCAACACAGCATTCTCTGCACAATTGCCCAGTTATTTTCTCTGTGGGAAGAAAGTTCTCCTTTGCCTCCCAACCCTCTCCTTTGTGTGATCCAGCAGTTGGCCTTTTCTGTTATCCGCTCCTAATGTTCTAATTCTTCTTGGAACAGAATGCAGTCCAGGCACGAGCCTTTGTTTTGGGTCATGTTTGTTGTAAGAGTACATAACCCAACATCAAGGCCATGTGCTTTTCTCCTTGATCAATATAATATGACATCCACTATGCTTTCCCATGGCAAATACCTACACAACCTTCAAGAGGGATGGCAGAGATTGCTAGGGACAGAATTACATCCCTCAAAATTTCTGTGTTGATACCCTAACCAACAACATGACTATATTTAGAAACAGGCCTTGTGAGAAGGGAAGGAAGTTTATGTGATGTCATTAGGGTGGGGCCTTTATCCCATAGTGCTTGGTGGCCTTATCAGAAGAAGAGACACTAAGGGCGTTTCTCAGCTTATGCACAGAGGAAAGGCTATGTGAACACACAAGGACAGAGTGACCTTCTCCACGCCAGCAAAAGGACCCTCATTTAGAATAAGTTTCCAGTGCCTTATAATCTTAGACTTTGACTCTCCAGAAATAAATTCTTATTAAGCTGCATAGCCTGAGGTATTCCGCTAACCTCATGAGACTGAGACAGGGCAAATTTATTAACTCCTGGGTGAAAGTGTCTCTCCCTAACCTGCTACAGTGCTTAGGAGCCAGGACCTAACCCTAAACTACAGATACTAAGGATGGGATCAAACCAAGAGGAGGTGACAAGAAAAGCCTAATCATTTATGGAGGAAGAGACAGGTGAAAGGAGGCCTTCAACATCAAGAGGAAGAAACTACGGTCTTCCTCCAAAAAAAAAGCCACCAGCCATCAATGTGTGGAAAAAAAGATGGTTAGAGCCCCGTCTTCCTCCTTCGAGGTAGAGGTGCAGACTCAGCTTGGGTGATGTTCTGAGCATGTGCTGTAACTTAAGGCCAGAGTCTGGTCCAGAATGGAGCGATCTTTCCTTGGCTTTTTGTGATATGTATGTTAGAGCTGGGAAACTGTTGACCATGACATCCAAGCTAAAACACAAGAACCTTGCATTTATCTTTGTTTTAAGGCAAGAAAACTGAGGCTCAGAGGTCAAGGGTCTTGTACAAGGTCACATACCTACCAGACAAGAGACACTGCTCTCAAATATGTTTGCTTCCCTCCAAAGCCTGTGATTTTCCACCCTGTACCTCAGGAACAAGAATCTATCACCTATCAGCCAGATGCAGGCTGCCCCTCTGCCCAGAGCCTGCAGGAGTCTCTTTTTATTCTCGTCCTGTGGTCAGGGAACATGTGTCCCAGGGTGAGAGGACAGCCCAGAGCTATTCATCCGACAATTGCTCCTTTCAGCCCAGATTTGTTTTTTGATTTGTTTTCTGTTGTCTTTTCTTCTGGGGAGGGAGAGAGAAGCGAGGGGCCCTTGGCCCTTCTGCGAGCTCTGTTGATTTCTCCTGTTGTGTAGGGATTTTAAATGACGAGGCTTTGATTTTCCTGCCTCCTTGGGAGACTTGTACAATTTTTTTTTTCAAAACACACTGGCTTTGGTGGTACATTTCTGCTTCATGTTGCCTGCCGAGAAACCCAAAGGGCCTCCATGCCCAGGCTGTATCTCTCTACTGTCCTTCTCCCCACTTTTCATGGGGACTGAGAAAGGTCTTGACACAGGGTGTTTGCAGGGGTTGAGAGTGAGAGCTAGAGGGTGTGTTGAGCAGAAAGCAACAGTGTGAAGGATACCCCTAGACACTGTGTCTGCTGGTCTGCATAGGAGTACTTGAACTGCAATATATGAACCAAGCTCACAGTTATGAGAAAACACTGTGTGGCTGGAAGAGGAGGTGGGTCAGCATGCATCTGCCATTGTCAAGTGCATACATTTGAGAAAGCAGAGACTGAAGTCATTTGCACGTATGTTCAGGCAGGTGGAATATGGAGACATAGATTGGTCACATGTACTTAGGTACACAAGGGTGGTATCATATCAATATGAAAGCTCAGGTATGAAAATCTACATGATACATAAGTGGAAACTTTCTGTAAGGTTATATACATACATACATACATACATACATACATACATACATACATACATATATACATGTGGAGAAAGATGCTCAACTGAGTGTGTGCCTCCACCAAAGCATGTACGGGGCCTGCAAAAGGCATCAAGATGCCTGCATTCAGTGTTCACCCTATCTCTGCCTATAGTGGTCTATATTTTTTTCAGCACATGTAGGGATGCCCAGAGACAAACATAACATTTGTGTTCATGTTTGTATGAACGTATGAGCACCCCAGTGCTTGTCTTTGCCTTGGTGTGGGTGCACATTCCCGAGTGGGCTTCTGCAGCTACGGAGCACACGTTGAGAGGGAACATGGGAGCAGAGGAGCCTGCTGTGCTTGTGACGATGTAGGGGCTCATTTGCATGGTGTTCCCCTGTGTTTGGGCTCTCTCTGTTCACAGCCCTGGAGAATTGAAAACAACAGCAATGACAACACTGAAGAGGAATGGAAGATGGTGTAGCCCTGCCTGCATACATTTCTGGAGCCTCAGGAATAGTCTCTGCACTGGCTATGACTCCAGCAGTGTCCGTTACCATGGCTATGGCTAAAAAGATGCTGCTGGATCCTAGGTTTATTTTTAAATTCCATCCTGGTGACACCCCTTCTGAAGCTCAAACCCCTCCCCTCTATGTTTCCTTCCTCTTCAGATCAGAAGATGAGAGCCCGGTTTCTTTTGGGCTCTGGGGGTGACCCAGCAGGACATGAACTGGTCAGACATTCCCAAACCCAGGCACATCTGCTCCTGGTATACCAGAAAGTTCAGTGGAGATCCTCAGCTTTCCTCTTGCTTCTGGCCCAGCTTAGGTTTACCTGGCTGCCAATGTCTGGGAGAGAAAAAGAAAAATCTATACAGAGAGTGGAAGCCACTGATCTCGTGAGGGCTGAGCCCAATAGCCCAGGCCGACAAAAAGGTAGAAATGGAAGAGACTGGGCCTCAGGGCCTGGCTTCATCCAGCCTTGGTTGGCCTCAAAGACTCACTTTTGGCTCCTTGTACAGTTTGTGCCCAGGTGAGTAGGAGGCTGGAGGGAGTGGGGATTGTTGTAAAAGAGCAAGATGGCTCACAGGGGTTCGGCTTGTGAAAAGTCAACATAAATCGAGACTCCAATCATGTGCACAGGGTGGCAATAGAAAACACGGAAGAGAGAGAGAGGGAGAGAGGGAGAGGAGAAGGTGTATCTCCAGCTTTCCCCTCTAAAGGTGATGGACATCAGTGGGCTCTGGCTTCTCCCCTCAGGCACTTAGCATGAGGACAGGGCAATGAGCTTTCTAATTCTAACCATCCTGGCTCCTCCTGGGCAGTGCCTTGCTGGGGTCTTCACTACAGTAAGGGCTCAGTGGATTCAATGGTCACCTAGTTATAGAGCTCCAGGCCCAGAACCTATAAACCTGAGTGCTTCTGCATACAGTGCTAGCTACATGAGGGGGTATTAGTTAGCTTTCCCGAGCATTGCTTTCTTCATCTATAAAAAGAAGTTAGGTTGAATTATCTCTAACTCATTCTGCACTGACATTTCATAATCCTATTAACTGACTGAATTGGGTGGACATTATGGAGAATTTTGAACAAATGAATTATTTTTTTTCTTTCTTTGAACATAAACCAGATGCCCTGACTGGGTCAGAGTCAGGTCAACAGGAAACAAAATAAGACACACTGGTGCTCTGTCTCCTTCCATATGGGCAGAGTCACTGAGTCATCCAGCAAGCCTGCCAGGGACCAAGAGCAGCTGTGGGCTCCCTCTTGAGTTGTCCTGAGGGTGGGATACCTTGGTCACTAGTTGGTCCTTTAAGCTAAGGTGACCATGAGCTCCCTAGGATAGTCACTGCATCCACTTTGTCCCTAATGCTGTGAGGGGGAAGAATAGGGACTCCAGACAAGCTTCAAGTTTGCAAAATGGGCTCTGGCCTTTCACCAAAATCATGAACAAGGAGGTGACTTTGGTGGAGCAAGGGGTGTGGGTACTGCAGCTCTCTTCCCAACCCCTGGCTTCCTGAGTCATCTCTCGATAGTCTTGTGTTTCTTCCTGATGGCTATGTGCACTAGGGATGGAATTGTTTCATCTAAAATTCACATGCGCTGTGTGCCCCAGTGTGTGTGTGTGTGTGTGTGTGTGTGTGAAGGATAACCTCTTGGTGTCAGTGTTTGCCTTTCACCTTGTTTGCCAGCTCCTCTTCCCATGGCCATAGGCACCTTGGGATTACAGACTCATGGGCTAGCTGCATCTGGTTTTACTTGGGTCCTGGGAATTCAAACTCCAGCAGTCTGGTTTATGCAGCAAGTGCTTTTAAGCACTAAAACCATCATGTCAGATCCTAAAGTCATATGTTGATGCCCTAACCCCCCCCCCCATATATCTGATGTGACCTTACTTGAAAATAGAATCCGTACAAAGGTTATTAGTTCAAATGGTGTCATGATAGAGTGTCTTAGACAAGGAGGGGAGGGCATTTGAACCCAGAGGCACACCCAGAAGAAAGCTATATGATGCTGAAGATAGGGTCAGGGAAAATTCAAGAGATGCCATAGATTTCTAGAAAAACAGCTGAAACTCAGGGAGGCATGGGGCAGGTTTCCCCCCATAGTCCCCTAGAAGAAACAGCCTGGCCTCAGACTTCTAGCCTCTGAGACAGCAAGGAAATAGGCTTTTCTCACTTAGGCTTTCAGTCTGTGTATTTTTACTACAGCTATAGCAAACTCATATGGTAAAAGAACCCAGGGACTTGAAGAAAGCTTCAAATCTCAGCCCCTCCTTCCTCTGTACCCCCTTGGCACCTTATCCCCCATCTCCCAAGATGCCACCCACACATGAGGTGTAACAGCAGGTAAAGATTCTTAAAGGAAGTGATTCTTCCAGCCCAGTTCAGCCCTACATGCTTCTACTATCCACCCACCGGGAGGTCTTTCCTTATTTCCCACCTAAGTCCCACCTGCTGTGGCATCAAGCCATTCCTGTCTTATTTTGCTCGCAAGAGACAAGGATCAACCAGAACGCCCACCTCCAGAAAGCAATCCTTTGTTGTCTAAAAGTTATACGGGGAATCTCTCCTTTTGCAAGAGCTGACAGCTCCCACCCTCTCTTGTTCAAGGAAAACCTTCCTTTCTCAGCCCACCGAACATCCAGGCTTTCAAACCTGCAGACACCCCTGTGGAATGACCTTTTTCTCTTGACATCCCACAGCAGGCTGGGTAGGATTTGACCTCTTTCCCCACCCCAGCCATCATTCCATCCCTCCCCTGCTTCCTCAGACCCCCTCAACCCAGTCCTTCCAAAGACATGGCTTGTTTGTGTGCAGTCGTATGCCTGTGCCTTGTCTCCCAACACAACACAACAAGGGAAGGAGTTGGGAGGACTGAGCTTTGGAGGCTGCAAAATCTTGGCGACCGATGAGAAGGCCTGATTGCTTGTGCATAGCTGCTGAAAGGGGTCTTGACATTTTAAGTGCTCGTCAGAGTGAGGAATGACAGCAGAAGACAATGAGACACTTCCTCTTTGCCTTTTGCTGCCTATTAATAAGTGTTTCTGATTCTGCAGAAGTGGGAGAGATTCTGGGCCACTGGCTTGGGTGTGCTGTATGTGGGATTTTTTTTTTCTCACTGTCTTTCTCCCCGGTCCCTACTTCCTCCTCTGCCTGCCTCCCTTTCACTAGCTGCCATTCTCCTCCACTCTCAGGCCTGCCTGGCTATTTGGAGTTGGATTTTGTTTTTTTTAGTGATCGAGAAATGGCATCAGGCAGCTAGTCTCAGACCTGCTCTTGGCTCTCTGATGAAATTTAGTCTGAATCTCCTAGCATGGACCCACTACCGAATCCTACTCACTTCCCTAGGGCAAGGGAGATTAGAGGGCTGGCAGAGAGGGCTAGGAGAGTTGTAAGGTTGGCAGTGGGAAGGCGGTTGCCATCAAAGGCAGCTCACTGGGCCATTAAGGTAGTCCCTGCAAGCGGGCCAAAAGAGCTAGGCCCTGGGACAGAGAAGCACAACGAGAATTAGGAGATAGTTTGGACTTCTCCAACCCTGCCTGCCTGTTTTTCCTCTCTTCCAAGGCCTTTTGTCAGCACCAGTGGCTAACAGTTCTTCCTTAACCCCCAAGGGGCAGGGTGCTGCCTCCTGGCCTCTGGGAGAATGGCCTATGACTGAATCTCAGAGGGGCCTGTTTGGCTTCCTAGATTCATGATTCTGAAGTTTTATCGTTCCAAATTGGGAGGACCAACCACCATGAAGAGGCCAAAATGAAGTGGTTTTTTCATCAGTGCTAAGGGCAATGCCCAACAAACCAGGACCCTTTGTCACTATCCTCCACATCATGCTGTGATCCATGACCTGGCTTCTGAGGTGGGGAAGCAATGCAAGGGGTGGATGGAGGCAAGACAGAAGAATTCTCACACTGACAATGTCCTGGCTTTCTCATCCCAGTGAAAGAGTGAAGGCTATCCAGTATAGCAACACCCTCCAACTCCTAGAGCCTCCTACCCCATGGGGAAACAAGGCATGTGAGATGAGGAACAACCCGCTGCTCTCTGGCCACCAGGCACTTCACTCCTTATACCATCATCCCCTCCTTACCTCCCTGCCTCCCACTCTCCTCAACCCAATCTCACCTGGATTCACTGGAGTCCAGCTCCAAACCTTATCCCAAACCCACAGCCTTTGGATCTCTTTCTTCTTATTCAATTACATATACAATACAAGCTTTGCAAACAGAAAATTACACGCTGCAATAATTGAATTCTTTCCTGGACTTGAAGCTTGCTGGACTCTGCTGTGGACTAGCTCCTGGATACACAGCCTTGCCCTGGGCCCCTGTCACTTAGCAAAATCATAACTAACATTTAAACATCATTTTGTAGTTAATGGTATGTCTCTCCACTGACTGCCTTGAATTTTACAACCATGAGCTGTAAGATGTAGCAGGTACTCCACATATTTGTTGGGTTCTGCACCTCTGGTTTCAACTAACCACAGATGGAAAATATTCGGAAAACAATTGCATCTGTACTGATAATGTACAAACTTTTTCTCTTTGTTATTTCCTTGTCAGTATTTGCTTGACATTTACATGGTAGTAAGTATTATAAGTGATGTATAAATGATTTAAAGTATGTGGGAGGATTACATAAGTTATTTACAAATACTGTATCACTTTGTGTAAAGGATTTGAACATCTTAGGATTTGAGTATTCACAGGAGGCCTTAGGGCCAATTTGATATCGCCTCTACCAAAGTCTACCACTGTTATTATTCATCTTTTCTGCAAGTAAGGAAAACCGAGACACAGAATAATCATGAATGTTCAGGGTGACATAACACCGTGGTTTCATAGCCAAGATCAAAGTCCAAGTTTGCTGAGGCAGATTTCATGTTTTCCCAAGTGCACTCAGATCCATATTTCCCACCGTCACTGACTGGCAGGTGAGCCTGGCTCTCCTTGTTCCCCACGGTTCAAGAGGATGATTGCTTTTCTCCCACAGACCCAGGTCCATGAGTGTCCAGAGTTATGTACATGACCTATTTTGTCTCCAAACCAAAGTCATGGGTGGTGGTTTGAATGCAAATGTATGCCCCAATAGGCTCAGGTATTTAAAAAAATATTTTAAATGTTTATTCATTTGATTTATTTGTGAGAAAGAGGCAGAGAGGGAAGGGGGGGAGAGAGAGAGAGACAGAGAGACAGAGAGAGACAGAGAGAATGGGTGCGCCAGGGCATCCAGCCACTGCAAAAAATGAACTCCAGATGCATGCACCCCCTTGTGCATCTGGCTTTCATGGGTCCTGGAGAATCAAACCTGGGTTCTTTGGCTTTGCAGGCAAGTGCCTTAACTGCTAAGCAGTCTCTCCAGCCTGACTCAGGTATTTTTGATTAAGCTTCCTCTTTACTCCTCAGCAGGTGGAGCCCTGCTGAAGGAGGCATGTCACTGAGGGCGGATCTTGAGTCTAGCCCTACTAGGTGTGTGGATGGCAGTTTGATTGTTCATGCTTCTTGGTGCTGGTACTTCTTTCTCTGCTGTGCATGCTAAAGGGAGCCAGCTTCTTCCACCATGATGAAACTGCCCCTAGAATCTCTGAGCCTGAACTCTCTAACCCTTTTCTCCCATAAACTACTTCTGATTGGGTGTTTGTCCCAGCAATGTAAAGGTAGCTACAATAGCATTGTTCCAAAACCTGCAAGAAATTCTCACAAAGAAAGTTGCCAGGAACCCTAAAGAGATGCCCCTTCCATGCCCACACATGAATGTACCAAAACCTTTCCCCGGATGATCAACAAGGAAACCACTTTTGTTTCATTTCTCCTGCCATTTCTTTGAAATAAAGCCAAACACTAATTTTTTAGATGTGTGCAGTAACTGTGGCCATGACTCTGCACCCTTGCCAGCACCACCCCCAATGCTACTGTTTTCTCTTACTATCCCCACATAGATTAGTAAAAGGAGGACTATTGTTTCTCTTAAAGATTTGGAGAATGAAGCTTTGAACAGCAAGAAATGCTCCCCCAGTCTCTGCTTCCTCCAGGTCTACCATTTCAGGGCCGGAGTCTTCACCTCTTTCCTATGGCCCTTCATCTTTGAACAGGCTTATGGTGTGTGGATTTATGCATGTGTATGTTCATGTGTGTGAGCGAGGGCATGTGCATACTACTGCACAGAGGACAGAATCAGGTGCTCGTCCTTGCCATCCACTTTGTTTGTAGGCACATCTCTAGGTGTTCACCGCTGTGTTCCCCATACTAGTTGGCCCACCAGCTTCAGGGGTAATCTCCTACCTCTGCCTTTTTCTCACCATAGGTGAGTCAGGATAACAGATACCAACCAAAGTGTCCAACATTGACGTAGATCTAACCTATGAAATCAGGTAATTATGCTTGCCCAGCAGGTGATTTATCCACTGAGCCATCTCCTTAGCCCTGGAATCGCCTTTTTTTTTTATTTATTTATTTATTTATTTGTGTGTGTGTATGGTTTGTGTGCATGTGTGTGTGTGTGTGTGTGTGTGTGTGTGTGTGTGTGTGTAGGTCAGAGGCCAACCTTGGGCCTCTTTTCTTTCTGCCTTCTCTTGAGACAGGGCCTCTCTCATTTCGCTGCTGCTGCTAGCAAGCGTCTGGATTCCCTTGACTCTGTCTCCCATTGCCATAGGAATATTGGGATTTTGGACTTGTGCACTGCTTTGTTTCTGGGGAGGATCAAATACAGGTTAGCAGGTGTGTAGTTATGTTGCTTCATGTTGCTGGGACAAAACCCGACCAAAGGCAGCTGATGGGAGGAAAGGGTTTATTTTGGTTCACATTTTCGAGGGAAACCTTTATAATGGCAGGGGAAAATGATAGAACAGAAGCTGAACATCCTCACCTCCTCGCCACAGTGGGTAGGAAATAGCAGCAGGAGAGCGAGCTGAGCCTTCCCAAGGGGAAGCTGCATATGATACCCCAAGGTCAGCCTCTAACAACACACCACTTCCAGCAAAGCTCCACCTCCCACGCTGCCATCAGCCGGAGACCAAGCATGAGTTTCTGGTGAACATCTGATTCAATACACCATAGCAGGCTTGCAAGCAAGCACTTTCAACCACTGAACCATGCCCCCAGCCCTGGAAGCCCCTTCTAAATGGTCTCTATGATTATTAATCTTATGTCCACTGACTCCATCCTCCTCGTTAAGCCAGCAAGTTGTTTAATAAATGTCTTTGACAAAGTCAGACCTCAGCTCCAATTACTCCCACTACTTTCAGGAAAATGAGAGCTCAGGCCGTGTAGAACGCTGCACAAGGTACTCACTCTATGATCTCTGCCTTTCTCTGGAGTCCCGTTTGCCTCTTTCTCCCTTGCATTGTGCCCTACAGTTGTGCTAAACTGCTGATAATGCCTTTGCTGCAAACAGCAGAAGGCTCCCCATTGCACTGCTTTACTGTAGACTGCTCCATCTCCCTGCAGCACCCTTCTAATTCAATGGACTCCAGCCTACTTTGTCATCCAGGCCCAGCTTAGGCACCATCCTCTTCAGATATCTTTTGTGAGCCTTAGGGTGGTCCAGTCTTCTATGCTGGCATTTCATAGTCCCCTGAACACTGCTCTTTGGGAATAACAACCTTTTCCTGTGTCTGAAATGCCTGTGCCTGGGTCACAATCCTGGATCAGACACTTATCTATCCATACCCAGCAGCCAACATAGACTCATGGCATCCTGGTTAAAGCTTTGTTGAAAGCCCTTCAATTACCAAGTTCAGCTGGATAGCATTGCAAGCATAATGATGTGTCCCCAATGCCTAGGCTCAGGTGACTTTTTATGGATCCCGATTCTCTGAATATAAAAAGATGTTTATAGAGAGTGTTTGTAAGCTGCCTATGTTGTCAGGGATTGTGTGTACCAAAGTAAACAGGCTTTTAGAGCTTCAGCATATTCCAAGAAGAACAGAGTTCTTTTTCATACATCATCCACTTGTCTTCATTTCCTTGAAAGATCTAGAAAATAGAAATGAAAGTTTTAGACAAACGCCAAGTTTACCTGCCCGGCAAGGTTATCCCAAACAACCTTCCTCCACTGCCTACATTGTGTCAAACAAAACACTTCCTACTAAGACCATCAAGGCAACCACTTTTGTTTTATTCTCCCCTGTGCATCCTTCAAAATAAAGCCAAACAGGAATACCTTGGTATGGCACCCTCCTCGCCAGCGCTCCCCACCAATTCTATTGTTCTCTCACTTGACCGACAAGGCAGAATGCCGATGCCTTCCCTCCTCAGATGCTTATAGGCGCTATAGCCATAAGAAGATTCTTAGACAAATGGAGACATTTTACTAGGATCCTGACAGAAAGAGACCCAGCATTGCAAAGATGTCAATTCTCTGTAAATGAATCTATAAATATTAAGTGTACTCCCAATCAAAATCCCAACAAGATATTTCATAAAATGTGACAAGCTAATTTTGAAATCCATATTGTAAAATGTAAATATCAAGGGCTGGGGATGTAGCTCAGTGGCAGAGCACTTTTCCTACCATGCACAAGGCTTTGCATACCAAAACATTCTATAAACTTACAGTATCTAAAGAGGAAATAGTGACAGAAATAAACAGACAAGATGAGAATGCCAATGCACAAACAAATTCATATATTTTCCAGGTACACAATAAGTATTTTGAGACAACAAACAAAAGTGGTATTTCATATCCATGGCATAATAGAGTTGGGCAATTGACTATTTATTGAGGAAATTAACTTCTTTATCTATCCTCAGTCACAGAAATCAAGTATAAGAGTTTAGAAACAAAGTATGAAAATATTTATAATGTTTACAGGAGACTATGTATAGTTTATGACTTCACAGTAAGGATAGTTTTAGCACTTGAGAGTAGAGGTAAAAGACTGCAGAGTTGGAGGTCAGTCTGGAGCTTTGGAGTGAGTTCCAGGTCAACCTGGGCTAGAGTGAGACCCTACCCTGAAAACGAAACAAATATTGATGAGGAGGAGGAGGAATAAGAAGAAGAAAAGGAAGAAGAAGAGGAGGAGGGGGGAAAGAAAAGATATAGAGTTGGTAAGCTACTGCATGTGAATCAAATCTGATCCTCCATTTTTTTCCCAAAGAAAAGATCACGAAGCTTTATTGGGATCTGGCCAACCCAGTTACATTGTCTGTGGCTAGCTACAACGCTGTCCTACAACAATGGAGCTGAGTAGTTGGTGACCCAGAGTGGATTACTTGCAAAGCTACAAATATTTACTATCTGGCCATTTACAGAAAGTATGCTGACCCCTGACATAGTGCAAAGATGAATATATACTGATGAATATAACTCCATCAACATGCCGAACATTTTAGTCACAAAGATGCTATGACCAGAGTTCAAAAGGCAATAGACTTGAAAACATTTAGAAGATATATAACAGACAGTGGACTATGATTGAGGACATGTGGATACTGCCATTCTGACAGGAAAGAGACAACAATCCCATTGAAGTGAGCAGAAGCCAGGAACAGGATATCCACAGAAAACATTGCTATGGCCTATAGAAAAATGAAAGTGGGGCTAGATGGAAGCTTAGCAGTCAAGGCATTTGTCTACAAAGCCAAAGGATCCTGGTTCCATTCCCCAGGACCCACGTTAGCATCTGGAGTTCATTTGCAATGGCTGGAGGCCCTGATGCGCCCATTCTCTCTCTCCCTCCCTCTCTCAATTTCTCTGCCTCATAAATAAAAATATTTTTTAAAAAGAAAAATGAAAGTGGAGACAGCAGAGATTTCCCAATGGCTAAGGCACTTGCTTGCAAAGCCTAAGGACCTAGGTTCCATTCCTCAGTATCCACATAAATCCATATGCATAAGATGGCTCATGAATCTGGAGTTCATTTGCAGTGGCTAAGGGCCCTGGCATGCCATTCGCTGTCTCACCCCCCTTTTCTTTCCACTCAAAGACCGGCAGCAAAAGGAGGGTAAAGCAGGTATTTTAAGAAATGTTTAATGAAGGAATTATTTATAAATGTGTGAGCTAGTGTAATACACATACACACACAGGCATGATACAGTACTCTGAGGCCAGAAATTTAACATCATGCATATTTTATGTTATATATGCATATAGATTTATCACAGTAAAATAACATTGACTTTCCCCCACACACATTTATAAACAAACTGCATTCTTTTTACAAAATATTTAAATATAAGGTTGGAGATGCAGCTTAGTATGAACATGCCTACTCAAATACCTGCCTTCAATCTCTAGTTGGGAGACTGAAACAGGAGGATTGTATGTTGGAAGCCAATGTGACAAGCAAGTTTAAGGCCAGCTTGGGTGATAGGTTATCTCAAAAAAATAAAAATAAAAACAATTTTAAGACTAGAAATGCTTAAATCCATTATGTAATGTATCAGTCCATCAAAAACAAACAGTAATCTTTCATGTCTATGCACCTAATAACAGAGCTTCAAATACAGAAATAAACTAAAGGAAAAAATACACCAATACAGTGATTGTTTAACAAATTCCTCTCAATGATCAATAAAACAAATAGCAAAATATCAATAACGATATAGATGGCTTGATAAGAAAGGCAGTATTGTTACCACCCCAAAATAGAGATGCAGCAGAAAGGCTAGAGGTCTGGGAAAACTGTATGGACAAGGCCACCATATAGAAAATGTATCTTTAGCAATAAATTTAGATTTATATAGGTATATCATAATATAGATGATTGTCAATCTAATATATATACAAAATACTATATATAGTTTTATAACATCCATGATTTATCCAGGAACATTGTTAGAGAGAAGATGGCTGGTGATTTTTTGAAAGAATGCATTATCTCTGAAATTTAAAACATTTACTTCCATCTATATCAGCAACAATAAAGCAGAAACAAAACTAAACAAACATATACACACAACGGGACTAGTCATGCTTATTCTAACATGTACTGCAGAGAGTCTATTGTTTCTATTTCTTCCTTTCCTGTTTGCACCGCACACTCCTGGAGACAAACACATGGGCCTTTGTGGTGGATGTTTCTGTTTTCTAACCTTTACTCTTTTCTGGCAATTGCTTTGACTTACATCCAGTTCCACAGGTTACTACTGTGTCATTAAGAGATCCTGTTGGTGCAGACTGCAGGAACAAATGATTGAATCCGGACCACCTGGCATACCTTCTTGGAAAGTGAGGAATTGGGGTAGAGGGAAGTCATCTCTGTAGTAGATCAACTGCCATGTGTTCAACTATGATGATAGGAGAAGAAGAGAGAGTTGGTTCTGGAAAGAAAAGAGATGGATGAAAAGACTTGCAGAAGGGAGCAAAGAAACAAAAGCCTGTTGATCTTTGAGTACTTGATTCTTGTTTGACTTTGGTAATGGCCTTGGACTGCTGTATAAAGGTCATGTGTACATCTTTATTATGAACCCAATATTGGTTTCCGCTATTTATAACCAGAAGAATTCTAAGAGGGAAGAAAGAGTTGTTTCCTTTTGTATCTCCTGCTGCATCTGTCTCATAGCAGAACCTGCTTCCTGGCTGATGCTCAACAATTGTCTGTTAAGCTGGACCAAATGAGCCAATCTTTCCTTCCCAGCAGCCTTGCGGGTGCTCACCCACTGCTGTTAGATACCTGTGGTGCTTCTTGCTATCACTTGCCAAGATACTCATAGGTATCTATGCCACGGATGGGCAGCTCCAACAGTGCCACCATGGCACCATGAGCCCTCTTCACCATGGCAACTCTGCCAACACATGAATGCTTCCCCTCCCTGAGCTGAACATCCCCAACCTCACCATAGTTCCCCACAAGGCACTATTTCCAGATCTTTCACCAACAATACCCTTCAGACAAGCTCCCGTTTGTCAGTGTCTCTCTTAGGCTGAAGTACCTCAAATTGACTCTTCAGCCCTTGAAACTCTGTGGCCTGTGAGTGATGGGTAGAGTTCTAAGAGGTCGCTGAAGACCACAGGGCTGAGAATTGGTGTGCAGTCATATTGCTTTGTGTAGTATTTAAAAGAGAAGTGTTCTCTGAAGAAGTCCACTAGGAAATTACTCGATATATAAACTCTTTGCTATTAAAAATATGTGGATGACATTTGTTAATACCTGTAATTTGGTTGGGCGTTATGAAGTCCTAAGTACAAAATGTTACCACAGCACAAAGCACACATCTCCCCGGTCAGTCCCTCAGAATCTCCGTGACTGTGAATCACTCACACTTAGGGGGCAGCTGGCATCCCTCAAACTTGGAATTGAACTGCAGACTTTGCAAAGTCAAGTGGAAAGTAAGACTGTCAGAGTATCCTGGAGCTGGGAAGATACCTTAGAAAGGATCATCTAGTCTAATCCTCTCATTTTACAGATAAGCCACCATAAATCCGTTCTGGAACAAGTGGGGCATTAATAAATAAATAAAACAAAGTAAATTTTACCTATGAGGAAGGTGAACCTCAGAGTAGTTAAGTGGCCAACCCAAGAGCATGCGGGCTGGTTGGGAGTAGAGCCAAGACCTACCCAGGCAGCCCACGTGCTTTGCCCTATACCCAGGCCACTGTTAGAGGAAGTCAGCACACTGTAAGGGCAACCCCTGCATGCTAAGGAATTCTCAGTGCCTCTCTTAGAACAACAGGCACAGACTAAGGGCCATTGTTAAAGCCAGAGAGCTAGCGACAGCAAACTTAATCAAAGCTTGCAATTACACGGCATCCATCAGCCATACTGACCACCCAGGACTGGTTTCCAAGCTGACCCTCTTCCGCAAAGACACTAGAAGTCAAATCAATGCTAGAACTAAAGAGAGACCCTTTTTGTCAAGGCTGAATCTGTGGCACTGTAGGGAATAGCAATATATTTAAGCCTGGTATGTGCTTTATATACATTTATGATTCTCTTAACTTCTCTAAAGCCTCCCAAACCACACCTTCCCCTGTGTGAAGACATTCGGTGACTGGAAAAGTTGTCTCTGCAAGGAATGACCAGACAGAACATTTCTTACCCCTTTCTGATGACTTTCCCAAATTCTGGCATTTCTGGTTTCTAGAAGAAAACCTACCCATTGTATATGGTGAACAACAAAATCCTTCACTTACAGTCATTGCTGATTGCCCTAGGCAAGCCATGACAGCTACAGGCTGTTTGCAGTGTGGACTGGAGGGAGCTGGAGTGCTGGTCAGCTTCTGCAGCCCACCGGCTCTCCCAGGGATGCCTCAAGCTGAGTTCAGATCCCTCCAGAATTGCAAGGATCTGAGATGTAGTTCCTCCTGAGAAGTGAGACAAGAGGGGGATGCTGCAGGGCGTTTGGAAAACAACACAAATAAATTAAACAAAAACCCGCAGAGGAAGTAACCAAGAGGAGAAGAAATAACCACAAGAGGGTCAGAGACACCTGGAAGGACTGGACAGCAATTCAAAACTGAAGAGTTCAATCTACGAGAAAAGCCGTGACTCTAGCCCCACACCAGCCTTCTACCTCCCCATTGCCCCACCAGTGTCTCTTCCAAGTAGAATACCTCTTTAGTCGGTGGCTTTGCTTGGATGCCCAGTTTCCGATGTCTTTCAGAAATAACATTTATCTGGCTTTGAAGGTCTTATTCTAGGGACATTTCTTATTTTCCTTCTTTCTTCTTTGAAAAAGAAAGAAAGAAAGAAAAAACAGCAGCTTTGACTAGTCTGAGGGTGACACGAATGCCTGATTTTTATGCAATGTTGCAAGTGCCTTTCAGCTACACAATGGCAGGTTCTTTGACAATGTCATGCGTCTATTCAAAACAACCGGCATGCCAGTCAGAGGCCTGGGCGTTCACACAGTGCTTGTTCTCCGTAGTGATAAGGCATGTTAGATTTTCCCATTCTATTTGAGAAATAATTCTGGTCTTTTTTAAGTCCCCTGCTTTTTTGATTATTTTTTTCTTGCCTCTTTGCTGAACAATAGGACCTGTCCCTGTTTGATTCCTTACGTGATGCTTGTGTGGTAACAACTTGAGAAAGAGAAAAAAGGAGAGTGGGGACAGGCTGAGGGTTGAGAGGGGGAGAGTGTGATGGCTTAACAGCCCCTGCCAGGTGCTGGCCGAGAGAGACAGCATTAAGGAAGGGCTGGGAGATTAGCACTGATAATTTTGTTGGGTCGATTTGTACAGCTCCTTTTGTTGGAAGCCTGGGTATGCAGGAGGATGGGTTAATTATCAGGTCTCCCGTTCCCCTGTCTGGTCCACTGTGGTGAGCCCTCTCTCTCCCTATAGCAGGTGCACAACATTAAGGATGGGAATTCTGCTTTCTGTCCCTGCTGGAAGTATGATGGATAAAAAGAGAGAACAAGAGAGTGGAGACTGCAGAAGGGTTGGGGGAGCATAAAATCAACCGGCTCCACAAATGGAGACATAAAGACTCCAGCTACCTTCTACTCCCTGCAGGATCCCCAGCCAGGATTTTCTGGTCTAATTCTCCTATCTCTAAACAGCTGTATCTTCCCAAGTGGTGATGTTAGTCTCCAGTTGTATAATAAATGCCCCCAGTACTCAGGGGTTCAAGATAACCATCATTTATTTAGATCATAGTCCTTCTGGGTAATTCTGAGCTGGCTGCACTGGGCTGACCTTAGTGGCTTTCTGGTGCATTTGTGGGTTGTCTAGGGGCAAAGGTCAGCTAGTAATCTCAGGAGGCCTTGTGTACATGGCTGGTGGATAACTATAGAGATAAACGTGGCTGGCCACAGGTCTCTTCTAGTCGAACGGGGTGGCTGGGATAGCTTGGGACGCCCAAGAAGAAAGTACATGAAAACTACATGAGCTTTCAAGACCTTGTTTCAGCATAGCTGTTAATGATCTATCAAGAAAAGAAAGTCACCTGAACAAGGAGCAGAGAAATAGACGTCTGGACACCGCCTCTGCAGTAGAAACCAGAGGAGAAGCGACTGTAGCCATGTTTCTTTCATCTGGTGCAAATTGCATATTCCTTTTCCTCCATCCCATTAGTGGCTAATTTACACACTGGTTCAAAGCGTCAGGAGCCTGTGTTCTGAGCCTGGTCTCAGTAGTTCCCATTCATCCACGTTCTCTGCCTTTACAGCTAAATTGCACTTGCTATCTGCTTACTCTGCAACTTGTTCATGTGGCAGAAGAGCAGAGCTGTCCTGCCATCTTGATTTTTGTGAGTGAGGACATTGAGGCCCGGAGAAGTAAGATGACTGGTGTAAGTCCTGGTTCTGAACAGGAAGTCAGGGCCTCTGGCTTACAAACCAGACATGTGAACTTCAGCAAGAGGTTGTTGCATATTTTCTTCCACCATGCAAAACAAAATGGAAAATGCCTCAACATGATGTGTTTGATTCGGAACTGACTCAAAGTAGTTCTCACACCAAAACAGGCCAAAAGGGATCAGAGACTACCAACGTGATATGTAAACACTGGGCATGCTCAGAGCGCTGAGATAACCGCATTTAGGCAGATGTACTGAGTGCTCTTGTCAGCAGAGGCAAAGGGGGGGGGTGTCAGTGATTAAATTGTATACATTTTAATTTTCTAACCAAAGAAAACACACAAACTCATCTGGTGAGACAATCTAGCTTTGTTGGCCCAGGGCTCTAGTAAGCATTTGCTGGACAGATCTCTCCACGGAACACGGAGCAGTACTTTGGACAGCGTCTTCTTTCCTTGTTCCAGAAACTCATTTATTCACTGTGCCCCTCACCCCCTGCCCCGCAGTTCCTGGCATGGTGTGCTGCCCACAGTGGGCGCCCAATCAATGCTGTGGGCTGATTGGTCAATGCATCAGCTGTTTTGGACTTCTCACCAGGCGTGGAGGCTCTATCCCTGGGTGAGTGGATGGGGCTATTTGGAAGGCTAAATTAATTGATTTACTATTGATTGGACTACAAACCTCTGTCCAATATTCCTGGAATCCAAAACTCACTCAGTTGAACAAGTACTGCAAGTCCCATCTGGGTTTCGTTGTAAATCTCTGTGAAGATCAGAGTTCTTGCTTCCCCCTTACTATCCACCTAAGTGGCACTGGGCAGGCCTTTATGTTTCTTTATATGACCACATTGCTTGTCCTCGTGCAAGTATTTTGAGGATCAACTGACTTAATAAGAAAATGTTAAGTATACTACAGGCACAAGAAATCTTAGTTCAACTGAATATCTCTTACCCCAAATTCTTAGGACTAGAAGCTTTTGGGTTTCCATTTGTTTTAGGTTTTAGAATATTTGCAGGAATGCTATGTTTTAGGAAGGGGGACCCAAATATGAGTACAAAATTTATTCATGTTTCATGAACATTCTATCCATATAGCCTGAAGGTAATTTTATGCAATATTTTAGTGCGCCTGCATTTCAACCTGCAACCTGTCACTTGAGGTCACATGTGGACTTTTCCAGTCATGGCATCATGCCAGTGCTCAAAAGTTTCATATTCTGCAGCATTTTAGGCATGAACTTTTTGTACAAGGGGTCGTCAATTTTTAATACCCTTTAGACTGTTAGTGTCGAACTCAGCTAAACTTGATCTTTAGCCTCAGGACCTCACTATCTAATTCTACCCAAACTGTGTGCCTTGTGATAATGCATTGTAGTAGTTATTTTTCTTTCTCCTGTGACAAAATGTCTGACAAAGCAATGTCAGGAAGAAAAGGCTTACAGCTTAAGGGTACGGCCCACCATGCCAGCAGCAGAAACAGGTGTTCACATTCCTGAGCCAGGGTAGAGAAAGATGAAGACTGAACACTCAGCTTGCTGTTTCATTTTCTTTAGGGGAGGGGGACTCACATGAATACATGAGAGAGAGATAGAGAAAAGATTGGGAAAGAAAATTGGCTCACCAGGGTCTTAGCCACTGCAATTGAATTCCAGATACTTGCACCACCTAGTGTGCATGTGCAGCCTTGTGCTTGCATCACCTCTGTGCATCTGGCTTGTGTGGGATCTGGAGAGTAGAACATAGGTCCTTAGGCTTTGCAGGCAAGCACCTTAACCACTAAGCCATTTCTCCAGCCCTGCTCTCTCTTTTTTCTATAGTCCAGGACCTCAGCCCATGGACTAGTATTTCCTACCTTTTGGATAGGTCTTTCCACTTCAACATAATCTAGAAAATTTCTCTGAGGCAAGTCTCTTACTTAATTTTTGATCCAATCAAGTTGACTATAGAGATGAAGTGTAAAAAATGTTGGGGAAAAAAGGCTGAAGAGTCTCCAGGTGACCAAACTACTTAGGGTGCTTCTATTTGCCTAGCTAGGTGCTCCAGCCTCTAATCTTGCAGACACGGAGGCCCTAAGATCTCTTCTTTGCAGCAAGCTAGATTCTATTATTGTACTTGGTACATCACCACGCATGTCAAATGCCCCTAAGGTCTTGTTAATATGCAAACTATGTCTCCGTGGGTTCATGGAAGGGACTGAGAAACTTCATCTCTAGCAAGTTTCTAGACAATGATAATGTTGTTGGTACTGGAACCAACCCATGCCATACTATAGATGGGATTCCCTGTGTGGTTCCACTATGCCCAGCTCAAAAAGCCCAGCCTTAGCAAGTTGAGCAGTTCTGGTGGGACATAGATGCCCTCCAAAGTGAGTAGGTCAAGGAGGGGACCAGGAGTGAGGAGAGGGTGTTTCTTATCCATCCATGACAATCTACCTCAACCAAAGGTGCTTTCTGGAATTCAGAGTGCGATGAAGTTAGAATTTTACATTCTTCTCTGGCTGGTGCACACTCAAGTGTCTGCAAGTAGCAGACTGGGAAGACTGATTACTTTATTTTTGGACTATAAGTTTTAAAAGTTATAATAAATTTGTTTTAACTGATACCTAAAATATGAAAATTGTACATATTAATCAGGTGCCATGTGATATTTTGGTATATGTGTATACTGCATAATATTTAAATTGGGTTAAACATTCCCCAATCATTCTTTTTTTGTGTTCACATGTGTGTGTGTGTGGAGGGGCTATATGCATGTGTATGTGCCCATGTGGCACACCATTCATTCATTCACAGGGTGATAAGATGTGATCCTCTGCAGTGGCCAGAAGCAAATATCAGATGTCCACTCCATCACCTTTCCACCATTCTTCTTTGAGCCAGTATATCTTCCTGATTCTGGAACTTGCCATTTTTTTCGCATGGGGTCTGAGATTTGGCATTTACTGGGTCTGTGCTCCCCTACAGAACTGGGATTAAAGACATGTGTGGCCATGCCCAGTTGGTTATGTGGGTCCTGGGTGTTGAACTCAAGAGGTCTCTCTGGCCTCCTCAGACACTCGTGCTTGCACAGGAATTGTTCTCAACCACTGAGCCATCTTCCCATGCCATATCTATTATTTTTTTATGATAAAACTTTGAAAATCTTTTTCCCCTGGATTTCTGAAACATGTAGTACATTGTTTCCTGCCACTTTCACCCAATAAAAAATCACCTGAGGGCTGGAGAGATGGCTTAGCGGTTAAACACTTGCCTATGAAGCCTAAGGACCCTGGTTCGAGGCTCGATTCTCCAGGACCCACGTAAGCCAGATGCACAAGGGGGTGCATGCATCTGGAGTTCGTTTGCAGTGGCTGGAGGCCCTGGCACACCCATTCTCTCTCTCTCTCCCTCTCTCTCTACCTGCCTATTTCTGTATCTCTCTCTCTCTCTCAAATAAATAAATAAATAAATAAATAAATAAATAAATAAAAACTAATTATAAAAAAATCACCTGAAAATGAACTGTTTATTCAGTGCCTTCACATACATCATCTCTCTTACTACAAGCTGCAGTGTGGACGCTTTGCCAAGCCCTTTCTAGAGATGAAAAAGACAGAGGCACAGAGAGGCCTACCAAACATCCTAAAGTGATTCAGTCCATGAGGACATCAAGTTCAATGCAGATCTTGACCTCCAAAGTCTACATCTTTCTAGGATACCATGTGAGCACAAATATCAGTAAGACAGAGACCAGCCCAGGAGGAGTTCTTGTCCCTGGGCCCAGCAAACCCCAGCATCCATGGGGGAAAAAATCTATTTTCCCACTGCCAGGATAAAGGACAAAGACGCAGCCCCATCTTTCCTTCCCACTCCACAATGTGCTACCTGGTCACTGCTTGCATGGCTACACACCCTCATGTCACCAGGGACAGAATGTGTGATATAGTGAGATACTAATTAATTACATAGGAAACTGACAGTCTGGGAGGTTCATTTAAAACAAGTTTAAAATATGTCACTTGCTTTTTAAAATTTATTAACAAGTAAAGCTATATGTGGGGACTTTATTTAGCATGAATAACCTCAAATGAGGTGTTGATCAGATGGAGCTTTAAACTTCCCAAGGGCTTAAAGTGTACATACTTTAACTTGAAAAATTACCAGGTTTGTCTAAAGAAAAATTTTCAAACATAAAACACGAAGCTCATTTGCAGGGAAAAAAAATTCTCCAATGGAGTGAACCTAGCCTGTCATAAAAAAAAAAAAAAAAAAAAGTTAAACCAGGCATAAAGGAAAATGTCAGATGTGTGGGAGAACCAGCTGTCTCGCTTTTTTTTTTTTTTAAAGTATTTTTATAAGCTAGATCAGATTATAGGAGTATGTATGAATGTCTGAGGCTGGGCATGAGGAGGCCAGGGGGGAGTGGACCTCACTTCCCTGGGGGATGCTTAGCTCTTTCCCAGAGAATGCAAGATTTTTTATAACTTCTAAATAAAGTGCTCCAGAGTGGCACATTTGTAACCAGCAAAGAATTACTCAAATAAGAGATGCTGTCAGCTATTTATTTTAAAAGCTTTCTTCCTAAAGGAGGAGGAGAAAGAAAACCTCTCTACTCTTCCTTCAAAAGGGTTGTGAGTGAATTTTTCTGGGCTTTGTTGTCCTTAGAAGACAAGACTGTGTCCTGGTGCAAGAATGATATCCGCTCCCCTTTCTGACTCTTTCCCCCTGTAGCTGAGCTATCTCTCCACCTTCTAAAACTAAAAAGGGAAGCTGAGTTTCTTGTTTATGGGAGTGTGTTGGAGATAGAAGATGATTGTATGTATTTAGCATGCAAATGTGTTATAAATCACATTCCAGAAATGGTACCCAGTCAGAAAAGGAAAAGAGAAAGAGGGAAGGATGCAAGGATAGAAAAAAGGAATGCAAAACAAAAAGGGAATGTATTAGATACTTTTCTTGTTGCTATGACAAAATACCACCTGACAGAAGCAACTTATAGAAGGAAAGGTTTATTTTGGCCCACAGTTTGAGAGCCAAAATGATTACAGGAAGCAGTGGAGCAGGAGGCCAGTGATCTCACTGTGTTCGCCATCAGCTTGCTTTTTACTTTTGTATACAGTCTAGGACCCCCACCCTGCGATGGTGCTGCCCACATTCAAAGTGGGTCTTCCCTGATCAGTTGAACATTTCCGAAAACCCCCTCAGAGACACACCCAAAGGTGGATTTCAATGGTCTTTCTACGTCTAGTCAAGTGGACAATAAGGATTAACCATCATGGAGAGTATGCTATCGTTTGGATCTTGAGTGTCCCTGAAAGGCCTAGGTGTTGACAGCTGGACCCCTAGTTTGTGATACGATTCTGAGGTGGTGGGATGATGCAGTCATCTTTCATTTCTGGGACACAGCACCCAACCAAGAGAAGCAGATGGGAAGAAAGTTTTATTTTGGTTTCCAGTCTCTAGGGGAAGTTTCATGATGTCAGGGGAAAGTGTGGCATGAGCAGAGGCTGGGCATCACTTCAGCAGGTGGGAAACAGCAGTCAGAAAGTGAGCTGAACTAACACTGGCAGGCTAGGGCTAAGAAACCTCAAGGTCCACCCCCAAAAACACACCTCTTCCAGCAAGGTGCCACCTCCCAAACTGCTACTAGCTGAGGAACAGGCATTCAGAATTCATGACTCTGTGAGGACATCTGCTCAAACCACCACATGGGACCATTAGGAGGTGAGATTCAGTAGAAGGAAGCTAAGCTAGTGGCGGTATGTCCTTGAAGACAGATGGGGACTCTGGAACCCCAGCTTTTCACTTTGCTTCCCAATTGCCATGAAGTTTACAGAACTCCTCCACCATGCATTCCCATTAAGATGTACTGCAATGTCACAGGCCCAAAGCATCAAAATTAAGTGACTATGGATGACGCCCTTTACATCATGAACGAAAATAAACCTTTTTGCCTTATAAGTTGAATGTCTCTGGTATGTTTTTGTTCATAGCAATGTGAACCTAACACAAAGAATATAGGAGGCATAAAATCAGAAGACACCAGTTGGAGTGGAAAAGACAGGCCAGGAAGAGGAAAGCAGAGGGGTGCCTGGCCTAAGGGAGCAATGTGGGTTTAAAGACTAGGCCTCAGGCTTGGGACCATGCTCTCTTTTAAGAAAAACATCCTTTCTTGAGCTGGGCATGGTGGCTACACGCCTTTAATCCCAGCATTCGGGAGGCAGAGGTAAGAGGATCGCATTGAGTTCAAGGCCACCCTGAGACTACATAGTAAATTCCAGGTCAGCCTGAGCTAGAGTGAGACCCTACCTTGAAAAACCAAAATAAATAAATAAATAAATAAATAAATAAATAAATAAATAAAATAAAAAAGAAAGGAAGGAAGGAAGAAAGAAAAAGAAAAACATCTTTGTCGTCCTGTGTACTCAAAGTCAAATGTCTCACCCCAAGTGGCCCTAGAATAGCACTTCCCTTACAGAAAGGCCTGGGAAGTGGGATAAGGACGGACTCTCATGATAGATCCCAAATGAAGATTAAACAGAAATGAGCTGGTGGTAGTGAAAATGCTGGGAATATCATCCCTGGAAGCAGAACAGAGAGTCCATGCTATATTAAAATATCCATGCTAGCTTGACTTCTTAGCACACATCACCAGGGGTGAACTCGATACCCAATTAGCTAATGCACAAATGGTGTGGTGAGACCACTATGTCTGTCCATGTGCTCCCCTGTGGGTCCTTGCCATTCCCTACATCCCAGGGCGCAGGAGGAGTTGGGGGAAAGAAGCAGAGTCCTGGAGCGGGTGAGTGCAATGGGCAATGAACACCCAGAAGACAGTCTGATGGAGAGCATTCGTTTACTCAAAGGGGAGTGGGTTTATAAACACTTGAGAAAGGTTGAGAAGGCACATACAGACTATATGGTGATTGGATACATAGTTTATGGGCTGTTTTCTTATTGGCTGAAAGGCAGAAGTGCAAGGGAGATAGTGGCAGGAAAAGCTACATGACTTCAGAGTTGTGAGGGAGGAGCTATGAGAGAGATAACAAAAGAGGCTGGAAAAGCTATGCAACTTCAGCCACATAAGGGTCTCTTGGGCAGCTAGCCACTATGTCAGGAACTGGGGGGGGGGGTGAGCAAAGCCTGCCTGTGGAATGGTCAGGTGCTTTTTGGGATCAAGGGAGGTGGGCTTTACCAGTTCTGCCCACTCTGGGTGATGACAGAGCACACTACAACCTTGCCCAAGGGCAGGGCAGCCAGTCACTATCACCACCCCTACAACCCAAGGTCCCCGGCCATGTCCAACAGTTCAGGACAGCTTCCTCACAGTCCCAGCCTGTTTTTTAGCAATGCCCCACTCAAGTCCCTTTGCCATTGTGGCCCCTATTGTAATTTGAATGTCAAATGTCTCCCTAAGGATCAGGTGTTTGAACACTTGGTCTTCAGCTGGTGGTGCTGTTTTGGAAGGCAACAGAGCCTTGCTGCAGGAAGTAGGCCACAAGTGTGCACCCTGAAGTTTTATAGCACAACTCCACTTCCTGTCTGCTCTCTGATCCTCACTGTAGCGCAAGGTGACTCATCACCTCACAGTTCTTCTGCCATGCCTTACCCTCCATGGTGGGCTGCAGCCTCACAAATTGTAAGACAAAATAAACCCTTCCTCCTCAAGTTGTTTCTTGTCAGCTATTTGGTCACAACAAGAAGAAAGGGACTGAGGACATAGCTCAGTGGGTAAAGTGCTTGTCATACAAGCATGAGAATGTAAGTTTTGACCCCCCCCCAGTGTCCACATAAAATCTGAATGTGGTGGCACATTCCTGTAACACCAGTGCTGGGGAAGGCAAAGACTGGAGAATCCTTGGGACCTGCTGGCTAGCTAGTCCAGCTGAAGCAGGGAGCTTTGGGATCAGTGAGACCCTGTCTCAAAAAGCATTAGCTCAAATCCCTAGTGAGGGGATGCCATTGGAGGTAATAGAGCCAGAGTTTGAGCCCAGACATCTGGCACTGGAGTGTTTGTTCAACTGTGACTCTAAGTCACCCCAAAGTCTCCCTTACAACTTAGATTCCAGTTTGAACAATTAGCCCAACACTTTTTTCCCATGCAGTAGTCTACATGTAAGACCGTTCACTGGCTTAAAAATGTTTGTGTTTGTTTCTGCATGTTTATATCATGTCTGTGGCATGCCACCTCTCCCCACCCTGCCAAGAATTGCACAACACTCCAGCCCTCTAAGATTCAAATGTGGAGTTGCTAGATCTGCCTCCCTTTGCTCTTTTTACTGTATTTCTGGGTCACAGAGTCCAAGAAGCACAGGAAAGATCAGAGTTCAATCCTGTCACTTGGTTACTTGCAGGGCTTTTATCAAAAATAGACAGGGGCTGAAGAGATGGCTTAGTGGTTAAGGCACTTACCTGCTAAACCTAAGGACCTATATTCAATCTCTCTCCAGATTTCATGTAAGCCAGGTGCACAAAGATGAGGTAAGTGCAAGGTCACAGATGCCCACTAGGTGGCGCAAGCATCTGGAGTTTGACTGTAGTGGCTGAGGCCCTGGTGCACCAAATCTCTCTCTCTCTCTCTTGTTCACTTTTGCTCTCTCTCTCAAAAAAAAAAAAAAAAAGAATAGGAGGGATGGTAGTGTAATATCCCTTCAATAGGACTGACATAAACTATTCATGATGACAACAATGACACTGTACCATGAGGTCAGTATTACTAACATCCACATGGTATCTACCATGGCCAGCCCCAATGTCTTCATGAAGCCTTTCAAAGACGTCTGTTCCTCAGATGTTCTAAACCATACAGTTTGGGCATAGAGGACGTGCCCTTGCACTCCTATCAGCCTCTTCTATGCAAAGAACCCATAAGCAGGGACAGCCATGGCAGTGTGAAGAGCCTCTCTTGAGTGCTACACACCTGCAGGGGGCGCAGTTCCCAGCAATGATACTGCAAGTGGAGCTCTGGGCAGCCTGACTCCAGCTGACCCTGCATCGCATAGACCCCATTCAGGTCCTGTTACAGTGTGATCGTGGGCATAGGATGCACCTCTAACCGCCAATTTCCTCTCGTCTTAGACAGGATGGCCCCTTCCTCCCAGGACTATTGAGCCAATGATGGGAGTGGGAGACTGCACATCTAAGTGGCTGAGCCCAGTGCAATGGCAAGAGAGAGGCACAATCCGTCAATTATTATTATTTTTGAGCCTGAGCAGAGGGGAAGACTCAGAGGAGGTGTTCAACAGGTGTTCATTGATCGGCCAGTTGCTCCCTTGAAAGCCTGGACTTTGGCCCTTCCTCCAAAGAATTCTACTTGAAGCAAGCCAACTTTCCTGGAGGTAGGTGGAATGTAGCAGCCACCAGCTTCAGCTTATGGAGGCAAGAAAGGACAAAGAGCGAAGAGAGACTCTATGGGCTGGATCCATCCCGAAGTAAGCACGTGCTAGGGAGAGGGGTATCCTCACCTGCCCAGCTCTGCACAGTGTAGAAAAGGCACAGAGTGGGTGTTCTGGGTATATTGCTTCCCACAACCCCATTCCCTCTTCCCAGGGCAGGTTACTCTAAGATCAGCATTCCTGGCCTGGCCTTTCCATCAACCAAGAGGTATACAGCCCATGTGCAGCCATGGGAATTGCCCTGTCTGGAAGCCTGGTGGGATGATTAATCACAATTCTAGACTTAACAGGATCTAGAATCATCTAGGAGATAAGTCCCTAGCTGTGTCTGTGGAGGTGTTTCTACATTAGGTTAATTGAGATGGCAAGACTCACGTTAACTGTGGGCAGTACATCCTCAGGGCTGGACACAAAGGAGAAAGTGACCTGAGGACCAGTATTCATGGCTGTCTGCTTCCTGACTGTCCGGCTGCTTCCTGCTCCTGTGGCCATGCCTTCCTTGCCATGTTGGACTATATCCCCACTGAATGTGAGCCAAAACAAGCCCTTCTTCAATAGGGTGGTTTCTTGTCAGGTATTTTGTCACAGCATCACAGAAAGTGACTAACATACCAGACACTCAAATCCTTTGGGGCTGCCCTAGAACCTTGTCCTTGGACATTTGGTTTCTGTCAGTCTTTGAGTGACTTATCTCTACCTAGGAAGAAATGGCAAATTCTGCCCGCCCTATGGGTTAGCTAGAAGTCTCAGACAAGATAACGTGAAAGAACAGTTGTTCATTTGCGTCTGGAGAGGACTGGTTCCCTGCAGATACCAAACTCTACGGCTACTCTCATTTCATGTAACATCCCATAGTATTCGCATCTAACCTCCATACAGCTTCCTGAATACTTGTAATCATCTCTAGATTACGAGAATACCTAATGCAATATAAATGCTGTGTAAATAGTGGTCATGCTGCACTGTTGAGGGAAGAGTGACAAGTAAAAGAGTCTGTACGTGCTCAGGGGAGCTGCAAGATTTTCTTTAATCCATGATTGGCTAACCTGCAAATGTGAAACATGCGGATACTGAGAGCTAATTGGACTGAGCTACTAAAAACCTAATGCGACGAGATAGACACAGGACATGAATTCATCACTATGCCCATCAACACAGGCAAACCTTATGCTGTTTACTAACCATCCAGCGGTCTCTTCAACATGACTATACATAAGCTGATAAGAAAGGTTTTACAGTTTTTACCATTGTAGAAATCTAAAAAGAAAAAGCAGAAAAAGGAGAAAAGCATGCCAAGCAGAGGGTAAAGTATGTACAAAGGCCCTGTGGTAGGGCGGAGTCTTGAATGTTCTGGGAATTGGCAGAAGAGCGCTGTGGGTGAAACACCGTGAATCAGGTACAATCGGAAAGAGAGTAATTGCCCAATGCCATTTGGAAAAGAAAGAAATGAATGAATGAATGAATGGATGGATGGACTGCTGTCTGATGTGGGGTTCTCTCCGTTTCTAGTGAAGCACATTTCCGCAGCAGCACTGGACACTCCTGGCAGCCTCACCCTGGACTCTGGAGTTGCCTGCTCTGCTGGTAGAGACCTCTGTCTGAGCTCCACCAGCAACCTGCTGCTGATCAGATGTGAGATGGAGGCTCTCGTGTTTCCACCTGGCTAACCCTGAGCACTCTGCCCACTCTGAGAGTCCCTCCTTCCCTTCTGCTCTGGCTCCCCCAGGGGACCACTGTGCATGTTTATGAAAACTGAACATGTCATTCAAACCAGCACCTTTGGCCTATTGACTCTGAGGAGCAGCGGCCACTATTTTCCCTCTCCTTTCTGTCACTGGCCTTTCGAAGTAAAGGCTGGTCTCTCCCCTGGCTGTTCCCAGAACCTCGCAGACAGTAATGAGTCCGGGGTTGGTGTTAAGCTCAGATGTCAAACAGAGTGGCCAGGGCCTCCCGAAACGCCGAGAGAGCCGCGAGCTTCTCCCTCTACAAGGTCAGCTTGTGCGTAACACTTCATTAAATTGCTCAAACACTGAGCCGTGTCTTTAACCAATACCTTTAATGTCATTTTCTGCAGACTTAATAGAGGAACATTAGCATACCTGTCAAGTCTTCCCATTTCAACTTCGAAGCAAGTGAAGTTTAAAGTGCCTCCCTTAGCCCACAGTGGATTTAGTTTCCAACTTTGGTTTAAGAAAAATAAAAAAACAAAATTAAAAAGGATGAAGAAGGGAATCCTCTGTGGGCTGTGACGAAGTAGAGGAGGCTGCCTCTATCTCTGCCTCTTCTGAGCCCATCTTCTGGTTCCAGGAAGTAGATCCAGTTAAGAACCCTGGCAGACAAGTGCAGGCATTAACTGTGATGTGATCTGTGTCCAGTTTATTACTTGGGCCATCTCTCTGTCCCCAAAATATGTTCTGTGCAGAGTGTGGCCTGAGCCAATCTACACCAAACCAAGGAAAGTACTATGGTCTAAATGCCTGTGTGTCCCCACCATGACTCCTGTGTTAACATCTAACCCTAAAGTGATGGTATTGGGAAATGGGCTGTTGGGTGGTATTGTGGTTTGCATGTGAAATGTCCCACACAGACTTGTGTGTTTGCATGCTTGGTCCCCAGCAGGTAATACTGTTATGGAAAGTTGTGGAGTCTTTAGGAGGTGGAGACTTGTTGGAGGAAGGTGGTCACTAAAGACAGACCTTGAGGCTTTATAGTAGAACCCCATTTCATGTCTGTGCTCTGCTTCCTGACTTCCAGCTCAATGTGACTGACCAGCTGCCTCATGTTCCCTCCTCAATGTCTTCCCACCACGATCGACTGTACTCCCTCAAAGTGCAAGCCAAAATTAAGCCTTTCTCCTTTAAGTTGCTTCTTTTGGAAAAAAAAGTTGTGTGTGTGTGTGTGTGTGTGTGTGTGTGTGTGTGTGTTCATGTATGTGAAAATAACACATATATTCATGTATGTGTGGAAAGCAGAGGGTAACCTCAGGTGTCATTCCTCGGGAAAGCCATCACTCCATACAGGGTCTATCATTGGCCTGGAGCTCTCCAATTAGGCTAGACCGAATGACTAGTGAGTCCCACGGAGCCTCCTGCATCTTCTGAGCACTGGGGTTACAAGCATGTGCCACTAAATCTGGCATTTTTAATATTTTTTATTTATTTATTTGAGAGAGAGAGAAATAGGCAGGGATGGAGAGAGAGGGAGAGAAAGAGAATGGGCACACCAGGGCCTCCAGCCACTGCAAACCAACTCCAGATGCATGCACCCCCTTGTGCATCTGGCTTACGTGGGTCCTGGGGAATAGAGCATGGGTCCTTTGGCTTTGCAAGCAAGGGCCTTAACCACTAAGCCATATGGATTGTGGGGGTAGAACTTAGGTCCTCATGCTTGCAAGGCAAGCACTTTACCCACTGAGTGAGCTCTCTCCCCAGTCTCTTAAGATGCTTCTTGACAGGTATTTTGATCAGAGCAACAAGAACAGCAGCTAATTAAATAACTAAATATTCCACCCTCGTGAGTGGGATCAGTGCCCTTATAAAGCAGACCGGACAGCTAGCCCTAGCTACCATGTGAAGATCCTTGAGAAGGTCACTTTCTGAGCCCTTGCCATGCACCAAATCTGTTGGCGCCTTGATTTTGAACTTCTTAGCCTCTAAAACTATAAGGAGTACGTTTCTATATCTAAGCCACCCATTCCACTGTATCTGGGTTATAGCAGCCTGAATCTGTTCAGGTTGATTGTATTCCTGGTCATCACTTCATATGGACCTCTAAGAGTCACAGTGGAAGGCTTATTCTTCCTGAGTGGCCTGAAGCATGTGAGTATGGACAGTTTGTTGTGTGACCTCACAGCTCTGTTCTTTGCTATGGTGGAAGATGGAAAAGGACCTGGGGTAATAGGGGAAGCCAACGGGCAATGTGTGTGAAAGGGTCTGCAAATTCCACTGAGCTTTGGAAGGGAGCTGCTGCCCTTTGGGATGACCTAAGAGCCCCAGGGAGAGAGGCCAGGCTTCAAGTTCCTCATAGAGCCTATCCATTGGCCTGGGGACCACACTGCATGGTTGTGTTAGTCAGTGTGGACAGCTGTACAACAAAAACCACAGACAGGAGGCTTGCAGGCAGACAACATTTATTGCTTACAGTTCTGGGAGGCTGAGAAGTCCAAGATCAAGGCACTGGCAGATTTGGTGTCTAATGAAGGCCCATTACTCGGTTCAGGGAAGGCACCTCTCCATGTCCTTACCCAATGGAAGTGTGAGCTAATTCTTTGTGGTCTTAAAAAAAAAAAAAAAAAAAAAAAAAAAAAAAAAAACAAGGATGCTAATCCCAGTCATAAGGGCTCCAACCTCATGACCTATCGCTTCCCAAAGGCTCATCTAATACCATCACCTCAGAAATTAGGATTTCGACACATGCATTTTGAGGAACCCAAAACATTTTGGATCATAAGAGAAGGGTGTATGAAGAACAAGATGACTTACCTGGTTTTTAATAGTGTGTGTGTGAGAGAGAGAGAGAGAAAGAGAGAGACACAGAGAGAGAAAGGTGTGTGAGTATGGACGCACAGGGGTAGGTCAGAGGACAACCTTACCGTCCACCTTGTTTGAAGTATTCTTTTTTTTTTTTCCAATCACTCGAAACTGAATGTATTTATCCACACCGAGCAGTAACAAAAGCATTACAATTTTTTAATAGTGACAGTTGATATTTCCTTCCAGCAGAGATGGTTTTGGATTATGGTGAAGCAATTTAATGAACCAATCCCAAAAGTTTTTCAAAAGATGTTTTATATTTCTTTTTTTTAATCAATATATATTTTTTATTTATATTATTCTGATTTTACATTCATAGTATTGGTTCCATTGTCCTCCTCCCCTTCCTCCCACTTTCAAAGGGGCCCTCATCAATGGGGAATGTTTATCATGCATTGTGAGTTTGCTCAAGAGTTCTGGTGGATAGGCCCCAGTCTCTGTGCATAATGCCCCAACTTGTGATTCTAACAATCTTTCCGCCCCCTCTTCCGCGAGTTTCCCTGAGCCACATTGGGGTCATTTTAGTTCTGCTTCCTTGATGAGGTTTTGGGAGCCTCTGTGTCTCTGGATATCTGGCTAATGACTGGAGTTGGATGTTCTCTGTATTTATCTCCTTCAGCCTTTTTCTGGTGTTGTGATCGCCTTGAGCACTTATTCTTGCCCTTCCCCTGCATTGTTCTATGGTTTCAGCTGTGAAGTATTCTTGTTCATTGCTCTGCATGTGAGCTTCTAGGACATTCTCCTCTGTCTATCTGACTTCTCACTGTAAGATCCCTGGGATTAAGAAGCCTAGCTCAGCTTCTGGCTTTTATGTGAAGGTATTGGGATCTGATATCAGGTACTCTGAGTTATACACAACAAGTGCTTTATCCCTTGAGACAGCTGTCAAGGGAGAATCCACCTTGACACTCCATGATCTGTTACTAAAGAGCTGCCAGCCCAGGACTCACTACTCTGGAGTCGTCATGAATGGAACAGAAGGAGGGCATGCAGCCTTAGCTTATCCCATCTGTGGAATGGGTTCAACTCTCAGCAGGAGGTTGGCACACACAGAGGTCATGGAAGCACTAGTCTCCTGTACTCAGCATGAAAAACTTGGCATGTGTTGGGAAACAGGATAATGAATGTGCTTCTGTCATTAATCCACTAATCGTTAATTATCCCCCTAGACATCGCATAATGTGCTACCCAGGCAAAAATAAAATTGCTTGAACTTTTCCACCAAGTTCTAGTTTTAAACAAATTACTCACGTCAAAACTATTTACCAAAGTGAGTAATTTTAGACGTTTATCAGAATTTCATAACATGCTTTCATTAGCGCCTGCTAATAAAGTTCTCATGTAATTAAGCACACATGCAACCTTGTTATTTCTTTATAGTAAAATTTGCTCACAATAAAGTTTTCTAGAATGGTCTGATGTGCGGGTTGCAGAATTCATGCACGGGCACAGAGGTGTGTGCCTTTGTATGCATGCCGGTGTCACCCTGTAGTGAGATGCCATGCAATTAGAGCACCCACTTAATTATTAATGCCACAATTAAGGAGGAAGCATTGTTCTCCCCCAAAATGGAAAGTTAATCTCTGGCTCCCACTGGAAGGAGAATGGATGCGGGCAGGTGTTCTCGCCCTCTGGATCCCAGGGGGCAGATCAGACAGCATGACTTGTGCATAGATGCCCTTAGGGAGCAAGTGGGTCTTATAAGGAGCCCGCTGACTTCCCTGACAAGCTCCTCCTGAGTCTCCCAAGTGACAGTGGCAGCAGTGACAGTTCCCTCCCAGCTCAGAACCTGTCACTAGGAGATCAGCATTTCAACTACCCCCTGCCCCTCAAGAAAAAAGAAAAAGGACACCTTAATTCACCCCTCTGATTTTCTTGATAGCTGTCAGAGTGACAACCTGTCTATGGCAGAAAGGGACCTGGTGTTGGTTCCTGAGCTGGCATTGTGTGCTTTATATATGGTTAGCTTGCTCACAGAATGGAGGTCACTGTATCAAATCCTGGACTGTGCTGATAAGGGTCAGGTTGACCATCAGAGCCAGGCAAGCTTGAAGCTGAAGCCACTACTTCTCTTTCTCCATCCTTGGTATGGATGTTTTGGGACAAAGACAGACTAGACCCACATGTGTACTCAATGAGGTTAGCCCTTGCCCTGTGTGCTTAGAGAGAAGTATCCATGACTCAGACTCACCACACCTCCATGGGCTAACTGTTGTCCTACCTAATGGCTAAGACTTAGTTTAACCTCCATGTAAGGCTTCTTGTCTCAGACATGGAGTTTGGCAACAATACCACCTGAGGATCTGTTCTTCCCCAGAGGGTTAGTACACTCTTTAGTCTGTGTAAAACCCTGCTCATTTTTAGTAAACATAAGAATACCCAGAACCCTACAGATATCCACAAACTTGGGATGCTAAACATTTCACCTCATTTAGAAGCCCTCATACAGGACTGTCTGTCTTCAGTGTGTCCTCGTGGAGATTTTGTCCAAGTTTACTATCATTTTCTAAGTGTCTTATAGTATTCATTTGCTTTCTCAAAGCATGCATGCCCTCCCCAGAGCTCTGAAGCCTCACCAGGGTAAACACATATACCCTTTGTCTCCACATATCTCACATAATCTGAAGGATAACTGTCTACACTGAGTTGTACAGTTCATGTAAGAAATATCCACTGTGCCCACATATCTCATAAACATATCTCATAATCTCATATGCACTGTCCACACTGAGCTGTTGTAGTAGACAGCCTCAGGTGGCTGAGATGAACTTTCAAACCAGGCACAGTTATGGAGAAAGGGATATTTATTGAAGCTTATAGATTTAGGGTAAGTTCCATAATGGCAGAAGAAGTTTGTCTCCTTTTAAAGGACCAATGAAAGAGAGAGAGAAAGCCACACCACACAACACACTTCAGGAACTCCAGATGGAACTAGGCACTTTGCAAATCTTTAGACTGGAATTTCAAATCCACCCCCACACCTTAGGGCTGGACCCTAAGATCTTCCCAGTGACACCTCCTCCAGCCAGGTGGCTGCAGATCTAAATTACTGAAATAAACCACTGAATATATTGGGGCCATCTATTCAAACTACTGCATTCCACCCCTGTCCCCCAATAGATTCTTAACCATCTCACATTGTAAGTTGTATTCAGTCCAGTTTTAAAGGTCCCCACAGTCTTTACCAACTTAAAATAGTTCTGAAGTCCCAAGTCGCCTCTGAGATTTAAGATTGTCTTTTAGCTGTGAGTTCTGTTAAATCAAACAAGTTATATACTTTCTACATATCATGGCACAGAGTAAAATTTTCAACTTTATAAGGCATAGCAAGGAGAAACTAGAAGAATGTAAACTTAACAACCATCAAGCAAACATCAAATTTCTGCAGTTCAACTCTGATATAACCAATGACTGACAGTCTCCAGATTTTCTAATTTTGCCCCTTCAGCTGGACAGAGTAGCCAGGGAAAACATCCATCCCAGGGCAACAGTGTGCTCCATGGCAGCCCTTGCACAGTCTTAGTATATCCAAAACATCTTCAGGTCCCCATGCAAACCATGATCCATCTTCCAAAATCTCTTCCAACATATCAGGGTCATCACACCCTGCCTTGTGCCACATCTCACCAGTGGCTTCTGGAACCGTGAGCATTTCTTGACCATTACATGCATTTTTCATACTTCAGAAACTAATACCAGGTATGCAGGAATACAGGCATATTTTTAATTCAGGGACAAAATAAATCATGACCTTGAAAAGCAGGTTCCTTTCTCAGTCAACTCTTTCCCAAGAGTTTGTATTTTTATTATAATCTTTTCTCAGGCATTCTCTACATTGTTTTAATGTAAAGAAGTTGGGCCATCTTTTTAAAATTTGCTAATGTGTTGACAATAGCAGCTTCCGTAATCGAAATCCAGTCTCAGTGCCTGTAACTTTAACTTGATTGAGGTTTCCAACTTAAAATCTTAAATCTCTCAGTCCAATATCTTTAGCCAAGCACATCAGTCCATTACAAACTCTCTGGGCCTAGGCAGCAGAAGGCAGCCAGCCTTTACACCAGTATCCCAATTCCAATAAAGTCCTCTGCAGTTTTTTCTTCACCTTAGAAAGTTCATAAGCCAAGCTTCCATGTTCAATTCTCTCTGCAATTAGCATTTTCAAATTTTTATCAGTATAGTCCATAATACATGACTTACCGTCCAGAAGGCATCTTTACTTGCAAGTACCAAGTCCATGCCCATTCCTCCAAAACAAAAGTTCCAAAAGTCCAAAATCCACAAGGACAGATTCATCTCATCCCACTTCTGGTACGAAGTTTTTTAGTAGACAGCCTCAGGTTGCTGAGATGAACTTCAAAACCAGGCAAAGTTATGGAGGAAGGCATATTTATTGAAGCTTACAGATTATTCAGGGGAAGTTCCATAATGGCAGACGATTGTCCCCTCCTAAAGGACCAAGCAGAGAGAGAGAGGGAAAAAAAAGTCATCCCACAAAGCACACTTCAGGAACTCCAGATAGAACTAGGCACTTTGTATATCTTTAGACTGGAATTTCAAATCCACCACCACACCTTAGAGCTGGACCCTAAGATCTGCCCAGTGACACCTCCTCCACTCAGGTGGCTGCAGGTCTAAATTACAAACTGAAATAAATAAATAAATATATTGGGGGCCATCTATTCAAACTACCACAGTTGTTATAGCACATATAAGACATACCCACTGGCTTCACAGTAAACCCAGAATATAAAATATTTCATGGTGAGAGAACATTATTTATTTATGGTGGATAAAAGAAAACTAATTGTTAAAATTATTTTAATGCAATTCTGTAAATTGTTGACTCATTGATTGATTAAAATCTGGTCTTATGTAGCCCAGGCTGGCTTCAAACTTGCCATAAAGCCAAAGTTGACCTTGAACTTTTTACCCTCCTACACTACCATGCCTGGTTTTTATTTTCACTTTTTAATGTGGTCATTAGAACATTTAAAATCATTTGCCTGATAGCTAAAGATCAGTGGTAGACAGTGTTCTGGACTTGACCTGGGCTGGTCCATCTCTGCTTCTCATTGACTGTGTGACTTTAGTTATATCTCTTTAATTCTCTTGACATCAGATTCCAGAGAATTGTGCTTTCACAAGACCATTTCAAAGTCCACCCTTTCAACAATTGTATAGCTTGGGATTGTCATCTCTCTGGAGAACTTAGAAAAGAAGACAAAATCTATTGAGTTGCCTTAGACATGGAGCCATGATATCATAGTTCTGGCTCTTGGTGCCTTTGTGTCTTCTCCTTCCTGAAGCTGTGGCCATACCAACTAATTTTGCTACCTTGGAGCTCCCATTCCATTTTGCCCAGCCCAGAGGCACCCGGGGGTAGGGGACCACACCTGTCCTATCCTTTAACCCATGGTGATATGTCCCTGAGCAACACAACTGGCTCTAATAGCTCCCCAGGTGGATTCTAGTGAGCAATGAGCCGAACATAAAAATCCCTTTACTATTGCCATTTCACTTTTATATACCCATCAAGCTTTCATATTTAATCTCCTACATCACAATAGCTGATCATTTTTAACATTTGACATTGATAGAGTGCCCACTGCTATTATTCTGACATACTATAAAACATTACACCCATTTGCAATAGAAAAGGCCAGGAATCAATACCCAGCCCCATTTTCCACTGTGGCCGTAAATCATGAAGCACCTTACAAATTGGTTTAAGTAGAAGAAACTTCAGAACCAATGACTGGCCTGACCAATCCCACTGCCTGTTAGAGCTGACAGGGACCTGGAGGCCTATAGCCTATGGGAGGGGGATAGTAGAACTGTTAAGGAGCCAGGAGATGCTGCAGGCAGCCAGATTTCTCCAGGAACAAGAATGTCTATCCATCTGGTCCCTAAAGACAACATCAGGAATTCAGGACACCTTTATTCTGATCATGTCCTGCTTCACCTCCTACCACAAGTGATCCCACATTGGGAAGCCGGTGACCTACTTACCATTCAACCTCTCTAAGGCTCAAAGACCCCTTGCCCAAAATTATTGTCTATTTTCTTGGTAGGCCCACTCACTGGAACAACAAGATATTAAATTGGATTTATATGCTATTTAATCACATTGACCAGGCTGAATTAATTGAGCAGGCAGGTCAAAATGGCCCAAACTAGGAATTAAAAGCCATTGGTTTGGTCATTGCTTAATATCTTTAAGGTAAAGGTTGGGCTACATATTCAGTCATCAGCCTTATATTTGAAGTGAATGATATTTTTAAAAAATCTAGAAGTTTATGGTATGTAGAAAATTGTGGGGTCAATATGATCACAGTACCTTATGTGTATGTATGAAGATGCCACAATAAAACATATTGTTTTATACAATTAACACATTAATAAGCAGAAGGAAAATCATCACCTGTCATTCTTTGGTGTCATCTAGGTCCAGCCTGAGGCTGTGATGACTTGCCAGACTCCATTGAAAAGGTTCTCATATACAGCCCAAGTTACAGAGTTGAAAACACATGAACCTATAGTCTGACTCAGTACACATGCTGGGGTGCTAGAATATTCTAGCAGGACAAGAACCTGGCTCTGAGACAACAGAAGTGAAAAACAGTGGAGTTGCCAATTTATTCTCCTGGAAGTCTAGTGTAGGACTGCACACGTTGACCTGACTTCTGATAGGAACACTCCTGCAATTCACACACAAGCCAGAGTTTTGTAGAACGTATCTGACTCTCCTCTTAACTCATAAATTCAGATTTGATTTGCTTCCACTTCAATTAACAGTGAGTAATTCTTTACATTATCCTTGTTACTCAACCTTTTAATGATCCTACACAAAATGAAGAGCTTTTGTCAAAAGACAGTCTTTGATAAGGAAACACACCTCCACCAAGGTTTGTGAATGATTCCTGTCATTCTGTTTGGCTCATTTGGAATGAAATACGTAGGAGGTTACTGCATTCAAGTTTTCAGGTTCTCTTGGAAGCATTGTGTGGTACTATGCGCATCAAGTCATGAGGCAGGACTCCAGGTTGAGTCTCAGCCTGCTCTCTCTCAGTTGAGTGATTGCAGGGGCATGAAATATATGACCTCTTTTTGCATTAGAGTTTTTCATTTGTAATGGAGATAATAATTCCTGATTTCTTTCATAAGATCCCTAATGAGGAAATGAGATAAATCAAGTATAATCACTTACTATTATTGTTATTACTATTAATGCAATAATAATGATGAAGCATGATGAGAGAAGAAGCTAGATAAACAGTTATTATATCAGTTCTGTTCTATGCCAATAGGAACAAAGCTCTGTTTATTCACAGTAAACTTAACAGAAAGCACAAACCCTTCAAATCCAAATTCCTCAATCCTGAGAGTTATGAATTATGAGTCAGGTGATGGAGAAGGTGGCTCTATTCATAAAGTGCTTGCCACCCAAGCATGAGGGCCTATTTGGATCCCCAGCAAGCATGTCAAAGCTGGGCGTGGCAATGTGCCTGTAATCCTAGTGTTGAGGAGGCAGAGACAGGAGGGTGCTTGGGGTTTGTTGACTACAGAGAGCTCCAAGTTCAGTGATAAATCCTGTCTCAAAAAGTAAGGTGGAGAAGCAATTAAGAAAGATAACCTATGTTGACCTTTGCCCCCCCCCACACCCCACATACACATTTTTAAAAATCCAGTAAGATACAAGTGGATCCTAGAAGACCTGAAATGCTAAAGATTTTTGACTTTTGGCATGTGCTGCTATTCGTTGAGTTTTTTTTTTGGATTTATTTTCACAGGATATTTTCACATGGTGAGTGCCTGTTCTGGACCAGGCACTGTGCTTCATCTTGAGTGTAGAACAAAGACACCTGAGATGCAACCCAGGCGTCTGCCTATGACGGTCTCAAGCTCTCTGGTTGATAAATCAGAATCCCTTCCCAGGCTCTTCCTCTTCAAATCGTCACCATCAGAATGACTCGTGACAGAAACCAAATGCCCGAATTTTGCCAATTTTCCCCAGGGAACTCCAACAATTGGGACCCCTGGTCTATGTAGTAATGTACCACTGGCCAAAAGACATCAGGAACCAACTCTCTTCAGCTTCCTATAGGTTTCAAGGATAAGAATCCTCATTCCTGGTTTTCCTAAAATTGGGACACAATTAGAAACAGATGTGTTTTGCTGGTGCGCGCTCACCACAGGGACACAAAGCAGGCCAAGTCCTTTGTTCTTCCACTATAGCTCTGCTGTTGACTCACTCCAAAATAGCCTGGTTTGTTTGGCATGTGGGCTGCAGCCTTTCTGTCCAAGAGCCCAAAGGACCATCCAAAAATCCCATTGTCCCTTTATCATCCAGTATGGGAAGGTTCTCTTTGGACTAAGTCTCTGTTTAGTGCTTGAATGAGGAGGGGGAAAGTCCAGGAAGAAAGGGAAGGAGGGCTAAGTCAGTTCCCTGGTGACTTCACTGCATTGTTCTCGGCATTAAAGCAGCACTCGTGATACCGCACACTTTTATAAATGCAGAAGAGCCCTTACCAGCAGTGTTTCTCTCCATCACCTTACATGAATCAGCTCTCAGCAACCCAATGAGAGACGCAGGGGAGTTAGCACAACTTCTGCTTGCTGGACAATGATGCCGAAGTTCAGAGCAACCCCGTGACCTCCCTAAACTCCACAAGCATTTGATCCCTGAAGACAAAGACAGTATTGATGTGAATCCCCTTGTAGCCCTTTGTGTATTTCTAGGAGTAGAGTAACTCTTTTATGAATGTATTTGTTGAATGAATGAATGAATGAATAAATGAACACATGAAAGCTACAAAAGTACTTGGAGCCAGAGCACACGAGACTCTTCAGGCAGGGACTGATGACACTGAGCCGTCCAGCTTCACTGATAAGAATGGAACAGAGCCCCTCCCCCCACTACTGCCAGCCACCACACACACACACACACACACACACACACACCCCTCTGCTGAAATCTCATTGTGAAAAGTCATGCTATGATCCTTTGGTCCTTTCTTTACTTTTTTTCCTGGGCCTCCCTGAGCCTGTTCTTGGTTTACAACTACTGCTGCTGATTTTGCAATATCATGATTTCAGTGAAATGGAAATGTGTCTTCTCCCCACAGACCTGTTCAGAGATCTATGATGGGAGCTGATTTGGGTGAATCAGTAGTAGTATGGAGGTGAGGAAGGAGAACATCTTAGAAGTAAAAGTCCAAGAGCCTACCAGAAGTTAATTGTCTCTCTGCTGCTGGGGTTTTCCTCAGTCTGGCCAAGTGCAACCCCCCAGGTACCCAACCTTGGCCCAGAGCTTGTACTTACCAGTGAAGTCCATTTCCTGAGCTGAAATATAAACCATATTCCATCTTGTTCCATCCCCAGTGGCTTTTGGAAAACCTGCCCTTCATTTAAGCCCGTGGTGCTGGAATACACAGCTCAGCAAACCTGTAGAGTTTCTTTTTTGAGCACTCTAGAAGTAAAGATGAGAAAGCCCTGCCCCTTAGAGGTCAGTGAGGCTTACACAGCTTGTACAGAGGCTAGGAGCTGGCGCCCAAGGACTCTTGGGTACCACTGGACACATGTGGTTTTGGTTCAGCACAAATCAGTGTCTAGCAGCACGTTTCAGAGGATGAGAGCAGAGGGTGGGGAACCAAGGTCCTGTTCTGGGAAAGATGGAGGAAGACTGCATTGCAGTCACGGACTTAAGCAGACCTTACCATGCACATGCTACAGGGCAGGTGATACCAAACACCCTGTGTTCACACCCATTAGCATCCCCTAATTTTCCCTCAGTTTCTCCTTTCACTCAGCCCACGCGGCCAAGACCCAGGCTGCTTCCTGTCCCATCAGAAGTGACCCTTTGATATCGGATCTCCCATCTGCTGGGCTAGGCATGTGGAAGAGACAGCTGGCGCAGCCCCTCCCCGGGGACTGCAATTAGGGGATATTTAATCCTGTCACCTGGTTCATTTGCAATGATGGATTTGGGCTAGAGCGGTGAGTGGCGCCAAGAGGATATTGGATTACCAGGGCCCATCCCCTTCACCCCCAAAGAGATCTGGTCCACTCCTGCCCTGCACCTGTCTTGCTGCCTCCAAGGTGAACCACCTCCCTCTCATGAATTAAGAACAAACACTTGCACTCACCCTTCTCCTCTCACTCCTCTGCCCCCACCATATTTCACCTGAAGCTTCCAGCAGGTGTGGAAACATTGGTGAGATTTTTCACCCCTATGACTGCTCTTCACCCACACTCATTTTGGAGCTTCAGGAATTAAGGTCTGGAGCTTGAGGAAATTTCCAGGGATTTACCTGCATTCCAGTTCCCTCCCCCCACAAACACTTGATGCTGAGAATTTTTCACTGGCTGTTTAGTGTGCATGTGTGTGTGTGTGTGTGTGCTCTCGAGCTCAGGGTGAGGGGGGTATCTCTGAATCCCAGCGCCAGGTTTCCCAAGCTTTTTTCCCCTCTTCAGACTAGAAGCACACCGGAAGCAGAAAAGACTGAGACCCAGAGGCATGAGCATGTGCTGTTCAGGACACTCCCTCGCCGGATGGCAGTTTCTTCATCTATCTAATGCACGAATAGAGCAGGTGTTCTTCAAGGTGCTTTCTCACTCACCTTCCTACATTTGTGGGGAAACATAGGGCTCAACCCTAGGTATGGAGTTTGAGTTTAGACAAATGGAAAATCCCAGGGGTGGAACAACAAAACAAGATACTTCCTGTGCACACTTCTCCCTGGAAGTAGTAGCATGGATGGTGTGTTAGGAGTAAGTCGGAGGCCTCCATGATTTTTGGTGACATTTGTTAAGTTTCAACCCATCCTCTAGCCATCATTAATCTGAGCTTTCTAGGATCACACAATGGAAAACATCTCCGATTTCCAGTCTGACATCTCCGAGCTGCCTTCGGGGACTGTAACCAGTCTGTGCACATGGGGAGTTTCATTTTTCAAGAGAGGTGAGGAATACGGTCACACAAGGAGCTCACTGCTCTTAAAACTTTGCACAACAGCTGCTACCCCTCCCCCCAAGAGACCAACTTCCTAAGAGATTTTCCTGGAGGTTGTGGAGGTTGGGAGGGGAGTGTCTCACTCTCTAAGACTTCAGTGGCACACCATTGCCCTTGACAGCAAAATCCCCGAGTGTTACCAAGTTATGATATGACCCTGTTGTCTTCTGTCTTAATTATCCTCCCCATACTCTCTCATTGCCTATGCTTAGGCCAGTGTGTGTGTTTGTGTGTGTGTGTGTGTGTGTGTGTGTGTACATGTGTATGTATGTGTGTGTGGTGTGCATGGGTGAGTAAGCCCCTATACACATCTTAGAGTCCTCAACCCTGTCCCTGCCCTGGCACCTTTGCACTGCAGGTCTCTGCCTGGAATATCTACTCCTTAGGGCTCTCTTGGCCTGTTTCAACTATGTTAACTTTAATCAACTCTTCTCTAGTCCCTCTATGACATCACTGCTTATTTCCTTAATAAAACTGAAATCAATTCACCGATTTTCTTTTTGGCCTCACTTGATACCATCTTTGTGTAACAACTAAATTTGTTTCTCTGCTGCAGCTATATTCCCGGCACCCGGAGTAGCCACCTAACATCTGGGTAGGACAGAGATATTTGTTAGATCAATGAACATGAAAGTGCTAGCAAAGGGTGAGCTTTGAGGCCATTGTTTGTGGATGTTGCTTGAGGAAAGCAGGTTGGGGGCTAGGCAGAGAATCTCCTTGCCACCCCACTCAACACAGTCACCCCCAGAGCTATCACCAGCCTGTTTCTAAGATGATCAAAGGAGCTGGGACAAAGGATCATAACAGAGAGTTGTGTGTTACATTCTAGAAATGGGACCACTTGCAGAGCAGGTCCAGTCTGGGGAGAGAGCTCTTGAGAGCGGCAGAGTTGCTGCCTTCAAAGGGTCAATGTGAGCACACCCATGAAGAAGCTGTCCAGGAGAGAGGATTTCTCTCCAGAGAAGGGGAGCACTTCAAGCTCATCACCCCATCCCCGGCCACAGAGGTGCCCACGTGGATGTGCGTGCATGTGCTTGTGTGTGTGTCTCCAACACAGGCTCAGGGCATCTGCTCTTTCCTTGCAAATAGCCAACTGCCACGCCCACCCCATCTCAGAAAAGAAACCCTGAAGTTTGTTTATCTTCCATGCCTCCTGTTTCATTCCCCTTCTCCACAAAGCTTCCCCCCAAGAACTGCTCCTGACCCTGTGGCTCTTCTAAAATCCATCAACATCTGTGTCAAAGTTTGAAAATGCAACTGCTTTTAGGTAATTTGATAAATCATTTTAAGGCATTTTCGTATGCATATTCCCTGCCTCTTCATTCCATTCGTATGCTCCTTCGGGGCAAAATTTATACTTTTTTTTTTCATTTAATACCCTCTCCACATGATTCTTAGGACAGAATTTTCATCAGTGTGCTTATTGTCTGAACACATTTTGTAAGCTGAAAACCCTTGGATGCTGACTTTATTCCATTCATTAATTTATTTAAAATATTTATAGTGGCCCATTATGTGGCAGGCGCTAGCTAAGTGCCAGGTATTCAGTGTTGAAGCTCACAGTCTGGGGCAAAGATGGAAACATAGACAAATAGCTGTAATACAATGTGCTAAGTGCTATAATATAGGTACTGTATCCTCAGAGTGCTCTAGAATCTCAGGAGGGAGCTTATGAAATAATTTAGTTAATGTTCCAAGGTCTAAATATGAATGTTTAAATAACGCCTTTCCTTTGGAAGTGCTCCTTGTTTTTGGGGCATTTTTCACATCTATTATCTTATTTGATGGTGCTAGTAGTTCTGTTAGTAAATTCGCTTATACACAGAGTAGGTGGATGGAGAATAGATGCTATTAGCTGCAATTTGCAATTCGATAAACTGAATGTCACAAAGTGATTTGTTGAAGGCCATAAACATGAACCCAGGTAGTCAATGTAAACAGACTGACATTTACATTCCATTCTCAACTGGTTCAGATTAGGAATCAAGTGCATAAGGAATCCACACCTTGATGAAAAAATTAAAAGTTATCCTCAGAGGAAATGAAGCTCAATGAACTAGGCAATTTGACCAGGTCCAGCAAAGAGGCTGTCCAAGGCCAATTCCCTCAGTCTCAACTCCACGTACCTGCCAATGCACCATGTACTGCTATACAACACCCACTCACACTTCTACTATGAACTCATCCCAGAGCAGACCCACTGGATTGTTTTTTTTAAACACTTTTTTTGAGGTGGGGTCTCACTCTAGTCCAGGCTGACCTGGGATTCACTATGTATTCTCAGGGTGGCCTTGAACTTGCAACAATCCTCCTACCTCTGCCTCCCGAGTGCTGGGATTAAAAGCATGTGGCACTACCCTTGCTTCTTTAAACATTTTAGTGACAGTTTTTATAAGTGTACATAATGTATTTTGTCCATAACCCCTGCCCATCACTCTCTCTTGTCTCCCCCCTTCTCATACATACTTCTTCCATTTAACTAGCCTCTTTTCTCCTTCAGCCAGTGCCTATACTGTTTTTACTATTTGGTTTCTTTCTTTCCTTTGTTCTTTCTCTCCCTTTTTGCTTTCCTTCATCATCCATGATAACATGCTGATGAGTCTATGTGCAGGCAATGACTGACAGCCACTGTGAGGTCATCAATGTGCAATGACAGCCACTGTGAGGTCATCAGTGTGTAATGACAGCCACTGTGAGGACATCAGTGTGCAATGACAGCCACTGTGAAGTCATCAATGTGCAATGACAGTCACTATGAGGTCACCAATATGTAATGACTGACAGCCACTGTGATGTCATCAATGTGCAAGGATAGCCACTGTGAGGTTGTCAATGTGCAATGACAGCCACTGTGAGGTCATCAGTGTGCAATGACAGCCACTATGAGGTCATCAATGTGTAATGACTGACAGCCACTGTGAGGTCATCAATGTGTAATGACAGCCACTGTGATGTCATCAATGTGCAATGGCAGCCACTGTGATGTCATCAATCTGTAATGACAGCCACTGTGAGGTCATCAATGTGTAATGGCAATACAACATTCCAAAGCAGCCCCTCCCATTCTCTGGCTCTTACATTCTCTTTTTCTACCTTTTCTGCAATATTCCCTGAGCCCTGGTGGTTATGATAGACATGTTTCATTTATTGCTGAGTGTTTGCCTGTCACTTCTTCTCAGTGCTTTGATGAGTATGGATTTTCCACAGTAGTTGCTGCCATTTGCAAGAAGAAGCTTCTCTGATCAAAAGTGAGAGCAGCACTACTGAGGGAAAGCAGCTTCCCCCTAGGGCCTATGGCCTTCCAAAGAATAGGCTGTTACTAAGTCTTTCAGGAGCAGGCCTCAAAGCCAATCAGAGAGCAGTTGGTTACCCCTATAACAGTCATGCCACTATTGCACTGGTGGGCTCATCTTGCTTGGCAGGCCAGTTGTATAGTTCACAGGGTCTACTGCAGGTTAAGAATATTAATGACTGTTCTCCCCCAGCAGCCTATTAGCACTTCCCAGCATAATGACAGCCAGTCAGCAGGGTCTTTGACCACAGATATATTAGCGTGGCCCAGAAACTGTGTTTGCCTTATGTGTCTCTGAATGAGAGCCAAGATAGATTTGTGACCTAGGAAGGCCAATTCAAATGTCTCCTCCAAGCATTAATAAAGAAGACTGTAGCAGACAGCCTCACATCGCTGGGATGAACCTCCAAACCGGGCACAGTTTATGGGATAAATGGCATTTGTTTGAAGCTTACAGATCCAGATAAAGTTCCATAATGGCAGAAGAAATTGGCCCTCTTTGCACAGGACCAAGGAGAGAGAGAGAAAGAGAGAGAGAGAGAGAGAGAGAGAGGCCACAAGGCACGACCAAAAAGCAAGCAAGCACTCTTTAGGAATTCCAGACAGAACTCAAGCACTCTGCATATCTTTAGACTGGAATTCCAAATCCACCCCCACACCTTAGGGCTGGAGCCTAGGATCCACCCACAGTGATACCTCCTCCAGCCAGGTGGCTGCAGAACTAAATTACAAACTCTAATAAAATCCTGAACAGAGCCGGGTATGGTGGCACACACCTTTAATCCCAGCACTCGAGAGGCGGAGGTAGGAGGATCGCCAAGAATTTGAAGCCACCCTGAGACTACATAGTGAATTCCAGGTCATCCTGGGCTAGACTAAGACCCTCCCTCAAAAAACTAACTAAATAAATGAAAATAAGAAACTAGGTGTGGTGGCACACCTTTAATCCCAGCACTCGGGAGGCAGAGGTAGGAGGATTGCCGTGAGTTCGAGGCTACCCTGAGATTACATAGTGAATTCCAGGTCAGCCTGAGCTAGAGTGAGACCCTACCTCGAAAAACAAAACAAGACAAAAATCCTGAACATATTGGGGGCCATCCATTCAAACTACCACAAAGACCAAGAGAATAGTTTTAGTCTGAGCTGGTCTCTGGGGTGGAGGACCAGTGAACTGGTGACCTGCATAGTAGCCACATTTGGCCGTGTGCGTTCTGAGCAGAGGATGCCATTCTGAAGGAAGGTAGAGATGGCAAAGCGGCCAAGCCTGAGCAGGAAACAGGCTGGGAACCTCTCAACTTTGTAGTTCACTTAGGACTCAACTGTTTCTTGTTCTGGTTCTTAGGCTATCCCTGTGTTCTTTGGTAATGGCAGCCCCTTTCCCACGCTCATGTACTTCCGTTTCAAACTTTGTTTTCAGTACCTACAACCAAAAGACCTTGGATAAAAAAATTAAATCCCACGCTAGGGAGCCGGCTCAATGGTTGAAGTGCTTGCTGCACCAGCATGAGAACCTGAGTGCAGATCCCCAGCACCCACATAAATTGTCAGGTGTGGGGGCACATGATTATAACCCTAGTGCTAAGGAGGGGGAAACGGGGAATCCCAGGGAGTTGCTGGCTAGCTAGTCTGCCTGAATCGAGGAGCTCTGGGTTCAGTGAAAGACACACACACACACACATTTTCCACACACATATGAACATGCATGCCCGCACACATGCATACCATACACATGCAACAAAATGTCTTCATTTTTTAAAAAACCAAATCAAATCTGGGTCAGTGAAGATAAATGTCACCAAGATTTGTACTGTGCAAAGATAGAAACAATCCAGTTAAAATAAAAGGACACTATACAGAAGAAATTTTGTCTAAAGCCATAAGAAGTTTCTCTTTTCTGATGGTGGTTACTATACCAAGGAGACTCGGAACTCACTAATGTGCTGAGAAGAAGGGACAGTGAAGTGTTGAACAGTAAGTGAGATATCTCTTTATCATACCCTCCAAGGCTCAGGGACCATTGCATAATAGGTGTCAGAAAGAATGCAAACGCCAAAGGATGGGGAGGAGTGCTTTGGAATTCTGTCTTTCAGATAAGACATGGTCATTCCATTCATGACTTCACAGTGGCTGGCACTACCTACACAAGACCTATATAATATGGGAGCAAAAAAAATGACATCAAAATAAAATAGGGAATAGTTGAAAGAAGAAGGTGTTCATAGGAGTGGGATGGGAAGGGGAACAAAGGAGGTGGGGAGAGAAGATTATGATCAGGGTATATTATGGAAGCTGTCAATTAAAAAAGGTTTTGTTTTTTTTTAAAGAAGAGAAGCCAGATTTGGCATAAAAATTGTCAGTTTTGACTTGAAAAAATAAAAGAACATTCTCTGCTCTCATCTGATTGCCTACATCATGGGAGACATGGTCATTAAGAAAACAGAGTCAAGATTTGTGGTTTGGAGAACATGGAAATTTTCCCACCAGAATCATCTAGAAATGTTTATTGTTTTAAACTAAAGCCATCTTGTTGCTTTATTTCTTGTTTTATCCTCAAGAAAGAAATGGAGAAAAATGAAAGAGGAAACTAGGACCCAGGGAATGGTGTGAATGCTCTAGATGGGTGAAGTGGGAGAGATTTTTTTCTTGGTAACCTTGCATCCATACATTGGAATTGAGCTCTCTGCATAATGCCAAGACCAGCTCAGAATGCACACACTTGGTCAAGATGTGAGATAGGAGAAAGAAGGAACCTGCAAGCACCACAAAGGCAACCATAAAGAGGGTTGTTTGCCCCTCCATGCTCTGAATGATAGAAGAAAGCACTCTCTATGAAACAGAAACCTGCATCTCCATGTTCTATGATTTGTGGTTCAATTTTATGGAAACCCTCTTCTCTTGTCAGGAAATTTTAAGCTAGTAAATTAGTACTAAATTAAAAAATAGTCTTATGCTTAATAAAACCTTGGGAATTGCTGACAGATATAAATGTCAGTCTTCTTTGTAAATTTGCTTTCAAGGAATGGTCAGCAATGGGCTTTCACAAGAGGAAAAGAATAGCCCCCTCCGGATGCGCTGACAGTCAACAACAGCAAAATGTACTTGGAAATGTTCTGCTGTGAGCAAGAATCATGAGATACAACTCACAGGAAGATTTAAGCATCAGAAATTTAACCTAATAGAAAGACAATCTGAATGTTCACATAGAGTCTGTGTAAAATGAATAAAGATCTTTAAAGACTAAGATAGATTCTAAGCCATGAAGATGACATGATTAAATAGAACATGCAGGTTTTAAAGTGAACCAAATAGAAATTAAAAAAAAAAAAAAAACGCAGACTTTGAAACTAAAAGCTCAGTGGGAACACATTAGAAATAGGAGGAAAAAAGGAGTGGACTATTCAAGAGGCTTTAACCAAAGGACCAGAGGCTTTAATCAAAGTAGAGGATGATGAGAGCTAAAAGACAGGAAATATGAAAAGTAGAAAAACAGAGAACAAAATGATGGCACTTCCAGGCTGGAGAGATGACTTAGCAGCTAAGGTGTTTGCCTGCAAAGCCTAAGGACTCATGTTTGCATCTCCAAGTCCCATATAAGCCAGACACACAAGATGACAAAAGTGCACAAGGTCGCACATGCTTACAAGGTGGCACACACGTCTGGAGTTTGATCACAGTGGCTAGAGGCCCTGGCATCCCAATTCTGTCTCTCTCTGTGTCTCACTTGCTCTCACTCTATTGCATAAAAAAGGCCAATCTGTTGGGCTTGCCTCAAAAAAAAAAAAAAAAAAAAAAGGAAAAAAATGATGGCGCTTCAGCAAGTGCTCAACAGGAGCTTAGGATGGAGATAAATGAGAAGTTGGATTAACAGGTAAATTTGTCCAAAATTGAAGACAAACTTAATTATATTTAAAAAAAAAACCAGGGGCTGGAGAAATGGCTTAGTGTTTAAGGCGCTTGCCTGCGAAGCCAAAGGACCCAGGTTCGATTCCCCAGAATCCACGTAAGCCAGCTGCACAAGGGGGCACACGCATCTGGAGTTCGTTTGCAGTGGCTGGAGGCCCTGGCGTGCCCATTCTCTCTCTCTTGCCTATTTCTCTCTCTCAAATAAATAAAGAAAAATAAAATACTTTTAAAAAACCAAAAAACAAAAAACAGGATAGGACTGGAAAGATTGCTTAGAGGTTAAGACACTTGCCTGCAAAACGAAGGGCCCAGATTCAACTCCCCAATACCCACATAAGCCAGATGAACATAATGGAACATGCATCTGGAGTTGGTTTGCAGTGGCTAGAGGCCCTGGCAATCCATTCTCTCCCCCTTCTCGTTCTCTCTCTCTCTCTCTCTGCTTGAAAATAAATTTTAAAAAAAGAAAAAGAAGAAACAGAATAGTTTGGCAAGAAAAGTAAAAATGAACCGAACTAGAAACACAATGGTGATACACCTAATACAAACGACAGAGAAAGCTTAATAAAGACCTGAGAAAGGCCGGGCGTGGTGGTGCACACCTTTAATCCCAGCACTCAGGAGGCAGAGGTAGGAGAATGGCTGTGAGTTCCAGGCCACCCTGAGACTCCATAGTGAAATCCAGGTCAGCCTGAGCTAGAGTGAGACCTTACCTCGAAAAACAAACAAAAACAAACAAACAAACAAAATAAATGAAGTGAGAAGGAAGCTGACCATTGAAAAACAATGGTGCTTTACAGCAGTATTGAGGCCAGAGGGCAACTCCAAGGACAGGTAACTGTTAACCCCAAATCAGTTTTGGAACCCCAAGTAATTGCCAAGCCTAAGCTATGATTCCAAAATGTGAAGGAGAAATAGATATGCGCTCAGACAGCTAAACATTAAAATAAATTGTAATTCATAGAATCCCACAGAGAGAAAAATTAAAGTAAGGAGTTGAATCGGTGAGGAAAGAGTGACAGGCACAACATAATGGTGAGCCTAGCCTATGCAACGATTGACTGTATAATTATGACATGGAAATACTTAAGCCAAGGTTACAAAAGCAAGATGGAAAAATAAAACAGTGGCTAACGATATCAAGGGAAATCACTCAGGCCTAATCGGTGGGAGTTGAAATGCTTCAACTTTTGTGTTTTGTTCAGGGTAAAAATGCTGATCAAGCTTAGATTTTTCAAGTTAGCAGTCATGTTAAAAGTTTAAAACTAACCACACACACACACACACAAAGCTAGGAATATCATGTGTAAAGGAAGGAAATACAATCAATCAAATAGAATGTAGGCAAGGCCAAGAAGATACACAAGGACGCCCCAAAACCATGAATACACTCCATCCTGCATGTTACTTGCTCGAAATGCATCCTGCGACCATGTCAGTGAGATGAGGGGTATACGTACCATTATAATCAGAGCACAATTATATATATATATTTTAAATGTATGAAAATACTAATTCTTACTAACAATGAGAATGAAAACTTAAAACAGATACTGACACCTATTTGATTTATAAAAATAAGCTTTGGTAAGGAATGAAGGGAATCTTAGGCACTGTCAGGGGAGTGCAGGTGCTAAGTAGCTGGGTAATGCATCCAGTCCAGCAGTGTCCACTCTGGTGATGAGGGAGCATCAGGGTCCACAGGGACCCCTACGATCAACAACTAGAAAACTGGGCCACATATATGAAAGGCATTTTAACACTTGGAACAAGAAGCAGTTACAACTAAGCCCACAGCAAAGGAAAATAAAGTAAGCGAACCCTACATCACCCAACTTCTTTACTCCAGCAACTAGGGGCCTGCAAGGAGGGGAACTCAAACAGCCTCGTAGCTTCAGCTTAGTGAGAAATGGGTATCAGAACAGGAAGGGAGACTCAAGGGCAAGGATTTATGAGGCCGTGCACTGAAGAGGGGAGCTATACACAAAAATGGGCTCTAGAAAACAGCATAGGAATTCTATTGAGTCTTTGGCTGAAAACTACACTCTGTATGTGATAGGGCAAAACTCCAAAAAACATTAGACAAAGAATAGCTCCCAAAGAAATATGTTCCCAGCAACTGTAGGTGAGGTGAAGGTCAGAGCACATGCAGAGCTGAAGTCACGCATCCCCACTAGCAAGGGGGACACTTTGATGGACATATGGAGAGTTTAGGAGAGACACCAAAAGGGACATCCTTTGCCCTCTTCAGCCAAGGACAAAGTAACCCTAGAAGCAATCTTCTCTAGACCTAACCTACTAAAAGCTTATAAACAAGCTCTGAAATGATTGAACTGATCCACAAGTAACTTTATTCCCTGCCAAACTTTATATATATATATATATATGGAATACAACAAAATCCAGTACTCAAATACATAACATCTCCACTTTTTGACACCTTATTAAAATAGTAGATATGTGAGAAAACAGAAACATATGACCTCTCTGTGGCAGAAAAAAAGAATCAAGGCAAAACAGGCTCTGAAGAGAAATGAAAAGAAAGGTTGGATTTACATTATGGGATGTAGAGTATTAAAATTAGTGAATATGGAAGCAAATGTAAAATACATTTTACTCATTTCATGTAAAATATTATTGATTATTTTTTAAAAAGTAGTTGTTCATTGTGGGATTTATAACATGTAAAAGTAAAATATGCACAAGAGAAAGGGAAGTACAAGGTTCTAATATGTGAACCAGCATACTGGCCTTTCCAAATATATTTACTTACTTAGTTGAGCGAAAGAGAGAGAGAGAGAAATAAATACACCAGTGCATTCTATCTTTGCATACGTAGTACAGACACATGCACCACTTGGTACATCTGGCTTTATGTGGATACTGGGGAATTGAACCTTAGCCATGAGCCTTTGCAAGCAAGTGCCTTGAACCACTGAGCCATCTCCTCAGTCCCTATATCCTACCTTTGGAGGTATATTGTGATAAGTTAGAAGTTCACATTGTGAAGTATTTAAAAGAAAGTAACCATTGGAAACAAAGCAGAAATATACAAGCTTATGGAACCACATCAAGTACGAAATTAGTCAAAGCCAAAATATTTTAATGTCCCACAAAGTAAGAAAAAATAAAATAATCAGAAAGGACAAATTGAAAATGAATAACACATTATATTTAAAACCCACTAGATAAATAAAATACGCCCAAAGAAAATATTCATACAATCCAATTAAAAGGTGAAGAATGTAAAAGTGGATAAAATATATGATCAATTCTATGATATTTATAAGAAACTCAATTTTCTGTAAAAACAGATAAGCTGAGATTGAATACTGGAAAATATGAAAATGATCACCATGAAAATGCTGATGAAAATTAATATCAGACAAGGTAGACGTCAGGAAAATAATAGTACATGGAATAGAGACATTTTATGATAATGAACCAATCAATTTATTGAGAAGGTGTAATAATTCTAAATGTTTCTGCACCTAATAATATATTTGAAAATGCATGGAGTAAAAACTGATAGTGTTTCAAGAGAGGGTAATCTATTACTAGAGTTGAAGACTTCAACTGCTCCCTCATTAGTTAAATGAACAAGCAGACAGAAAATCAGTAAAGAGATGCCCTAAGCATGATCAACTAGCATAACCCAATTAATGTTCATACAACATCCCACCCAACAGGAAGAGAATACAGTTTTTCGGGTGTACATGGAATGTTTATCAAGGCAGAGCACATTCTAAACCATAAAGATAGCAAAACCAAAAATTAAAGATGATGATCTATATTATCTATAGAAGTATATTCTCTGATCACAATATAATTAAAATAAAAATCAATAACTAAATAATATGTTAAAATATCCCCCAAATTTGGAAATTAAAAAACATATTTCTGGGCTGGAGAGATGACTTAGCGGTTAAGGCGCCTGCCTGCTAAGCCTAAGAACCCGGTTCCAATCTCCAGATCCCACATTTAGCCAGATGCAAAGTGACGCAAGGGCACAATGCTGCACTTGCCCACAAGGGGGCGCACACATCTGGATTTCATTCACAGCAGCTGAGAGACTGCTGGCGTGCCCATCTCTATGTGTCTCCCTCTCCCTCTCTGTCTGTCTTTCTCTGTGTCTCTCTCCAAAAATAAATAAAATAATTTTAAAAATTAAGAAAACATTTTAAAATAACTACCAGATCACAAAAGAAGTCACCAGGAAAACTAGCAACTAAGTTTGATTGAACAAAAATTAAAGCACAATGTGGAATGTACACTAAATAAGCTCTTAGAGGTAAATTAACAGTGCTAAATATTTGAATTAGACAATAAGAAAATTACCCAAGTATTTCCTTTATAAGACAAGGGAAAAGTGCAAAAAGCAGACAGCAAGAAAGACACCATTATTTAAAAAATACATATAATCAGGCATAGTAAAGCAATAAAGAAAGACAATGCAATTAAGAGTTTCTAATCAATAAGATTGATAAATCTGTAGCCAGACCTGATCAAGAACAAAAGAAAGATAAAAGTGAAGGATACAACAAATTACAAAGGAAATATACAAATATTGCAGATATTAAAAAGTCAGTGATGGACTTTTTGAACAACACTGTGACAATAAATATAAAAACATAGAAGCCAACATATTCCGTGGAAGATATAAATGGATCAAAGCTTACCCTGGAAGAAATGTATTATTGGAAAAGCTTAAAGAGCTTGAGTAGGTCTATATTTATTAAAGAAGTAGAGTTTATTGTTCATGAGCTCTGTAGCAACATTTTAGTCAACAACACACTGCATATGTGATGGCAATATCACAGCTATTTAAGCTTGTGTAAGTGTATTGTATGATATTTATACAATGACAAAAATATGACACATGACTGTGTTTATAAAACTCTCAACCAAGAACTCTAAGTTCAGATGATAGTGCTCTTGAAATCTACCACCCGTTTAAAAAAGAAAGAAAAAAAATATAGCAGTCTATATATTATTTGGGGATAAATTATGAAATTTATTTATATCTCACATTTGAAAAGCTAGAATAACAAATCTCATCTTCTGGAAAGTCTTCTGACTAGAAATGCATGAAATTCACTTAATGTAGGGATTCGATCAATTGTGTTTCTGTATTGTAACACAATATTGCTATACATAAATCTATTTAAATTGATTCAATGAAATTCCAAACAAGAGCATAATGAGATTTTTTTTTTTTTTTAGGGAGTGGTAGAAATCAATTAGTTCATTCTGAAGTTTATATGTATGGGCAAAGGATGAATTGTGGTGATCCATTCCAAAGATGACTCGCATTGATTCTGCAAATAAGAGAATCTCCAACCCAACTGTCCTATTTCATCTGAGCTGAAACATACCCTGTTGGAGGGAGAAGTGTTGCTCCTAAGACTCAGAACATTAGTTCAACTTACAAGCCTCAAGAAGCTCATGAACCTTACAGGATTCACATGGTCCTCCCCAAGACTATCTAAGCCTTAGCTATTTCTGGGGGTTATGGGGGAGATGCTCTCCCGTGGCAGATACTGTGAGTCATCACCCATCCTGAGATGGGCTTTTTGCTGATCAGCTGCCTTTGAGCCACCCATGCTTCTATAAGTTATCCCAATAAATTCACTGGTTTACCAAATAAATTGTTTCTTCAATCTTTGTTAAAGCTCTATCTGAGGAAAATAGTACAAGTTTACATCTCTCCAGGAGAAGTAATAGAACAAGCCAGACATGGTGGTGCATGCCTTTAATCCCAGCACTTGGGAGGCAGAGGTAAGAGGATTGCCATGAGTTTGAGGCCACCCTGAGAATGCATAGTTAATTCCAGGTCAGCCTGAGCTAGAGTGAGACCCTACTTTGAAAAACCAAAAAAAAAAAAAAATATATATATATATAGTAATAGAACATTTTCTCCCCCCACACACACACATACATGCATACACACATGTGGGGAGAGAGAGAGAAAGAGAGAGAGAACAAGAAGAGGAGGGGGAGAGAGAGAAACACTGGTTATTTTATTTTATTTTATTTTATTTTATTTTATTTTATTTTATTTTGAGGGAAGCCTGCTGCACTATTGTAATTCACTTTATGGAGAAACCTAGCATAGACCCAGAAGCCTATGGCCAACAGCCTTTGCAGTAAAGTTAGAAATGAATTCTCTAAACCAGTTGTGCCTTCAGATGATGATGGTTCTCTCTAACATCCTATTGCAACCTTGTGAGAGAACCTTATCCAGAAAAAGCTAAGCTATTGTCAACTTCCTGACTTGTGGAAACTGGGAGATGATAAATATTTATTGTGTTTATCATATAAGCTTTGGGCATAGTATCATGCAGCCAGAGATAACTAATATGCATGCATTACCAAGACAATTTTGGAAGAGAACAGTGTTGGAGGACTTGCTACAAGACTCACTGAAAAAGGCTACAGTAAAGGAGACCACACGGCATTGACAAAACCATAACAACCAAACATGGGCTTGATCACACTGATGACATACCACATACCACACAAATATACAGTTAACTGCCTTTGACCCAGTTCCAATTGTCCATTCAATTTGTTGTTTTTTTTTTTTTACAGTCTAGAAAAAATATATACACAACTAGATTTATATATTTTGATTGTTTTAAGTTTCTTATTATACAAAATTATGGACTTGAGTATGGCATTTTCATACAAGTAATTTGACCAGACCCTCCTCATTTGTTTTTTTTTTTTTTTTTTTTTTTTTGGTTTTTCGAGTTAGGGCTTCACTCTAGCCCAGGCTGACCTGGAATTAACTATGTATTCTCAGGGTGGCCTCAAACTCATGAGGATCCTCCTACATCTGCCTCCCAATTGCTGGGATTAAAGGTGTGCTCCACATGCCCAGCCTAATTATGGCATTTTTAATTATGCAGAAAAGCCTTCTTGGGTTTTTTTGTTTGTTTGTTTGTTTGTTTGTTTGTTTTTGTGTGTGTTTTTTTTTGGTTTTTCGAGGTAGAGTCTCACTCTAGCTCAGGTTGACCTGGAATTCACTCTGTAGTCTCAGGGTGGCCTCGAACTCACTGCGATCCTCCTACCTCTGCCTCCCAAGTGCTGGGCTTATTATATCTTCTTGATGAGTTGCTTCCTTTGCTAATAGGTAGTGACTATCTTAATCTCTTCTAAATAATTTTGACCTCTGAATATGATTATAGCTACCTTGGATATAAATATAGCTACTCCTGCTTGTTTTCTATATCATTCCCAATACTTTTCAGTATTCATTTCTTTACAATTGAAGTGTAGCATTCAGACACCAAAAAAGTTTTACCTTGCCTTTAAAAAATTATTTATTTATTTGAGAGAGAGAGTGATAGAAAAAGTATGAGCATACCAGGGCCTCCTGACACTGTAAATGAACTCCAGACTCATGTGTCCCCACATATTGGGCTCATGTGCATACTGGGGAAGTGAACTCAGGCCATCTGGCTTCATAAGCAAGTGCCTTTTAGCTGCTGAGCCATCTCTTGTCTTTTAATTCAATTAGCAAGCCTGTGTTTCTTAATTGGAGTGTAAAATTTATATTTGAGATTATTGATGAAAGGCATATATTGATTTCTATATTTTCATACTTCTTTCCTGGTTGGTTTGAATGTTGTTTGTCTTTCTCCTTTATTCACTTTAGGGTTTTCCTGCTTACTGAGTTTGACAGGGTTGGTTCTCCTCTTATGAAGTCTCATCTTTCCTGCGTTCTCATGTTTGTGACTTTCTTCTTCCTCAGCATATGTATTTTCTGCAAAGCTATCTTATTGGTCATAAATTGCTTTAGTTTGGGCTTACCTTGGAAGGTCTTTATTTCTCCATCAACTTAAAAATATAAATTTGATGGATACAGTAATTTTGGATAGTAGTTATTTGTTCTTGAAATATGTCATTGTACACTTTCCTGATTTTTAGAATTTTTATTGAAAGGTCTGATATTAATGATGAGTTTGCCTTTGTAAGGAAGCTGTATTTCTCCTCCAGCTTTACTTGTATTCTTTCCTGGCCAGGTCAATCTGTGGCTCCAAATGCCTTCTGTGTTTGGTTGTCAATATATGTCCATAGAGTTGGGAATTTTTTTTGCTACTATTTTATTGAATATGTTTGCAATGTTTTTTTTTTTAATCTTTTTATCTCAGATCCTTTTTCTGCCCTATGCATTCTTGGGCTTGATATCTTAAACATATTTTAGTGTACACATGTGTGTAATATTTGTGGTGTGGTGTGTGTGTAGTGTATGCACATGTGCATGCAGATGTGTTTGTCCCACTTGCATGCATGAAGAGGCCAGAGAGAACATCTGATATCTTCCTCTATTGCTCTTCCACATTGTTTCCTTGAGATGGAGTCTCTCATAAGCCTAGACCCACCGTATGTTCAGCCAGACTTATTGATCGGTGTGTCCTAGAGAGTCTTCTGTCTCCCAACACCTGGGACTGGGGTTTAGGCATGCATAGCCATACCTGGTCTATTATCCTGGTGCTGAGGATTGTGCTAGGCTATCTCAGGCCCTCATGATTATGCAGCAAGCGCTCTTCAGGTCCTTAAACATGTGGTCATGCTCGTTTATGTGTTTTCTTCATTGCTGTCTAAATTTAGTATTCCCTCACTTTACCCTTCTTCACTCACTTTCGGAGTGTACCTTTATGCATGTCATGAGCTACTGCTGATCATAGTAAGCTTTGCAGCCTGAATCAAGCCATTTCCACTCACTCTAGAGGTTCCCCAGTTTGTCCTCTTAAGTATAGTAAATGCCTACTGCAAAAGGTGTATTTTTGGTGGGTTGGAAAGTTGTAGAAGCAAAGAGATGACTGAGATCTGCACTGATGGAGTCAAACAGTAAACTCAGCCAGTTGGTCCCAGTGTTTTCAGATCCTGCGTACAGACTTCAGTGATCTGAAATACATGGGCTCAGAGCTCTCAGTTCCATCCAGCAGCAAACATAGCAAGGAGGCAGCTCCAAAGGCCAAGCAATCTACTGGCCACGGGCTTGAGATGTCAGTGTCTGCAGTGACTCCTAGGTGGTGGGACTTGCTCTCCACCACAGAGGCCTGGCTACTGAGCATCTGCTCTTCCCTGCTCAAACTCTCTCTATATAAGCTCCAAAGTCGGTCCATGTCTGATTCTCCCCTTCTCCACAGCTGCCTTCAGTTGCTGCCTCCCACCCAGACACTGTAAAGGGTATCCCCAGGCTCCCTGAGGACAATCATTCCTTGTTTACATGGTGCTAGAGTAACCCAGTGTTTGGAGATTGACTAAATGATGGATTTTTTTTTTCCCCTCTGCCATGCTGCCTTGTAATGCAGGAGACACTTTCCCATCAAATCTCCCACTGGATTTAAAGGCTTGTGAACACTATGGACTTCTTGTGTGGCTAGGATGGCCAGTGTATTTTCACCAGGAAGAACTTGTGGCTTATATTGTGTTGAGGCTTTGTCTTCATCTCCCCATCTTCAGCAAGAGCTAGGGTCTCAACCTTCAGGCTGTTTCCTCCTACTTTTCTCTGCCCATCCAACCTTCTGTCTGTCCATGTTTTCAAATGTCTCATTGACTCTGCTGTGATGACTGACGTTCTTCCTCTCCCCATCTCTGAAATAAAGCCCACCCTTTGTTACCCACACTTTTTTCAGGTACATAGCCATATAAAGGAAACTTCTAAGCTGCCAGCATACACCAGACCTTGACCAGGATAGTCTTTTCAATAAATGGTGCTGGAACAATTGAACAGCTTTATGCAACTCTTCAGCATGTTCCTCACACCAGAGATAAAGATATTTGAAATATATTTTATACCTAAATGTGAGATCTAAAACAATAACATTTCCAAGGGAAAATATGGGTGAATAGCTCCATGAACTTGAATTAAGTAAATACTTATCAAAGCACAAAAGTGTGAACTGAGAAAGTTTTAAGATTATACTTCATTAAAATAAAAATATTTTAACCTTAGAAAGAAATTAAGGGGACTGGGGAGATGACTTAGTGTTTAAGGCGCTTGCCAGCAATGCCAAAGGACCCAGATTTGATTTCCCAGTACTCACACAAAGCCAGATGCACAATGTGGCACATACATCTGGAATTCGTTTGCCATTGCTAGAGGCCTTGGAGCTCTCTCTCTCTCTCTCTCTCTCTCTATCTATCTATCTTTCTCTCAAATAAACAAATAAAATTTTTGAAAAGAAAGAAATTAAGGTGTTAAAAAGGAAAACATGTTGACTGAGAAAATTCTGGTATTCAAATTGAATATCAAGTTCTTATAAGTCATCTTCAAGAACTCAAATATGCCAATTATTTGCAAAACAGTTAAATAAAAAATTAGACCAGGGAGTTATGAAATCATAGTCACCATTATTTAAAATCAAACTAAAGCCCATAAAGGGATACCACATATCTATTCAAATGGAGAAAGTTGTGATCAAAACCCAAAACTTGGCAATACTTAACTATCCACAGGAATGTGGAATAACTTTATTTCTTATGCACTGATGATAGAAATTTAAAGTGGTGTGTCCACTTTGGAAAATAGTTGGCATTTTACTTACCATATAAGACAGCAATTTTACTCCAAGTACCAACCCAGCATGTGAAGGCTTGGAGAAGATCACCCTCACCTGTGCACCTGGTGATGAGCCTACCATCTATGGTTCCTAAAGCAGGCTTTATCCCAGTACACAAGTAATGTAGATCCAGGTCCTACAGACAGCTCATCTAGGAATCAGAAATGCTTGATACATACTAGATCCTCTGGTAGTAACTATCACCCATGGGCCCACTATAGCCTTAGCAATATCCATGTGACCTTCATGAGCCTCAATTCAACCCGAATCCTAGAGACACTAACAGGGGAGGTACAACCTACTGCAAGCAGTCTTTACAGACTAGATTTTTATAGTGTTTCTTCAAATTCACAGACACCAGCACAAGCTTACCCTGAGAATCAAGAATCAGGGGCACACAACACCACACAAGACAGTGTATAAAGCTCCACTAACTGAGGCCAAAGTAATTAAAAATTATCATCTCCTAGAAGCTTAATGAAGTAAAATAGCATACAGATCGACAAGCAAATGAAAAAGGAAGTAATCAATGAACAAGATGTATGATTCAATAAAGAAAGAGATGCCATAAAATGAGCCAAAACAGTAATACTGAAATTATAACACATAATGGCAGAAATGAAAAATAGAGAGCTTAAATAATAGACTTGATCATGTAGAATAAAAAGTAAGTAAATTTAAATGTAAGTAGTTTGAAATTATTAAATTAGAAGAATAAAAAACCAAAAGAATGTGCAAGAGATCTGTGGGGCACAATCAAATGCACAATTATACTAACTATTGTAATCTCAAAAGAGGGAAGAGAGAAAGGAGTAGAAAATTTATTTCAGAAATTGCTGGTTGAAGTCTTCCCAAATAATGTGAAGGGTATGGACCCATAGATTCCTGATGTGTGAAGGAGATTATGAAAGGTAACTCAAAGAGAAATATTACAAGACCTCAAGATCAACTGTCAAAAGTCAAAGACAAAATGAGCTTTTTTTTTTTTTTTCCATTGCTGAAAATTGAATTTTGGGCTTCATACATGCAAGGCAAGTGTCCCACCATTGAGCTGTATTCTTGTAATAGTTACCTGTGTGTTTCTGGGATAAAGAAACTGTCTTAAAGCAGCTGATGGGGGAAAGATTTTACTTTGACTTACAGTCTCAAGGGGAAGCTTCATGATGGGGGGGGAAAGCATGAAATGAGCAGAAGCTGGACATCACCTCTGCCACAGAAGGTGAACAACAGTAGCAAGAGAGTGAGCCCAGCTCTGACAACAGGAAGCTGGCTGTAACACCCCCAGAAACACAACTCCTCCAGCGAGGTTCCACCTCCAAATTGCCATCAGCTTGGGACCAAGCATTCAATACACATGAGTTTTTGAATCAGATGAGGACATCTTTTCTTTTATTTTATCATTTATTTCATTTTTTTTAAGGCAGGGTCTCACTCTAGCACAGGCTGACCTGAAATTCACTATGTATTTTTAGAGCGGCCTTGAACTCGCAATGATCCTTATACTTCTATCTCCCAATTGCTGATTCAAACCACCACATTTCCCATCTTCAAATAAAGAATCTTCAAAGCAGCAAGAGATGACACTGTTCACATGTAAGGGGCAAACAACGAGGCTATAGTGAAGTTCTCAAAAGAAAACTTGCATACCAAAAGGGAGTGGGATGGCATATTTAACATATTGGGAAAAAAATCATCAACAAGAATTCTATTCTTAGCCAAAATGCCTTTTAGAAATTGAGAAGAGATTAAAAATCATTTTGAGGTAAACAAAAGTTGAAGGGCACAGAATTCAACTGAAAATGGATAAAAAATCTAAATGTAAAATTTGAAACCATTAAACATTTATAAGCAAACATAAAGGAAAAGCTGATTGACATCAGCCTTGGATATGATTTCTAGGATATTACACCAAACATCTTCAAATACAAAAATGAAAATAAGTAAATGGGACTATGTCAAAGTAAAAAGCTTCTGCACAGCAAAAGAATCAACAAAATAAACAAAGCAATTTATAGACTAAACAAAAAACAATTGGCGAGCTACATATCTAATGAGTTAACCTCCCCCACCAAAGTTTAGCAAGCTCTTACAACTTAATAGCAGACCAATAACAATTGAAAATGGGCAAAAATATTTTAACAGCCATTTTTTTCCAAAGAAGAAATAGAAATGGCCAACAGATACATGCAAATGTGCTTGATGTGACTGACCAGAGAGATCTATGTTTGAAACCACTAGAAGATACCGTGTTGTACTCTTCGGGATAAGTATCACCAAATGCACAGGAGAAATGATGGCAAGGCCTCAGAGAAAGGGAAGCCCAGGTACACTGTTGACGGGATTGTAGACTGGTGCTGCCAGAATGCAAAATGGCATATAGGTTTCTAAAGAAAATTAAAAATCGAACTACTATATAACCCAACAATTCCTTTTCTGGGAAAATAGCAAAAGGAGATGAAATCATCCTTTGTAAACATATTTGTATTCTCATATTTATTAGAGTATTGCAATAGCCAAGACTGGAAATCACCACAGTGCCAGTCAGAACATGAATAAATAAAATGTGAAATATATAAACATATGACTATTATATATGAACGTGTGTAAGAATATTAACTGTAATTAAGAAGTAGACCATATCACCTAAAACACCATGAATGGACTTTGAAAGACACTATGTGAAGAGGAATAAACAAGACAGAGGCATCAAAACATTGTATGATCTCATTTATACATGGAATCTTTATTTTAAAAGGCTAAACACGCAGAATTAAAGAGGGAAATAGTGCTTACTAGGGAAAGAGTGGGGGATGGAAATGAAGAGATGTGGGTCCAAAGGTCATACAGTAGTAAATACACAAAGTAAACAAATCTAGAGATCTACTATTCAGCTTCAACCTACAGTGCATAATATTGGATTCTATTCAGGATTTTTGCTAAATAAGTAGATTTTACATGCTTACCATGCATATATATGCATATACATACATATAACTTTTACTACCTATATACACAATGAAATGTATTTTTAAAAATTTGCTGAGGTAGATCTTCACCCAGACCTGCCTACCAGGAAATGATAAAGGAAGTTCTGTGAAGTGAAATAAAAGAATGCTAGATAATGGTGTGTAAACATAAAAGTACAAAATCTATTGAAAACACAAATATATGGTCCAATTCATAATAATTTCATATTCTTGTGGTGATGTATAAATCATTTAACAGCAATATAAAGGTTAAAAGGCAAAAATATTTAAAACAACCATAGGTACAATACTGTGGGAATAATAGAAAATCTATAATGTGTGACTTCAATCGTGCTAAATGTGTTTGAGAGGTAAAATGTGAAGATTGTGGAGATTTTGAATGTAATTGGAGTGTCATTAGCATAAATTGAGTATTATAACTATACGGTGTTTTATGTAAGTCCCAAAGAAACCACAAAGAAGAAAACTCCTAGTACATACACAGAAGACAGTGAGAAAGAAATCAAAAGGTATCACTACAAAAATTTTAACAAGTCACCAAAGGAGATAACAAGATGAAATGACACTCATAATGAAACCACAAAACAGCCTGAAAACAATTAGCCAAATGCCAACTGTAATTCATGACCTATCAGGAATTATTTTACTGTAAGTAATTAAGTTCCTTGACTAAAAGAATAGATTTTTTTAAAGATCCAACAATATACTGTATATAAAAAATTCATTTTAGCCCCAAGAATACACAGCAAATGAGGGATGGAGAAAGATACTCTCTGCAAGTAGCAGGAGGTAGTGTGATGCCTCACTGTGTTTTAATAAGCATTTCTATGATTACTAATGATGTCAAACAACTTTTCACATATGGGTTGACCGTTTTTATGTCTTATTTTTATAAATGAGGGTTCATGTGTCTTGCTCATTTTTAGCCAAGAGGTTGTTCTGCCATTGAAAATTATATCAGATAATTAGTCAGAATTTGTCACAAGAAACAAAGATCATAAGATAGAAAATCATTAAAAGGGTATGACTGTTGTAAATCTATATGTGACCAACACTAGAACACACAAATACATAAAGGTGACATTCATAGAACTTAAGGAAGAAATAGCAAGACAGTAGTAAGGGGATTTCAAACTCAACTGCAAACGGTGGCTAAGTCATCCAGACAGAAAGTCAACAAGGAAGCAGAAGACTTGAATCTACTGTAGATGAAATAGAGCAGAGAAATGTACACAAAACACCACTCCATCAACTGCACTATAAGCAACTTTTGCAAGATCACATGGAACATTCTCTAGGATGGATCACATAATGAGACAAAATCTTCTTACCAAGTTTAAGAAGGTTGAATCCATCTCCAATATCTTTACTGATCGCAGTGGTTGTTGGGGGTAGAAGTCAAGATCAGGAAGAATTCTAGAAAATTCATAAATATGTGGGACTTACACATTCTCCTGAATAACCAATGGATCAAAGAGGAAATCAAAGTTCTTAGACTACTTCCTTCTTGTTGCTCTGGAAATGTGACCCAGGTTTTCTAACACCTATCATACTTTGTCTCCACCATGAGTAAACGTCCCCTCAAAACTATAAGCTGAAATAAACTTATTTTTCTTTTTTCCCATAAGCTGCTTCTAGTCAGCTGTTTTGTCCTAGCAGTGAGATGCAACAAAAAGTGATGCCAGAAGTGGGGTTATCACTGCACTGTTGAAAGGAAAGAGCAGAAATACATGAAATAGAGAATAGAAGCACAGTTGTCCATTTGGTGCTGATTTTGGAAGCACTAAAACACAAGAAATAGAGGGTCATGCAAAACAATTTTGTGGAGATGGCTGCTGAGGTTTTGTGATATAAAAGGGTGATAGTTCCTACATGGAGGCCCTTGCATGGAGCTGTGGAGATGAACAGTGAGTTGCAGTGGGGACACCAGGATGTTGGAGATGCCAAAACTGTGGGACAGCCATCAAGATGCAGAGATGCTGAGGAGCGTGGTCATCTCAAATCCCAGGTACCAGTCATGGAGCTGCAGGATTTGATGTTCATCTTGCTGACTTTCAAACTTGCATTAGTCTGTCTTTTCCTTGCTGTGCCTCAATCTCTTCCTTTTGGAATGGAAATGTTTACTCTGTGCTGTTATGTGTTGTAAGTATTTAACTCGTGTTTTTGTTTTACAGGGCTCAAAGTTAAGAGACTGTTTTGCGTCTCAGCTGAGACTTTGGATTTTTGCAATGTTGGGACTGGTAAATTCCATGGCACTTTTATAGTTGGACTGAATGCATTTTGCATCATGAGATGGTGGTGAGTCTATGGGGGCCAAGGGTAGAATGTGGTAGTTTAAACATAAAACATTCCCAATAGCCTCATGTGTCTATGATTAAATTGCATCCTAATGTCCAGCTGGTATAGCCTTTGGAAGGTGGAGCCACTTGTCTTGCTAGAAGATGTGTGTCACTGGGGCAGACCTTGAGGTTTATTAGCACAACTCCAGTCCTACCTAGCACTTTCTTTTTGCTGCTCTGGAGATGTGACCCAGGCTTCCTACTCAGACTGGTCATACTTTCCCCACCATATTGAAACTTTCTCTAGAAACCATAAGCTGAGGTAAACCCTTTCCTCCCATAAGCTGCTTCTGGTTACATGTTTCCAACAATGAGAAGGCAACTGCTACAATGATCTAATGGGATTTGTCCCTGGGATACAAGGCTAGTTTGATGCATAGAAATCCATAAGTGGCACATTTCATGAAAAGACTAAAGGGTAAAAATGATTATCTTAATAGATACAGAAAATATTATTGGACGAGTTCAACATCATTTTATAACAAAACCCACAGGAAATTTGGTTTAGAAATAATGGATGTCAGTGGAATAAAGACTATATACCTGGTGAGCTCATAGTTAACACCATACTCAAAAAATGAAGGGCTTAAAGCTTTCATTTACGATCAGGAACAAGATAAAATTGCCCACTCTTACCACTTGCTGATGTTCAAAATAGTACTTGAAATCATAACCAGAGCAATTAGAAAATAAAAGGAAATAAAATGCATCTAAATTTGAAAGTATACAGGTAGTGTCTCTCTTTTCTCAGATCATTTCATTGGTGAGTTGAGGCCATTTACATTTAAAGGTATTGTGAATTTTAGGTAATGTTCTGGTTGACTGCATTGTTGGTGCTTGTTTTTCTGCTCCCCTGTTAATTTGGGGATTTTCAGGCTTGGCCATGGCTGATTCCTTCTTTGTTCCCCTTTCATTCTTGGGAAGTCTGACATGTGTTCTCACGAATAAGACTGTTGTCTCCTTCTTCCCTAAATAGAAACCCTTCACAAATTACCTGTGATGCTATCACAAATTGCCTTAATTTGTGTTTGTCTTCAAATATCCTTATCTCTGAATGAATTTTGAAACATAATTTGCCTAGGCATAGCACTCTTGTTTGGAAATCATTTACATTTGGGCTTGAAATGCATAATTCCATGCTCTTCTGGATTTTATGGTTTCTGATCAAAGATCTGAAGTCATTCTGATGCTCTTACCTTTGTGTGTGGATTGACAGTTTCCCCCATGCAGCTGTTATCATTGTCTCTTTGCTTTGTGTTTTTGACATCTTGACTATGATAGGTTGTGGAGAGGCTCTTCTTTGATCACGAGTGTAGGGGTTTCTAAATGGCTCTTGTGATTGCATGTCTCTTTAGGGTTTGGGAAACTTTCTGCTATGATTTTATTAAATAATCCTTCAATTCCTTTAGACATTATCTCAGCTCCTTCTACTCCATGGCTGCTAGGGTTTGGTCTCTTGAATATATCCCAGACTTCATGGAAATATTATTCATATTCCTTCATTTTTTGCTTATATGTGTCTTATGTGTATTATTGTCTCAGCTTTGTCCTCTGTCTCTGACATTTGATCTTCTGCATGGCCATGTCTGTTGGGATTTTTATTTGAATAATTATTTCTTTCATTTCCAGAATTCCTGTCTGGTACATTTTAGCCTTTTGATTTCCTCACTGAATTTTTCCTCCATGTTTTGGACTTTCTCCTCCAATTTGCTAACAGTATTTTTAGAGACTCTTATCAAGGTCTTGAATGGAGTTCATTCATCTACTTTTTTGAGTCTTCCAAATAGAGATCATTGATTGTTTTTTAAAGATAGGGATGTAACTTCTTTCTCTGACATTTCCCTACCTTGGTGGTTTTTGTTTCCATTTTAGGAGACTTAGGAGGGTGGGAATGAGTCATTCTGGGTTATTCCTTCAAATTATTTGTGCTCCTTTTCTGTTTTTTGTTTTGTTTTGCTTTTTTTTTTTTTTTTTTTTTTTTTTTTTTTGCATCTCTTCCAGGTTTAACTTCCTCCTCCCCCCACCCCCAGTATTTAATGGTGATTCTTTTCATTTTCTGAAGGACCTACTACAGACCACCTCACTAGTGGTTGAATAGCAGTGGTGCTCCCCACTTATTTATCATCATCAAATCTGGCTATGTAGAAGACCTTTTTGTTTACACTGTGATCCTGGGTGAGGATCCTCACAAAGGGATCAATGCTGGTTTATTTGTGGCAGTGGATCCCAAAGAAGACCTTAAAATCAAAACACCACCCTGTCTAGTGGCACTGGGTGGTCTCTCAGAAATAACTGATGTCTCCCATGCAGAGCAGGTGGGCAGAGTTGAATCTGCATTCTCTATACACTTGTTGGTCTATTTCATGTGGGCCGAGGGATAGAAAGTCCCATAGCCTCCATGTGCTGTCTGGTTTCTCTTGCTGTGTTGTACCCTCCAGACTCTGGCTAGTTTCTCCAGTGGGGATCAGGATCCATGCCTTCTCCGCATTCACTGTTCTATCCCATGCAGACCAGGTTAGCAAAGGATGCCTGCAACCTCTGTGGAGTTTCTAGCTCCCCTTTCAAACCAGGCAGGTGGAGTAGGAATTCACTCTAGACATTGGCTACTCTCTCCCATGTGGAACAGATATCATTTTCCATTCTTATGGATTTAATTCTAGTTTTATGATCTATACACATTCTCATCCCCCACCTCCTTATAATCTAGGGTCAACCTATCAGAGAAGACATGTGATATTTGTTTTTCTGAGTCTGGCTTATTTTGCTTAACATAATAATTTCCAGTTTCATCCATTTTCCTACAACTGTCAATAAGTCACTGTTCTTTAAGGCCAAATAAAATCTTCATTGTGTATATGTGCCACACATTTTAAAATTCACTTATCTGTTGATAGACATTTAGACTTGTTTCATTTCTTAGCCATTATAAATAGAGCAGCAATAAACATGGATGTGTGAGTATCTCTGTCATAGGATTTAGAATCCTTCAGTTATATATCCAGGAATAGGACAGCTGTCTGATATAGTAGTTATAATTTTTGGTTTTTGAGAAACATAGACATTGATTTTCATAGTGGCTACATCTCCCACCAACAATGAATAAAGTTTTATCATTCCCAACATCCTCACCAGTGTTTTTTTTTGGGGGGGGGAAGTGTAACTAAATCTCAAGATAGTTTTAATTTTCATTTCCCTGATGCCTGGGGATGTGGAACACTTTAAATCTGTGTTTTCCCCCTTTCAGAATTGGCTGTTCAGCTTATTATCCTATTTATTGATTGGAAGATTTTTTTTTGGTGCTTAACTTTTGTAGTCCTAAATATTAAACTTCTGCCTGAAAGGAGGTTGGCAAAAATTTTATCCCATTCTGTACACCATAATTCTTTCTGGTGATTATTTCCTTTGTGGTACAACAGCTTTTTAATTTCATAAGTCCTGTATGTCAATTCTTGGGATTATATGATCTGATATTATAATCCTTTTCAGAAATTTCTTGCTTATGCCTATATCTTAAAGGGTTTTATTCTAGAAGTTTCAGTACTTCCAGTCTTCTATTAAGGCCTATAATCCATGTTGAATTGATGTTTTATGTAGGATGACAGATATGGGTCTACTTTCATTCTTTTTCATGTGAATACTCAGTTTTCACTGAATTATTTCTTGAAGAAGATTCTTTTTCCAATGTATATTTTTGAAATTTTTGTCACAAATGAGGTGGCTTTATCTGTGTGGGTTCGTTTCTGGCTGTTTAATCTATTCCATTAATCTACATGTCTATGTACCAGTACTCTATTTTGTCAGTATGGCATGTTAGCATAGTTTGAGGCCAGGTATTATGATACCTCAAGTATTGTGCTTGCTGCTGAGATTTGCTTTTGTTATTCTGAGTCTTTGCGCTCCCATATGAATTTTAGGACTTTTTCTAGTGCTGTGAAAAAATGTCATTAGAATTTTGATGGGGATTATATTGAGTTTGTAGATTACTTTTGGCAATATAGCTATTTTCACAATATTAATTCTGTCAATCCATGATCGTGGTAAGTCTTTTCATATTCTACTTCATCTTGAACTTATTTTTTTGTTTCTCCCTTTCTGTCTTCTCTCTCTCTCTCCAACTTCTTAATTTGGAGTTTTCATTATTGAGGTCTTTTTCAACTTATTTTTTTGTTCCTTCCTTTCTGTCTTCTCTCTCTCTCTCTCTCTCTCTCTTTCAACTTCTTAATTCAGAGTTTTCATTATTGAGGTCTTTTTCCTGTTTGGTTAGCTTATTTCTAGGTATGCTAATACATTCATACTTTGTGAAACTTTTGTAAGTGGGATATTTTCTAGGTAAGTTCATTATTGTTACTTAAAGGGAAACTAAATTTGGTATGTTGGTTTTATATACTGCTACTCTGTTAAAAATAGTTATCATATCTAAGAGTTTTCTGATGAGTTTGTAGGATTATTTAAGTACAGAATGAGGTCATCTGTAAATAAAGATGATTTTCCTTCATTTTTTTCTATTTGTATCTCTTTCATTTTTTTATCTAGTTTTTAGGCAAAATTTTGAGCCATATGTTGAAGAGAAGTGAGAGCTGGCATCCTTGTCTCAGTCTAGATTTTAGAGAAAATGATTTTAAATTTTCCCCAACTTATTATTACCAGAGTGAAGAGACAGCCTAATGAATGTGAGAAAATCTTTGCCAACTATACTTCAGGCAATGATATAATATGTAGAATCTATGAAGAATTGAAAAAATTAAACATCAATAAATTATCTATAGATTGACATATATAGTCTTTATTATGTTGAGATATATTTCTTCTGTTCCTGGTTACTTCAAGACTTTTATCATGAAGGGATGTTGAACTTTGTTAAATGATTTTCAGCATTCATTGAGACAATCATGTAATTTCTGACCTTAAGTCTGTTTATATATTAAATTTATTGATTTGCATTGTTGAATCAGTCTTGTATCCCTGTAATGATAGCAACTCGGTCATGATGCATAATATTCTTAATGTGTTATTTAATTTAGATTGGAAGCATTTTGTCAAAGATTTTTGTAGTTATATTAACTGGGAAAATTGGTCTAAAGGTCTTGCTTTTGTTGTATCCTTATGTGGTTTTGGTGTTAGGATTAATAGTGACTTTGTAGAATGAGTTTTACAGTATTCCTTCCCTTTCTATTTGTGGAACAGTTTGAGAAGTGTTGGGGTTAGCTCTTCCTTAAAAGTGCTTTTTTTTTCTCTAGCTTGGCTTCATCCACTGCTAGATTTTTACCTGTATGAAACTCAGCTACCACTTCAATCTCAATGCTTCAATGATTATTATGGTTCTGTATAAGTTATTTGTATCTTTGTAATGTTAATGTGGTAAGTCATATATTTTAGGAATATATCCATTTCTTTAGATTTTTTTCAAGGCTTTTGAGTATGTTTTCAAACCAGGCTCTAAAAACTCTCCAAATTACACTGGAGTCTGTTGTAGTATCTCCCTTCTCATCTCAATTTTTAATTTTATTAACTTGGGCATTTTCTACTCTCTTTTGGTTAGTTTTGCTATGTGTTTGTAAATCTTATCTTTTCAAACAACTATTTGTTTGACTGTTTCTATATATTCTTCTTTTAGTCTGTATATCATTGAAGTTTGCCTAATGTTTATTATTTCTTGACATTAAGTGCTTTTAATTTGGCTTGTTCTTTTTTCCCTAGAAACTTGAGGTGCAAATTAGGTTATTTATTTGAAACCTCTATGATTTTTATCATATAAGCACTTATAGCTATAAATGTTCCTTTTAAACTGCTTTAGCTACATCTCAGAAGTGGATCTACTTTCATTCTTTTTCATGTGAATACTCAGTTTTCCCTGAATTATTTCTTGATGAGGATTTCATTTGATTATAGGAACTTTTAAGTTTACCCCTTGATATCTTCAAGGATCCCCTCTTTATCCAAAAGTTCATGGCTCAGTCTCCAGTTGTTTGTGTAGTTCCTGTGGTTTCTCTTCCTATTGACTTTTATTGTTGGTTTGTTATGACCTGATAAGACATAAAGAATTATTTTTGTTATTTTGTATTTATTAAAGCTTGCCTTGTGGCTTATAATTTTATCAATTTTGAAGATGGTTCTGTGGGCTGTTGAGAAGAATGTTTATTCTATGTCTTTTAGATAGAATAGTCTATAGATCTCTGTTAAATCCAATTGACATGTGGTATAGCTTAACTCTGAAGTTTCTTTACTGATTCTTAATTTGTGAGAGGGCACTTAACTGCCTTAACATGCCATTTAATGTTTGTTTTGTGAAATTTGGAGTCCCCACATTTCACCTGCAATGTGTTCTTGATGAATTGTTCCCTGTATGAATATATAGTACCATTTTTTATCTCTTTGGATTGGTTTTGGTTTGGTATCTACTTTATCAGATATAAGAATATCTACACCAGCTTGTTTTCAGATTCTATTTTTTGGGCAGGAACACTCCTATCCATTCATTGAATCCCAGTTTATTGATGTATTTGTCAGTTAGGTGTGTTTCTTGGAGACAATAAGTGCTTGGATCCTATTTCTTGACTTAGTCACTCAGTCTGCATCTTTTGAATGATGAGTTAGGTCCATTTTTATTTAAGATTATTTAGGAGATTTTCTATTTTCTGTGATTTTGTTGGTTGTTGTTCTGGTTAGTTGGATTATGATTTCCTTCCCTGTTAATAATAAGGGTATGTTGATTTACTGTGTGGGACATAGCGGTTTTCTTCATCAAACTGTTCATTTCTTTACTCTTGTGAACAAGACTGTGTTTCTTCTTCCTTTTTGCATGGTATTCCTTTAGGCATTTTCTGCAGTGCTTGCAGTGAACCTGTCTTGCAATGTTCCTATTTGTCCATCATTTAAAAATAGCTTTGCTGGATATAGCAATCACAGTTGAATTATTTACTTTCAGGGCTCGAAATATATCATTCTATGCTTCCCTGGATTTTACAGTTGGTAATGAGAGGTCTAATGTTCTGTTGTGTTTACCTTTGTGTGTGAGTTGGAAATTTCCCCTTACAGCTTTTCATATTGTTTCTTTGCTTTGTATTGTTGGCATCTTGACTATGAAGTTGAATGGAAAAGTTCTTGTTTGATCATGTCTATTTGAGGTTGTACAGGCCTCTTGTGTTTGGAGGTCCATTTCTTTTTCTAGATCTAGGGAATTTTCTGCTATAATTTCAACAAATAAATTGTCTATGTTTTTAGACCTTATTTTATTCTTCAGCCCTATAAATTCTCAAGTTTGATCTCTTGAATGTGTCACATAGTTCTTTAAATTTTGTTTAAATTTTGTTCAGTTTTTGTCTCTATATATGTCTGCATGTATTATTGTCTCAATCTTGTATTTTTTATTGCTCTTATTTATTGGTACTATTCTGTGGTTTTGGTTTTGTTTTGTTTTTCAATGTATGGTCTCATTCTAGCCTAGGCTGACCTAAAATTCATATGTAATCTCAGGCTGTCCTTGAACTTATAGTTTTTGTTGTACCTATGCCTTCCAAGAATAGGATTAAAGGCAGGCTATGGAACTAAATAGAGAGTTCTCAAAAGAAGAAATACAGATGGTATATAAACATCTAAAAAAATGTTCTACATCTTTAGCCATTAGGGAAATGCAAATTAAAACTACTTTGAGATTCCATCTCACTCCTGTCACAATGGCTACCATCATGAAAACAAATGACAATAAATGCTGGTAAGGATGAGGAAAAAGAGGAACCCTTCTACACTATTGGTGGGAATGCAATCTGGTATAGCCATTGTGGAAATCAGTGTGGAGGTTCCTGAGATAGCTAAAAATAGATTTACCATATGACCCAGCTATACCACTCCTAGGCATATATCCTAAGGACTCATCTCACTACCTTAGAGATACTTGCTCAACCATGTTTATTGCTGCACTATTCACAATAGCTAGGAACTGGAACCAGCCTAGATGTCCCTCAACTGATGAGTGGATAGTGAAGATGTGGCACATTTATACAATGGAGTTCTACTCAGTGATAAATAAAAATAAAATTATGAAATTTTCAGGAAAATGGATGGATCTGGAAAGGATTATACTTATGAGGTAACCCAGGCCCAGAAAGCCAAACATCACATGTTCTCTCTTATATGTGGATCCTAGCTACAAATGATTGGACTTATATGTGAGTTGGAATAAAATTCAGTAGCAAATACCAGTAAACTAGAAAGGGATATAAAGAGAATAGAAAGGGAGGGGGGACTTAATAGAATGGTATTGCATATATGTAAGTGGAAGAACAGATTAATGGGGGTGAAAAGGCCTAAGTGAGGTCAGGAGAAGAGACTGAGTAAAGGAAAGGTGTGAGGAGGGCTAATCAAAATCTAAGAGGGTATGAATAAGTCATATGGAAACCTACTTTTTTGGACAATGGAACACCCAGAAGCCATAGATTGTTATTTTTTTAAAAGTACAATATAGGGCCGGAGAGATGGCTCAAAAGATAAGTGCTTCCTTGAAAAACCTAACAATCTGAGTTTGATTCCCCAGTACTCACATAAAGCCAGATGCACAAGATGGCACATGCATCTGGAGTTCATATGCAGTGGCTGGAGGCCTTGTTGCACCCATTCTCTCTCTCTCTCTCTTTCTGTCAGGTGTGGTGGTGCATGCCTTTAATCTCAGCACTTGGGAAGCAGAAGTAAGAGGATCACTGTGAGTCTGAGGCCAGCCTGAAATTACACAGTGAATTCCAGGTCAGTATTAGCTAGTGTGAGCTCCTACCTCAAAAAACAAATAACATTATATACAGGTATAAAAATTATCAATAAAAATAAAGTTAAAAAATAAAATGCAAATAAAAAATAATAAGTGCTGGAGAAGTGGCTCAGAGGTTAAGGTGCTTGCCTGCAAAGCCTAATGACCGAAGTTGGATTCCCCAGTACCCATGTGGAACCAGATGCACAAAATGGCACATGCATCTGGAGTTCATTTGTGGAGGCTGAAGGTTCTGACAAGCCCATTTTCTCTATCTGTCTGTCTTCTATTTCTCCTTGATTACAAATAAATAAATAAAATATTTTGTAATAAATGAATAAATAAAATGAAATAGGATGCAATATAACCTTAGTTGGTATTTCTTCCTGGTTGGGATGGTATGGTTTCTCTTTCTCATGGAACACCTTCTATTCTAGTCTCCACAGGTATTTGTGGGGAGTAGGGGCTGCTAGTCTCATAAATTCAAACAAGTCAGTGTGTCCTTGATGAGAAGGCTTTCTGTGTGGGAAACGTGCTTTCTGCTGGAATTCCCTAGTCTGAGGTTCCCTGCCTGCCAATTACAACTGTGTCTCTTGTGTTTAGGGATGTTGTTTCTATGCACAGGGCTTTCTGAAGAGGTGTAAAAGGCCTGCCCACCTGTGTTTACCTTTGTCATTGGGAGACCTCCTCTTGGCCATGCCCGTCAAGAGATGTGCCAAGTTCAACAGTACACTTTGTGCATTTCCATATAGCTCATTCAGGCAATGATGGGGGTAGATATCTCTCAGTCAATTAACATCAGGGTGCCAGCAGAGAATCTCAGCTTGAGACTCCCACACCACACTCTATCCTCTGTCTCCACAGTCTGCTCTACTCCAGGCATCTCTGCCTACTGTGTTCAGCCACTGTTGCATCTTTGCAGCCTGGAAGTCTGTCTCCAGCTCAGCATTCTTATAGTGCCCATGTCCCATATCAGAGTGCACTCTCCCTTGACATCTGCTATTGACCCTTGTTCAGTGCAAGCATGCAGTGTGGGTGAACACTCCCCAGCTGCTTCTTTACAGAGAAGGTCTCATCTAGGCTTATTCCTTTTCCCCTTCACTTTTGGCCTTACAGGAATAGAAGATGTAAATAATCTTTGTCCTTCACCAGGTCACAAAGAGAGGGCTTCTAGTCTTCCATCTTACCTGGAAGTCTTCTTGAAATCGATATCTTTAAAAGTTGTCTTCATTTCTCTTTCATTACAACACTATCCACAATGGTAAATGTCCATCAACAGTTGAATACATGAAGAAAATGCTACATATATACACACATTCCATCTCTGCCCCACTCAGTATTGGGGTTACAGGCATGTGTGACTATGCTTGCCTTTTCACGTGGGTGTTGGGCATCAAACTCAGGGCCTCATGCTTGTACAGCAAGCATTCTTACCACTGAGCCAACTCCTCAGTCCCCAGTGTGAAATATACTTTTGAAATGACAAACTCATAGAAGCAAGGAGTAGAATTATGGGTTTCGAGGACCAGAGGGTGGGGGAAATGAGGAGGCATCGGTTACAGCATGCCAATTTAGTTCTTTGATGAATGTTCTGAGGCTCCATTGTACAGCATGGTGACCATAATAATGTATGGCATCCTTGAAATAAGAAAATGTGGTAATGTGTTAAGTTGATAGTGGTAATCATCTCATTGTATACATTTATCAAATCATCATGTTGTTTAAATAAATAATTTTACTTGTTAATTATACTCCTTTAAAGCTGAAATTCTTTTATTTAAGAACAAAATAAAGGAAAGATGCTCAATGCCATCAGCCACAAGGAAAAGACAAATCAAACCACAGTGAAGTCTAACTTTATGTCCATCATTGCAAAGAAAGAAAATCACATATCCTGGACAGGGTGTGGAGAAATTGGGACCCTATGAATAGCTGGTGGAAATGTAAAACTGTGTTGCTGTCATGAAAAACAGTTTGGCAATTCCTCAAAAAGTTAAATGCTAAGTCACCATATGACATAGGATTTCTACCCTTAGGTATATATCCCACATAACTGAAAGCAAGTTGTCAAGCAAACGTGAATTGCATGCCTGTTAACAGCAATTATTCACAGACCAAAATGTGTACATGGTGTGGTTGGGGACTTAAACATCTGTACAGGAAATAATGGATAAACAATTGTGATTTTTTTTTTGTCATGAAAGGAATAAAGTAATTATTCCATTCTGCAATGTGGATGAAGTGCAAAAAAAAAGCTAAGTGAAAAAAGTCAGACACAAAAGATTACATATTTCATGATCGCATTTATATAAACTATTCATAATTGATACAACCATAGAGACAGAAAACAAATCAGTGGTTGCCAAGACCTAGGGAGGAAGGGAAGCTGTGTCAGAGGAATTGGAATGATTGCTTAATGGTAAAGGGTTATATTTTGGATTGATGAAATGCTTTAGAACTAGATGAAACTGGTGTTTGCATGACATTGTGAAAATACTAAATACCACTAATCAGCAGGCCTTAATGTGTTAACTAATATGTTCTGTGAATTTTAGCTTAATTAACATAAACAACCAGGGTTGAAACAATAGCTCAGTGGTTAAATGTGCATGCTCATAAAGCCTGATGGTCTGAGGTTGGTTTCCCAGTACCCACATAAAGCCAGATGCACAAAGTGGCACATGTGTCTGGAGTTCATCTGCAGTGGCAGGAGGTCCTTGCATGCCCAATCTCCTTCTTCAAATAAATCAATAAAAATACTTTAAGTAATTTAAAAAATAAATAACCAAAAATAATAATATTTTTTAAAAAATAAATGAAGGCATGAGTTGAAATAAAGAGGGAATAGTATATTTGCAGATGGCATTAGTGTCAAATAATCTACAATAAATCTTAGAAATTTGTAATAAAAGCTAAAGTGATTTTAACAGGTCTATAGGCTGCAAGGGCAATATATAAATATTACTTGCATGTTTATATATTGTCAACAAAGAATTTGAATCAAATGAAATTACAAAATCTATTTCAATATAAAATATAAAAAGATGCCAGGCATGGTGGTGCACACCTTTAATCCCAGCACTCGGGAGGCAGAGGTGAGAGGATCGCCATGAGTTCAAGGCTACCCTAAGACTACATAGTGAATTCCTGGTCAGCCTGGGCAACAGTGAGACCCTACTTCGAAAAACCAATAATAATAATAATAATAATAATAATAATAAAATATAAAAAGATGTCGGTAACATATATAACAAAATATATGCAAGATCAGTGCCTTGAAAACTCTAAAATATTGCTGAGATAAATTTAAGATCTAATAAATATCATGACACACCATGTTCATGGATCAAAAAACACAATATCATTAAGGTAACAGGTGACTTCAATATAACCTATAGGTTCAAGCAATTCAATCAAAATCTCAACAGGATTATCTTAAGATATTGGCAAGCTGATTCTAAAATCTTATATGATGAAATACATCTAGACTAGTCAGATTATTTTTTGAAAAGTAACTGTTATGAAAGATTTATAGCTCCTGTTTTCTAGACCTGCTACAAAACTATAGCATTATAGGACTATTCAAATATAGATATATTTATAGGCCAAATGGGACATAATAGAAATAATCATATATATGTCAAATTGATATCCAATAAAAGTGACCAGGTAAGTCAATACAGAGAAGTCTTCTCAATAAATATTGTGTAATAACTATATGGAAAAATAGGAGTCAACTCTTACCTCATGACATTCAGAAAGATTAGCTCAACTCAAAGGCCTAAAAATAGAAGATAAAATTAGGAAATTTCTAGATTAATATATAAAAGAAAATCTTCTGACTTTGAAGTAACAAAGATTTCTTGGGTAAGGTACAAAAAGGAAACTCCCTAAAGGAAAAAAAATAATTAATTTAAAATTTTTTGCTGCTCAATGTATACTATTAGAAAAATCAAAATTAAGTCACTGGTTTGAAGAAAATGTTCTAAATGCATGTATTTTACAAATTTACAAAGAATTTTAATCCAGAGTATGGAGAAATTCACCTGTTTAATAAGAAGGTCAGTAACACAATGCAAAAATGTTGGCAAATAAAATATCACAGACAATTTATCAAAACTATACACATGTACCAAGAGTCTCCTGAAAAAATTCTCAACACCCTTAGCCATTAGGGGACAGTTATTGAAAACACTTATCACCCAAATTAAAATGAATGAAATAAAAAAGACACAATACCAAACCAAGGATTCAGAGCTATATGAAATTTCATTTCATATATTATAGGGAGGAACATAAAATTTTACAGACACTTTGGAAAACAGCCTGGCAGTTTCTTAAAAGCACAAACATTCCCTTGCTATGCATAAAATATGGAAGGTTCTTTCTGGTGTCTATGCTGTAGACAGCAATTACACATTACTGTGTCTAGCAAATGTGCACAATGAATCGAAGTCAAAGATCCCGGGACAGCACTGCTTGTGACCATGAGAAATGCAGACAAACAGTCTCTCATTAGGAGAATAACTGGTTTATTTATATGATGGAATAAAATACAATAATTATGATGAATGGATGAGAACCACATGGATCAAGAGGAGTAAATCTCAAAGACAAAACAGAATGAGGAAAACCTAATTGCAATAGGATGCATACTGTCCATAGATAAACACATATATCATCAAAACACAGAACCTGAATAAAACATACACCAGCTTCAGGTTATCAGATATTAAAGAGGAGAAATGGAACAGGATGCAGGTAGAACATTATTTGTATCTGAAATGTTTTGTTTCTTAAAAAGGATAGATCTGATGGGCATGGTGACACTCACCTATAGTCCCAGCACTCAGGAAGCAGACATAGAAGGATTCCTGTGAGTTCAAGGCCACCCTGACACTACTTTGTGAATTCCAACTTAGTCTGGGCTAGAGGGACACCCTACCACCAAAACAGAGAGAGAGATAGAGAATATATATATGATGCAGCATGCTCATTTCTGTTTAATATCAGTTGTGGGAAGTCAAGGTTCGATTATAGTTTGGAAACTTCTATTTTTATACAATATAACATGAAAGAGCTGGACTAAAGACTGGCCTGTCCACACAGAGAAAGTAGGAAAGTTCAATGAGGGTGGTTTTCTGAGCCTATTAGGAATACATACAGAATGAAGTTTCTTGAACCTCCCATAGTATGTCCTGGAAAGGAGTCAGAAAGTACAGCCCAGAGACCATGCTGAAAAGAACAGGGTAAGATTCTGGAAACTGCAGCTCCCTGCATTTGGCACTTGTCACTTCCACTTCTGTTCTGACAGCATTCAGCAATAAAGCTCTCAGTACCAAAAGGGCTTACAGGCTTGTCTTCAGTAGCAGCAGGGACATGAGAATCTGGAAGGCTGAGTTTCACTTTTCAGCCACATTTGGAGATCATAAAATCAAATAGCTTTCATCTCAATTAAAAAAGGCAAAGACTACAGAGTGTATCCCTGATGTGGGGGAGAAGAGGTGAGCTGAGTAGAGCCCACAATTCTACACTGGTCACAGGAATGCCCGCCCAAACATATAACCACAAGTCCATAGTCATTCCTCTTCCCACGCATCCCACCTTAGCTTGCTGGTATGTTGCAGCATTCTTGCGCAGCTGATCCTACACAATAGCTTGTAAGTTCCTCAGACTTTTTGATCTGGCTGAACATGCTTCCATGCCTGTATGACCACATCCTAACTACTACTTATCATTTGTGTGGAAACTTCAACTCCATTATCTTCTATGCCAAAACAATTGTTCCATGTTTTTAAATTTTTTCCTATTTTTTACTTATTTCCACCATACATGCTGTAATCCTCACATCTCCAGTCTTTTTAATCCTCTACTTCCTTTCATCTATCAACTGTTTAGACCTTGAATTATTCACTTAAAACCACAACTTTTTAACCCCTATGTCTCAAAAATGTCACTTTTCCCAAATGTATTCTCTGATTTCCATTTCTTGCTCCTAAGCACATGTGACCAAATAAAGTTGAAGAAGATTGTGTATATAACACAAAGATCAGCATCATTGGAAACTTGGAGTTTCCCATATGAATTAGACTTTCAATTTTTTTTAGTGAACTTTTCCTTTGGTTCTTAGAGAATTCACTCCCAATCTTCCCATAGGAGGTATTTCAGACTAATCTTTTCCTTCATCATACTTTCTTATACTGCAAGTCTTCTGCTTCACAAAGAATAAGATGGGATGGGCCCTCTGTACCTAAATCCACCTGGAATACTTGGTAATTTCTGTATCATGTGACTAGTCTGTTCAAGGTTTTTGGTTCTCTTCCCCTTTGGGTCTTCATTTCTTCCATTATCCTCTCCAGACCCACCTCATGGTCTTTTGTTTGTTTGCTTGTTTCTTCCTTGGTCTCAGTGCTCTTCCACCTTATAATCAAACAAGCAAAATGCCATTAAAACATCCATTCATGCTTCCTCATTGTTGTTCTACTTTAAGACTCTCCATTTTTGTTTCTTATGATTCAAATGTTTCTCTGACCTTTGTGAGCCATTCTTGGACTATAGAGCCCAAGGAGATGGTTGTGGGAATCTGAATGAATGAATGAATGAATGAATGAATGAATTGGATGCAAAGGTTACAACATGGGACTGTTTTAAAGTGGGGTGCATTGTGGAAGCCCAAGTGCTATCAAGTCCACACTATCTCCAGTGGACAGTATCAGAACTGAGTTAAACTCTAGGATCCTAAACTAATCCAAGTGACAGAAAATCAGTCAACTTGGTGAGCAAAAAGGAGCATGTTTCTGTGACCAGAGTAAAGTATTGATTGATAGTGAGAATAGTGGAGAAATGAATTTACTTTTTCTAAATACACTTGATTTCCTCTATATCAAGCTTTCCTGATGACTCTGGTATTTAACCCTGAGCACCCAGTGTCTTTTGATCCAGTTTGATTAAGTATTGGCCTCCCAAGTGCTTGACTTTGGCCTTCTTCTCACACTACAAATTTCACTTAACTGGTTGTAGTGACAGTCTCCATTCTCAAGGCTGTAAGTGCCACTTCAGTTGACTACAGAAATCTATATTTCCAACTAAGATTTATTTCTCCAAGCTAAAGATCCTCATAGTCATGTCTTATCATCCTGCAAATTCAGCATGACAATATGCATGACCTGAATTCAGAATAGGTTTGCCTCTTAAATACTATTCTGATTGGTAGAACCATCTTTGCAACTGCTTATGCCAGCAGCCTAGAACTTGACCTTTCTCTCCATATGCATCCAGTGAATAGTCAAGTCAACTCTTGAGTAGACCAAGGCACTGCTTGACAGAGGCAGCAGAGTGTCATGTGCATGAGCAGGACATGAGCATTGTCCTTGAGTCAAACTGCATGAGCTTGTAGGTCAGCTTTGTCACCTCCCAGCTGCTGGTGACAGGGATGTTACTGATTTTCTCTGTGCTTCAGTTTCCTCAAATGCCAAAAAGAAAAATAATAATAGTATTTAATTCATAGAGATACTGGAAATTTAAGGAAATACTTATGGGGCCAGAGATGAATCAGTGATTTAAGGCACTTGCTTGCAAAGCCTTCTGGCCTGGGTTCAATTTCCCAGTACCCACATAGAGCCAGATGCACAAATCACACCTGACCAAGAGTAGCTTGTGTGTGGGTGGGGGGAAGGGCATATTTTGGCTTACAGACTGGAGGGGAAGCTCCATGATGGCAGGGGAAAACAATGGCATGAGCAAGGAGTGGACATCACCCAATGGGCAACATAAGGTAGACAATAACAACAATACAGTGTGCCAAACACTGACAAGAGAAAGCTGGCTATAACACTCATAAGTCCAGCCCCAACAATACACTGCCTCCAGGAGGCTTTAATTCCCAAATTGTCATCAGCTGGGGACCTAGCATTTAAAACACCCAAGATTATGAGGGACAGCTGAATCAAACCACTACATTCTGCCCCTGGCCCCCATAAACTGATAAACCATACATGATGTAAAATATAATGCATTCATCCAACTTTAAAAGTCCCCATACTTTTTAATAAATATTCACACTGCAAAAGATGGCATTGGGTATAGCAAAGAAATATTCAACCAATACAAGATTTAAACAGGGTAAACAATCAAACTCAGTAATGCCAAGTCCTACAACTCTACTCAATGATAAGTCTCCAATTCCCATAATTCTAACCAGTGATGAGTCTCTGGAATTCCAATTCCACCCCTCCAGCCAGGCTACTCATAGTCCAGAAAACTTCATCCAGTGCCAGCATCTCACCTTGGCATTCACTCATAGTCCTGGCATCTCCACTGCAACCTACAGTTCATCCTCATGGCTCCGTCAGGTCTACATATAGGAATCCAGCAAACCTACTTCACACTGCCAATGGCTGTTTCCAAAACTCAAAACTGTGTTGCAAATTCAATGACACTCTCTTCCTGCATTTGTTATACTCCATAATATCAGGTGGGCTACCAGTTTGTTAACCCTTCACACAAATACACACAAATTTTCCAAAGCAGACTTTGAAGAACAGGACACTCCTTCAGCATTCAGGACCCTTATTTCAAAGGAGCCTATATTTTTCCTGTTGTCCCATTGCAGACCTGCTGGCACAATCTCAGTAGTTGTAATCTCTCAAACAATTGCAGCTGAATAGGCAGCATTTTCAGCCCAAAGATTTCATTTCTGTGCCATATCCCTATGTTCACACCAGTCCATTTCTATGCAATGTAACCCTGCACAAGTTCTCAGGACATGGGCATAACAGGAAGCCTCTCACACAAATTTCTTCTAGCCCAGTCCAGGCAAAGCTCTTTCTCACCCTTAGAAGCCAAACATCACAGTCCATTCAGGTCTTTCAACTCTGACCAGAATAGTCCACCAAGCTGCACTTACAGCACTGTGAAGCATCTCTTAGGCCAAGATTTCAAATTCATCTACATCCTCCTGCAAAGCAGTTCCAAGAGGCCAAAACCACAGTCAGGTTTCTAGCAGCAATGACACCACTTCTCAGTACCAGCTTTATTATTGCAGTCAGATTCACACTGCTGGCAGAAAACACATGACCAAGAGCAGCTTGTGGGGAAAAGGGGTTTATTTTGACTTACACATGCGGGGGAAAGTTCCATGATTGCAAGGGAAAATGATGGCAGAGGGTGGACATTTCCTCCTGACCAGCATCAGGTGGACAACAGCAACAGGAGAGTGTGTCAAACACTGGAAAGAGGAAGCTGGCTATAACATCCATAATCCCACCCTGAACAATACACTGCCTCCAGGAGGCTTCAATCCCCAAATTTCCATCAGCTGGGGATCTAGTATTCAGAACACCTAAATTTTTGGAGGACACCTGAATCAAACCCCACAGGAGGGGAACAGGAAGAGCCAGGTCTGAAGGAAAGGGCTGCCACTCAAATGTATGAAGACCAATGCAGAGCTTAGGGAGTGGCACTACAGATGTTCCCAAGGCAAAACATGGCACTGACCAAAGAGAAAATATATTTCAGAGCAGCATTCTTGTAACACAGGGATTTACAACCCATGCTGTATATTACTATCACCTGAGAAGAATTTAAGACTTACAGAAACATGGGCCCAGCCCAGTCAGGCTTAATCAGAATCTCAGAGTTGAAGTCTCAGCACTGATTTTTTTTTTTTTAGTTCTTCAGGTAAATCTAATGTATGATGGATGACTACAGCTGAGAACCAATAACCTCACTAGTGAGGTAGTTTTAATTACTTATTTTGCCAACCCAATACCTATCCCATCCCCGTGTTCCTTCCCTTTCTCCCCACTGCCCTTCACACAAATACACACAAATTTTCCAAAAGGCAAAGTTGGTTTTGTCATTATCTAGCTTAATGCCTTTCAAAAACTCTTCATAATCTCTCAAGACAAAAATCTTAATTCCCTAATATATTAGATATACTAAAAACATTTTCTTATAGGTCCTTACATTCTGTGGTTTGTGAGAGTGAATTTGATCACTTTCTTTGCAATAGTGTTTAGCCCAGCCTGATCACTAATTCAAAGGGGTCTTCTTACCTCAGCCTCCTGATTGCTGGGATTATAGACATGAGCCACCTATACCCAGCTTGACCACATTTTTATTTTTTGATTTTTTGGAAGTAGGTTCTCACTCTAGCCCAAAGATAACCTGGAATTCACTATGTTATCTTAAGGTGGCCTCAAACTCATAGCAATCTTCCTACCTCTGCCTCCCAAGTACTGGGATTAAAGGCATGTGCCACCAAGCCTGGCTGGCTTGACTACATTTTTTAATGATACCATACTGTAGGTCAATGAAGGAAATGTTTACACTCCAGGAATAGGTAAATGCTAAAGAGCATGTTCTTGAAACATTTTTTTAAAAGCTGATCTGAATGTAGAATAGTAAAATAAAGTTTGGTGGGGGGAGGGAAGGCATGTTGTGTTTGATCAGTGCATACTGTATTCATGTGTGCAAATATTATACTGAAACCATTAATGTGTACAACTAATTCATGTTACAAAACAAAATAATTATTAAAAACATATCTGAGGCTGGCTGTGGTGGTGCATACCTTTAATTCCAGCACTCGACAGAGGTAGAAGGATTACCGTGAGTTCAAGGCCACCCTTCCTACTTCAAAAAAAAAGTATCTGCTTATTATTGCTTCTCTGACATTGAAAATTAGACAATTTGAACATTATTAGAACATGGCCTTTCTGATGCTGTTTCTTATAATTTTTTTGTCTTTTGTTGCTAACAATTCATACTTTTATTTATTAACCTAAACATCACTCTCAGAGGTGAATGCTTTCTGATGTCCTCTAAGAATAGATCACTCCCTTCCCTGTTATTGTTGCACATTATTAATGTGATGTTTAACAGTTGTTTTTTTGTATTTAATAACCTTTTTGTATACTAATGATCTTTTCCCTCAGCATACTGTGAACCGCTTTCTGTCAAGGATCATGCCTCTATCATCTTTCTCATAATCACCTCTCATGTGTTAGTTAGCTTTTCACAGCTCAGACAAAATAACCGAGAAAACATAGTTAAAATGAAAAAGCTTTTATATTTGGTTCCCAGTTCCAGAAATTTCAAGTCCATGGTCCCTCGGCCATTGTAGGTCAATATTGAGGCAATATTTTGAACACCATGGTGGGAAAGAGATGGTGGAGAAAATCTGCTCCCCTTGTAACAATCAGAAAGGTTAGGGATAGATGGAGGCAAGATATACTTCCTCAAGGTCACATTCACTCCCTGCAACTAGGTCCAGCCTGTAGCATTACCATGGCCTACCAACAGTTCATCAAATTATCAACACATCAATGGATTAATCCATCAATGAGTTTAGAATCCTCCTTATCCAGTCATTACCCAGAAGTCACATTTCTGAACTTACAACATTGATGCATAGGGGACTATTCATACATGAGCCTTTGGGGGACAAGACATTTCATATCCAAACAAAAACACCTGGCAGACGATAGTCACTCTTTAGTTATTTCTTCAGTGAATAAATAGATTGGTCAATGGGAGCATGAATGAGCAAACCTGGCTGGAGGGGACTATTCGGAGCAGACAGGAGCTTGGAGAAATACTAAAGTGTCTCATTTTGAAGGGTCTTTAATGCTACACCTGGTCTTCATCTCCTAGTAAACAAAGAACCACAGAATCTTTTCTGACAAGATCAGCAATCCATGAACAGTCGTGTTTAGGATGATTAGTCTGACAGAACTCAGTGTTCAGGGTGGACCTGACAAAGGAGAAGTAAAGAGAAGACGGGAATTCAGGGGGATCACAGATGCAGACAAAGAGGCAGAATGAGAAGGTGGGTTCAGCAAAAGCACACCTACCAGCTTTGGCATCCTTGCAGGTGTGCAGGGAAGATTGGATTGGACACTGAGGAGACAAGAAATAATCGGACAAACCTGGTTTGCTTTCCCTGAAGTGCAGAAAGCATAGGGGTACTTGATAGCTCTCTTTAAATTGTGGACGCTCCCTCCCAGGGAAGCAGGAATTAGCCAATTTATTTCTGTATTCTGAATTGCCTAGAGGTCAGATCTAAGACAAATATAAGGGAGAATTTTCTATCTATTAGACAGACCTAAAAATGGAATGAGCTGCCTAAAGGAGCAGTGGGTGCCTTGTCACAGGAAATGATGAGCGGGGACTTGGTGCAGTTGTTATAAAGGGAATTCAAGAATCAGACTAGGTAATCTTTCCAGCACTTGAGATTCAATTATTTTATGATAGTTTCAGTCCTTGGGAGTTTGATGTAACAGGTACAAGTTGTAGGTACAATGTCCAGGACTTGGAGTTCCTGACATAAAATGGAGGAGAATGTCGGAGGAAAAATAAGCATTAGGTGTGCAAGTCCGGGGCTGGTTGCATTATACCACAGTACCCTCACCGCCTGCAAAGGAATAGGCAGTGCCAGAAAGTAACTGCTCTGGCGTAAGAGGTTTCTGGGTCCTTACCCAACCCCAGAAGACATTAATGGAATATGAGAGGGTTTTAGGAGGTCATCAAGAAAACTCCACACAGTATTTTCTTCCCCCTTTCCTTCTCTATGTCTCCACTCTCCAGATGACTCTCTTAACCTGGGAAAGTAATTTTACCGTACCCTCATCCAACAATAGGGAGCCCTCTTCTGGCTGATGCCTCTACACAGGTGGTTTTGGTCTCAGAGTTTCCCATGGAATTCTATTTCCATGGGTTTCCCTTCATTTGTTTCTAGGGAAATAGCTTCTTATTTCCAGGTCTGTCTTTGGATCTTCTCCCCCTTGTAATGACTTCATTTTACTATTCTAACATTCAGCCTCTCTTTTCAACTGCCCCTGTTTATAGTTATTCTTACCCCAGAATAAAAGGCCCCTAAAATTACCTTTCTCCACAACACTGATTTTTAAAGCAAGTGTTTTATACTTGCTGTCCTTGACTTTGACCTCATGTCATTTTTCCTAGCAGTCTCACTTTGGCTCCAAGGTGCTCTGCTAAGAGAAATTATAGCAGAAAATAAACGAGATTTCAATTTAGAAGACATGGGTTCAGTTTCCGCATCAACTATATACTAAATCTGAAACTCACTTTCTTAGTTACATTCTTTAAGGGTGGTCTGTCTGGGTTTGTCCAGGTTCCTGGAGTCTTATTTGAATATCTGAAGATGTGTACACAGAGAGTGAAGCCGTTAAAAATTTTTATTGGAAGGTAAAGTACAAAGGAGTGAAGGATAGGCTGCATGAGGGCAGTGGGCTCATTGGCTGCATTTCCCAAGAGCAGAAGCACTGAGTTACTGTTGGGGTCTTCTTTTTAAGGAGTCTAGGAGAAGAAGGAGCTGGTTATGGGCTCATCGCTTGGGTGGTTTTCTGTTTTGATTGACAGACTGCAGTTATGTTCTTTCCCATGATGCATCTGACTTTAATCATATGTATACCCAATCATGCATAGGCATAAGATGGTAAATACAGAATCTCCCTTAAAAGTTCCCTCAAGGGACACAGAGTGCCTTCCTTCACATGTACCCCAAAGCAGTCCACACTTGATTGACCTATCTCCCTTGGTTTCAGGCTGTGTACCAGGACATGCTTGAATAGAAATGGGGTGTTACTGAGGGATTGGTAAGGGGTGTACCTTATTCCATTGGTTAAAGTATGACATAAGTGTAGCTTGATGCACGTGAGGGCCCCAGGTTGCTAACAGCTTGCAGTTAGGTACACTCTTAAGAAAAGCCGGTGTGCATACTGCCTGAGCAAAGCAGCTTCCTACATTGCCAAGATTCTATGCTTGCCTGCTTCACCTTCATTATGATCTAAGAGGTAAGAAAGATAAGTTCTTCCCGTCTGTCCCCCTGCTGAAATTGGTGTCATTAAAATGTTAAATGACGCCTTGGTCACCTTCCCCAATGACCTTTGCTCAGTTCCCAGTCTCATAACTTCTTGGCCACATTTGAACCTGTGGGCTGTGTCTTTCTTTGTGAAACTCGATTTCCACAGGCTTCTCTTCACTTTCTAGGAAATTAGTATCTTCCTTCCACTTTACACTCAGGAGCTTCTTTCTGACCCAAATGTTTTCACTTCTTCTCTGATCTGACATTTTCATTTAGAAGAGAAATCACAGCCTCAGCAGCCTCAGTCTCTCTCTTTCTTTCTCTCCTCCAACCATCAGTTTGGGCCACATGTCTCTTCCAAGTTTTGGTCCCAGGCTTACAATCCAGCTGGATTTCTCCTCTGGTTTTCCTGCCAGGATCTCAGACTCTTTATTGTTGTCACAAGGTAAATCAATATATCTTTGTAGAGCCTCTGACAAAGTGGTTAGAAAAGGCCAGACACTAAAAGATTATTGGCTAGCATTGCAAAGGATTGCACTTATCATCAGGGACCATCTCCCAAATGCCAATCAGAGAGAACAATCCCTTTCATGTAAACTTCATGTTATGAATTCTAGCATCTGCATTCCAAGCAGAGGGTGATAATATTCACTCCCACAGATCTGAGTATTGTTAAAGCATCTTATGGGTTGACAGACTCTTGATATGACTCATCTCTCTGGATTCTAGGTTATTGGTTTGAAAAACATCAATGGCCAAACTTTGTAAGCTGGCCTTCTGGGACCTCCCCCACCCCCTAAAAAAAGCCTCTTGCTAGAAAAACAATGTGATTATCAAAGGAGTAATGAAAATAATACTATTCTGGCCATATATTCTTCCTGACCAAAACCAAAGAAAACCATCCATCTGGTCCATGAAGCCCAGAAATTCTGTCCTTGAAAATTCTGAGTTCTAACAAATATTGAAGGTCCATTCTTTTTCTATCACTGCAAAGACATGGGATCTTCCTGTGCCTGTCCTTCTTGGCATCTCCATCATATATTCATAAGATAGATATTAAATAACTATGAGTTTTCTTTCCCCTTTTCTCTATCAGACTGTAAGGGCTGTGAGATTAGGGACTCTGTATTTCTCATTCTTATGCTTCCACCATCATGTCTTATCCATCCTTATATCAATACATGTATTTGTATTATTGTATTGTACATGTACCAATATTGACACATATAGTAAATTTCACTTGCTACATTAAGTAAATGATAGGTGGATGGTGTGGGAGCATGAATTTTAAAATGAGATCAAGAAGGATCATATATGGTGCCTTTTGCATTAATTGTGGGGAGCCCTATCTATACTTCATGTGGGAGTTGGGCCTGAATGTGGCAACCTCTGAGCTCCAAGCTGTTTGCTGCAGAAAACTGCTTCTTATTTTATCTGTGTGGTTGCCTGGCCCCTTGGAATTGGACAGAACCCTTTCCTGTTTGCCTATTGGTAGGGTGGGTAATCACACAGAGTTCTAAAGTCTGGTGAAGGGCCATTGTGTACATCTCTTCCCAAGTCTGCGCTCAGTGAGATCAGACTGGCAGCCTTAAATTGGCAACGTGGGAGTATTTACAGCACGGAGACTGGCAAACACTTCAAATCAAAGCTTGTTTGTCCCTGAGAGAGCTAGCTGTGAGCACACCGCTGCTGCCAACAATGCTCCCCTCTCTTTTTGCATGAGGGGATTCTTCTAATCCATACATTTTAACTCAGATATTTCCTCTTCCGAGACACATATTTATCTGAAGTTCTCCAGTGATTCACTCTTATAGCACCCACTCTTTCCTTCAGAGCAACTATTTCAATCTGTGATAACATTTCATATGTATTTTATGTATCAGTTGATGCTTCATCTTCCTCCTTAAAACCCTTGTCTTGTCTCATTCATTACTGGATTTCCCACACCTAAAACAGGCCCAAAACATAATTAGTGCTTCCCAAACATCTATCCAGAGAACAAAGTTAAAAAATGATTCCAAAAGTTCAGGCATTAAAAAGTTTAAATAATATATTTTTGTGTGTGTGTGTGTGTGTGTGTGTGTGTTCCAATATCTTCTGGTTTTCATTGCATTCCCTGGACATAGCATAGTGCCTACAACATAGTAGATACTCGTTAAATTTTGGAATGAGCAAATTAGTAAAAATCATTTAAGTTTCACTCCAACATCCCCGGAACTCTCCATTCCTTTCTTCCCATCAGCAACACAAAAGCACCCTTTGCTTCTGAGAAACAAAGCGTCTAAAGCAGAAGTTCCTCGCAACTAGGACTGCTGGGAAGACTGAGGTGGCATCAATTTATCTCATCCACCTTGTATTTTTCTCCTCTGACGAGGTCAGAGTAATTCATTATGTCACCTTAGGCAAGTCACCAAGTAGGACTGAGAGAGGCCATGGCCTCCGTCTCTACCAGCGGGCTTCGGCACTGATGGCTTCCTTGCATGGATGAATAGCTATAAGCCACCTTTGCCCCAGCCTCCTAAAGAAGTCAGAAGAAGTTTTCTAAATGTTTTCTTGCCATGCGGATCACTGAATTATGAATGAGACCAAACCCAGGGAAGAGCAGATCCCTGTGGGATGGTGGGGAGGGTTCCTCTGGAAAGGGAAATCGAAACCTGACTTGCTTCTCTTTGCGGTGGTTCCCTCAATTGATGACTAGTGTTATATTAGCCCACATCTTTAATAGATTATTGATGCCTTGTAGTGATATCATTCTGCTGTCAAGTACTTCATTCTTTTTAGTATGCTCAACTTGTTACGCTCAGGCATGGAAGCTTGGCTACAGAGCCTGGCTGATCCAACTCAAATCAATGAGACCCACTACCTCCCTGGGTATTGACCTGCAAGATGAAAGAAAGATGCATATTCATGATGGGCCTCCAAAGTAGGAAAGGCCATGAGGCTTGGAGAGGCTATTGGAGTCTTTAGGTGGTACAGGCTAGGAGGTTTCTTTCTCTTATTACATACGGGTAGAAGATGGAATACAAGGCCTGCTACTGTGGCCTTGGAACTCCATCTGCAATCAACTGGGCCATCCACCAAAGGCAAGGGAAGGACTATCTTCCTTTTAATGGGCACACATCATCATCTGGACATTGTCCTTTGTTTTGTTTCTTTTCCCATAGGCATAATTGCCATTGGGCTTGAGGACTCCGGCTAGCCCACAAAGTAGAGTGGTGTGTAGGATTCCTAAATGAGAGCATCATGAGCAGGGTGGAAATACATGTGCAGTCTCTGGATATAAATGTTGAGTTAACAACAAAGTCCTAAACCTAGTGAAGGAGGCTTCCTCGGTTATCCTTGCATATCTCTGTAAACCATAATAAAGCAAGGAGAGTCTGTAGCACTTACCTTCTCATTGTTAGGACAAAACATCTGACCAGAAGCAGCTTATGGAAAGAATGGGTTTAATTTAGCATACAGTGTCAAGGGGAGGTTCCATCATGACAAGAAAAGCATGGCAAAGAATAGACAGCCAAGTGTCATATCTTGTCACATCAGCTGGGAGGAAGCAGCAAGAGTGAACTCCTGGGTATGGAGAGATGTCTCATTGGTTAAAGGCACTTGCTTGCAAAGCCTGATGGGCTGGGTTCAATTCCCCAGTACCCATGTAAAGCCAAATGCTCAAAGTGGTGTGTGCATCTGGAGTTTTTTTGCAGAGGCAAGAGGTCCTTTTCTGTGTGTATCTATGTCAAATAAATAAATAATTTTTTATTAATAACATACTTTGTATGGATACATCATGTGTTGGCACCATATTTTCCTTCTTCTCGGCCACCATTCTACTGAGGGTCCTCCTTAGTGGGGATGCTAGTATTCCCTGTGGGTTATGCATTGTGAGAGCAGCAGTCAATTATTGGTGGTGGGTGGAGGGGGGTATGATGTCTCAACTTGTGGCTCACCACAAAATTCCCTGAGCTATGGTGGGTATGTTTTAAGTCTATTTCAGTGATAAGCTCTCAGGAGCCTCTGGATCTCTGCTTTGGTTTGTGCTGAGTGTGCTCAGCGTCTGTCTCCTTCACCCTGGCTGGCACTGATTGTCAGGCTCACCATAGAAGCAGCACTCTTGCTCAGCTCCCCAATTACTCTGTGGTTTCACTTGGGCCTTAGCTGAATATGAGGGGTGGTTTATCTCCTCACTACCTTCTGAAAAGGAAAAGCAGATTCTTCACTAGAGAATGAAGTCAGCATAGGTTAAATGGGAAAACAATTGTTAATTTATGTAGCCCCTCTTTTAGCCAAAGACTAATGGGAGCTTGTCATTGGAAACAATAATCTTTGTCTCCATAGGATTCTGACCTGGTTCCCAGTTCCAGATGTGGATTCCTTTCCACTGAACGGATCTCTTAGCCAATCAGAAAGCCATTGGTTACCCATCAAGGCCGTGTGCCACCACTGCACTAGTATGTACTTGTTGTCAGGCTGGTTGTTTCTGAGTAGCTTAGACCCCTGCTTGCTCACACTGTTGTTGGCCACTTTCCCCCAGAAGCTCATGTAGCACTTTCCAGCACTAGATGGGCTAACTGTTTGGGGACTGGCTCTCTTCTGGATTCCATACGGACCTCTTGGGGTTCTGTATCAGCAGCATATAGTGTCTTCAGCAATACGGTCTTACCTTTTACCTTTTACCTAGGCAATCAAGTGCATTGACAGAAGCCTGTCTTGTTTGGGGGACTTTGAAGGTCTCACTGATCAGTTCCTCAATGTGGGTAGCAACTGATTCCTGGCACTGAGAGTTACAGGCCAGAGCCAAATATTTTAGGGTTAGGCTTCATCCCACCTTCTCCAGGGCCCTTCTTTCCAGATGCTCCCCACATACTCCTGTTCAGGGTTAAATCTTTTAGTCTACCTTCATGGAGAATGGTTTCTATGGTGACAGTTCATTTTGGGTTTAGCTTTGTATTTAGTTCCCCTCAACCTCCCTTCCCCACAAACCCTTCCATCCCTATTGTCTGGTCCTCAAGTTGCCTGTCAGGTATGCCAGCAACTCAAGCTATTCCAGGTTAGAAACCACAGATGAGTGAGAACACATGGTGCTGTCTTTCTGTGATTATGTGTGTTCGCTGAGTATGATCTCTCCCAAGTGCATCCATTTTCCTATGACTTTCATTGTATCATTTGTCCTTACTGCTGAGTAGAATTCTATTGTGTACCACAACTTCATTATCCATTTGTCCAATGATGGACACCTGGGTTGATTCCAGTTCTTAGCTATTGTGAATTGAGCAGCTATAAATATGGTTGAGCAGATATCTCTGTAGTGAAGGTTTGAGCATTTAGAGTAAATGGCCAGTAAGGGAAAAAGTAGGTCTGTTGGTAGTTCTATATTAATCTTTTTCAGGAATCTCCATATTGATTTCCATAGTGGTTGTACAAGTTTGCATTTCTACCAACAGTGAATGAGGGTTCCTCTCTTTCCCCACATCCTCACCAACATTTATTGTCATTTAATTTTTTTTTTTTTTTTTCAAGGTAGGGTCTCACTCTAGCTCAGGCTAACCTGGAATTCACTCTGTATTCTCAGGGTGGCCTCAAACTTACAGCAATCCTCCTACCTCTGCATCACGAGTGCTGGGATTAAAGGTGTGTGCCACCATGCTCGGCTCTGTCATTTGATTTTTTTAGTGGTTGCCATACGTGGAGCAAGGTGGAATCTAATAGTTGTTTTAATTTACATTTCGCTGATGGTTAGGGAGGTTGAATATTTCCTTAAGGAAACCAACTGCTCCATAATTGGACTGAAGGCCCTCTCTATGGGAGGTAATACATGCCTGGTACTGAAAAAAACTAATCAAAAGTCTATGGCAGGGGAAGTCATGAACCTTAGGGATATAATGCCTGCTCTTGTCTGGCTAAATGTATATATTATTCCCATCAAACTGTTCTGAAAGCACTACACTTAATGTTCATATTCACATATTAATGCTACTCTCACTTCTGGTTAGAGAAGCTTCTCTTTTCAGAAGGTGATGACCACTGGGATGACTCAAAAGGCAACATAGTGCTGAGAAGAAGGGATGGAGGAGTGTCCAGCACTAAAACACCTCTGTCACACCCTCCAAGGCTCAGGGCCCATTGTGGAAGAGGGGGCAGAAAGAATGTAAGAGCTAGAGGAAGGGTTCAACTCCTTACAATGCAACTATCCAGACAGAAATTGGTCTTGATATCCATGACCTCGCAGTGCCTAGCAATACCTTCACAAGACCCTCATAATAGGAGAAAAAGATGATGACATCAAATTAAAAGAGAGACTAATGGAGAGAGGGAGGGGATATGATAGAGAGCGGAGTTCTGAAGGGGAATGGGGGAAGGGGAGAGAAATATCATGGTTTATTGTCTGTAAGTATAGAAGTTGTCAATAAAATATTTTTTTAAAAATTAAAAATTAAAAAACAAAAATTTCAAAAAATCCTCACAAACAAAATTCAAAAAAAATTTTTTTTAATTTGACTGAGGGCTGGAGAGATGGCTTAGCAGTTAAGGCGCCTGCCTGCTAAGCCTAAGAACCTGGTTCCAATCTCCAGGTCCCACGTTTAGCCAGATGCAAAGTGATGCAAGGACGCAATGCCGCACTTGCCCACAAGGGCCTCACACATCTGGATTTCATTCACAGCAGCTGAGAGACTGCTGGCATGCCCGTCTCTATCTGTCTCCCTCTCCCTCTCTGTCTGTCTCTCCAAAAAATAAAATAAAATAAATTTTAAAAAATTTTAAAAGCTTTAAAAAAATATGAGTGAGTTCCAATGAACAACCTGCAGGGCTAGACTGATAAATGCAAGGCCTGCCTCCTCAAGTAAGGCTCTACCTTCCAAAGACTCCACCAGCTGACTACGAGAATGAATCACAAATACATGAGACTATCCTATATTCAAGTCACCACAGGGTCCATGGGCAAGGCTTTAAATCATTTGAAAAACATGGTGTTGAAATAAAATTTTTTTCTGTGGATAGTCACCTTACCACTCACCTCCTATATTAGAGAATAAATATGGTATTCAAATTAAATTTTTTAAAGTTTGGATTGAATTCCGGATTTGCCATTGTTAAAAGTGAGGAGATGGTTAAGTTGCTGAGTTTCTCAGCACTTCATCTTTTTCTACAAGTAACATAGGAATACCCTACATTCTTTGGAATATTTTGAAGGACAAATAACATGGGATGATACATATAGGAGGCATTTGTAGACAGATGAACTATGGGGGATATTTCATCAGCCAGAACCCTTTCTTTCTTCTAAAATATTTCCTCATCTTTTTGGACATGTTTCTTCCCCCAGGTGAACCATGGGGTTCTAAATAAAGGCTGCCTGTTGTTATACTATGGGTGGGTATTGTTACAAACTAAGGACCACCATGGTAATCCCCTCTTATGTCTATCATAGTTTATTGAGAAAGCTCCAAATTAGCTTTTAAACCTGAGTGAGGCATTCAGAGCCTTCCAACACCACACCCCACCAAGGGCCTTAATCTTGCAATGAGAAGGAATGTAAAGAATCGTTTCTGGGTTATGGAAGCATTGAATGGAAGGCACTGAGGTAGTTGATAGCTCTATTCCCTAATGCATGAAAGAGGCCTGTCTGCTGAGAGAGAAAAAAAAAACCACACACTAAATTGAGGCAGATATGAAATACAGAGACTTGTGACAGTATATCTAGTTCAGATTTTCTTGTGGGTCCAAATGAAGCTTTTTCTTTTCTATGGATTGGAGGGATAGTTTTTCAATATTCTCCCAGTATATTCTTCTTTTTGCCTAAGCCAGTTTCCATTCCATTTCTGTCACAACCAAAAAGGCTCAATAGAGAGGTTGTCTGTCATTCATTATTCTGGTTCCTGGCTCAAGGTTAAGCTGGGATTTCATATTGTGATCTCCCTGCCTTGTTGTCCACAGGCCTCTTTCTCTAGGGCCATGTCCCTCTCCTTGGTCTTCATTTATGCCACAATCAATTTGGGAGCTTTTCCCAGGTGCATGGCACCCTCTCCAGCCTTCAGGCTCTGCATATAATCTAAGAAAAAACATTTGGATGTTATCCTAAGGAAACTCATACAAGCACCATGCATACCTTAGAGGCTCCCAGTTAAAAGGTCAAGTCCAAGTATTTAGCTTGATATGCTCAGCTATGTATTTTATTTTTCTGCAGCATGCATTTATGTAGGAGTCTTCAAATCCTTTGTGGAAAAAGAGTAGGTTAGGTTATAACTCACTAAAAACTGCCGAACATCCACTGTCAGCTGGGAGCTATTGGGGAGAAAAAGACATGGTTCTGCCCTTGACAAGCATATCGTCTTGCAAAAGCACAGAGCTAGAGAAGAAGGGACAACACTGAACAACTGTGCCCGGCACATCATGGGTCCCAAGTCATGAATTTCACACAGGGCATTTGGGGCTCTGATAGACTAGTTTGCTTGGGGTAGAATTAATCAATTCTTAAATCGTTTTGTTTGACCACACAGTATTTGTTGTTTTTCAATAGTGCACATCCCTTGAAAATTAGGGAATAACTTTAAAAAAATGCACCCACCCAGGTTTCTGGTTTCTTTAATATATCAGGACAAGAATACCCACCTGATAACAACTAGCTGGAGCTGAGCAACTTACTTACCACTTACTGTAGCTCAGCTATAATCTGGCTCCCAGTCTGGTTCCTAAAGGCACGGGGTTTTGAGTTTGCTACCTGAGGCTCAAGGAGGAAGCCAAAAGCAACAATCATTCCAGAAGCTTAGCAGGAGGATTGTAAGAACATAGGACCAACACATACTTAAAATTGAAGCCTACCTTGACAGGCACCCAATCCACTAAACAAGGTACCCCAATGAGCTGGTGTGGATTACATTCACTCACTAGGGGACACATGAACTGAAGCTATCATCTGGCTTCTCTGGAGGAAACAAAAGAAGGAGTTGCCATTACCAAGTCATTAGATCCCAATGCCAAATACTTAGAGCTCAGATGTTCTCAGAGCCTCCTCCTTGTAAATTTAGAGCTCAGAGGTTCTCAGAGCCTCCTCCTTCTAGAAATTAGAGCTCAGAGGTTCTCAGAGCCTCCTCCTTGTAAAATTTAGAGCTCAGATGTTCTCAGAACCTCCTCCTTCTTGTCCATCTTTGTCATGTCAACAGTTTTGACCCTTTGTTACATTTCAATTCAGATGATCCATAGTGAAATTCCTTTGGTGGCTGTGTGCAGAAGTATTTATGAATCCTAAGTGAAACTGGCTGTAGAGCCATGGAGCTCCAGCAGAGTGCCCACGTATGTGCCCACTGGAGTCTGATCTCTTACACGGGAAGCTACATTTGATATCTCATTTTTTTTTTTTTTTTGCTATATTCCTTACAAAGCAGAGTCCTGTTTATCCCATTTTTCCCTAACAGAAGATGATACAGAAAAGGCTGGCTGGACAAGAAGAAGACAGCTGTACAGAATAGCCCTGAAAGGGTCAGAAGAGATATTTGGGGTCACATGGGAGGCATTGCCCTGTCTAGCTAGTCATGGTACCACACCTTGTGGGACTAGGTGAGAACCCATGGATGGGGCCTCTCTACCTCTAAAATGGCCCTGTAGCTCCAGAATTGAAGGTGAATCTGATCTGATTTGGCTTTTTCTTTGAGTTCTTAGACAAAGATGTATGCTTTTTCCACTTCTCATTTCATAAGAAACTTCTTGGACAAGTCAGACTTACCTCTATCCCTGGCCTAGGAGAGACACAGCGTGCAGCCTTGGCTGAATCCGCCTCTTTCTACTAGATATTCAGCCCACGCATGACAGAGACATTGGCAAAATGCTAGCAATCAGAACCCCACTCCTCACAGGCATAAAAGAATTGTACATAGGTCTCCCCAATAATGATAGTCTACATGCATTAGCATATATTTTCTTGAGAAGCAAACGCTCAGACTATGTCCCTAAAAGCAATTCATTCTATTTACAGCTTTTCTGAAGTCCCCGAGAGGGAATCATCTTAGAGTGCTGCAGACACCACACTGAAAATAGTGAAAAACATTCAATTTGGAAACAATTTTACCTTGATTTTTTCTTTTTTTCTTTTTCTCCTCTGTGAGTTAGCCCATAGCTTCCACTTCCACTCCTACCTGAAAGGGATCCCTGGATTACCTCCTCCTGGAGTCTTAAGGGAAAGGGAGGATGAGGTATCTCCACAGTGTGGCCAAGGTGGTCAGGGACAGCTGACCTTTCTTCCTGGTAGGAACACCTCATTCCCAGAACTGAAGGACAACCAGGAAGGCAGAAGACAGAGACATCATTAGATACCGCAAAGGTGTGATCTTCTCACACACACTGCTCTCCAGGAGCCAGATGTGGTTCCTGAAAACAATGGCAATGCCCATGTCATGTTCTATTACCCCATCTTCTGAGCTAATAACAATATTTCATAACCATATCAACAGCAAGAGATAGGGATTACATAAAATGATTCTTTTTTGATTACATAAAATGTCCAGATAAGCTGGGCATGGTGGTATACACTCAAAAGGCAGAGGTAGGAGAATTGCTGTGAGTTTGAGACCAGTCTGGGACTACAGAGTGAGTTCCAGGTCAGCCTGGGCTAGAGTGAGATCCTACATCCAAAAAGAAAAAAAGAAAGAAAGAAAGAAAGAAAGAAAGAAAGAAAGAAAGAGAGAGAGAAAGAAAGAAAGAAAGGAAGGAAGGAAGAAAGAAAGAAAGAAAGAAAGAAAGAAAGAAAGAAAGAAAGAAAGAAAGAAAGAAAGAAAGGGCCCAGATGCATGCCATAGCTCATGGCTATGTGCTGCTTGGGAAAGTGGAAGGCAGGGCAGGCCTTGCATCTCCTACAAAGCCTCCAGGACTAGCTAAGGGGTAACCATGGACTGTGTGTCCACAAAAGTGCTCTGCACAGAAAACAAACATGGTGAGTAAATATTGCAGAGGCAGCTTCTGCTTCTGAGAGATGTTAGCTCTCAAGTCAGAGATCTGCCACACCCGAGCATGGGTTGTAAACACATTGGATTCAGACTCAGTAGAACTCAGAGTGAGATTCTCCCACTATCCTCAGCTGTGTCTCTTGGTGAGAGTCTTTCTGAGCCTCAGGTCCCTCAGCTGCAAAATGTGACAATATATTGTCTTACGTGCCCACAAGTTTCTTGTGAGGATGAAATTAAAAAAAAAAAAAAAGTGCAGTGGTTTCCAAATCAATAATGTAATCCTTTTTAAACAGAAAAATCATATGTGAAACTCTAAGATAACACTCAGATCAGAGCCGAGCTGCTGCAAGTGGAGGGGGACATAAGAATAACCCAACTTCTCAGCTCTTCCATGTCCTCAGAGTGGCCTCTGAGGCACTCATCAGTATTCCACAGTCTGAGCAGTGCAATGTGAAGAACAGAGAGAAAAGACTTCAGTTGTATATTATTGTTTTTATGACTACCAATAATACAAACTGGTCCTTAGCAGAGGTAATTGTAGGAATTGAGAGAAGGGATTGATCCCCATGGGCCTAAGTGTTCAAATGGCAGAAGGATACATGCTGGTCCTTAATGCTAACAAGTGCCAGGTTAGGCCAGAAGAGGGAAGAGTGAGAGGATTCCAAGGGCGTCGTGCAGGTGTGTACAAAGGCAGAGGGAAGAAATGGAATGTGTCTTGCAGGGCCCAGGGAGGGTCACCCGGGATAGAGCAGAACGTGGGTGTGCCGTGACCATGGCAGTGGTGGTGATGATAGATGACACGAGGAAGTGTGTTAAGTCTCCAGTGGGACAACAATAGGCAGCGTCTCTGGGAAGTCCTCATCAGGAAAGAGCAGGAAATGGGGGAGAGGATGCCCACTCTGGTTAAGCTAGTTCCCTGGCTGGACGTCTTGCTTGCCCATTCATACCAAGGTCATGCTTCACTGATGATGGCCCTCAGCTTTGGACTCAGCTTACAATTCCAAAATACCACATCACAGCTGTCTACACATCCTGCTCTCTTCTGTGTCCCGGTGATGTGTATGGGTGTCAATATCTAATCGCCATATAAACAGGCCTCCAAATCTGTTCACTCAGATTGTCTGATTTACCTAGATCCCTGCTGAGCACACTTTGCTTGGACGCCTCTTTGAGCCTTGTGCCTGGAGGGAGGGCTTGCCCCTGCCCTGCTTTCTCCACTGCCATCCTTTTAGTCCCCAAGGAAGCCCGACCTTCTCTTCTTGTCTCAGAACACCTTGTTGTCTCGTCCTCTTTGAAATGCCTGACAACAGAAAACACTTGGGTCTAAAAGCAAAATAATGAAATCAAATGAAAGCTCCCCAATTTCTCAAATGCTTGTCCTTGGTCTAGTGTGATGTACGACATGCATTATTCAGAGGGTGGCAGCTGTATCACCTGAAGCAGAAATGCTGTTCTTTAGGCACCAATTTGAAGGGCTAGCTGGAGCAGAGCCAATGGCCCTGTCTTGGCCTGCATGGGCCTTAGGAGCAGACCAGGGTCCAGCTTTCTCACTGGATGTGATGAAGTATTGAAGTTTGCTTATGTCTGCACTGCAGGGTCACCTCAGTGATCCCAGAAGATCCTGATGGGCATTTGTGAAGGTGGCAGCCAGGCAGATGAAAGGGGAACACGTAGTCTGGAGGTGGGTACTCCAGCTTCACAAATGGCCCCGGCTGTACATCCCTGTTTCGGTGAACTGGTATATGACGGTAACAGGTCCTGCGTGTATATGTGTGTGCATGTGTACATTGAGTTGGGAAGGGCTGGAGTCCAAAGAGATGAAATGTATTGTTGTTCCAGGCTTCCATAAAAGCATTCGACATCTCTGCCATTTCCCTGTAGCTTTTAGAAAATGAAATGTGTTTTACACCTCCATGCTAACTTCGGTGTTGCCCCCTCTTTTGTCATATGGGCCATGTGACTTGCTTGGGCCAGTGGCGTGCAAACCAGCTCAGAAGCTGCAACAAGTATGGCCCATTTGGCCAGTTCTCTTGTTTTTGTTCTTTCTATTGTCAGAACAGCAGGTCCCAAATAAGAGACTGCCCTTTCAGTCTAAGTCCCCAAATGAGATGACTTGTGGAGCACAGCCACACCTGCCAGCACACTCAGCAAACAAGAAAGCAATACGTGTGCTTATAAGCCACTAGGACTTAGGGATTGTTTGTTGCCATAGCAAAGCTGGCTAATATAGTTAATATCAATCAATGATGAGGAAATTAATCACGTCTGCCTCGAGTTAAGCTTTTTTAAACTTGATTTGTTTATTTAATTGATTGTTGTCATCTTCATTTGAGGTGAATAGCATTGATAAATAAGAGGGGTTGTTTACTTTAATGAGTCCACAGAAGAATGTTGGTGAGTTTTACAGAATCCACATGTCAGGATTTGACAGGTTCTATGGGTGGGCTTCTAACCGGGTTTCCTCTCATTAGTGTGGACTGAGTCTAAACATAGCATAGAGTTGTTTGTCCATTTCTTGTCTTCACCCTGCTGAGAATGCAGTCCCTCCCGCCCTCCCTCCCTTCAACTCCCATCCAAAGGCTTTTCACTGAAGCCTCACGCTGCTCTGAGTGTGTGTCATCACCGCCTTTGCTTCTCCTAACAATGCTTTAAAATATATATATTATTATTAGTCCTAGTCCATATCATATCATAGACTGAATGACATAAACATTTTGGTCTTTTGTGGTTCAGGAGGCTAGAAAGCCTCAAGGCATCCCATTCGGTGTGTGGTGAAGGCTACCGATCCATTGATGGCATCTTCTCATGTGAAGGAAGGGGATAGCAAGCTACCTGGGCTCATCTTATTAAGGAGGGCACTAACCCCAATCATCTGGACTCTGTCTCAGGATTTAATCACTTTACAAAGGCTGCACCCCCTGACATCAACACCATGACGGGGTAGATTTTCAACATCTGAATTTCAGAGACACCTTCAGATGATAGCAATTGTCATGTGCTTTTTGAAGAAATAATGTGTTAAATAAAGGGTGTTCCCATGGCACAAAGCTGATGAGAGACAGATCAAGACTTTTCAGGTGTGTTCATTACATGCATGGAGTGCAGTGTGTACTTGTGTGTGTGCGCACAGGTCTACCTGAGCATGTATGTCTATGCATGTGCACGTGGAGGCCAGAGTTCAATGTCAGGTGTCTTCTTCCATAAATTTCCACTTTATTTTGGAGACAGTGTCTCTCGCTGAGCTTGGAGCTCACTGATTCAGCTGCACTAGCTAGCCAGCAGGCCCCAGAGATCCTCCTGTCTCCACCTCCCCATTACTGGAATTATAGGCATAACTGCTGAGCCCACCATTTTTACAAAAGGTCTGGGGTTCCAAAGTCAGGTTCCCATGTATACATGACAAGCACTTTACCATGTAAGCCTAAGTTCAAGATTTTAACCTAGGTTGCTTCCTTCTTGGTGCAGGACTGCCATCCCTACAGCAGGACATAATGAATGTACTCTGTGTTAGGTTAATATCTACATGCAATTTGCCAGGCCTGTGGCTCCACAAGTTGGTGCTAAGAAGGTAGGCTGGAAGATAAGATTAATTATACTCTCTTCATTTATGTTCCAATTCCCAGGCATAAACTTACTTATATTTTATTTGTAGGATAGAGTTCAATAAGCTTCGAGCCTCTGAACTCCACAGTTAGTTGATCTACCTTTTTGAATGAGACCCAGAAAAGTACTAGTCAAATAAAAAAATAAATAAATAAATACCTTTGCAAGAGGGTTGGTCTCCAAAGGGCCATGATCATTGAAGACCATTCCTACTGCCAATTTTCTGAAAGCAGCAGAGGTGCAGTACTATTACTAACAACAACAATAATGGTAGAATAATAGCTTTGGTGCCAACAAATGTTACACAAAATGCTTTCATATAAATTGCCTGTCTGCTGCTTGAGAAGGCCTCCCAGAGCCATTTGAATTTACCTTGTCACCTAGCTGCTGACTGCCATCTGTCTGAGGCCCAATAATGTGAAAAGTCATGATGTCGGGCTCATCCATACCATGCGAGTACAGACAGGCAGAGGCAAAAAGGCAGGTGATGAAGAGGTGAGCCACTCCAAAGGCAGATGTGTTTGTTCTTGAATTCCCGTTCTCATTTTGAGGGCTGGATGACTCTGTGAACCTAAAAGATGATGGCTGGGAAGAAGAATCCATCAATACAAATATCAGTAGGACGTGGGTATTTATTAGAGGTAGACCCTCCACAGGCTGATGAAACTGAGCTGCATCTAGTGCATGAAGTCAGATATACCCACAGCTGGTCCCAGGAACCCCTCCCCTGGCCTTACCCACATAGAAATCAGTGGCGTCAGATCTGACAGCGTTTCATGTAGTTATGTCTCTCTTGACTCCAGAAATGAACCTCCCTCAATGGCCTTAGGAAGTCTGGCAGCAGCTGAATAGGTTTCTTCCTGTTCCAGGTATAGTCAGGTAACTTGTCTTGGCTTCTTTTGGAGAGATAGGAAGAAAAGGTAAGAGTTTCCATTCTCCCTAGATTTGGCTCTCATACCATCTCAGCACTCAGCTAATAACAGTGTGTATGGGACTTTCACCCCAGCCAGACAAATTTCTAACATGGCTAAGAGCAAAGGGGCCTCATGCAGACGGTGTGAATGGTCCAGCACACAGGTGCTTACTACTAAGGAAGCACTCTACCATAGAGCCACGATGGACACACGGTCTACCTGGGAGGGGCTCCTGGGGTCTTGCCTTGAGTCCTCTGGAGAAATGGATTTGGGAGAAGACTTTGAAACACCCAGATCTCATCACTGAGTGCAAAGACAAGTAAGAGGGTGGGCCATCTTGCTCTTTCGATGAGCTTTTCGAATTGAAGGAGGTGACTGTGCATAGGTCCAAACTGTTCCCATGGATTGGTGGCATTGGTCCCCCACCCTTGACTCTTCTGGACTAGGAGTCCACACTAGGCTGAGATGCTCTGCTCACTCACCTCTTTGGTCTCCTTACTCTAACCCCTGGGTCACTGCTCCAGGCTGACAGGTCCAACACGGAAGAAGCATGCTCCTTGAGAAGTGCTGGTTCTTTCCTTAGATAGGCTGCTTTTAGGTCAAGCAGGGAATCACACATAGACCTGGTTTCTGAATGGCTCTAATTCTAAAAGGCCTCAGCCCCTGTATTCTGTGCCCTCCTTTCACTGGCCTTCCCTTAGCGTCCCCAGGGGTGGGAGGTAAGTAGATGGCTGCTTATTAGCCCCCATCCTCCAGGAACCCTTGGTTTTGCCATATCCACAGCTCTATACTCTCTTCAGAGGGTTATTTTTGATGGGTCTCCATGAGTTAATCCTCTTACCACAGCTTAATGGACCAGAAGTGTGTGCTGGACCACATGGCAACCAGCCACTAACCTGCTAATGGCCTGTGTGGTGGTCGGACCATTCAATCTCTCCAGTGAGTGTAGCTAGGGGGGTGGTGACTAGCCAAATGAGTCACACTCTTGATGGGAATGTCACTGATGGAGGGAGAAGGCAAAGGAGCAAGCACTGAGTCGCCTGATTTCTATACTGTAAGCACATGCGGATGCTCTGGCAACCCTGCCAAAGAGACTGCACTGATTCCTAAGGGTCTTTCAGGCCTGGTCCCCCTCTCTCTTCTTTGTTGTGTTTGTGTGTATGTGCACACATGTTCTTGTGTGCTCAGGTGTACATGTATGTGCAGGTACATTTGTACATAGGTGCTGTGTGTGGCGGTCAGAAGACAACCTCTGGTATAATTTCTTTTTTTATTATTATTATTTATTTTTCAGAGAGAAAAGAAGGGAGAGAGAGAGAGCAAATGGGCACACCAGGACCTTCAGCTGCTGGAAACTCCAGACACATTCGCCCCCCTGTGGTGCATATGTGACATTGCGAGCTTGTGCTACTGTGCTTCTGGCTATGTCAGACCTGGAGATTTGAACATGAGTTCTTAAGCTTCACAGGCAAGGTCTTTAACCACTAAGCCATTTCTCCAGCCACCTCTAGTGTCATTTCTCATGAATATTGTCATCCATCTTTTTTGGAGGGTGGGGGAGAGATAGGATTTTTCATTAGCCTGTAGCTTGCCAAGTGGGCTAGAGTGGATGGTCAGTGTTCCCAGGAATCTGCTTGCCTCTGTTTCCCAGCACTAGGTTTACAAGTATGTTTCATCATGTCCTCTTTTTTATGTGGACTCAGGAGCTCCACTCAGGCACTTTACAAACTGAGCTGTGTCCCCAGCTCAAGCTGGTCTCTTAAAGCTGTGGGCCTGTGTTCTTGCAACTATGTTCGTTACCCAAGTATTGTTCTTTTTCTTGAACATAAAACACAAATGGAGAGCATTATTGAGATCCCTAACCATTCAAGGCAGAGTGATATGACAGACCAGGGCTTCCTTGGATGCCTGTTTCCACATGCTCATCTTTCCCAAAAATGTCATAATTCACAGATTATCCCAGTAACTCAAGTGTATCAGCCTGAAAGATGCTTAAGGTTTTGCCACTGGAAGCAATAGAGTCTGGGAAGCCTGGAGGCTCTGGGTAAAGATGCTCTTCCTCTTTTCTTTTTTTCTTCTTTTTGGAAAGAGTGAGAGAGAGAGAGAGAGAGAGGGAGAGAGAGAGAGAGAGAGAGGAAGATGCAGAGAGGTAGAGAATGGGCGTGCCAGCAGCCTCTCAGCCACTGTGAATGAACTCCAGACATGTGCGCCCCCTTGTAGGCAAGTGCAGCATTGCACCCTTGTGTCACTGTGTCTGGCTAAATGTGGGACCTGGAGAATCAAACGGGCATTCTTAGGCTTAGCAGTCAGGCACCTTAAGAGCTAAGCCAACTCTTCAGCCCTCTTCCTCTGTTCTGGAAGTCTAGGTCACAAAGGAGTGAGAAAAGCTGATGGGGCAGGATGATCTCCCATCCAGGAAGGCATCCTTGTTCCTCCTCCCCCACATGGAGCTGGGGCAGGAGAGAGACAAGGAGCAGAGGGCAGCAGATAGGACCATGGTTTAGGATCCCAGTCTCCCAGGTCCTGTTGCAGGCCCAGTCAAGAAGTGGGAAGATGGACTGAGGAGAGGATGCCAGTTCTGCATGATTCTTGCTTCTAATGTGGGCTACTAGTGTGGCATTCTCACTTTACCCTTCCCTACTCCCAAAGGGAAAATCTAGCTCTGCATGCCCAAAGTCTTGTGTGCAGGGCAAACAGAGAGGTGGGTGGCCTTGGAAACCCACCTCCTGCTGGGAGCATTCTCTGCTTAGTGACAGTAAGCCACACACTTTATCCCAAGTCATAGCACCAGGGGATGTGAAAGCTGGACTGTCTAGCCCAGAAGTCTGAAATTGTGCCATACGTGTTCACTGACATGTTCTGAACTCAACCCTTGACCCAGACACAAGGCTCAACCAATAGTAACAAAGGAAGAAGAGAGAGAGAGAGGAGGGAGGGAAGGTGGGATGTAAGGAGAGAGAGAGAGAGAGAGAAAGAGTGAGAGATGGAGGGAAAGAAGAAATAAGAAGAGGAAGCAGATTTACTTTTTAAACCCAAAGTGCTTTCATTTAAAATGAAATAGTATACTACCACCAATGTGTCAAAGTAGGCAGCCATGAACTGTGGTAGTGAGCCGGAAGTGGGCTCAGAACTGAATCTATGTTTGTGTACTCTTTGTGCCTCTGCAACTGTCCCCAAGAGAGGAAGAAGTCTCTCTCTACTCTCTTTCTCTCTCCTTTAACATTCAGAGTGAAATTCATTCCATTTTCCCAATGAATAAACTGAGCTCCCTAAAGGAAAAGTGGTCTGTTTTAAACCAGAACAAATGCAGAGGTCTCCCAACCCTGGGGCGCCTGTTGGTGAGCTCCTCTGAGACTCTCAGTTCCCCATACTGGTTGCACAGCAAGCGCTGGCTGCAGGAAGCACAGAGAGGAGGGACTTGTTGCTTCTCAAGCTGTGGGAACCTGGCAAGAGTCACGAGCGACACCCGTGACAAAGGATGCCGCACCAAAATAAAATGTATTGTATTTAAATATTCCCCAAGTCATTTTGTGTATTTAAGTCTTAATTCATCTCCTCTAAATCTCTCCTCGCTACATTAATGTGACGACTTTGACAGAAAGATGAATAACATTATTAAAGAAGCTTGTGAGCAATTTCACTCATAAAAAATCCCTCATTCACTCACGCACGCTACACTGCTGTTCCCCCTCCACGTTCTGTTCCCCCTGACTTGCCAGGTTTCTGCCTCTCTGGGCCTCAAATTGCTGGGGGAGGGCCCTACCTAAGGAGTTGGAGGGAAGGCTATATGCTTTTCAAACCCACTTTTAAATCTTCCCCTTAAAAAAAAAGACATTGGATCTAAACTCCAGGAATGACAAGATTCACACTGGCAAGAGGGGCACAGTAAATGCCCCCTTGAGAAAACACAGGCACAGAATGGGGAGAAGATGCAGGCAGTGACCCCGCAGAGTATCGCCTGGTCAGGAGAAGAGACTCCTCACTGCAGAGCTCACCCCTGGAGGTTCCTCCAAAGTGAACCCTGCCTACTGCCTGGCCTGGCAGACATAGTCGTGGAAGCTGCCGTCACATCCTATGTTCCTCACTGTACAACCCCGCTTGGCCTCACTGGCTGGGGATTTATGCCCTTCTTTGCCAAGCCGCCCTGATGAATCGCTTCCAGGATGGCAGCGGAGTCAGTGGTATTCATCTCACCGACGTCTCAACCTTCTCCTTTAAATCATTGCTCATGTTGGCAGCCATTAGTTCACTCCTGACAGCCCAGCCAGGGTCTGGCTGCTGTATGAGAGACTGTAGCTGGGGAAGGGCCTGCAGGGTCCACCCTGGCAGGGACAATTTTTCCCTTGGACATAGAGCCCACTTCATGTGGCCAACTTTTAAGAAGTCAACCCTGGAGCCCTAGAGGGTTTCCCTGTAGACATGCCTTTGAGAACTTACTACAGTATACGGGATTCATTTGTTAGTATGGCTATTGGTCTTTTAGTTCTTGTAGATCATAGGTGTGCCCAATGCGTTTATTATTTCCAATGCCAAAGTGCCCACGGAGGCCTTAATGATGAATAAACTAGTTTGTTGGACTGGGAATGAGTTTGTGTACGCCTGTGTGTCCATATGTGTGTACACATGCATGTGGAGGCCAGACGACAACCTTGGGTGTTTCCTCAGGAATTCCATCAGCCTTTTGTGAGGCATAGTCTCTCACTGGCCTGGAGCTTACTGGTTCAGTGACATGTTCTGAACTCAACCCTTGACCCAAAGACAAAGATCAACTAATAGTAACAAAAGGTCACTATGGTGAGCTCTGGGGATCCCTCTGAACCCCTCCCTCATCAGTGCTAGATATGCACTGTCACATCCAGCATTTTACATGGTTATAGAGCTTCGAACTCAGGTCCTTGTGATTGCAAGGCATTCACTTAACCCACTGAGCTATCCATCCATCCCTGGAATTAAGTGTTTATAACATGGCATGGATGCAATCTCTTTAGAAAGTTATTTGGCAGGATCTGGTAAAGCTGAGCATGCATCAGCCCTGTGACACACACACACACACACACATGGGTAGCCATCCAGCAGAAATGTAAGCTTATGTGTTTCAGGCAACACACAAGAATGTTCATAGTAACCTCATTCTTAGTAGTCTCAAGCTACAAGCAACTCGAATGTCTATCAACAGTAAAATGGGCAAAGAAGCCATAACATATTTATATAGATTCTATTACACTAGTGGCATGCAGCAATAAAGAAACATGCTGTGTGTGTCACGTGAGATGAATGAATCTCAGCAAATAATGTCAAACAAAAGCCAAACACAAAATAATATGCTATAGGGTGACATTCGTGTGAAGTTCGTGTGAAAGGAAAAGGTCAGAAAAGTGGTCATCTTTGAAGGGAGGGATGTGGTAGTGGCTTTGGACAGAGAGTAGACACAAACAAGAAGACCCCCTGAGTATGGATGGGTAAATACTCAACTCCTGACCTGGAAGGTGGTGACACACATGAATGACTTTGCACACATGCACTGTCTATATGTTTATTCTGCATACTTTATTAGCTAGAAGGAAAACTTCATTATAAATTGTAAAGAAAACAGTGTTCCCTATTAACCATCTTATGCCAAATAATAATATGGGAAAGGACATTGCAGTAGAGGAAACCTTATGTAAGATAAGCCTGCTAAACTTGTTGCTGGGAACAAATATCCAATCAGAAACAACTTATGGAAGGAAAGGGGTTTAATTTGGTTTAGTTTCATTGGGTAGAGTCCATCACCGTGGGAAAGGCATGGCAGGCTGGATTGGTGAGGTCACCCCAAGAGACCAGAGGCCGAGTAAAAACAGCGAGTGGGCTGAACTATAAAACCTCAAGGCCCACCCCCAGTGACAGGCTTTCCCCAGTAAGGCTTCACCCCCTAAGGGTTCTACAACCTTCCGTTCAAGCCCATGAGCCTACGGGAGCATTTTACTTCCAAACCAGCACAGTGTGTCTGTCTGTTGTTGGTCTGTTTTCTTGCTCTGCTCCAAGTCTTCGTTTGCTGAAGACCAGCTCCTAGTTCTTCCAGTCCAGACCCAAGAGCACAGTGGGAAACATCACTTCTACCCGGGCAAACCATTCAACCTGTTTGAGTCCGCTTATCTTCAGGGACTAATCAGTAATATTTATATAAAATTCCATCTTCTTTTTTCTTTGCTGGTCTTTCTAGGAGATAGGCATATGCTTATTATTATAACCATTACCTATATGTTTAAAAAAATGCGGTATAGAGAGGTCAAAAAAATTGTCCAAAGATAGTATTAGTAAGCGATAAATCTGGGATTCAAACTCAGGTCTTCGGTTTACAAATCATCCTTTTTGCCTGAAGATAGGATGTTAGGCCAACCAAGTAACTCCTAGATCTAAAATCTATGATCTGATACTAGATAAGAATATTTAAAGTAATATAGCTTAAGGTACTCAGTGTTTGCTGTATTTCAAGAAGTGCCTAAGCATTCTGCACATATAGCTCATGGTAGCCATATAGTAACTGCATAAGGGACATGCTCTTGTTCCCATTTAACAGATAAGGATGCCAAGTCATAAACACTGGATTACTTTGCCCAAAGTCACACAGCTGAAAAATGATAGCCATTGGATTCTGACACAGAACTTCTGGCTCCAGGGCTCAAACTCTGTTGCAGTTCTCTTCTTGTTGCTGGGACAAAGCACCAGACCAAGAGGAAAGTTGCTTTTTTGTTTGTTTGGTTGGTTGGTTCGTTTTTGGCTTACAGTTTCTAGGGAAAGCGTCATGATAGCTGGGAGAAAGCATGGCATGGGCAGAGGCTGGACACTACCTCTGCCACAGCAGGTGGACAACATGAACAGGAGAGTGCACGGAACTCTACCAAGGGGGACCTGACTATAGCACCCCTCCTCCTGTCCCCAACAACACACCTCCTCTAGCTGTGTTCCACCTCCCAAATTGCTGCCAGTGGGGCCCAGCATTCAGAACACATGAGTTTATGGGGAACATTTGACTCAAATCACCACACGCTCTTAACCCCTATTGCCTTTACTGAAGCGGGTAAACAACGGAAGTTCTGCTCAGAACCCCCCCAAACAGAAAAGACTGGCTTTGCATCCCTACAATGGCGTAGCAGAGTCTCACTGCAGCTGTGACAAATTCTGCCAAGGAAACCCAGAGCTCCAGGGGAGGGCAACGTAACATGAAGTGCCCCTGATAACTGAGTGGGGAATAGAGAGGCAAAGGGGAAATCAAAGGGGCCCAAGGTACTCCGCTCATCCTGTGAGGCAGAAAACTGAAAGGGGAGTGGGGGCTTGGGGCTCAAATAGGGTTGGAATACTTTCAGTGCATTCCATCCTGTAAGTTACTCAACAATACTGAGCCTCAAGTCCAACGTCTGCAAAATGAGAATAACAGCTCTCCCTATTTCCTGCCTCATGCAAGGAGTGTATAAAATATTTCACAAGAAGAAACTTGGGATAGCGAAGGGTGTTCCAAGAGCTAAATGTGTGGCTGCTAGAACCCACTGACTGAGGGAACGGTTAGAGAAAATTAAAACAGCTTCGTTTCTGTGGACTACGTTCTGGCAATGTTTGCATTCCAGAAGGGAAACATGACAGATCACAGGCAGCTGGGGAGAGAGAGCATTCGATGGGTGTTCTAATGTGTTCCTCGCAGTGCAGAAATGATGCAGGCCAGGACAAGTGCTATTTCTGTTTTGTAGGAAGGAACAGAGAGCTGTGTGGCTAAGAAGGTCCTAGGATGCCACATGGAGCACCTTGAAGTCAGTCAGTGAGTTGCCCTGTCCATACCCTTAAGGAAGATAAAGTCACATAGTTTTAAAGGAGAAGCCTGGTTATAATCCTGGTTAGGTTCTGTAGGAGTTGGCAAACCTGAGAAGGTGAGTGACCTCTGATTTACAAGAGAGCACATAATCAGAATCTTAGCTGAGTGCTTGGCACTTGGTGGGTGCTGCACCCCCCTCCCCTCAACCTCCAGGAGGGATAGTGTGTCGGCTACCCTCCTCTTCCCCTGCTGAATCTTCCCCAGACCCTGAATCTGCAACCTAAAGAGATCTGCTTTCTATACCATCCTGCAACCTAGTGGGAGAAGCCAAATAGGGCAGAAATTACACTGAAATTACCCACTGGAGAGATGGCTTAGCAGTTAAGGCACTTGCTTGCAAAGCCAAAGGACTCAGATTTGATTCCCCAGAACCCATGAAAGCCAGATATACAAGGGGACACATGTATCTGGAGTTCATTTCCAGTGGCTGGAGGCCCCAGTGTGCCCATTCATTCTCTTCCTTTCTCTCTCCATCTCTCTCTCTCTCTCTCTCTCCCTGCATATTTCTGTCTCTGAAATAAATAAAAACTAAAAATGAAGTACTTTTTAAAAAAAGAAATTGCACTGAAATTAAAGCCAGTTGAACTAGACTTCAGGTAATTTCCTCAATATATCTGAGCCTCAGTTTCTTCATCTATAAAATGAGAAAGGCAGTATTTGAAAGGGTGTTCAGGAGAACTAGCAGCTATCATTTGTACAGACTGAAGTTGATGTTAGGGGAATCTGCAGTGCCACTGGAGGGATGCTGCCTGGCTGTCCCAATCCCAGTAGTTTATGCAGCTCCCCCTATGCCCCAAAGGGAATCAAGGCCTAAATGCTACATGCGTTTGTTCTGTCAAAAAAAAAAAAAAAAAAAAAAAAACAACTCCTATCTTGGCCACTGCATGTGTACATGTATATGTGTGTACATGTGCACACAAACACATGAGTTCATGGATGCATGGATGTGGATGTGCCTGGTCCATGCAAAAATACATATACACAAGTACATGTGTGAATGGATGTCTCTGGACAATGCAAAACATACACACAAAGATACAAGCACATACATTCCTGCATGGACATTCCTAGTCTGTGCCAAACACACACACACACACACACACACACACACACACACACACACACACACGAGATGCTGTCGTGTAGTGAAAGAGCAGCAGGAGGAAATCCCCTGTCCTCTCTCCCCATGTCACTTTGTTCTGCCTGCACAGGCTACAAATTAAAACAAGAACCCCCATCGCCCAGAGCTGCCTGGGTTTCTGCCACATGGGCTCTAATAATAGCTGAGCAGAAAGGCCCCCCTGTCCATCAGGCCCCGGAGCGCAAAGGCAGTGCTTTTCATTCACAGTCAGAGAAGTAGCTGGGAGCTTTTGCTGTGTTTATTTGGTGTGACTTTGGGGCGATTATATATTGTTTCTTGTCCTCTGTCTAAGTGCTTCATCAGAGGTGGGGGGATAAGGGGTGAAGGGGCAGGAGTGGAAAGAAAAGCAAAAGCGAAATTCAACTTCCTCAGGAAAACACACACGGTACGCTCAGTCAATGTGGGCACTAGCACAGAGCAAAATTGAACTTTCCCTGCCTCACAGTGGTCTTTGAAAGCATTCAATTATCTGTCTGCACCTATAGAAAATGTTAGGGATTGCTTCCAGAAGTCTTTAAAAGGGTCTATACATAACAGAAGTGTGAGCACACTCTCAGCGGCAGACTGAAAAACAACAACAATCTATTCATTTACCTTTGAAAAAGCCAAAAAGATATAAATTCCACCCAGAAATCAATCTCCCTTTCTTTCTTTCTCTTTTGCTACATCCCTTCTCTAACCCCTCACCCCATCTTGTGTTTATTTATTTATCTTTCAGCTAGGCCACCACAGAAGTGACCAAAGAAGGCGACATTAATGCAGAGGAAGGGATGGGGTATATTCTGATGGAAGGTGGGCTCTACTCTGGCAGAGCAGATAGATGCTACTGGCCTGGCTCTCCTGGGGCCTTCCATTCCAGCACGGTGGGGGTGGGGGCACTTCTCCTGAGCACCCACTATGCATGGACCACAGCCCTCAGCACTGAGGTGATGCCACCTTCTCAGACTCTCAAGATAATTCCCTTGTTGGATGGTGCTCCTTTGACTTTGCAAATAAGGAAAGTGAGGTCCTGGTATAGCATGCCTTTGTCCCAGAGCAGCACTGGGCTATGGTGTTCTAAACAACTAGCCATAAGGAAGGCTGACTGCCTAGACAATATTTGTTAATAGCCAAGGGGCACCGTGGTGAAACTGATGATGAGGGTGGAGATGAAGGTGATAAAGACGAAGACAGGGAAACATGCTGACTTAAAAGGGAAGAGCCCAAGTTCTAGTCTCAGCTTTAAGACTTACAGGTCTGTGACTTAGCTAAAAGTCACTTTACCTCTCTCTGCTTAGGATGTTAGGCAGTGGTTTGCCAACAGGACTCAGAAGAACAGCTAGATCTCTAAGGATCCACACTGTCTTCTCAGGAGCTGCTGGGGAAATGGGTGTGAGTCGGGAATCTGCTTCTAATGGACATGACATCATATTTAAGAGATCTAGTTGATATACTGCAGTTCTGCATGATGGCTTATTAGAAGACAGGATGATACTATTAAAAGGATGGACCTTGGGCTAGATAGATGGCTTAGTGGTTAAGGTGTTTGTCTACAAAGCCAAAGGATCCTGGTTCAACTCTCCAGGCCCCACATAAGACAGATGCATAAGGAAGTGTGCACATGCATCTGGAGTTTGTTTGCAGTGGCTGAAGGCCCTGGCATGCCCATTTTCTCTCTCTCTCTCTCAAATAAGTAAATGAATAAATATATATATATATATATATATATATATATATATATATTTTTGGAAAGAGACAGAGGGAGAAGAAGACAGATAAAGGTGGGCGTGCCAGCAGCCTCTCAGCTACTGCGAATGAAATCCAGATGCGTGTGCCCCCTTGTGGTCAAGTGCAGCATTGTGCCCTTGTGTCACTTTGCATCTGGCTAAACGTGGGACCTGGAGATTGGAACCAGCGTTCTTAGGCTTAGGAGGCAGGCGCCTTAACCGCTAAGCCATCTTTCCAGCTGTATATATATTTTAAAAGATGGACCTAAAAGCTCTTCCAAGTAGAATACTCAATGCAGTGATGTTGTCCAGGCACTCACAGTCCCAGGAGTATGCTTCCTCCCTTGGGGACTTCACATATAGACAGCAATAGCAGAAATGACTTGTGTCTGGAGTCTGTGCCTCTATCATTACCCCTGGAATAGGCTGGTGTGATGAGCCCCAAAGAGAAATATTGAAAGAGAGCAGAGGACCTGAGATTGGGGAGAGCCCAAGAAACAAAAGACAGAAACCTGATGGAAATTGAAATGAGAGAATTAGATCAAAACAGGAGCAAGCTGGGAAGCAGCCGGTGGGTGTAGAGTGGTATGCATCCCCATGAGCGGGCCTCAACAGCATGAGACTCCCTTGATGGGCAGATAGAGTCAACCGCCTGGCTTAAAGATTCAGTGCTATGATGGACAAAGGGCTGGTTGTAAAAACTAAACAACATAGGCACTTTTCTCCAGTGGCATGCTATTTCCTATAGAGAGAAACCTTGGATAAAGCCAAGCATTCTCCATGTCTTCTCATAGGTGTACTATGCACCAGTTTTCAAATCACAAAAGAACAGGTTTACAGTACTCGGATCCAGAAAATCTCACAAACCAGGTAGCCCAACTCTAATGCCAGCCAGCCTCAGGGCTGGATTTTAGGGCCAGCTTGCATTTGGAATGCACAGTCCAGAGCAGATGGGATGGGCACAATGGTGTATATTAGTTCCTTTCTCATTTTTGTGGTCAAATACTTGACCAGAAGCAACTTAAGGGAGGAAGGGCTTTATTTTGGCTTGAGAGTCCAGTCCTCCATCATGGCAGAAAGGATGTGTATGGCAGCAGGAGTGTGCAGCTGGGACTCCTCATATCTAATCAGAACAGGAAGCAGAGAAGGATGAATGCTGGTGGCTCCCTCGCTTCCTCCTTTCCCTCTTTTTATCCAGTACCGGACCCCAGTCCGTGGGATGATACCACCTCCATCCATGGTGGGTCTTCCCTCCCTACTCTATCCTCTCTGGAAATACCATCACAGACACACCCTGAGGCACAACTCCTAGGTGATTCCCCATCACAGAGACTGGTCTTACACTTTCTGTCATGGCCACCAGGAAGCAAGCTTCATGATGGTGAGGCTGGTGGCATTGCTGGAATGATGGGTAATAAGGAGCCCTGTTCATACCTACATACACCTAAGAGGCTCAGAGAAGAAAGAAGGCTATTTTTATGGTATGTCCAAAAGTTAATAGTATTTGCTCGCTTCCAAAGCTTCTATATGCACTGTGTCTACCCAAGTCTCACTTTACAGATGAGTAAGCTGAGATGAAGTGCAATGAGTGACATGTTTAAGGTCACTCAGTGAGTTCAGGATGTCACTGGGCCAACCCAGTTGTAACCCCTCCTTCTTCAGCTTCCTCCATGCCAGCCCATCCCCTCTAGGACCCAACCCCATCAGCTAAGTTCCTCATGCAGTCTTTTCCTGACCCCTAAGGACCCAGTCCTAAGCACTGAGGGATCGAGGGTAAACGAAAGAGTGACTTTGCCATGGCGTGTGACTTGTCGACCAATTTGAAGAGCATTTTCTTGGCCAGCACTCTAATCCCAATGCTTGAGTAATGCCCTGAGACCATATCGATCGGGATCCGGGAAATTCCGACCCGACCGCAGCACATTGTAATGGCCTCTGCCCAGGTGACCTTCTCCCTGTCAGAAAATACATCTTTTCTGCAAGTCCCTCAGCCAGCAAACATCACCCACAGCCAGCTTAGCCCAGACAAAGGGCTTTGAATGGTCCAGATAATGCATCGGAGGGGAAAACTGTTTATCAAGTGTGAAATTCATCCACTATTAACCTGCAGCTGCAAGGATGGGCCTGCCTTTGATTCCCTCCTTCAGCCAGGGCCACTCCTGTCCTGTAATGTGACACGTGGTGCATGGCAGCAGACACGGAGCTAGAGCTTGTCATATTTCCTGAATGCTAATGACCCCCTGGCTAGCTGGCTGACATGCTGTCCGCCGCCTGGCTGCACCGCAGGCCTGACCCACCACGGAAATTGTCTGTAGCTTGGTTCTGCCACACACATCATCTGGGTGTTGGGCTGAGTGGCTTGAAAAGGGAGCTAGCTGGCTTCCCCAGCCATCTGGAAGTGTGTGTTCAGGATGGGGCTTGACATGAACTTGAGGGCTTCTTATTTTTTCCTTGGAAATAAGGCTTGGCTATCCTGGATATCTGAGGAGTGTTATTTCATCATTATCCTCCTGATTTCATTTTCTCCTCCTTCCCTGCTCCTACCAAGTGAAGCTGAGCTCTGGGGTCAAGGAATCGGGTTGAGTAAAGAGAACACAGCACAGGCTGGTGAACTGGAGAGTGTTTTCCATGTGACATTTACTCAGAAGCATGAGAAAGACCCAGTCAAGGGGACTGAAAGCAGGTGTCAGAGGAAACAAAGGTTGGGTACCATTGAATGAAGGAGGCAACAGAGGAGGTGGGGGGTACTATCAGTGAGATTTTCAAACCAACAGGAGGTGAGAGGTGGTGAAGACACCTTTTCTAAGGCATTTCTCAAAGGGGCAGGGCAGGGCAGGGCTTTAAAAGCTAAGATGAACATCTTCAATAACAGTCGTTCTAATTGAGGAATTCTCCATTGGCAAATTTGCAACATTAGGCAGTTAATGTCTAGCCTAAGACTGAGGGTCTGCTTAAGATAATAATCAATGAAATTGTAGACCAAAGACAGGAAGAAACTTCTTCATTCATTTTTGCAGGCCACAAGTACAAGATAAAAAAAAAAACTGAAAAAACTATATGTTTATCAGCACTCAGGAGGCAGAGGTAGAAAGATTGCCATGAGTTTGAGGCCACCTTGAGACTACATAGAGAATTCCAGGTCAGCCTGGGCTTAGACCCTACCTTGCAAAACCAAAAACAAATAAGTAAATAAAACCTTTGAAAAATATATCTTTCCATACTCCAGGGAACATGCCTCCTCTAGGTTTTTAGCTGGCAATTAAGTTATTCACCTGTGGAGCTTCTAAATTTCACAACATCTGGGCCTCACTCCAGACCTAATGAGTTAACGACAAGGTGAGCACTTGCTTCACCCTGCCTGCTCAGCACAGGTAGCAAACAGGGATGCCACCCACGCATCACACAAGAGCAGTAATGACCGTGGACAGGAAAATGATGGCTGAAGAACTGAGCTCCATCACGCCAGCTGTTTGTTCTACTAAATGTTAAAATATTTGTTGAATAAATATTTTAAGCCTAGACTGAGTTCCAGTAGTTTCAGCAATCTTTGAGTGCAGGGACCATGCCTAAGTCACCCCTTGTGTCCCTGATGACTGGCACACAGTAGATGCCCACTGTATGTTTGTTGAGCATATAAATGAAGGAGTGGATGAATATATGAATGCAGAATGTGAACTGTTGAAATAGAAAGAACCCTAGTAATGCCACTAGAACCATCCATTCCTGCCCTGGTGGATGGCTTTTTAAGGTGGCATCTTTGGGCAGGTTGTTTCACCCCTTTCAGTCTCAATTTTCAAACTAGAAAAAAAAAAAACAAGAACGGAGCCAGCACTTTCTATGCACTCTAAATGAGTTTGTTTAGACAAGAGCTCAATGCACTACAGACAATTATAAGACTAGAACGAAGATGCACCTGGCTCTAGCCATGGGTTCCATGTCCCTATTGCTCTTCAACGACTTGTCACTGCAGACTCCACAACCCAAATAGGTTCAGGAAGTATCAGGAACAGTTACCGTGACATTCCCTCCACCAGATACTTCTGAATCTTCAAATAAAACAGCTCAATCTGTGTTTAACTTGGGGTGGCCTTGCTAAAAAATGACTCATTTCCCTTTAAATTCATCATCAAGCAAAATTCCCCTTCTCCCACAAGCCTTCCAGGAGTTTGGGTTGACATGACACATCAACGTAGCAAGACAACATAATTTAAAGGAGCCCCGTGGCTTTTACATTTGAGCCTGACGGTTTCCTAGTATTTGAGCCAATGCTCCGAGAACAGCTGGGAGATTAGGTAGTAACGAAAAGGAAATGATTTGAAATACCCACGCCGTGCTCCCTGCAAATCAGAGTGCTGGGACTTGGCAAGCTTCATCGTTCCTTCCCAGTCCTGCTTTCCCCATGGAAGTGTGTCTCCATACGGGGCTGCCTGGGGGCTGCTCTGAGACGTTTACTGCTTGCTTGCACTTGGCTTCCTTGTATGCGTGTGTGATAAAGGTGTGGCGTTGTCGTAGCAAGTGAAACCACTGGCTGTATGTCTAAGAAATCCTGCAAAGATTATTATCAGGGTGTACGTTCGAGTCCCATAATTTATCTCATCTCTAGCTATATGGGGGACTGGTGAAGGTGGGAGGTTTTCGTACCATCTTGGCCATCTTACCTGGTTTAGGTCCCTACCCCTGGGCAAGGCGAGTTCCTCTACATTATTGCACGTAGTTGCTTGGTCTCCAGGGACTTTCCCATTCTTGTCCTATACAGCCTGAAACCCCTTAATCATCCAGAAAGCTTCCTCTCAGCCAAGTCAATTCTTCCTGCTCTGGTTTTCTAAAATCCTCAGACTTCTTTGCTGGTCTGCTTGACGCCAATGTCAGTGTTCTTCTTGACTGGCCTTCCCCTTGAGATGACTGGAATAGGAGAAAGGAGAAAGAACTACCATCCTTCTCTCCCAAATGTCTCGGGGTCATATATGCCACGACCTTCCCTCCTACCTTAGAAAGCAGCCACTTTTCTCCCTGCGAGGCTGGCACCAAGAATGTGCTGTTACCTTTGCAACTTCTCTCAGAAGGCTGGACCTGAGGAAAAGGAGTGTTTTCTGTCTGATAGAGACAGGGTCTAGCTGCATAGCCCTGGCTGACCTCGACCTTGGAATCCTCCTGCCGCAGCTTCCCTGGTGCTGGGACTACAGGTTAGCAGCACCATGCCCAGCTCTGACTAGGCGTTGAGCGTCGATGAGAACACCGAGTTAAGGCGGGGAGGAAAAGGGCCTCCCAACCATGTGGATCAATACAGCTTTGCCCGCTTCCTTGGCTCCTCATCCCTACCATTATCCTCGCATCCTGAACAAAAGACACACACTCAAAGCCCACAGACAGGGGCGCTTTTGCAGAAACCTGGGGAGGGGAAGCTGTTGTTCTCTCCTTTTCGACTTCTCTAACTAGAGCACGTGTACCCCCGGGGGCATGTCCTGGCAAACTAGGCAGCATCAAGGCCCAGAATAAACATATCGTATCTTCCTAGGGCATCAATTTTACTTGAAGATTTGGGGTTAAAACATGCTTACATTAAAACAAACAGCAAGATATTATGGAACAGAATGCAAAAGTCACATGAATTCCTGAGATAAAACAGGAGACTTCAAAGACACACTGTGCTGTGGCAGGCTGCTTCAGGCTGTGCCCCCAGCCCCCCTGAGGGGATGCTCCCAGCAATTCTTCAGAGGGAACTTTGGTGGATGGAGACATTTGGGAAGGCTCTGGTGTATCCTACCTCCCAAATAAGGCCAGCTCCCTTGCAAGCTATCTCCTGGTTCAGAAGCCCACCTAGATGGTGGGGAATCCCCAAACCAAAAAGGCCCAAGAAAGCACGTTCTTAATAGCAGAGGGACCTGAGAGGTTGTTGCAGGACAACTCCTAAGCTTGCTCTGAGTTAGAGAATGACGAAAATAGCTTATTTCTCCCAGTCATGAAGACGCTTCACCCCTGGGGCCTGTCATTTCCTTGGAAGAAGTGGGATGGTTCATGGTTATCAGGAAAGAAGCAACTAACTCACTTTATTGCAAGGGAACTTAGTCCCCAGCTGCTCCCAGGAGACACACACTCACACACCTACACACAGAGAGACTCCACGCGCCTTCCTGCTGTCCACGGAGCCAGTAGAGAGGGGAGAGGGAGCAAATGTGATTAATGGGGCCACCCCAGGGGACATGCTGGATGGCAAGCAAATCTCCGGGCACCACAGAGCCAATTTCTGTAACAGGTTTAAGGGAGGCCGAGACAGGAGAAAATGCGGCTGACTCAGCCATTCCAGGCTCCTCTGGGCCCTCAGGGATGCTGGGGAGTTGAGGAGCCAGTGATGTCTGCGTCCTGGGGGGAGCGGGGAGACTGAGCCTGCCTAGCCACCTGACTCAGTGGGGTAGGCAGGTTGCAGGCATTGCAAGTGGGGCTGGAAACTTCTTCGGTGGGCAGAAGAAACTCAGTTTTCATTGTCAGCCTAGATCAGATATGGGATATTTTCCAGAGGGGTTTCAAAGGTTTTCATGAGGTTGAATAAAGAAATCTGAAGGCTCTGTTTATCTGTTGACTTGCCAGGAGGCCACAGAAGCCATGGGTTGAAAAGCTAGACTTGGCCCTAAGGCTGGGCTTTTCACCTGTCACCAGAGGTCCTGACCATCTTAGCATTCAGGTTGGCTGGATGTGGACACATGGGGCACAGGAAATCAGGACGTGAAGGGGATCTGAAGCCAGAAGACCAAAGACATGGTTCTAGGCTTCCTACCTGTGTGACCTTGGGCAAGTTTGTTAACCTCTCTGGGCTTCTTTTATAAAGTAGGGATTAACAAGCGTTCATCACAAGCATTGATTCAATATTGTAAGTGCTTGACACAATGTCCTGTATAAAGTTTCTGTAAAAATGAGATGATTCTCACCACATTTTGAGAGTAAAGCAACAAATTACTAGCTTCGAGAGGAATAAAAAAATCTCCTCCGTGGCAACATGTGTGTCAGGAATTTCCAGAACACACTGGTAATCCAAAGAAAACAGCAGTGGAAAAAAAAATCTACCCCCCTCCCACCACCAATGAGCTGTGGAAAGAGTCTTATTTGAATTAGCAAAGACTTACCTCTGTGGCCAAAAGGTTTGCACCTGACTAACAGCCGAAGACAGCAACAGTGACCTGTGTCTCCTTTATAAAATGAGTAGAGAAGGGCTGGAGAGATGGCTTAGCAGTTAAGGCATTTGACTTTGAAGCCAAAGGATCCAGGTTCAATTTCCCAGTACCATATAAGCCAGCTGCACAAGATGTTGCATGCATCATCTTGAGTTCATTTGCAGTGGCTAGAGGTTCTGGCATGCCCATTCTTCTCTCTTTCTCTGTCTTTCTGCCTCTTTCTCTCTCAAAATAAATGAATAAATAAATAAATAAAAATTTTAAAAGTAAGCAGAGGTACCCCCTGGGGACCTGGGAGGAACCCCTATGTGGTTGTGGCCTCATCCAAGACCACCAGACAAAAGTGAGCATGATCTATTGTCATGACAGAGAAAGGAGCAACTGAGCTCCTACTGCTCCCGGAAGCGGGCTCCCAGTCTCAGGATGTGTCTCAGGGAGACTTTGGAGAATTCACCAGGTAGTAAGGCACTGGCCCCGGAACTGGGAAGTGACACTTATTTTTTAAATATATTTTATTGATTTAAGAGAGAGAAAGAGGCAGAGAGTGAGTGAGAGAGAGAAAGAGAGAGAGAGAATGGGTGCTCCAGGGCCTTCAGCCACTGCAAATGAACTCCAGATGCGTGCTCCCTTGTGCATGTAGCTTACGTGGGCCCTGGGGAATCGAGCTGTGGTCCTTTGGCTTTGCAGACAGACCAGCGCCTTAACCGCTAAGCCATCTTCTCCAGCCCTGACACTTATTTTTTAAAAACACAGAGGCTTAGAGAAGGAAAATAATGTAGCTTAGAGTCACACAGCAATTTCTCATCTTTACTCAACTGACTGGCACCCATGGGGGTTTCACTGGGTACTGTGGGCAGCGCCTGCCAATCACTGGAGCTGCAGGCACTGGACAGGAAGGGCAGCCACATCTGTTGTTAAGCCTTCCCCACTCCAGGCTTAGTGCCAGCCCAGGGTGAAGTATGTCTTGGAAGGCTCCCGAGTCCTTGACCAGGACTCAGGCACAATGCAAACCTGAGAACAATGGGGAGCGCATGAGGGATCCTAGCCGGAGAGGGTATTGATCATGTTTAAAAAAAGAAACAGGGGCACAGAAATTAGCTAATTAGCTAATAGAAATAGCTAATTAGCGCGGGTGAGGAGTTAGCCGCTAGTTCCCAGCCAGGAAGCAACAGATTCGCTCAACAAACAGAACATCTTAGGAGTCCAGGAGAAAAAAACAAAACAAAACAAAACAGCCACTGACCCCCCACCTCTGCAGAGTCTGGGCAACATGGGGCAGGGGAGCAGGCAGCCAGCAGGCCAGGAGGCATCACTGTGCAGGGACTGGGCTAAGCTTCCTCCCAGAAAGGGGACCTAGCTGATGCTAGAAGCACTGGCTCCCCACTTGTTTCTGTTGGGGTTGTGGGGTTCCATTATCACAGTGCATCCAGATTCCTGCTCACAGTCAAGGTGGTAGAAGGAGGGAAGCAGCCAGTGGTAGAATCAGGAAGGAAGAGGCCTGACTCATCCCAAGGCTCTGGGCAGTCTTGCTGGTTGAGCGCATGGGCAGGTGGACCCTCAGTCAGGGGATCTGGGCCTGGCTACAGGCCTGAGCAAGAGAGCTGCAACCCTCCCTCCTGATGTGTGACCTGTGCTGGAGAGTGAAGTGCACTGTGGAGGGACAGGACAGGATCAAAGGGAAGGAGCCACTGGACAGTTTTAGGGATTTCTCTAATTTTTCAAGTAATGTTTTTAGTAAAGTTATTTGGGAGTGGGTCTGCGCTCTTAGGAGTGTTTCTTCTTTTCACACACGTGTGATTGTATTTGGCTTAAATTCCCCACCCCCATCACCCTCTCTTCTCCCACTGGCCTCCTTCCCACTTCAGGTGTTTGGGCTCAAAGCAACAGATAATGTAAAAGAATGGGAGAAAGGGAGGAAAGGAGAAAAGAGGAGGAAGAAAGGGAGAGATCAAATGAGGGAGGGAGGTTCCTCATCTGTAAGATGGGGCCAGATCCCTCTCAAATTCATTGTAAAGATCATAGATGACATTCTGTGGGTCAAAATATGGGCTAGAGCAAAACCCCCCAAATGTCGTCCTCTTTAAACAATATAGCACAGAAGTTATTAGGAAGTATGGTATTATTAAAAGAGAATTCCAGAGGTTCAATAGGCTTTTCAGTTTAAAAATTACATAACAGGTAGATTCTCTTTTTTCCCATTTTTCTTTTTTTCTGTGGTTGAGGGAAGCAGAACTGTGTATTGAACCCAGGACCTTGTTCATGACAGGCAGGACTGAACCCTGATCTTTATCTCTAACCCTCTCTTTTACTATTTTTAATTTTGAGACAAGGCCTCACTAAGTTGCCCAGGATGGCCTTGAACTTGGAATTCTCCTGCCTCAGCCTCCTAAACAGCTGGGCCTGGCATAGGAAGGTCTGTAACAGTGATTTCTAGCACTAGGGTACAAGGACCAATGAGCCTTACTTGGGATCTTGGGTCTTTCCTGGTCCCTCAAATCCCACTGCCTGCCTGACATGTGTAAGGGAGTTCGAATGTGGGCTATGAATTGGGATACCACTTTGTGCAGCCTCTCCCTCTGAGGACAGGCTTGATCACGTTTGTAAATGTACATGTGAACGTGCCATGCTCTTCCCCATCACTTTTTGCTTTATGTCTCCTTTGATAGTTTTCGGCAATGCCTTTGCAACACCATAGACTGCAGACAGGAAATAAGACCCATCTATTTGTGCTGGTACAAGCTAAAGATTTTCTATAAAGTGCCCATGTTTCCAGGCTGGGGAATGGATTTCACTGCATGAAGGAAAAAAAATATTGTGAGGTGAGAGAAGTGCAGCAAAGGAAAATATTGGCCACTTTAATGATTTACAGAAGCATAAAACACCTCCTAGCCTGCTGAGGTTTCATATTTCCCATCCTGCCAGTAAAGGAGGCTGGGGCAGGGGGTCTGGTTCCAACTGTTATGGGAGAAGGCGTGCAAAAGCTAAGGCTGACCTCTTCCTGAAGATTCCATGCCTCCAACGTGAGTACGGAGGAAAGGGGTTTGGGAAGGGCTGAAAAAACAAGGAATAAAAACGGGCCGCCTTTGGGTGTAAGTACCTGTTGTATGCATGGAGCAATGCTGCTAGCTCTAGAAAGGAACCTCAGAAAGGCTGCCTCTTTGTTCTGCAGAATGAGGAAACTGTGAGTGCCTATCCCGTTGTTAGCTGTCTAGATCATAGACAAAATGCAACAAGAGCCCAGACCTTCCAGCTGCTGAAGGCTTCCTCAATTCCAGGATCTGTACTAACAACATTACATACAAAGTCATAATGAATTTTCTTTCTATTTCTCTCTCTCTCTCTTTCTTTCTCTCCCTCCTTTCTTCTTTCTTTCTTTCTTTCTTTCTTTCTTTCTTTCTTTCTTTCTTTCTTTCTTTCTTTCTTTCTTTCTCAAGGTAGGGTCTCACTCTAGCCCAGGCTGACCTGGAATTCACTCTATAGTCTCAGGGTGGCCTTGAACTCATAGCAATCCTCCCACCTCTGCCTCCCTAGTGCTGGGATTAAAGGCATGCGCCACCATACCTGGCTTCATAATGAATTTTCTTAACTGGTTACAAGATATGTTATGGGTCCCTACCACATGCAAGAGAGCTGAGATTCGGAGAGATTTAATAACTTGCTGTGTTTCTTATTTTCTCCTCCACTATAACCAAATACCTGACAAGCTGCAACTTAGGGGATGAAGGGCTTATTTTGGCTTCCAATTTGAAGAGATATAGTCCATCATGGCTGAGAAGGCATGGCAGCAGGAATGGGAGTTATCTGGTCACATCACGTATGCAGTCAGGAAATAGAGAATAGACAGGAATTGAGCCCAGGATATAAAAACTGAAGGTCTGCTCCCAGTGACCTGTTTCCTTTAGCAAGACTCCACTTTCTAAAGGTTCTACAACCTTCCAAACATTGTCACGAGCTGTGACCAAGTGTTCACACACATGAATTTATGGGGGACATTTCACATTCAAACCCCAGGACATACCAAAATCATGGATTTGAACTGCCTCTGGAATCTATGTCCAAAGCACCTCCAGATGGCTGTTTCTAAGGGAAGGAAACAGGAATTGAGAGTGAGGACTACTGCTTCTCAGGGAAGCTGCCCAAATTCCCAACAAAGAAACAGCAAATAAGAATTAGCTTGAGCAGTTCAGAGGATGGAAGCTCTGGAGCGCAGCCCAAGATGGTTAGATGTCGATGGGAAACGAATGGGAAGCAGCCCCTCTCCCGTACAGTTGTGGTGATTTGAATGGCTTGCAGCAGTGAGTACTGGGAATTGAGCTATTAATAAAGGGAGTCGGCAGAATGATTTACAATCAGACATTAATATGGAGATTTTCATAAACACAATAATTCACACCCAAGCAGAGTCATAAATGTAAAGTTGCATTAACTATTCTGGTTGGCATGGAATGTCACACACAGTGTGAAATTGAACATTCCATTGTTCTGTAATAATGGACTAATGGAAAGATTTTTCTTGGAGGAAGGGAGAGAGGGAGGGGTGAGGAAGTGGGGGATCAGATACCCTATATTTCAAACTTGCTCACTCCTCATAGGCAGTCTGCTGGGTCTCTGCCCTTGCCTTTTACTTTCTTCAAAATAGGTTTTATAAATTAGAATAGCTTTAGATTTACAGAAAAGTTACAAAGACAGGGAGGACAGAGAGTGCATCCTTCACTCAGTTTGTCCTAGTTTAGTATTTTATCTGTCCATGGTGTTTTTGTCAAAACTGAGAAATTAACATTGGTAGAGTTCTGTGGACTAAAGTCTGGTTTTATCCAGCTCTCACCAGTTCTTCTAGCTGGGTCCCTTTTTCTGTTTCAGGATTCCATCCAGCATGCCCACGGCATTTAGTCATCATGTTTCTTTTAGTCACTGCCTGAGACAGTTTCTCAGTGTTTCCTTGTTTTTCGTGACCTTGACAGTTTTAAAGGGTACTGTTGAGGTATTTTGCAGACTGTCTCTCAGTTTGAGACTTTCTGATGTTTTTTCTCATATTTAGACCAGGGTTGTGGGTTTGGGAAAAGACTACCACCGAGCTGAATTGCCCTTCTCATCCTGTCCTATCAGGGGGTACATTATATCCATGTGACCTGTCACTGCTGACGCCGACCTTCATCACTAGCTGAAGGTAGGTGGTGTTTGTCAAGTTCCTCTTTCGTAAAGTCACTATGTTTTTCTTTTCCATAATCTTCCAGAGTCTTTGCAAGATGATCACTCCATCCAGCCCATGCTGAGAGTTTGGGGAGCAGGGATTAAGCTCCATTTTCAAGAGGGGAAGTACACATATTCTCTGCTTTTTTTTTTTTTTTTTGAGAACTAATTTTAAATTGAGTTTTTCAAGTTTTATTGCAAAATCCTCTGCCTTCTTAAATAGACTACTTTGAATATACTTTGACTTTTTCTTGATCACATTGACATAAGGAAACTCCTGCCCTCCAAACAGTGTGACCTTTTCCCAGTTCGTACCCTCCATCTCTCTGCAGGTAACACTGTTGGCCACCCTCTCTCACAGGAAAACTATCTCCATCGTGGCCCTGTTATTATTTTCTCATGCTCTCCCTTTCTCTGTAACTTGTTACCATTCCTCGGCTCTCTGCATTTCCACCTCTGTCTCTGTCCTTTCTGCTCTTCCCAGGGCCCCGCCACGCATACTGTCAGGAATCTTTGAGAGCCTCGTCTCTCCTTTCTTGACAATGCTTCCCGTGGCAATCTCATTAGCCAGATGGCTCAACTGTTATCCCTATTCATATGAACCCGAGACCTCCCTTTCCACCCCAGCCAATCTGCATGGCTAGATGTGTCTCAGTCTACACTCTCCAGGTCACGTACACCTTCTATATCATCATCTCTTTGTTAGTTAGGATCTTGTTTCGGTTGTTTTCACATAAAGCAAAATAGCAGTGGCCTAAATACTATTCAGATTTCTTTCCCCCTTGTGCAAACAACCTGTGCTGCTAGAAAGGGGATGGAGATAGGGGTAGCTCTGTTGGAGCGCTGCACTCTTCTTGTACCCCGTCCTTAGATGTTGCCCTTGATGGCATGGTGGATGCCGGCTCCTGCACACTGTATTCCTTACAGACCTTTGGGAACTGGAAAAAAAAGAAAAAGAAAAAGAAAAACAAGTGGATTTTATTAAGGGAATGACCTAGTAATTGTGTGTGTGTGTGTGTGTGTGTGTGTGTGTATGTGTGTGTGTGTGTGTGACTCCACTTCCATCTGATTGGTAGGAGCCTCATTGCTTGTTGACAGCTAGTTGCAATGGAACATGGGTAATAAAGTTTCTACCTGGGTGGCTATCAGAATAACATGGAGACAAATGATGTTGAGATAACTGACAACCCCCAAACCAAAATCACTCTTTCACTCGACTTCCTGACTCCTCTAGTTCCCATCCTGACCTAGCTCTCCTCTTGTCTTCTGAGTATATGTTATTATACTGTTAATATTTAGAAATGCTCATTCCAGGTACTATGGCTGGAAGCTGGGATCTCTTTGACTTTTCCCTTTATTTCTCCTTAACAATTTTCCTCATGTTCAAGATTTCATCTCCCTTCTTGCTAACTCCACAAACTCAGATCTTCATTACCTTTCATCTGAAATCATTTAATAATTTCATAAATATCCTTCATGCTTTCAATCCTCTATGCCTCCAAATCAACCTTAACATTGCTGTTGATTAATCAGAGCCACTCAAAAATCCTCAGTAGCTCCATATTGCCAGCTTAATAAAGTCCAGGTTCCTTAGTCTAGCACCAAGACTTTCTACAACCTGGCCTAGCCTCTGACCATGGTCATTCTCTCCATTTTGTTCTTCACATTCTTCCTTCCATGAAAAAGCTTGCACCAACTTCCACGCTAATACTTTGTCATACAAACAGAATAACAGCTGCCATGTGTCGTTTGCTTGCTTTGAGCTGAGCAGTTATATACATTATTAAATTGTTATAATAGGAGTGATGTCAGCAAGATGGCAGAATTGAACATTCTGGTGCTTACTCCCTCACGGACGCATTGGAACAATATTACATGCATGAAAGCACCTTGGTAAGAGCTAAGGAAACCAGTTGAGAGATTATAATACCTGAGTGTCCCACAGAATAAGAAAAAAAAAAAAAACACCCATGGAAAAAAGTTGAGGAGGATATATCCACACTGTCTGAGTGCCTCACCCGCTCGATCTACATAGCAAAGACAGATACCATTTGCTTGGGGGAAGGAGAATAAAGCCAGACCTTGGTTCAGACCTCACTAATGGACCCATCTCACTACACCCAAGCACCAGGCAGGCCCTTAGTCCTAAGTGCCAGATCAGCACCCACAAGTCAGGCATCCAGAACATTTGAGCACCAGGAAAACTAGAAAGCTTAGGCTTCAGGCCTACCTCACCACTATGCCAGTACCAGCCACTTCTGGAGCTAGGTCTAGATCAACCCCAGAATCTTGCTAGCCCACATTGCCTAAACTCATGGCCAGGGAATGTGTAGCCAAGGTTCCAGACACATCTAAGCACCAAGCTAGTACCTACAGGCCCTAGCTCCAGGTCAGCTCTTAACTATCCAGGACTCAGCCTGCCCCAGTGCCAGGACTGCCTTTGTAGACCCAAATTCTAGACCGAATCATCAGATTCAACCTCTAGGCCCACCCAGCTCCAGGCTGACCCCAGGCTTTAGGCCTACCTCAGTACCCAGGTGACACCCACAGAGCCCAGCTCCCTCGTGGCCTCAGTTGTTACCAGGTCAGTACTGCTAGACTCAGCCTTCCTCCTGGCCCTTGTATTTACAAGATCCAAGACTACCTAATGCCAGGCCATCTTCTGTGTTCCCAGTAAGCACTTCTCTTAATGTTCATACCCATATATTAATGCTACTCTCACTTTTGGTTAGAGAAGCTTCTCTTTTCAGATGGTGACGTTGGGATGACTCAGAAGGCACCATGGTGCTGAAAAGAAGGGACAGAGGAGTGCTCAGCACTGAAACATGTCTAACACACCTTCCAAGGCTCAGGTCCATTGTGGAAGAGGTGGTGGAAAGAATGTAAAAGCCAAAGGAAGGGTAGGACTCTTTACAACGTGCTCCTCCAGACACAAAATGGCCTGGATATCCATGACCTCGCAGTGCCTGACACTACGTACACAAGACCATCATAATAGGAGGAAAAGATGATGACATCATGATTAAAAGAGAGACTGATTGAGAGGGTGAGGGGATATGATGTAGAGTGGAGTTTCAAAGGGGAAAGTGGGGGGAGGGAGGGAAGTACAATGGGATATTGTCTCCAATTAAGGAAGTTGTCAATAAAAATAAATAAATAAATGTCTTCAAAATAACTCCATAAGATAAATAATAATTACCACTATTATAAGAATGAGGAACAAACTCTATGGAACGAGTCACTATCAACTCAGCGACAAGAATGTGAGGAGCCAAAATCTGATCTCAGGCCTGTGTTTAGAGCCTGAATTTTCATCTCTAGCCTGTATTATTTTGCATCTAATGCCTCTTATCAAGATATTCCTTTTTCTAGAAATGTCCTTCCATTATTTTTCCACTGATGTATGGCAAATTCTAAACCACCTTTCAGGATATTCCTTGAATGCCATTTCTTCCATGAAGACTTTATTGAAACACTCAGTTGGAATGTATGCCTTCCTCTAACTCCCTGAGATACATGTCTAAGACTTTCCCCAACACTTAGTATATCCTGCAGGATAATGTCTTATGGATAACATCTTAATTTCTCTACACTTGATCCTTAACTTCCTTAATTCAAGGAAGTCAATATTATGGAGCAATCTAGGTCAGCATTGTTCATTCTCTGCCTCTAAAATAGAGCATTTATCACTTTGCCTCAACTTTTATAACTAAACATAGCATCAAAAATTGTTTTCAGATCTCACTTCTCTTCCCCATCCCTCTACTTGCCTTCTCATCCAGGTCTTCAACATGTCTCTTGTAAACCACTGTGCTTGTCCCCTAACTTACGCACCCTAACTTCCTCCTCCATAAGGCTACCAGAAGAAGTGGCTAGTGCAACGCACTCGAAGCGCTATAACCTACTACATGACTCTCATTGATATGAACTAGACCTACCTCTTATGCTCTAGAAATGTTATGTACATTGTACAAGGCAGCATATTTCTATGCCTTTATCAAGCTGTTCTTTCTGAAATTTTTTCCCCATCTTTACTCATTAACCCTTATATCCATGTTCATCTTGAGCAAAATGACCCTTATAAGCACTGCTTGACCTCTATTTTGGGCAATCCACTCTTCTTGTCTGTCATGGTATGTTTACATCTTACCCTTTAAATCACAAGCAGTCATCTATTATGTGTCTATTTCCTTCATCTGCACATGCCCATATGGAGGTCAGGAACTAAGCCTTAGTCATCTTGATCTCCTTTACATCTAGGTTAGAACAAATATTGGATATTCAACTGTATTCGTTTGTCAAATGAATCATAAAATTGATTTATATCTTAATGCACTGATACCAGAGGGCCTACTAAAGTTAGAGGGTTTATTTCCTGTGCTAAGTGACACACACCTTGCTCTTTTCCCCCTGCAATCTGTCATTTCTCACTGTGGTGGGAAGAGCTGTCCATATCACCTCCTTTCACATCCAGACTGTGTTTCTTGTGAGGACTGCTACAACAAAGGATTCAATATAAATTGGAAAACCAAGATGGCTCGATTAGTATTAGCAAAATAGTGTGATGCTTCTGGGTGGATTTTACAAAAGCTTTTCTGTCAGCAAATTTTGTAAATGCAGAAGCAATACCTGTTTTGCCTCATTTAGTTTTGGTCCTATTTTCTTTTCTCAGTGGGTTCTGGAGAGGTGTCACTTTTAGATTCAGATAAGAAAGCCAGATTCACCTGTGATATACCAGGCTCCATTCTGCTCCTTTTTTTTTTTTTTTTTTTTTGGTAGGATAATTTTAGTTTGACCAGGACAATTCTGGACATATGCTCTTTGCATTCATGCATTTTATCTCATTTGATCCCCAGAAGATCCCTTTATAGCTGACATATTATCTGAATTTTACAGATAATGAAAGAGATACATAGAGGTTAATGGGCACATCTAAGGTCCCACAGTCAGTAAGTAGTTGAGTCACGCTGTAAATCAGGTGTCTTCACTCAACATGGGTGCTCTTTCCTCTATCCTATACTTGTCCCATAGATTTGTCTAAGCCAGGGCTTTATCAAGCTACTAGTTGGTCATAAAATGAATGCATTGAGGTCAGCAGCATGCTGAGTAGAATAGCATAGCATAGCATAGCATAGCATAGCATAGCATAGCATAGAGCAGAACAGAATAAGCTAGGACATGTTTGATGGGATGGAATGGGGTAAATATGAAGTATCAAGACAATGAGTATTACTTCATGAAACTTTTGGCTCAGGTCACAATATAAAATACTTTTCTTACTGTGGGTCTTGTAAAATAATATGGAAAGGGTCATAACTTAATCACTTTGTCTAAGGCTGAAAGTGTCAAAATGACCTTGTCATTGCCAAATCAGGAGTCAGTTTTAGATTTAGACCATACTTCCTTTGCATTTAACCATCCCCAAATGCTTGTCTCCTCTAGCCTTTGAGATCTCGACCTTTCTTTTGGCATTGTCACTCCTTTGGCAGTTCCCATTCTAACACATAAGCATCGTCCCTCCTTCCTTCTTGCTGTATCCTCTTTGTGTGCACCCAGCATCATCCATAACCCACCGGGCAGCCAGCCCTGCATCAATGCGTCTCACCCTCATCCCTCCCTCAAGTTCCAGACTAACAGGTTATTTATTGAACATCTTCTGGTTGTCCCTGGTTCAGTCAGAATTAACAAGACCAAATGAATCTGCCATTGCCCGTTCATCCTCCTTATGCCCTTCATCAGAGGAGGGCACCTCCACTCACCCAGTCTTCAAGGCTAGTAACCTAGGAGTCCTCAACTCTCTGTCATGCATATGTCCACATCTAATCGCTGCCTGCTGTCCATTCCTGAAATTGCCTGCTTTGCCACTTTCTTCATTATGTCTCACTGGATCCCTGCCTTGGTCATCTCTCTCCTCAGCCAATCTTCTACTTTACTATTGCATTTTCAGATATGCAAACCTACAGGGCTGGCGAGACAGCTCAGTTGATGTAGTGCTTGTCTTGCATTTATAAGGACCTGAAATCAACCTCTAGGACCCACATTTTAAAAATCCAGGTATGGGGCTGGAAAGATGGTTTAGCGGTTAAGGCGTCTGCCTGCTAAGCCTAAGAACGCCGGTTCTAAACTCCAGGTCCCATGTTTAGTCAGATGCAAAAAGTGACACAAGCACACAATGCTGTGCATGGCCACAAGGGGGCGCATGCATCTGGAGGTTGTTCACAGCCCTGAGCGGCCACTGAAGCGCCCATTCTCTCTCTCTCTCTCTCTCTAAGAAATAAAATAGGTACGATGCTGTGCACTTGGAACCCCAGCACTGGGAAGGGCATGATAACCCTGAGGCTCACTAGCTAGCTAATCTAGCCTACTGGGCAAGTCCCAAGCCAGTGAGTGATCCTGTCTCAAAAAAAGGTGGATAATATTCCTAACAAATGACCCTTGAGGTTATCCTCTGTCCTCCACATGCAGATAAACCTGTGTTCACTCACACACACACTCACATATACAAATGCAAACCTGATCAGGTGGCACCCTGTGTGAATCATCACCAGGTTTACTCAAGGGTGGATGGTGCTTCCTAGCATTGCCTGAAAGTCTCCATTCTCTGCCACCTCTGCTCCAACCACTCTGCATCGTCATGCATCTCCTCAGAGCCCCTAGGGCTGCAGCATTCATGTCATACTCCTTGGACCCTCTTGAAAAATGCACATGCCATTTCCTTAACCTGGAATGCCCCTTCAGTCCTCATCCTCTGCCTCTGCCTCCTGCTGCAATCCTATTTCTTTTTTTAAATATTTATTTATTAGAGACAGAGAGAGCGAGGGAGAGAGAGAAAGAGAGAATGGGTGCTCCAGGGCCTCTAGCCACTGCAAAGAACTCCAGATGCATGTGCCACCTTGTGTATCTGGCTTACGTGGGACCTGGAGAATTGAACCTGGATCCTTAGGCTGCACAGGCAAGTGCCTTAACCGCTAAGCCGTCTCTCCAGCCCTGCAATCCTATTTCAGGCAGAATTCTTACCCCTCGCTGCTTCCTCTGAAGGTTCCTCTTCACACTCACTTCCTTCGGGTACTCCCATAGCTTCAGGACATTCCCCACATGCCTTTTGCCCCTCAGACCACACTGGATGGTAACTGATTACTTGCATTTCAGGTTCTGGATGCTAGTGAACATCTCAATAGGTAGAATAATGTCTTACCCCCATTCCTCGGCTCCAGGTGCAGGCATCTAGTAGGTGTTCAGTAATGTTTTAAGTACATGAAGTCTCAGTTGTTTTTTTTTTTTTTGTATGTGTATGTTTTGTAGTATGCATGCCTGTGTGTGTGCATGTGTGTGTGTTCATACATGTGTGCGTGCATGTAGAGGTCAGAGGTTGATGTCAAATGCCTTTCTCAGTCACATTCCACCTTATGTTTATAATTTTTTATACTTTCATACATGTATGTAATATATCTGATCTTATCCCCCCCACTAACACTGTTCCCATTAATTCCCATCTTACTCTCACCCTTGTTTGTTTTTTTGATCCACTGAGAATTAAATTATGGTTGCATGCCTGATCATGGATGGGAGGTTATTTACTGTGGAATTGGCAACTTACCAGTGGTTATGCCACTGATGAATCTGACTCCCCCTTCTTAGAAACTATTACCTGCCACCAGTTACTCTGGGAGGCATGGGGTCTTATGTACCCCACCCCCATCAATGGTGAAGTATTACCAGGCTCAGTCTTGTGCAGGAAACAGAAAGCACAGTTGCTGTGAATTCATGAGAGAAACATCCATATCACATCCAAAAGACAACATTTTTACAGCCCTCCCCCCATCCTCCTGCTCTTACATTACCTCCACCCCTTTTCTTGGAGTCACCCTAAGTCTTGGAGAAGGTGGTTAGGTGTCATATTTAAGGCTGAGCACACAGTAGTCACTTTTTCTCAGCAATCTTGCTAGCTCAGCATCTCTGCATTAACCTCTGCCCCTTGTAGTAACACAATTTTGTGATGGACACTTCAAGCGATACCAACCTATGGCAACAGATAGAGATATTTAGAAGGCAGTTTGATATACAGCCCCATTAGCATAACCACAGTAGAAGGTCCCTCCCAACAGTCATGGCCCTAGTCACAGGCTTTTGGCTATAGATTTGTGGTACCAGGCATGACTTCTGTCCTGTGGAGCAGCCTTATCTAGTCAGAAACTGGTTGGTTACTCCCATAGCATCTACGTCACTGTTGTATCTACGGACATATTTTGCCTGGCATGCCAATTGTGTAACATCCAGAGTCCACAGCTGGGTAGGATCACCACTCTCCTCCTACAGCTTGCATAGCACCTTCTGGTACCAAGAAAGGCAGCTGGCTAGAAGTTTCCAGCTCAATTCTAGCTTGGATTTCCTATATCCTGCAACCGAAACGTGATATCTTCAGCAGTAGAGACTCACCATCTAGTTTTCTCCACCGGATTTTTTTTGAAACAGGGTCTTTCACTGAACCCAGAGCTTATCATTTTGGTTAGACTAGCTGGCTTAGCAAGTCTTCAGGGTCCTTCTGTTTATGCCTCCCCGGTGCTGGAATTCCAGGCACATGCCATCATGCTTGGTTCTACAGAGGTGTCGAGGACCTGAATTCTTTCTTCTGTTAGGAGCAGCTAGAAATGAACAATTATTGGGCACTGCTATGCACAGGACTCAATGCTGTGGTTATTTATGAGTCATTTAATTTTTAATCACAAGCCCCAGAAACAGAAATGACTCCTTATCTTGTAGATAAGACCAAGGCATCCAGAAGAAATCAAACAAATGATCTGTGGTTGGCTAGGCAGTGGGGTCACAGCTTGGATTTGAACTTACATCTGTCTGACTCCAAGGCTCTTTCCAGTACACCAACTTGCCGATAACATGGGGAAGGGACTATCGACCTCCCTGGGATTAAATGTGCTAATGTATGTGAAAGCACTTTGTAAAATGTCAAATGCCATAAAAAATGTGAGATGGTCTTATTGTCATTAAGCTCTTCCATGGTCTGCATATCGTGGTCAGAATTCTTAGTAACTGAGTATTGGAAATCATTCTGTTGTATCTGACTGCAAAGGCCTCTGGGCAGAATGTGGGGTTATCTTTACAGAATACTGGCTGCCCTGTTAGTGGATGCAAATAAATGGCAGCCATGCAACAGGAGGCCCAGTGAAGCTCAAAGATGCTGTGTGTAGGGAGAAATGACAACAGGCATGCTTGGCAGTTACAGGTTACAGCACCCTGTGAATGTCCTGGTGACACCATTGTGTTTTAGAATCTTCAGGTAGCTTTGTTGTTGTAACATCCCATTTAGAATCTTGGCGTTGTGCTTAGGGTCATGAACTATGCTGCTTTTAGCTGCTGCGCCAGTTTGTGAATCATCCAGTTTACAATCTTTTGGATGCTATCTGGGTGGCGCATCCACAGAACGGCAGTGATATATGGCACCGCCTGCATCAGGGTGACTCGGAAACCACCAAGAAAAAAATGTACTGCACTCAGCTGGCCATGTAGTCACCTAAAGCGATCAGGAGGGTCCTGAAAGGATGGCCAGTCAAAGGCTTGTGACAGCCATTGGCTTCTGACCCTGCCACAGTGACTCTCTCCCACTGGTGGCAAGAATAATAAGAAACACAGCCTTATATTTTCACTGACTGGGTAAAATGCCAAGGTTAGTTCCTTAATTTCCCCTTTCATCATTTGAACGTTACTTAATTCCATCTAACATCATTGCTTGTTAACGTCTCTTGTTTTTTATTGCTATAGAGATACATGTTCTAACCAATCTGGACAGACCATGGACATGTCTGTAATTTAATGTCTGTTAACCTCAGTTGGTGGCATTTTTCTTCCAGCACATTTTTCCCTTGGTCTGGAAACACTCACTTGTGTCCCTTCAATATCCTTTTTCAAGCTTAATTCATTTTTTCTGAAGTTGTTGTGTGTGTGTGGTGTGTGTGTGTGTGTGTGTGTTTTATGTGCATGTAGAGGTGCATGTGTGTGGGGATACACAAGCATGTGCCCATGTGTGTGCATGTGTGTGAAGGCTGGTGGACAACTGTGGGTGTAGTTCCCCAGGAGCACCACGCACCTTTTTTGACACAGGGTCTCTCACTGCCCCAGGGATCCTCCTGCCTCTACCTCCACAACATTGGGATTACATGCAGGTGCTGTCACATCTGCCTTTAGGAGAATTGAACTCCGGTCCTCAGGCTTGCAAGGCAAGCACTTTACCCAAGCTTCCTCAAGTTAACTTTATATTTTTATTATTTATTTATTTATTTGAGACAGAGAGAGGGAGAGAGAGAAAGATAATGGGTGCTCCAGGGCCTCCAGCCATTGCAAACGAACTCCAAATGCATGCTCCACCATGTGCATCTGGCTTTATATAGGACCTGGACAATTGAACCTGGATCCTTAGGCTTCACAAGCATGAGCCTTAACTGCAAAGCCATCTCTCCAGCCTCAAGTTAACTTTTTTAAAGATGGGGAAAGGAGGGAATGTACAATGATGAGGCCACGGAGAGACATCCCCCTGGATAATGATGCAAATCATGAACAAGTTCGTTTTATTTCTTAGAAACTGTAAAATCTGATTTCTTGCAATGAGTAACAACTAATTTATCACTGTAAGGTAAAGCAAACACCTCCCAATTTTATCTCTTTAAAGCCAGCTTTCCCTCAGTGCTAAAACTTTGCCCCAGAAATGGTAGCCCATGATCAATTTGGGAGTATAGTGACAAAGGCTGAATCTGATTGATTGTAAGCACAGCCACCTCATTCTGGAAAATTCTTAATATATGAGTGCTAAGATGTTTGCAGTAGGTGGGTTTATGGCCCCAAAGTAGATAATTAGTGATCCTGGTTCAGCTTCTATGGATAAATCTTATTTGGAGTGGACACATCATGAGCTCCTTACCTCTCTCTACAGGGCCGTGTTTACACCTTGCAAAGTGGTAAAATGCACTTGACCAGTGTGCTTCTATCTTAGGAACTTATTTTAACTCATGAGACTATTTCATGCAATATGAAGGGGTTTGTATACATGCTCCCATTTCAAAGGTACCAGAAGTGGGTTCTGAACCATGGAATGATTTTCCATAGGCAAAGTTCTTAGTAAGGACAAAGATAGAACCCAACCGTCTTCTGCTTCTGGCTGTAACTCACTACATAGATGAGGCTAGCCCTGGAACTTCTGTCCTTCTGCCTCAACGCCCTGAGTGCTGGGATTTCAGGCATGAACCCAAGACTCTTAACTTCCTTTTCTAGCTCTCTACACTGGCCTAAACTGTTCAAAAGCATATAAGAGAGAATAATCTGGTCACGTTCAAAGTTGTCTAGTCTTCCTTCCTTCATCTTCACTAACGAATCCGGGCGTTTCTGCAAGCCATTGGCATCTATAAAGAACCAGATCTTGTAAACCTTATGCCTGAGTTGTGCCCCTAAGATCCGGTAACAGCCCAGATAACAACATCGAGCTGAAGCTAATAGCCCAGCATGGCTCACGGCGGTGTTCCGAGCTTACCTACAGACTCACTGTGGTGTTACTTATGGAGATGACAGATTTACTGTGGCTCAACTTAATAAAATAACATTTATGGGACTATCTGCACAATTAGAGCATGCTTCAGGTTGTAAATACACCCCAGCTGGTGTCACATCACCCTTTCCCCTGCTCTTGGACACGGCTGCTCTTTGAAGGTAATGAGCTGCTGAGACGCAGAGGAGATGCACCCAAGGCGTTAGGAGATGCTTCTCGATTCTTTAGAGGGAATCATTGCATCCTATCCCTCTGAGTAGCTCTGTTATAAGTGCCTAACCTATATCTGGTCTTCAGGCTTCACTGTGACTGGCAGGTATAGTTGAATTTGGCCAAAGAACTACTCACTTCCTACCCATGAAATTTTGTGTTCATTTCTTACCTTTATTAACCTATAAAATCTGAGAGTTGGGTTGACGAATTCAGAAGCCTAAAATTAGAAGTTTGTTGATTTGAGGTTATTCACTCAACAATCTTGGATAAGCAAAACAGCTAGTGAGCATGGTTTAGGAGATTATCACTGGATTCCAAAGTTGTGTACTTACTTGACCCCCATCTCTATTTTCATCCCTTGGAACAGATTAATAAGAGCTGCCCGAAGGCTCAGAGACCCCAACAGAATGTCATAGGACAGTGATGGTGCCCTTCAGATCTTGTCTCTCAACAATGGCTATGCAGTTTTCTATGAAGTCCCCATTGATTATTGTAAGGAATGAGTTACTATGGGTGTTTGACTCTGCTGAGCAACTCACCAGATGGTTTTAGAGCTGTGTAGACATAGTCGGGTCAAACTGCTAAAAGCATTTGTATGAGCAAGCCCAGCCTCGGCCAGTGTCACAATGACCAGCTGGAAAGGGAAAAATGTAACCAAACAATGGGCTGCTTTATTTTCATCATGCCAAATAACCAGTTATACTGATTTTCTTTTCCCACTGACTTAATTGTTTTCTCAACTGATGTGACTCACTTTGCAAATTGTTTCCAATCACGCAGACATAGCCCAAGTTGCTGAGTGCTGTGGTTCCTCATCCCTCTACCCCACTGAGGTGGGAGTGGAGGGGCTGAATGACTCACCACAGTGTATGACAGGGCTTCATCGCATCCTTCTCTGGGAGCAGGGCCCTTTATACCGAAATGGAAATAAACAGATGCTGTGAAATAGCAACACACACTCACACACATACATGCATGTATGCATGCATGCATAGAGATAGATAGATAGATAGAGATATAGATAGATGCACTCTGAAACATGCAAACACATGCACAGTTACCATAATATCAAAGTGTACTTGGAAAATAGTGGAACTCACAGAAGTCTTGAAGGAGTCTTGAAATTTTGAGCATGACCATTAACCCAAGACAAATTGGGCCCATTAATAAAGAAAAATGCCAATTTCATTGATCTGCCTGTCTTACAGTTCACTTACTTCTCTACCCAGTACCCAAGCTCTGCTTCTGATCATCTTGCTCTCCTTCTCTCTCTCTCTCTCTGAATAGAGTGAGGCGCTCCCAACCAAAGTACATCCCAGTCAACTCTCTGCCGTGGGAATGGGGGGCATCAAGAGTTCAGCTGGGCAGAACCACTGGTCAACACATCTCAGAAGCATACCTAAAAAAAAAAAAGTTATCATTTTAAGGAGGACCTGCAGTGGTCCTAGGGAGAATGAGATGAATACAGGGAGTTAGTGTTGAAACAGACAAGCTGGAGCTTGGTCCTACAGCATGCCAGAGATGGACAGCCATAGACAGTTATTTCTGTGTGAGCTCTTGGACGGGGTGGGCCAGTCCCATGACATAAGAGCTCAAGCATGGCTCAGTCATTTTGAAAACTACTCTCAACTAAACTGCTTCTGCTGTAGCTGAATGTATTCTGACTGCATGATGCTCCTAAATGTATAAATATGCATCTGTGTATACACTGAAAGACCTGTCAAAGTGATTAAAGTGATACTCACAATGAGCTGAACTGAGCAACAACACAAATGTTTATCAGCAACAGGACAGATCTTTGTGATTTACTTATGGGATAGTCTACAGCAATGAACATGAAGTAAGTAGGGGCTAGGGAGCTGGCTCAATAGATACTAACTGCTTGTCTTACAAGCATGAGAACTGAGTTTGATCCCCAGCACCAATATAAAAATGGCTCGTGTGGCAGTGTATGTCTGTAATCTCAGCTTTGGGAAGGTGGAGACAGGAGGATTGCTGGAGCTCTCTGACTAGCCAGTCTCGTCCAAGTGGTGAGCCGCAGGCCAATGAGAGACTCTGACTCAAAAAGAGGTGGATGACATTTCTGATAACATCTGAGGTTATCCTCTGGATTCTACATGCACACATCTGCACATGCATCTGTACACACACACACACACACAAACACACACACACACAATCCCACATGTACATAGGCACAAACACACCAAAAACAAAAGAACTATTAGCTACTTACAAACATAATATTGACCAAAAAATGTCAACCACAACAGAATTCTTTATATATGGCTCTATTAATATGATGTTACCAGACACTCAAAATGAGTCTATGATGATTAAAGTCAAGTTGTCATTTCCAGAGACAAATGTAGGAGTTATCAATGAGAAATAGCCCAAGGGAAGCTTTTGGGGTGTTGGGAATCTATTAATTCTTGATCCAGGTGGGAATTGTAGTGTTATGCTTGTTTTCTGTGTATATGTACTTAAATAAAAACATTTATGAAATGATAGGTGGGTTATAAAAATGTTTCCCATGAAATGATTATGTGTATTGTGTTCACCCTCTGTGATCAAATCAAAAAAATTGACTGAGACTGAAGATAGGAGGTAGGAGGAGGGATCTGTATGTCCAAGCCATCTATGTATGGAGGAAAGTAGAGAAAAGGGTGGTAGTAACCTGGAGGTGAAGATCTATGCTTGAAAGAATAGCAAAAGCATGAAAGGGTGTGGGATGGCAAAGGAGGGACCACTGGCCCCACACATCTGGACTCTGAAGCTGCCATCTGATACAATGCCTCTCACAAGCACCCATGTTAATCACCACCAGCTGACACCTCCAGCCACATCTGCAACACCCCGGCTAATCACTGTCCACAATTGCCTACACCTGTCTTCCCAGCCGGCCAGCCCCCCACCACCTGCTTGCCTGCCACTTTCAGTCCTCACGCTAAATCAATAACAAAGACCTCCAAGGGCTGCTTTGCTCTTTAAGTGAGATGGTCCCACCCCTTAAACCCACCTCCCCTCCCCTCTCCAAGCCTTATCCATCTGCCCAAGTCTAGATATATTTTGGCAGGCTGGGTACAGATACAGACAGCATGTTTCTGCCTGGTGTTAAGCAGTTGCCTATGTTGCAGTTTAAGAATCACAGTGTCTCTGGAAAGTCCGATAAAAGACAGTGACAATGTATATTGTGCAGTGACCCCAGGGCACACAATTTCACCTTGTTAATGATCTCTTTGAAATAGTCAAGGTTATGGAGAGAGACATGGTTCAGAAGTCCCCAGGACTATGTTGATAGGATACAGCTGCATTTGCTATGTTTGAGCAACATTCAGGAATCATTCTTATGCTAATAGGGGCAGGTCCTCAGAGATTCACTCAGCCAATTAAAATGCTCTTTGGGAGAGTGCTGAGTGTTCAGTCACTGGGCAGATCTGCTAATATTTAGCCTTGCAAGGATGAGTCTAAAGAGCTAGCCAAATACTGCACAGTGAGGAACGAATACTCTTGAAATGCAGGAATCATCGCTGTTGCTCCCCACAGTCAGGAGAGTCAGGTAAAGGTTACATATTCAAAACACACCCATTGCCTTAACAGAGGTTGTGCATACCTCCCTGTAACACAGCTGTGACTGCGCCTCTTGCTTTCCCACTCAACAAAAGGAAACTTAAATGCAAGTAAAGCAACAGGAACATTACGGCCAGCATGAGTTTTAAATGTTCTCAAACCTCCCCAGACTCTGTGCTTTATTATTGGCAACAAATTCCTTGCTGTGTACTTTAAAATGAGGAAGCAAGCCAGTGTGTTTTGTTTTGACTAAGCTGAAGAGTGCTGCCAGGGTATATGGGAGCCTGTAGCTCACCTCGCTGGGAGGAATACATCTTTGGCAGGATGTGAGGAAGAGGTCCGTGTGGAAAGACTCATTGCGCATCCCGTGATGACTCAGCACACATCCAAAGAGTATCTGCTAGGTGCCAGGTTCTCTGCTTCGTGCAGGGCATGGCTGGCTACAACAAGAATAGGGGGGATGCATCTTTGAGAATGGAGTAGAAAACCACCTGCAGCAGAGACTTCACAGGAATTGGGGAAGGTTAGTGACATTCTGGGATAGTTCAGTCCCATTTCCTTCCATCCCTCTCCTAGCACTTGGCAATCAATTGGTGACTGAAATCTGTCTCAGGACTGCAAAATGTGAACATGTAGGTTGTAACCCCACTATGTGGCTTGTCTCCTCATCTGCCCACACTTCGTAACTGGGTTCTACTAAGCCATGGACTTCACTTTGGTGGGGCGCTAAGAAAATGGCCCTTCAATATATCCCCCCATGGAGAAAGGACACCAGTCCATTTACTACCCTGTCCTGGCCAATGTGAGAAGTACAGTAGGGGGTCCTATACCAACAGTTCAGAGACATGCTTTCTAGTCCCACTACAGCATAGTCATTTCAGCCAAGAAATTAAGGAGCCAAGGAAGCTTGCATGCTTAAAAGGGAGGGAGCACCCCTCCATAGTAGGCAAGGAAGAGCTCAAGTCACGAGTAGCTTCCTCAAAGGTACAAAAGGTTAAAATGTACACCCCTGGAAGCTTTTCATAACTCTCCCTTTCCATAACTACCCAGTCCTGATATGGTATGACAACATCCTGTCTGTGTGTATTATGCATGTGTGTGTGTGTGTGTGTGTGTGTGTGAGAGGACAACCTTGGGTGTCATTCCTCAGTAATAATGTTCCCCTTCTTTGAGATAGGGTCTCTCATTGGCTTCAAGCTCACCAAGTTGGCTAGACTGACTGCCCAGAGAGCCCCAAGAATCTGCCTGTCTCCACCTCCCTAGTGCTGAGATTATAAGCTTGTGCCACCAGGCCTAGCTTTATTTTTTGTGGGCTCTGAGAGTCAAACTCAGGTCCTCGTGCTCATATAGCAAGCACTTTGCCAACTGATCTGTCTCCTTAGCCTCTGTCCACTCTTTTGAAGCCAGGAGCCCCTTCTAAACCCACTTCCTTTTTATGCAAATTGAGGACACACTCTGCCCCATTCCCAAGTCCCCCTAATCTTCTACTCCATTTGTCCCTTCTGACCACATTTGTTTTACTGCATGCTGTGTGCTTGGCCAGTCACTTCATTTGCTCATGGGCACTCTGGAGCTCAAACTGTCCTGATCTATGAGTCCCTTGACACTAGAACCGAAACCCAGCTTAGGGTCATACTGCTGTCCTACCAAAGGACAACAAACAGTCATGGGTCCACCCTTGGTTAGCTGAAACATCTTTCCAGGACCCTGTTTATGTCATGTGAATTGGCACGTCCGCCCTGGCTTCTCTAGTCCTCAGTCTCTCACATCCATTGTTATGCCCTCCTCCTTACTGTATTAGTTTGCTAGAGTTGCTGTAACAAATACTACACACTGGGTGTGCTTAAATGATGGTAACTTGTTTCCTTACAGTTGTGGAGACTAGAAGTTCAAGGGCAAGGTGTCAACACAGAGAGTTTCTTCTAAGTCCTTTCTCCTCGTTTTGTAGACTGCCTTCTTCTAGCACATGTTTATTTATATCAGAATCTTTCTTTTTCCCTATGAGAAATCAGATGGGAACAGGGTCTATCCAAATGACATGAATTTTCTCATTAAAAGAACTTACCTCCAATTAAAGTTCCATTTTGAAAAATTGAAAGTTAAGGTTTCATATAGGCAGATGTGCCCACTAGTGCAATAGTGGCATGTCTGCTAAGCAGGTAACCAACTGCCTGATATTGAAGACCTCATCAAAAGCCTATGGCTGGGAGGGCCGCAAACCCTAGTGGGGGAGGTTACTACTTACTGTTGACTACATGGACATATTATACCCACCAAGTTTTCCTCTAAATACGTTTATACCCATATATTAGTGCTGCTGTCATGTTTGGGTACAGAAGTCTCTTTTCAGATGGTGGTGACTACTGAGAAGACTCAAAGATGATGACAACAAATTACAGAGATACTAACAGAGAGAGGGAAGGGATATGACAGAGAATGGAGTTGTAAAGGGGGATGGGGTAGGGGAGGGAAATATGGGTTTTTTGTATGTAAGTATAGAAGTTGTCAATAAAAAAAATTTTTAATGTAGATTAGATAACTTCTTATGTAATACTTATATTATACTACAAAAATTAATAAAAATTGTCTTCTTCCTTTAAGGAATTTTTAGTCTTCTCAGGAGTAGATTGACATGTAGATATTAAAGTATATCTTGGGTAGCAATAAATACTATATAAATGCCAAAAAAGAAAAAACTTGTCAAAATGCTGAGCAGTGATAGTTGAGTATTCATCATTTAAGACATCATTACACCCTTCAGTGGCTCAGGGATCATAGCTGAAGTGATGGCAGAAAGAATGTAAGGATCAAAGAATAGGGAGGAGTGCTTTTGCACACTGTCTCTCAGACATAAAATGGTCATCGTATTCATGACCTCACAGCAGCTATTGTTATCCACACAAGACTGCATAATACTGAGCCCACCAACAGGTTGTTGTGGATGATGGGAGTACAAAAAAAAAAAGACATCAATATAGAAGAGGGAATAGTAGGGAAAATAAGGGGATGGAGAGATGGCTTAGCAGTTAAGGCACTTGCCTGTGAAGCCTAAGGACCCAGGTTCAATTCCCCAGGACCCATATAAACCAGATGCACAAGGTGGCACATGCATCTGTAATTTGTTTGCAGTGGCAAGAAGCCCTAGAGTGCCCATTCTCTGTCTCTCTCTCTCTCTTTCTCTCTCTCTTTCTCTCTCTCTCTATCTGCCTCTTTCTATCTCTCCCTCAAATTAATTAATAAAAAAAGAAAATGAGGATGTTCAGTGGAGAGGAGTCAGGAAAGGGGTAAAAAAAGGGTAGTAGGAGGAGAATATGTAAATTATTTAATAAAGTTTTAAAATTTATTTTAAAAATCAGGGGCTGAAAAGATGGTTTAGTGGTTCAGTTGCTTGCCTGCAAAGCCTAAGGACCCAGGTTTGACTCCAGATGCACAAAGTGGCACATGCATCTGGAGTTTGATTGTAGTGGTTGGTCTGCTCATCTCTCTCTCTCTCTCTCTCTTTCTCTCTCTCTTTCCTTGCAAATAAATAATTAATTAGTTTAAAAAGACTTCAGGGCTAAAGAGATGGCTCAGTGGTCAAAAGCTCTTGCATGCAAAGCATGATGTCCTGGGTTCAGTTCCTCAGTACCTACATAAACTCAGATGTATGAGGTGACATTGCATCTGGAGTTTGTTTGCAATGACTCTGATTCACTCATTCTCATTTGTCTTCCATTCTCATTTTCTCTCTTTCTCTTTTTTACTCTCTCACTCTCTCTCCTTGCAAATAAAAAAAAATTTTAAAAACCCCAACATAAGAATTTCTGGAAGCAGAGGGCACAGCTCAACCCATAACACCCTCAAAACAAACAAACAAACAAACAAACAAATCATGGACAACTGAAAGGAGAGCCTTGCTTTCTGGTTACTGAAAAGTCTGAGGTATCTGGATTGTGCTCCTCAACTGTCCTGCTCTTGACTTCTACTGTCCCCAAGTCCTCACAGACTATCTTTCCCCTCTCTTGCCTCTAAGGTAGTTTGAATAATATGTTTTCTGGGAAGTTTTGCCTAGTCTTCTAGGCATAGTAAAACATCCCTTCCTCTGTAGCACATTATGTTTTGGTGCTCCCCAGATAAAGGAAACTTCTAGAAAACTTATGTGTTCGACACTCTACAGCACTGTACACAAATGTTCTGATTTGGTTGTGTGATGAAACCGTGGAGTAGAGGTCAAAGGTGAGCCCACTGTGGTCTTAGGGAGTAACGTTTTCCTCGGTCACCCAGTGGGCATGCAGACAGAGATATTATTTGAACCAGGAACTTTTCTTTCCTTTACACTATCACTGTTTATATTCTAGAACCAAACCAACTTGCTTCTTTCCACCTCTTTATGCCTCCCAGAAGGGAGCAACTGTGCCTTGCCTTCATGTATGCCAGTCCTTGGCAGAAAGAAGCCTTGTCCCTTTCCATAAAGTAGAATAAATGGCTTTCTTTTATCAAATCGAAATTCTTACACAAGTACTTGTATGCTTGGTCCCTTCTCCTTCCCCAAGCCCTGCTCCATATTTTCTTCCTTTTCTCTTGCAACTTTAGTATCTTCTTTTTCACTGACTTAACTCTCTGCCTGGGATACATCTCCTCTAAGTCTCTTCTCCCCACCTCAATGCCTCAAGCTAGCATACTGTGCCTTCTCCTCTTATCTAATTAAGGGAGACCCCCACTTCAGAGATTCTTATTAATTCTTTTTTAAAACGTTTTATTGACAACTTCCATAAATATAAACAATATACCATGATCTTTGTGGTAGTTTGAATATATGTCCCCCAATATATTCAGTGTTTTATTAGTTACAGTTTGCATCTGCAATCACCTTGCTAGAGGCAATGTCACTGGGGGCCCGGTCTTAAGATGTTAATGGTGGGTTTGAGATTCCATTGTAAAGATATGCAAATGTGCCTAGCAGGAGTTCCTGAAGTGTGCTGTGTGACCTTTTGGCTGTAGTTTTGCTCTGTGTGCTGTGGTGGTTGGTTGGCTTTTTCTCTCTCTGCTTGGTCCTGTGGAGAGCAGGCCGCTTCTTCTGCCGTTATGGAACTTCCACTGGATCTGTAAGCTTCAATAAATAATATCCCTTACTCCATAACTGTGCCTGGTCTGGAAGTTCATCTCAGCGAACCTGAAGCTGTCTGCTACAATCTTAATCCCCTATTCTATTTCAGTTGCCCTATGTGAAATCTAGTCATTTTCAAGCTTCGCACCCTGTACTAGGTATAGGGACCCTGAAAATGATGCTCTGGACCCCACTTCCCTACATCTTTTTTTGTTGAGAGACAGAATTGGTATGCCAGGGCCTTTAACCACTGCTATTGAACTCCAGACTCATGCGGCACCTTGTGAGCATGCATCACTTTTGTGCATGTGTCACCTTGTGCGTCTAGCTTACATGGGTCCTAGGGAATTGAACTTGGGTCCTTAGACTTTGCAGCTAAGTGCCTTATCTCTAAGCCAACTCTCCACTCCCCCCCCCCCGCCCACACACACACACCTTCTTAACCCTTATAATAGGCTTTCACTGTCACCACCAAAGCCATCGTTGCTCAGGGCCATCAAGGGCTTGTGAAATGCCATGTTTTAGACTTCTCAGGCTTCTCTGATGGCCACATTTGTGATCATTTTTGCCACAACTGTCATTCTGTTCCTCCGTTACTTGTTCACTGGGTCTGCTGTTTGTTCTTGTCTAGTCCACCAGATGGTTAATTCCCCAAAGTCTAGCTTCCTTCCAGTCTCTCCCTTTTCTCTACAGTATCTCGCTCTACCCTCTACTTTCAGTTCCCTAATTTGCATTACCCTGTCCATGGTGCTGACGCTTAAACCCACATCTCAAACCCCAACCTCTCTAAAGTGCAAGACTCAGATTCACATTTCTTAAGAAGAGCTCTACCTGCATGCCCATCTTACATTCTTCTAACATCCAAGGTTTGTAACAAGGAATGGGTGCAGGTGGCATATGTGGGAGGTGACGTCAGGATTTCCTCAGTGCAAACTCTTAATTGCCATCTCTGGAGCCATTTCATGTTGTTCTCACTATTCTCTATACCTATCTTTCCCTTCTTCTGATCTTACATTCGGGTGTCAGACTATCTTTCCTAAATATTAGCTTCAATAGCAGTAACCTGCTAAGAAAACCTTGAATGGCTTTCAATGAATGTTGAGAAACCGGCATCCTATGCCGTTTTTGCTCTGAAACTGTTTCATTGGAGCCAAAGTGTCATTTCAATCACTCTTCTACCTTCATTTTCTCTCCAGAAGTACATTTGGCTACTTCAGCCAGCTCACCCTATTTTTTTTTTTTTTACATTTATACCTTTGTCTACTCTTTTCTCTTGGCCCTGTGTATTGTAACCCTCTTGATTTCACATGGCCTCCTAGACCCATATCTACTTACATCCTTTATTAAACTAAAAAAAAAAAAAAAAACTCATTCTCAGGGCTGGAGAGATGGCTTAGCGGTTAAGGTGCCTACCTGTGAAGCCTAAGAACGCCTGTTCGATTCTCTAGGTCCCACATTTAGCCAGGCACAAAAGTGAGGCAAGCACATGTGCACAAGGGGGCACAGACATCTGGAGTTCATTCACAGCGGCCAAGAGGCTGCTGGCACGCCCATTCTTTCTCTGTCACTCTCTCACAAATTAAAAAAAAAAAAACAACCTCTTTCCTTTCCCTTTTCTGTCTTTGCAGTTGGTTACTTTCCATCTTGCCTTCTTTATAGTGCATGAGAAAGTCCTTGAGAGTAGAGGCCAGAGCCACATCACCTCTGACTTTTCTATGGCATGCACCGTCAATGGAGGGAAGAAAGAAGGCAGGGAAACTGGAATGAGAGGTAGAGCAAATCTGACCCCACACTGAGAAACAAGCTGTACAGAAGAGCAAGTGCTAGAAGCCAAGGAAGGCCTGGCATATGCTAACCCACTCACACCTCCAGCCAGCCTGCACCCTCTTGAAAAGGCCTTCCTTGTTCCTCATTACCTCACCTGCTCTTGCTGCGAACTGCCCAACTGGAGTCAACCTCCTTCTGCCCGAGACAGCTGTTCCTGATGTCTGGGTGAAGGTTGTATAGACTTTAGCTGGGGATAACTGGCAGGAAGAAGATACTCTTCCTGGTTACAGATGGCAAGGGTGAGAAATACATAGAAGAGGTGCTGGGGAGAGAGCTCAGTGGGGTAAATGCTTATCTTGCAAGCACATGAAGACCTGAGTTTGATCCCCAGAATCCATGTCAAACTGCCAGGCATGGTGGTGCATGTTTGTAATCCTGGCGTTGGCAAGGGAGAGATAGGAGGATCCCTGGGGCTTGCTGGCTAGCCAATCTAGTTCAATTGGTGAGGTCCAGCCAATGAGAGCCCTGCCTCAAACGAACAAACAAACAGAAAAAAAGAAAATGTAGATCGCACCTGAGGTTATCCTCTGGTCTCCACATGCATGAGTACATGTGTGCCACATACATATGTGTATACACACATACACAAATAGGCACATATGTGCACATGCATACACAAATTCATAAAAAAGACTACATAAAGGAGATGTTCCAGTTGTATCCAAACTACCCCTACGTTGTATCAGCACCATGTCCACAACAATCAGGTCAGGGGGGAAATAGTCAATTCAACATTGTTGCCAATGTCAAATGTCCAATACCCAGTATGACTAAAGTTGTAGTTACCTCAGCACACCAGCTTAAGTGAGACAACCAGTCTATTCTTCTCTATATTGATGGTTTTAACCAAACTATCAGTGTCTTCTAGCACCATTGTAGGATCGATGACTATCCATAAGTCATTAGATATCCCAAATGATGGGCTGATCTGGTCAAGCAGGAGACTGGACTCCACTCATCAACAACATGACCAATTCTCCTGTTACTTTGGCTCTGTGCCTGGTCAGCCTCTGTCAAAGACTAGCCACACTTAATTAAATCAGCAGTCAGAAAGAGTCCATTGCTCCTCAGTTCCCTGGCCCCATAAATGGCAGAAGTCCAGAAATAGGGCCTGTGGGATTATTCATGAGCTGCGGCAAATCACAACCACCTAACTTTCCCTCCTGCCTTGTGTTCCCATTATGCTGGAGACAGGCTTTGATTTTTATTGCTCTCAACATGCTTTGCTTAAAACACAATGAGGGCTGGCCCTGAGCAAATGAGAATGGTATGGAAATTATCTGCAGGACTTCCTAGCTTTTCTTCCTTTACTATCTTCCTTTACTTAGGGGTACACATTCTAGCCTCTTGTTGCTGAAGCGGTGTTACCAGCTATGTATTTATTCCATGAGCAAACTCTTCACTTCTTTCCTGCTGCTCTTCTCCCATGCAGACCTACAATTCTGTATGACCATGCACCCATCATACCAAAAATACCAACATACCAAAAATCCATTATGTGCTTAGATGGTGTCCAAGTCATGTTGCGACAGGGATATGTACAGCAGTGCTTAATACTTTAATATGGAGGAGTGAGCCAAAGGCTTGGGATTACAGGTTCAATGGCAAGTTCAGGGGCTGAGAGTCATTATACGGGACAGAAAGGATATCAGTGACTCCATGAAATTAATAAAAATAGGTTATCTGTCCCTTTGTCCCTCCTGCTTGGAAGCCTGAGCCATCCCTTGCTCTTCAGACAGGACCTTGTATCACAAGAAACAAGCAAAGGCTTCCATTGTCAAGGACATGATGACTAATGGGGTTGCTCACCTTACCCTTATAAACTGTAGTGAAGGACAGGACCATACAGCAAGGGAATTGGCCTCATCTCTCTCCTAGGAAAAGCAAAACCATAGCCCTGCTCTGGCCAGAAGTTTCATCTGCTCATGGTATCCTATCCGTCTTGGAACCCAACAAGTCTACCATGTGATTGATGGTGTTCCACTTGATAGGGAATGGAACAAGCAATGATTTGTCATTCACCATAAAGTACCGCTTTTGAGATCTGCTCCCATTCCCTGGGACGTGGCTCTGGCTGTTTGCTGTATGCATCAATTTATAGTTTATCCTAAGACTAATGATGCTGTGTTTAAGAGGCAAGGTGGGGCTTTGTTTTTTGTGTTCTACGAGCAGAGGATTACGTTACTGATTGATTGTTCCTAGTTGTCTGAGGCAAAAACATTTTGAATTGATACCTGGATTTGGACTACAATCAACTTCCTCCACAATTGCCTCTTGGTGCTGAAGGGATCAAGGAGCTGCAGCCTTCTAATAGGGCCTCCAGGAGATTTTGTCAATCCCTGTTAGGAGTGAACAGCTTGTTGTGCTGGATGGGAGGCAAATGGATCACCCAGAGGGCTGGCTTGTGGCTTTCAGGAGCCTGAGGACTTGCTCTGGGACCCACTATTACAAACAGCTGAAATGAGCAAGAACAGTGGAGATGAACAATTCTCTCTCTTGAGGGAGAAAAAAATACTGACTTGGTAGAATCACCAATTTCTCCGGTGTAAATCCTTCTTCCCTGGCTGATTTTAAGCTTCTATGGTGACGTCCCTCAACACAGATTTGGGAAGGGAAACACACCATCAGTTCTCATGAGCTGGTAGAAGCAGGGCCTGATACATCATAGGACAATGTTCCTGTCTTAGAGATCTATACACAGCCAGGAAGCTGGATCATTTTACCAAAAGACTGCACCGTTTGCATTGTTTCTTACAGTGTAAAGGCCAGAGCTAGCCTGTGACGGGCTCTGATTCCAGCCCCATGTTCTTTCAGCACACCGGGCTGCTGCTATGAAAGATGGTGGCATTCAAAAATGTCCCTCGTGGGTCTCTACAACATCTGATTAAGTCTTAGTCCCTCTCTTGCCTCCTCCTACTGCACTTTGGTAGGGGAGTTCACCTGCCAGTTTCTCCCAGTCCAAAGAACTTTAAGAAAAAGGGCACAAGACTCAGTCCTGCCTGGAGGCTGGGGAAGAGCCAAGAAGACCCCTAGCAGATCCAATCCTTAAAGTTCAAGGAGCCAATTCAAACAGTAGTTTGGCCAAAAAAAATTAAATAACCCACTTCTCCCTTGGATTTGTTTTCTCCCCTTCTATTTTTCTACCTACTGGCTTTGCTAAGTCATTTCCTCCCTGAAATTCGAAAGCAAATGAAACAAGTCCTGCTTAGAGGGAGGTGAGTTGAGCAGAAGCCCGGCAGTGACCTGCCCTGGTGTTCTGTCTGGCAGGCTCTGGTGCAACACAAAACAGCAGGGCATTAATGGCTATTAATATCCACAGAGGAAGGGCTGAAAGGCCAACGACGTAATTACCATTTATTCATCATATCAACTGGTCTTCAGCTCCTTCCGCAGTGGGTCATCATGTCCTAAAGCGGGAGATTTGGGAGGATGGGAAGAGCACAGAAGGGAATCAGCCATCCTTTCCCCCACCCATCCCCTTCCCTCACTGTAATGTGAACCAGGTCAGGTCCAAGAACACGGTGGCTCCTGGCTTGGTATGTTCCCAGGGCTCTCTGAAGACCGGGGGGCTGCTAGGCAGGGGAAAACATCAGACAAGATGGGACCAGTGGTCAAGAAGGGTGGTACCAGCCAGGTGTGGTGGCACACATCTTTAATCCCAGCACTTGGGAGGCAGATGTAGGAGGATCTTTGTGAGTTAGAGGCCACCCTGAGACTACATAGTGAATTCTGGGTCAGTCTGAGCTAGAGAGAAAGAGAGAGAGAGAGACCCTACCTCGGAAAAAAAAAGAAGGGTGGTGCCACCCAAAGAAGCCATGCCAGGCAGTCTCACTACAGCCTTCACTGCTGTAGAGATTGTGTGGGGCAGGCAGAGGTACATGCCAGTCCCAGCTCCTAAGAATGGGACGTATTCTGAGCTGATAAGGAAACAAAGTAATGTTCTGAGGATACAGAGAAGTGAGGTGACCCCTACCAATATTTGTGGCATCTGTACCTGGGAGTACTGGGAAGCCCTATTGCTCAAACCAATCCTGGGAGAATGGAATAGTTCGGCTTCTGGGGATTCCAGATCTGGACAGGGGTGAGGGTAGGTGGAGATTAATGGCGTGTGTGTGTGTGTGTGTGTGTGTGTGTGTGTGTGTGTGTGTGTTTTCTTTCCCCATGGTACCAGCTTGACTGGCAGCCTGGGCAAAGAAGAGCCCATTCTAAATGCTCCCCCGGGTCCAGAAAGGAACTCATTACATCAAACCTGCCGGTAGCCAGCAGCTCTGCTTTGTGAGCTGTGAAACAAATGTTTATCCACCACTCAGTGCGGTTCAAAGCTATTTAAGGAGCTCAGGGTGTTGAGCTGCAGGCAAGAGCTGTGTGTGCAAGGCCAGCGCTGGCACTGAGAGAGGCAGGCAGATCTGAGGCCTGGAGCCTCCAGCCTGTCTGGCTCCAGGACTCGGTAGAAGCCAGAGGGATCGTGGTAAGACTGCGCTCTTTCTCCAGGTTACATTTGGGCCTTTCCTCCTAATCCTTTCCCCTGCTCCTTTCTTAAATGTCTCCTTCTTTGCCTTTGCTTTTGTCCTCTTTCCTCTGTTTCTCTCTCCCCTTCTGTTTTTCTTCTTTTCTGCCTTTGCCTTTCCTTCCTTTCTTCATCCCTTCCTCACTTCTCATCCACTCTCTCTCCTCTTGGAGAGGCCTTTGGCTCCGTCATTACTCTCTTGTATTGGGCGTTCGTCTCTGTTCTGTGATGAAATCCACAAGAGGATAGAACACAGCGAAAGCAAAATTTACAATCTACAACTACAATCTACAAACTCGGCACAGTGTGGTTAGCAACTGAGCATGCTCAGAGCAGAGTCGATGCTCCTCCAGTACACAGTACCAACAACTCCACTGTCCTCCAGCCCCTCGTGTGAGGGACACACTGCTGTTTTTGAGTTAGCCTGAGATTCTCGGCCTTGGCTTTCATAGTTTTCTTGAGGTATCGTTTAGCAAGGCTGTGTGTTGTTTTTGTTTAAGACAAGTTGAGAGACAGCTGCTGAGGGCACCCGGAAAGTGCAGATGAAGCAGGGAGGGGAGGCTGCATTTCCCTGTGAGGGCCTTGGCATGCACATTCTAATCATTCCTTCCTGATAGGGCCACGTGAGGATTGTGATCTGATTGTCCTTTGCTGTGAAACAAACCATGTAGAAGAGTAGCTTACAATAATGACCAGCATTTATTCTGCTCTGGGCATTGCATGGGTTCAGTGAAGCAGCTCTGATGGGGGTGGGGGGAGGGAGGTCTCTCTACCAGCTGTGATCAAGGGGTAGCTGAAGTGAGGTCATCCCAACCCTTGGCTAGAAAGACACAGCCGAGCTTTTGGGCATGAATCCCCTTCCTGTGGTCTCTCCATGTGACAGCATCAGGGTGGCCAGATTCCTGCATAGCAACTGAACCTTCCCCAGGGTGGGCAGTTCAGCAGGAAGCCGCTCCTAACCAGCCTTAGCGATCACATATCATCACGTTCACTGCATTCAAATGCTTTAAGGCCATGCATGACAAAGCCAGTCTAGGACATTCCACGGGGGAGACTTAACTTCCGCCTTTTGACAGAACAGTGTCCAAGAGGAAGCAGATAGGTTTCAGCCTCCACACGGCGATGGACTGTTTTCTAGGTTCAGGCCATGATGTAGTCCCATTGAGAATTATTGTAGTGATTAAACACAGACATTGTCGGAGGACCCAAATTCCATCGTCAATGCGCATTGAAACAAGTTAATATTCTGAGTCTCAGTTTCCTTATTTGTTAAATGGGGACAATATTCTTAACTAATAAAAGTATGCTAATGATTAAACTAACAATCATTAAGTACTTAAAAATAGAGCCTATCTCCTTGTTTGTGAATCTTACAGCCAGTACTGGGTTACCCCTCACAGTGAGCAGTGTCTATGAGGTCCCCAAAACAATACAGACCATTGCCAAGCACTTGGTTACCCAACAGAGCTCAAAGTAAGACCCTCTTGCTGAAGACACCATAGGCTGGCATCCTAGGACACCAACAGACCACAGGGGAACTGAGAGGAAATCCAGTCCTTTCCCAGTAAACCCTCACGGTGCCGTGGGAGATACCATGTGATAATGGTCACCAACAGTATGAAATTCTATTTGATCCAAAGCAAAACTCCCAAGTTCCTGATGACAGCATTGCTTTTTATTTTCTTCGAGATAGGGTCTCGCTGTAGCCCAGGCTAACCTGGAATTCACTAGGCAGTCTCAGAGTGGCCTCAGACTCACGGCAATCCTTCTCCCTCTGGTGAGCGCTGGGATTAAAAGCATGTGCCACCACACCAGGCAACAGCATCTCTTCTTTACTATGCCAAACATCTCCTGATCTTAAAATCCTTCTAGGGTTGGAAATTTGGACCTTATGGCCTTAGCAGACAGTCCCATTCAAGACTGAGTTCTCCTCAACCATGGAAGTCCATGTGAGGAACGTGTGTAAGTCCACGTAAGTCCATGTGAAGAACCCCCTCATTGGGCTATCCTGTACACCCGTGACCCTCGGGGGCTGAAAGGTCCCTTTAGTGGCATTTCTGGACAAAGGAAACAGCACTAGAACTGGCTTCAAAAGGCAGGAGTTTCTGAAACCTTGACCCTGGTTTCTGCCTCTGTAAAGGGAGCCACTCTACGCACTGCATGGGTTTTCTGCGAGGATGGCTTTGAGAGCCAAGGGTCAAAGACCTCATGAGCCACTAGGTCCTGGCCATGTGTGATTCAGGAGTCCAGCCCTGCAGAGAATAATGCGGTGGCCTTGACCTATTGCTGCATGTTAGAACCCATGGAAGCTGGGAAGCGGTCATCACAACCCTGGCAGAGAAAGGGTGGTATGGCGTGGCTCGGTCACTGACTGTGATTTCACACTGCGAGTGTCGAGTGTGCCTGGTTGTCAGGCATGTGCACTGGCACACTTGCAAATATACAGATGTGAACGCATTTCGTCCATAGACTAGCAAATGGGTCTCCTATGAATGTACACACACATCCACACACACAGTCCTTGCCCCAGTCCTATCCACCCCCCTCGAGAACCAAGTACTGTCTGAGGTCCCCAAGGCTCCTGCTGGAAGACAAACTGTCCTCTTTGGCTGCTAGAGCACATAGCTTCTTCTCAGAATTGACTGCCAAGCAGCCTCCAGCCCTGCGCAGCCTCAAGCGCCAAACTCCTGGGTGCACTGCATGCACTTAAACACCTCTTCTTGATCTCTTATAATCTCCTGGCTTTTCTTCCTGTCTTTCTTTTCCCAATTCCTCAACAACTCCTTTTCATCCTCTGCTGCTCTCTCCCCATGAAAGCCATCAGCTGGGCTTGTGCACCCCTCCCCAAGGCACTTGAAACAGGAGCCTCCTTCTTTTCATGGAGTGGGGCAAGGATGGAAAGGAGGGAGGGTGAAGGTCTCTGGGTCGGGTACATGCACAAGCAAACATCTGAGCTGAAGAACATTTGGCTTTTCAATTCCAAATTCTGAGAAGATAAAATGAAAACCTAGAAAGCATCCAGCAGAGCCTTTCATAGGGCAGCAGTGGGGATGGGATGTCTGGTTCCAGCTCCCTATCCTCCTGCTTGCTCCCTGCAGAGGGGGAAGGCTGGGGTTAGGCCCCTGGGCACATCCCCATTGTGAAACTGGATCTCCATCAGACAAGAGCTTTGTTTCTCCTTGGGTGGAAATCTACCTCTTTAACCTTCACAGAGCTCAAGCTTGGCCACAGGGAGTAGGGGCAGGCTGGGTGAAAGAGCTGACTCAACCCAGGAGGGCACACATATGGCCTAGCATTGTAGCATCCCACAGGGAGAGCCAGGACATAGATCACCCAGCAACATCTCAGGCTTTTCAAATCAATCTGATCCTATGAGCTATATTATGAAAGTACAACCTGTCTACTTATTAGATAAGGAAATTGAGACACAAAGCTCAGAAGGTTCATTATAAAGTCCTATCAGGGCTGGAGAGATGGCTTAGCACTTAAGGCATTGGCCTGCAAAGCCAAAGGATCCCAGTTAGATTCTACATGACCCATGTAAGCCAGATGCACAAGAGGGCACATGTATCTGGAGTTCATTTGCAGTGGCTGGAGGCCCTGGAGTGCCCATTCTCTCCATCTCTCTCGGTCTCTCTCTCTCCCTCTTTCTCCCTATCAAAAAACAAATTAATTAATTAACTATATTTTAAAAAGAAATAAGTAAAGAATAAAGTCCTATCAAACTGACCATTCACTGTTTACCAAAATACTCTCGGTGCTAACTTTCCACCATAGTCCCAAGCTCTTCTTCAGTGCCTAGGAATCTGCTAGTTCAGAGAGGCTGAGCCTAGTCTGCAATTGCACAGCAACCTGGGGTCACTGAGGGAGTCTTGCTGGGTCTTCCTGGATCTACAACTTCAAACGGCTCTTCAGTGCTTGAATGACTTTAGCATAAGGAAATTAACTTCTTTGTGGAGGTACACACAGTCCATAAAGTGCTTCTACAGGCTCTACCCAGTTGGTCCTTGCAGATTAAGTTCTATTATTGTTGGTATAGTCACTGCTGATACTGTCTTGAGGGAGGAGAGCATCCTGAGTCCCTGAGACAGGGAAGGGGAGGCCACGTACATCAACTGACCGCCTCAAAGACCAGGCACCCAACTCACCGCTACCGACCTACTTTCACAAAATACCTCTCTCAAGAGGTCCAAAATTCTGAAAGCTGAATTTTGAGCAAAGCTGGAATAATGCCAGCTGGCATAGGACCAGGTCAATCAAAGTGAGGGGCTTGAAAAGCCAAAAGAGGCGGCCAAGAGCCATCTTTTCCTTAGAACACACTCTTAGCCAAATATAGACATACTCACCACTGCACACACACACACACACACACACACACACACACACACACACATCCAGCATGTGCTTGTCCCAGAAAGGTGGAAAGGCTCTTGACTCTGCTGTCTCTTTCTGTTCTTGGGGACTTGAGCCCAATGGGGTGGATGTGAGAGAAAGACCAGAGAGTGTGGGATAAGAGGAAGGACAACTAGTGCCATTTCATTGTAGACTTTCCTAGGAAAGCATGGAGTATATAAATTACATACTATTTGGTCACATGACCATGATAACCCCTCAGGAATCTCTAGGTGTTAGCTCCTTGGAGCTCTACTCCCATGTACTTAGGCCATACCAATGCTTCTAGTCTCTGAATAATGGGCAATAATGGGCCATAAAGGAGATTCCCCTCTAGAGCTTATGGTATATAGTTATCCAGCCCTTGACTGTACCCTCCTCATAACTAAGCTCCCAACATGTAGGCGGGGTGATGCAGCACTGGCTGTCCTCACTGACCTTCACATTCTGAGACATAAGGAAAATGACTTACATAGCGTCCCTGTCCAAAACCCTCTCCCACCAGCTTGTGTCAGGTATTAGAAACCCCACCATCACCACTCCCCACTGGGGTGTCATTGTCCCTACCTCCCTGGAGCTGTGTGGTAATTCATGGGAAGGAGCTGAAGAGGAAAACTGGAGTAAGAAGGGGGGAGGGAAAAGGCCTTCCCTGTGTCTATTACTGCCTTTTGTAGGTGGAACTTGGTGGAGTGGAAGGGTGTGGAGGTTTTGTCACCAGAAAAGAATCGATTGTCTCCATCCCTGAGCAGACTAGCTCTGCTAGGCAGTTCCTTCAGGAGGTGACATATTCCAGTGACTGCATGTGGACTTTGGAAACAAAGGACCCTGGTTTTGAACTCATCCTTCAAGTTTCCTGAGCCTCAGTTAATTTTACTGAAACATGGAGATGATAATACTTCAATATAGAGTTCAATAGGGATTAACTAAGATAATCAAGGTAAAGTACTTGGCATGTGATTGGAACATATAATGTGCTCAATAAGGAGTGGCTATTGCTAAGGCCCCAAATGATGTCATTCAGAAGAGGTGGAGCACACGGTTCATAACAAGGATAGTAGCTAACAGCTATGAAGTGTTTATGATGTTCCACGTTCTTCCAAGGATTTGACACATAGTAACTTAGCTCCAAGTCCATGGTGTTTTTGCTGTTGTTTCTGAGAGTTTACAAGTGGAGAAGGTGAAGCTCTGAGAGCGTTAGAACATTTGCCCAACTATAGATACTAGAACACTTAGAAATCTAAAAAGAATGGAATCTGGACACATGCTATGACATACAGATGGGCCTTGAGACATTGTGCTAAGAGAAATAAGCCGGTTACCAAAATGCTAGTGAATGTTTTTCTGTCAGGAGCCGAGAGTGGTCACGTCACATTTGTAGAGACAAAGTAAGAGAGTGGTTGTGCAGAACTGGAGGAGGCAGAATAGGAAATTGTTATATACGTGAATACAGAGGTCCAGTTCTACAAGATGAAAAAGCTTTGTGCACAACTGTGTCACTACAGTGCAAATGTACTTCACACGACCCTTCTCCATGCTTGAAAATGGTATACTGGTAAATTTCTGTCATGTATATTTTGTCTTCATTTTTACAAAGACATTTATTCCTTTAATTGAATAAAATCCAATTGTGATCTGGGCCTGGGGACACAGGTCTATAATCCTAGTTACTGAAGCAAGAGGATTTCAAGTTCAAGACCAGCCCAAGGAAACTCAGCAAGACCTTGTTTCAAAAAGTAAAGTATAGGGCTGGAGAGATGGCTTAGAGGTTAAGGCGCCTGCCTCCTAAGCCTAAGAACCCAGTTCCAATCTCAAGGTCCCACGTTTAGCCAGATGCAAACTGACGCAAGGGCGCAATGCAGCACTTGCCAACAAGGGGGTGCACACATCTGGATTTTGTTCACAGCAGCTGAGAGACTGCTGGCGTGCTCATTCTCTATCTGCCTCCCTCTCTCTCTGTCTCTCTCTCTCTGTGTCTCTCTCTAAAAATAAAAAAATAAAATTTTAAAAGTAAAGTGAAAAATGGACTAGGGATGTAGGTCACTGGTAGAGTGCTTGCCACCACTGTGAGGCCCTCAATTAAGTCCCATTTACAACAAAAAAAAAAGAAGAAGGGAAGGAGGATATTTTAATGTATTTAGCTATATGGCTATGGGTGAATATGGTTGAGACTTAGCAATGTGGCTCAGTGGCAGAGTGCTTACTTAGCATGCACAAGGCTCTAGGTTCAATATCAAACATTACTAAAACGTGGGGGGGAGGAATCTAGGTTATTATGTATGTTATTTTTCCACATCTAAATTATTTTCTATAATGAACACATAGTTTGTCGTAAAACAGTCATAGAAATGAAAGATTTAAAAAAATTGTATTTTACATAATGTTAGGAGCTCTTACAGTATGAGTATTTGTGTGACCCCAAATTAATAAACTAATAAAAATCGATCTAGGGCTGGAGAGATGGCTTAGCTGTTAAGGTGCCTGCCTGCAAAGCCTAAGAACGCCCATTCGATTCTCCAGTTCCCACATTTAGCCAGATGCAAAAGTGATGCAAGCACACAATGTCACACTTGCCCACAAGGGGGCGCACGCATCTGGAGTTTGTTCACAGCAGCTGAGAGGCACTGGCGCACCCATTCTCTATCTGTTTCTCTTTGTGTGTCTCTCTCAAATTAAAAGAACATTGATCTAATTGTCAATTTGATAATGTTAGGAGGTAAATAGGCCATGAAGGCAGATCACTCATGAATGGGATTGGTGCCCTTATAAAAAGGAGCCCAGGGCTGAGGTGTAGCTCAGTGATCGAGCATTTGTCTAGCATGCATGAGGCCCTGGGTTCCATCCTCAGGACCAAACAAAGAGAGCAGGAGACCCAGAAGTGCTCTCTCACCACTGTGGAAGGGGTACTGGGAAGTAATAAGGGGTACAGGAAGTAGGCCCCACCAATTCCAGCTCTACCAGCACCTTGGACTTGCTGACCTCTAGAACTGTGAGCAGCAGCTGAGTTGTGGAAGCCACTGTCTCCGTTATTCTATTACACAGCCTGTGGGGATTGGTTCTCCAGCCTGAATTGCCTGTCTCGGATGGGTTTAGGACAGCTAATGCCACCCCATAGGCTGAGAGCTGGAAGAATGATTTTAGAGGAAGAAAGAATTAACAAGAAGAAGGTAGGGCAGAGGGCAGCTGTCAATCAGAAGCTGGGTTCTGGAGAGGAGGAAAGCAGAACCATACTCTTGCAGACACCATATGTGAGCTGTGCACTGGAGGAACAGACCTCAGAGGGGAGGTCAGACCCAGAAGCCCAGGGCAGCAGTTGGAGCAGGATTCATGGCCAAGGTCTGATTAGAACCAGGGAGCAGGCACAGGAAGGGGACGGGGAAGGGAGCTGTGGGAGGAGATAATGAGCCACAGTGGGCCTTCTTCTGAAGCAGACTATCACAACCCTGTGACCTCGGGAAGGAGGGGTCAAGCAAGGAAAGGGCATCTTTTATCCGCCAGGCTCCTGTGTCCCTGCACATCCAACATCCACAGGTGATCTCTAAACCCATGCATACAGGTGGGAGAATGGTTGTGTGTTGCCTGACGACACACGAGAGGAGGTGGTGCCCTTTTGTGATAACTGGACACTCGTTACAATCCACTGGCATGAGCCTAGCCAGGGCTAGTCCAGATAGGCATCTTCGTCTCTCAGGCACAGTCACACCTGGCTGACATGGGGACCAGGAGAAGCAGATCTACCATCTGAGCATTCACTGGGGCATTGCTTCTGGCAGCATGGGAAGCACAGGCGAGCTCCAGGCTAAGCAAGAAGTCCATGGCGGGCTCAGTGTCTGGTTTCTCCAGCAGCCCCTGGTGGCCCTACAGAGTAGAATCACAGGACCCAGGGGGTGGCATGGCTCAACTGCTCAGAACTACATGATATTAGAAACGTCCTAGTGTCGGGTTTTAGTTACCTCCCCTGTAAGGTAGGGAATCTTTTTGGATTATCATGAGGGTTAAATAATATTGTGATATAAGTGACCAGACATCATGTCTGATACCTCTAGTAGGTATTCAAATAAATGAAAGAACCGTCTTCAGTAGACGGCTTCTTCTCATTTGCACTTCCAGCTTTTCCTCCATTTCCCACTGAAATAGAGGGCTGTGAGCAGAGTCACTAGCATGCAAGGACTTGGAAAGATACACAATGAAAATAACATAATTATGTCCAGTGAGGATGGCTCAGGTAAGGCCTCACATGCTTTGTCCTGAATTGAGAGAAATAGCTTTGTGGATAAAGAGAAGACTAGGGAGGCAGGAGGATGGACAGCATGACCTCCTGTTTTGATATGTTTCAAGCAGCACTTTCATCTGCGGCTGCCTCTCACCCCCAACTCTGGCCCCACCATACAGGAGCTCTATTCTACCCACAGGAGCCCTGGGAGAATTGGCATTGCCACTCCATCCTCCTGTTAGCTGGAAATACAAAATAAACAAGTGAAAGGCTCCTGAAACTGTGTCTTTGAAGTTTAAAACAATATAGTGCAGGCCCTTCAACTGCCCAGAAATGGAGTCCCCCACCCCTCCCACTCCTGCCTCTATCTTCGGAGCACATTACGATTCCTCTCTCAGGGATACTGTGGAGGCAGGATGGCAAAGCCAGAGATGTGATAACGGACAGCAAGACCCCTGGGCAGGAACTTCTGATAGCCTATACACTGAGAAAGGCTCACAGAGAGAACAGGGGAAGCAGGCGCCCTTCCACCAGCCAGAACCCAGCTAATTGCCACCGGGGAGAAGGGCAGAGTTCACACAAGTAACAGGTGTGTCTTGTCTTAATGAAGACTGACTTGTTTGCCCAGAGCTGTCGGCAGAGGTAAAGCAAGCAGGAGCATGGATGGGGGCTGCTTGGCTCCATGCTGGACTCCGCCAAATTAGACGAGCTGGCTTTGTCCACTTCACAACCCACCCTGGGGTTGGTCATGTGGGAAGAGAGGGAGATAAATGGCGTTCCCCGATCCCTGCTCACCTGAGAGAATGGCACAGGCCTTGATTACTGGCAGGTGATGTATTCACACTTGGCAAGGTATCTCTGGCCTTGCTACTGGCCAGGAAATTCAATTAGGGGACAGCAGGGACCATGATGGGGCAAAGAGGGGGAAAGCCTGGCAAGGAGTGACCTAGTGTGCTATGGGAAAGGAGATGTGGAGTGAGATTGCTGGGACACTCACAGTTCTGCAAGCAATTCCACAACAAGGGTTTATTAATTGTCTATTATCTGTGTGGCATTGTGTCCAGCACTGGGGACAGGGGAAAAATAAACACTGTCCCTGCCCTAAAGCTGGCAGGGGAGGCTGCCATGTAGACAGACAATTATAAGACAATGAAACCATGTAGCAGACACCTGTGCTGTGTGTCCTGGGAGCAGAGAAAAAAGAGAAAGGTGGAGAATAAATCCAGAACAGCCATGTCGAGAACAGGAGATAGTTCCGAGCATGAACTCAAATCCACCTGTTGTTATAATTTGAACATGATATGAAGTGTCCCTCATAGGCCCTGGTTGCCAGCTGATGAGCTTGAGGGAAGGGACTGGCTCCTAAAAGTTCTGACCTCATCAATAAATGAATTCCTTGATGGATAATTGAGAAATAATGAGGAGTTGGAGGTGAGGCCTCGTTGAAGAAAGTAGATCATTCCAGGATCACTCTTTGGGCTGTATCTTTCTTTGGTCTCTCCCAGCATACCCTCCTTCCTGCTTCCTGCTTGCAATCATGGAGACATCTCTCCTCTGCCACATTCACCATGTTGTCCTGCTCACGTTCATGGGGCTCCCATGACTGAATCCCCTGAAACCACAAGCCACAATAAATGATTCCTCACTGGGTACTTGATCACAGTGACACAAAAGTAATTAATACACCTACTGGGCACTGCTGGGGAAGGAGGAGTTTAAGGGAGATATTCCAAGAAGAGAAGATAGCCGGGCGTGGTGGCGCACGCCTTTAATCCCAGCACTCGGGAGGCAGAGGTAGGAGAATTGCAGTGAGGAGATGAGATTCATAGTTAATTCCAGGTCAGCCTGGACCAGAGTGAGACCCTACCTCGAAAAACCAAAAAAAAAAAAAAAAGAAGAGAAGATAGCCAAAGAGATGAGTGGGCCTGGCATGTTCCAGGCAGAGTGGATTGTAACCACAGGAGACAGAGGGAGGAGGCTCCAATATCTACTGCAATTAGTGCATGAAGAAAATTCTGGCACCCCCGAAGGGCCACCAGCAATTCCTTTGAAGCGATGCAGGGTGCTTGCTCCCTCCTCTCCCAGGGAATCATGGTTTCTCTCCCCGGACCTCCCAGCATCAGCAATAATAACTGGAGCTTACAGGGGCTGTTCACTCTTCCTCAACTGACTTTGAACACCTTTCCCAGCATCTTCCCTTTGCAGCATCACGTCCTCAGCTAAGAGGCAGAAAAAACCAGGCTGGGGATATGGCTCAGTGGTGCACTATTTGTCCAGAATATGTGAGGCTGTAGATGCTCAGAACCACAAAGAAAGAAAAAGAGGAAGAAAGAATTATGTCAGATCAAGGCATAACAGATGGAAGCACAAAAGCACAGGAAGATGAGGGGCTTGTCCGAAGAAGCTCAAGGTCTCTGTAGTGGGCCCAACTGCCATGTCCCACTCCTGACCCATCATGCCATAGTCCAGGTTGAGCTGATGGGAATCACTCATCTTTGAAGAGCTTGCCACGAGAGTAGGAAATGGCTATCAGTTTCCCATGGTTAAGTAGCTACCGCATCACACAGCTAGTGAAAGACAGAATTGATGTTCAAAGCTCTGTGTCCTTGACCGGGTCGCCTGTGTTCTGCTTATCATCACTTCTTAGAACAGAGAGAGTTCGAGGCAAGACTGAGGATAGGAACCAGTGGAGATGCATCACATTGATCCATTGCCAAGAACTTGGATCTCCGTTAATCCCACCTTCTTCTGATTTACTGGTTAGCAACAAGGAGATAGGGGAGGACGTGCAGCTTTGTTAGTTTTGTGTTGTGATTTTTTTTTTAAGCTCTGAGATGTCCCAAAATGTTTACTTTGTAAATTTGTTCAGCGGGAAGTAGGTAAACAAGCATTCAGGATGTGAACAACCTCATCCAGCCAGAACACTTGGCAGGTTTGCAGAGGTGGATGTAAAAATACCACAAACCGCATCAGAGCAACGAGACCTCCCAAAGCAGGAAGCACTGCCTCAGCATGGAACTCAAATCCCTGGGAAAACAGCGCAGACTTAGAGGAGGGGCAGGTTCCAGGCTGCCCAGCTATCTCTCATGGGGGACAGGTGGGGTGCCTCATCATAGGAAGACAAGGCTGTACAGGTCTGAACACATCCATTTTAAGCCTCTCTGCGTGTCATGAAATACCAGCTCCATGGGTGAGCCTTTCACATGGCAACCAGCCCTGTGTTCCAGCTCAGTTGGCAGAGCATTAACAGGGTCCGGCTCCATCAAATGTCCCATTGTAGATGCAGCATGGGCGGTTATGGGTAGAAAATCCTCCCTGGGGAAGGAGTCTTGTGCTCTGCCCAATGGCCCAGTGGGAAGCTTGGGAGCTAGAGATGCCTCATCACAGGACACATCCAAGGAGACAGTGGATGAGCACAGCATTGGCCAGAGCACTCGCTGGGAGCACAGACTGGAGGTACACCGGTCTACAGTAGATTTCTGACTTTACTGTTTACAGGCTGGCCATTTCTAATCTAAACATCTGCAGTGCTTCAAAATCTGAACATTTCTTAGCAGCGACATGACATAAGTGGAAAATTCCACCCTTGACCACACTTGACAGGTTCCAGTCAAAAACATAGGCCCACAATGCACAATTGTATGAAACTATGCACAGTCTGTGTCTAGAGAAGGAATGGGAAATATAGAAGACTTGCATGTTCAGACTTGAGCCCTAGCTCCAAGATATTCATATGAAAATGTTCTAAAATCTGGCGGGAAAAAAAATCCAAAATCTGAGACACTGCCAGTTCTAAGCATTCTGGATAAGGGAGACATCAGTACTGGCTCAGTTTTCTTTAGTCTCAGTTTACCTACCAGAAATGAGGAGAGCAGGCTGGAGGGACTTCTCAGTGGATGAAGCACTTGCTGTACAAGAATGAGGACCACTGCTGGACACCAGAACTTATGTAAATGCTAGGTGGGTGTGACAACTACCTCTTTTCCCAGAATGTAGGAGATGCAGACAGGGAATCCTGAGGCAAGCTGGCTTGTTAGACTAGATGAATGGTAAGCGTTGGGTTCAATCTCAGTAAAATAGAGAGGGATTGAGGAACGTACCCAATATCAACTTCTGGCCTCTACACACACATGCACACATATACACACATACCTATAAGTGCAAAATAAAAAGAAATGAAAAGGGCTGGAGTGATGGCTTAGCGGTTAAGGCACTTGCCTGCAAAACCTAAGGATCCATGTTTGATCTCTCTTCAGATCCCACATAAGCCAGACACACAAAGGGGACACAAGGCAAGGATGCACATGCACACTAGGTGGCACACATGTCTGGAATTCAACTGCAGTGGCAGAGGCCCTGGCGCACCACTTCTGTCTCTGTCTCTAAAAGAAAAAAGAAAAAGAAGTGAAAGGAGGGGAGTAATGTTACCTAGCTCACAGGGCTGTATGGAGGAGAAGATAATGCATGAGAAAAGCAAAGTGCACCATAAATTATATTGGGAGTGATAAGGGTGAAGGCAGAGGAGATGGCAGTGGTGAGGACAGAGAAGAGGAGAGGAAGCGTTCTGTGCTTGGAGGAAGTAAGTGAAGAGTGGTCTCAGTCAGTAACTATAGAACATAGCATCTTCCTAGCCCAGCTTCTGTTCCAAGCCCTAAATAGAAAACACTGTAAGAAGTTATCTCCCAATAAAACCCATGCAACACTCCCATCCTGGTCATGAATCAGACACTGTCAGCCATCTCTAACCCTGCTAATGTTTTTGAACTTGTGGCCACTAGGGTGGAGCTCAGCCATTTGGAGCACCGCTTAATTACTAGCATGTTGCAAACTACTGCCTAATGGTGGTGAAGGTGAAGACCCCAAAAAGATCTCCTGGTGCCTCACAGTTGGACAGAATGGATCCTCCTAAGTCCTCCCCTCTGCCCTCATCGAAGTATCAAGCCCCCACCCCAGGGGAGAAATTCTGCCATTCGTTTGCTGTAAAGTGACTTCTGCTGAAGTGTGTGTTTTTGAAGTGGAAAATTGAAAGTGCACAATTCATTCCAAAGAAAACTGTTAGTTCACAGCTGAGAAATCACTTTTCCATTGGTCTAAAAGGGTTGCTTCTGGGGCTTAAGGGGGCATGCATGGAACACTGCTTTCTCCCTCCCCAGATGCAGCATCATTTCAGCGATAGGCCAAGAACCAGAAAAAATGGAGATTAAAACATGCCCTTTAATTACTGGTTCTCATCTGAACAAAACAAATGGGTCTCCTACCCCTGAACTTTGGGCTTCCCCAGGAGGGGCTGTGCTGACCTTGCCATATGGTTGCCTGCAGAGACTGTGTGTCCTCTGAAGGCAGCACACCCCAAAAGAGAGAGAGAAGGAAGAAGGGAATGGGTGACAGTTTCAAGTAACAAATTGCTCATTATAGGAAGAAGAAGAAGAAGGAGGAGGAGGAGGAAAAAGCAGAGATGGGTCAATGAGTGTGCCTTCAAGGAAACCCCTTTTAAGGAAACCAGAAGAGGAGGGTGTATTGTTACTCTTCCTCTTGATGTCACCAAATACCTGCCAAGAAGTAACCCAAGGGGAAAAGATTTGTTTGGGTTCATGGTTTAATGGTATGGTAATACCATCACCGCAGAGGAGGCAATGGCGGCACAGTCTGAGGCTGCTTGTTCACATCTCAGCATTCCAGGAAGCAGAAAGCGGGGGTGGGGGCGATTCTGGCACATGTAATGCTTTCTCTTTGTACTTAGTGTGGGCCCCCAATCTGCTGGAGAGCACCATACATGTTCAGGATGGGTCGTCCCTTTTTAGTTGATTCTTTCTGCAAATAGCCTCGCTGAAATGAGTCTGTCTCCTAGGTAATTCTCAGTTGACAATTACAATTAGATGTCATATAGGGGATGAGCAGTCTCCAGATTTTGTTTTTGCTTTTGCTTTTTTTTTTTTTAACCAACTGAGCTTAAGTTTTAGGCCCTCGCCAACCAGTAGTGTGGTCAGCTGTTCCAAGGGAGGAAGGAGCCAGCATCTGAGCTGTTCTGCTTCACTGACAGGCTGCTACCAGCACCAACCTCCCTGATCCTGTCTGTATCTTTCTGGGACCATCATAACACATGGTTGATTTTGTTCCCATAAAGCTCTCTGCAATGGGCCATAACAATGCATTAATGAAATCAACTTCAAAGCTATGCTGTGCCCAAGGCTGAAAGTTCAGAGCCCATTCTATTTCCAATCCAAATTTATGTCCAGCCACATGGCCCAATAAACTCATCAGAGGTTCTGTAATGAGATTTAATAGCAGCGTGAAGATACTTCAATAATAACATGCATAAAGAGCTAATAAAAATGCATGAAGATTCTTCAATAATAAATGCCAAAATAAGATGCCCCCAATTTGTATATAAACTCGTCCCATTATCAAATTCCTAGGGAAAACTTAGAGATTAAAATCCCAAAGAGATTAAAGTCCAAAATCAAAGTGTCCCCTGTGAATTAAAGTCCCAAGAAAGCTCAAATTTTCCAAGCTAAATTCAGGTTCAAAGAAATGAAACTCATTTCTAGACTCTCCCTTTGCTAGTCCCCGTCAGAGGCATTCTCAGCATCTGGGGAGAGTGAAGTCTTCTTGAGTGACTGTATTCTGAGCCATCTTTTGTTGAAGTGCACATGCGTCCTCCCTCAGAGCCTCACAAATGAAATGGTTCAACTCCAAGTCTCTCATGCAGTCACTTTTTGAAGAACCCAAAGAATTAATAGGACATTTAAGATTATCAAAGCTTGTTTCCACACCAGTGAAATTTAGAAAGCAAGATGATCTGAAGCCCTCAGCACAGTTGTGCCAAGGAAAACTATGTTCCTAACACCACTGGTCTGCTTTGCCAAGGGCCATAGCAGCACATAATGGACCTGGGGAAGAAGAAAGCCTGGTCTTAGCCCAGTGCCACAGGATTCCCATCATGGCTGGCCGGAAGCCTGGGCACCTTGAACTTTATGTTCCAAGACACAAGGTTAATCATGACATTCATCTGAAGCATTCCTCTCTGTCCCTCCATCGAGAATGCCTAGTGCATCCCCACATGTTCACATGTCTCAATCTCTCCAGATAAAATGGGTGTTGACCTTCACTCACCTCCTCATCCAGGGCCCAGAACCTGAGATGGCTGGCTATTGCCCAAGTTAGCAGCCAGGCCAGGATGGAAATTTTAAAGGAAATATCCAGAAACTGTTTTCACAGCTTTAAAACCCTCACTCTCTTCAAGTGTATGAAAGAAGAAGGGTGTTGTGAATTGAGAGGAGGGTATTTGTGGAGAGAATTTCTTTGGCAGAGATGATCTGGGAGTTCTATCTACCTCTTTAAAGAGGAAGGATGGCTGTGCCCGTCCCTCAGCTCAAACCTGTTTGGGCTCTTCAATGAGACCACTTGGACAGAAGTGTCTATGACCTCCATAGTGGGGGGTGTCAGTAGCTGGAAAACTGTCTGAGTGACAGAGGAAGCAGCTAGGTACTCCGTTGTGGAGGAGAGTGGATCAGGTGGTACTTGAGTTGCTCTCTGAGAATCTGTTCTTGCACAAACCCGTGTTTGTATATGGTTTGCAAGATGGAGCTTGCAAACAAGAGAGCTGGAATGATCAGCCCTGTTCTTGGAGCCACATGCAAACAATGAGACCTCAACAAATGGAATCTGATTGTTCAAGCTCTGCACTGGTTTGGGAGAAGGGTCATAACTATGACTATACAAAGCTGGACTGTTGACTATTACTTAGCATTGGACATTCTAAATTTGAGTTGCTTTTAAATATGACATTAGGTGTCATTGAACTTTCTATTACCAAAAGAGTTCATTAAAGTCATGGGTCTGTTCAAGTACGTGTATCCAGAGAAAGAAGAACATTCCTGCTTGAGTGTGTCTGTTTAGATAGTGGGAAACCAAGGAAAGTCACTTTGGGACTTTACCTCACCCATCAAGTTTGCTCAAAGAACTGCTTCCAGTCCCACAGCTCATGACCTGTGCCTCTCCTGTGGTATCTTCTCCACCAACCTCACAGTGAGACTGTTTATGTGAACCTGTCATCACTGGACAGTAGACAAGTATCTTCTTTATTTACTTCTTACAGCTTCTGAGTGTTGGAGATGTGATCGGTATTCAGTAAACTTTTGAGGATAAAAGAGAGGAAGGGAAGGAGAAAAACAGGAGAAAGAGAAAGAAGGACAATTAGGCCAAGAAGGAAGAAGAGGAAGGGAGGGAGAAAAGGAAGGAAGGAAGGAAAGAAGGAAGGAAGGAAGGAAGGAAGGAAGGAAGGAAGGAAGGAAGGAAGGAAGGAAGAAAATGAAAGAAGTTAAAGCCATGAGACTCTTGTGCAACAAAACTCCAGTCGCTAACGGAGCCAGAGAAGTGAGGCTAGAGACTTTCAAAGGCAGCCTGCCCACACTCTGTGATGTGGTCCTGACCTTTGAACCCTTTGCCACGCTTTGGTTCAAACCTGTGCACAGACACCCACTGCTGACTGTAAGTCACTTGCATCCCAAAAGGAGGAGCACTGCCAGGCTAGTGGAAAGATACCTGGGTCCTGGGGCATGCAGAGGTCCAGTCCAAAGCCTGGGTGTGCTGCTGGAGCTCGTCAGTGCTCGTCCAGGCAGTGCAGATGGCAGTGTCTCCCTCCCTGAGCTCTGGGGGTTGTTATGAAGAGCATGTGGCAAGGGCAGCCTTCAAGCATGAATGCCAGGGGCTGGCATGTGCCCAATGCTTCTGAAAGGCTGTCATAGCCCAAAGTGGCTAGGCTTGTCCTCCTGGCCTTGGGGGCTCCTCTCCAAGGCTCAGATCATGACACCACGATGAAGACAGCTTGGATGCAGCCAGCTTTCTTCCCCTCACTGGGTGAGTCTTCTCCATTCCCAGTCTGCTCTTCTGAGGAGAGAAAGATCATTTGTTTCTACAACAGGAAGTTGAACTTTCCATGTCCTCCACCTTTATAACTCCATTCTTTCCTCTCCTGGGCTCTTTGCCTCCATATGCCCTTCCATGAGATGAGTTCAGAGTGGATCAGTTATGAAGGTACATCAAATTATTTTACAAATCTGTAGTCTGAGGAAAGACAGAGAGACCAAGACAGAGAGAGAAGGAGATGAGAGAAAGAGGGAGGAGAGGAGTGGAAGGAGAAAAAGGAAAGAAGGGCAAGGAAAAATGTGAAAGACGAAAGGACAGGGGAGAAGAAAAAGGAAGAGGAAGAGCTGGAGAGTTGACTTAGTGGTTAAAGTGCTTGTCTACAAAGCCAAAGGACCCAGGTTCAATTCCCCAGGACCCACATAAGCCAGATGTGTAAAGCGGCACATGCATTTAGAGTTCATTTGCAGAAGCTGAAGGCCCTGACACACATTCTCTCTCTCTCTCTCTCTTAAATCAATCAATCAATCAATCAATCAATAAATGAAAATTTAAAACCAACACCTAAAGAAAAGGAAGAAGTAGTTTTGCTATCTCGGTATACTTTAATTACATAAATAATACAAGCCCATTGGAAAAAATCAAATAATTAATAGATATGTTTTTATTTTATTTATTTAATTAATTAATTAATTAATTAATTTGAGAGCAACAGACAGACAGAGAAAGAGACAGACAGAGAGAGAGAGAATGGGTGCACCAGGGCCTCTAACCACTGCAAATGAACTCCAGATGCATACAGCACCTTGTGCATCTAGCCTACGTGGGTCCTGAGGAATTGAGCCTTGAACTGGGGTCCTTAGGCTTCACAGGCAAGCACTTAACTGCTAAACCATCTCTCCAGGCCAATAGATATGTTTTAAGTGATTCTTCTCACCTTTTCTTTCCTCTCCTTTGTGAAGTGGGTTTGGTGATGACCCTGAAATCTCATGAACCTAGTGTATTTATTTTACCCTCATCCTTCACACATCCTCTGCTTCTCTCATCTAATCTTACCCTCTGCTATGGCTCTCACACACACACACACACACACACACACACACACACACACACACACAGAACACATCACTTTCTCATCTTTCCCAGGTGCATGTATTTCATCCTTCATATAGGCAAAGTCCAGCAACATCTCAATTCTAATTAGTTTAGTCTCCATAACCCATTCAAACTGCCCTGAACTTTGGGGAATCTTAAAATAATCATAGTAAAAAGCTCTTGGTAACCACACCTCCCTCATGAACCTTTCCCAAAGTGGAGCCTTCATCCTTTTGCAGGTACCTTTGGAAGGTTGCAGAAGGGCCTGGAGAAGGTGCTAACGTGTGCCTAACATCAGTGAAATATGCCTGAACATTTCCAGAGCTGAGCAAACCGTATGTCTTCATAATTTGATTGTGTCCTGGTCCCAGAGGTACCCCTGGCTCTATTGAATGCCGAAGGAGTTATTTAGAATCATAAATAATATTATCAGAGAGGGTCCGCTGGGTAAACAGAGTCAGTGTGTAAATTGTCAGAGTGTGATATTGATTGTTCTTCACTGACTAATGAATTATTCTGTTTAAGAGCCCAGAGAAATAGTGCCTAGCATTTCAAGGCAATGGGGTCTTTGAAGAATTTTCTTGAAGAGCGGCTGTGTCTAGTGATGTTGGCTGCTATAGCCAAAGGAGAGAACTTTACCAGCCACTACACAGTGAGGGGAGAGTCACGGGTAATTCCATGGAGCAGGGACCCCATCAGGAGCCGTTGGATCAAGAGAGGGCAATGAATGAAAGCAAGCCCAATCAAGTCCAGCTCCCGGCAGCGGCAGGTTTTATATCTGGTCTTCATGAAGCCCACAGGCTGCAGACCTAAAACAGAAGACACCCCAAATATGGATTCTGGAGTGTGGGTTTATTAACATATGATTTTGCATGTGATCTGTGCGTTTTTCCTTTCTGGCTCTAATTTTACTGCTAGAGCGACCTGCTAGAGGTCAGCTGGGCCCGTTGTGGTTAATGCAAGAATCATGGAGCAAGTTACAAAAGGTGTGTTTTAGCAAGTCTCGGTGCCTGCCTTTCATCTTGAGACGCCCCTGCTATAAGCCTATGTCCTGGCTCCTCTCCTTACTATGCTCCTAACCTGCCTGCTGCCCACTAGTTCTTGGCCCTTTGTTCACCAGGCTTGGCTTGGCTATAGAATATCTCGTCCCCACCCCTCACAATACACACCTAACTGTTGGACTGTCCATCTTTTTTCTTATTGATTTTTTTCTGATTACTTTGTGTTCTGGATACTAATCATTTCCTGAACCTGCTTGTTGCAAGTATGTTTCCTCCCATCTGTGATTTGCCTTTTTAGTTTCTTTTTGCCATTGTTTTGGTGACCATACATTCTTAAGTTCAATGGAGTTAAGTGTATCAGGTTATGAATTTATTATTAATGTCTTTTGTGCTCTGTTTGAGAAAGCTTCCACAGCTCACAGTCACAAAGATAAGCTCCATTATTTACTTTTTAAAGGATTTATGGTTTGGCCTTTCATACCGAGGTCTTCATTTTATCCAAAGTTATTTTTATAATATATGTGCTACAATCCAGTTTCTGATTGGATTCCCCACACACACTTGATCCCTATGAATACAGGCAATTGTCCCAACTTCAATGTTAAGGTGTTCTACATCTCCCTGGTGATCTTCAATGCCATCCGTCTCGTCCTAAGTTTTCGTATGTGAGTGGACCTCTTGTGAGTGGTCTATTTTGAGTCGGTGGTCAGCTGATCTTCCCTGTGCTGGTATCATAGTATTTTAATATCCACATGAGAATCTCCTCCTTCCACTCACCAGCTCCTCCTCAATAACTCTCTGATCCAACATCATCCTCAAAATACAGCCCACCCTGAATGACTCCCAATCCTCTATTCACCACCTTTTCCCCATTCTCTCCTTTAATGTCACACCTTAGTCATTTACTTATAATTTATCCCATGGTATCATGCACATATATCACTATGTCTCACACGCAATCTCTGAAAATAGCAATAATTCTGTGACTTCTTTTTGCCCAGCTACATACTCCCACCCCAACCCTAACACCTCACAAATACCAGGTTCCCAGTAAACCAAATCAGTACAGTTAAAAATATCCAAAGGTCATCTTCAGCTTCTCTCTTCAAATATCAATGCACTCAACCATTTTGGGAAAAGCAACAATTTCCGTCCTTTTGGATATGCTATACTTTAACCACATGTGATTTATTTGTCTGGCCTATCTAAGCAAACTTGGTGGAGTTGACAAGACTGAAGAAACATTGTGGGGGGCAGGGTGGTGATGGAAGCCACTTACCTGGCTTTCCCATTGAAACCCAAGAGGCTCAGAGTCATTGCTGCAAAGCAAACATCCACAAGCTTGGATGTGGGTCCATCCTACAACCCAGGGGAGCAAAGCTTGAAATCCTTTGCCAAACAACAGAAGATCCTTTGGAGACTCTCGTGCCACCAATTAACAAAGCCACTCAGATCTACCTAGTCACATCTTCACGTTAGCCTGCAAAGGAGACTACGAGAAAAGGAGATCCTAGCAACCTGGAGTAAAACTGACACCTTAACTTCCTGCAAAGGCCTTTAAGTGCAGAAACCTTCCTTCCTCCCTCCAGCTAATGCGGGAAGTGCTGCAATACAGGTTCCAACCAGGTGAGGGAAGTAGAGATTTGTTCCACTGTGCAGTGGTCAAGGAAAGGAAGGGGGAAGCAGAAGGAATGGAGAAGGTACTTGGTGGTTGAGAAAGGACTTGGCTCATCTTGTCAGTCACTCAATACTTTCAAAGGACACACTATATATCGGAGTTTCTATGGAGTTTTTCAAACTCACTCTCACAGCATCGGGCTTCTTGATGTTCTTTTAAATGCTCCCTCCTCCTTGGTTCCCTTGGTATCCAGAAAGCTAGAGCACAGCTAAAGTCTCTGGCCTCAAAGAGCAAAACTGGAAACAAGCAGGGGCAGTCCTGCATGGTGGCTCCACCAGAGTAGCAGTGGTTAGAAACAAATTGCCTGGCCCCAAGTCATCTGCCTTGGTTTTCTGAGTTCAATCTTTTTTTTAAGTTAATTCAGAGCAAAAGATGGTTACTTAAATCCAGATATTTTATCTTAATGTGGGTAATTCCCATAATATCATACATTAAGATGTCTGATTTCAGCTGCCACCCAACAGGCGGCACGGATGTCGTTTCAGATCTGTTTTATCGCTGCATGTACATATGTTTCTATTTCGTTTATGGCACATGAGAGGCTGTCACCAAATTGGTCTCACAGTCAATGTGTGGAAATAGGAGCATTTAGACAGTTCCTGACCTTTACGTAAAGTAGGGACTCTGTGCAATGTGTGCACACGTGCATGTGTGTGCATGTTCTATGTGCGTGTGTGTGTTTCTAATTGGAGGCAAGACAGAAGATAAGATTTCCACCCTACACTGAAGATGCATGGAGTTCATCTACCCTTACAGCAACTACAGAAGACAGACCTTAAGGAACCAATGGCCCATGGCATCTCAAAAGCCCCAAAGAGGGTATCCCAGTGTCTCTCAGCTGAGCCCAGTTCATCAACGGTGAGAAGTTAAAGTACAAAGAGGGCACTTTCTATTCCCAGTCTTCGCCACCCCACCTAGCCATCTCAGCCAAATTAGCCACGCTCCATGGGGCTGTTTGTTTGGGACTGATTGTGCTGCCTCTGCTCTGTTGCTCACCAAGATAGGCTGGGACGCTGCCAAGCGATTTAAGCGATCGTGGTTAGCCTGTTACGTGAACCGCTTTCCTCTGGAATATTAAAAGTTTTACAGCCTCAAGCAGTGCACTTTGGCTTCTAGTAATTAATACTGATTTTGCCATAATATCTTATTTTTATGGGCATTATCTTGTTTTTCATGAGCTGAGAAAAATATCACTGCAGTTTATGAAATACATTGTAATATCTCGCTTCACACTCTCATATTTGTGTCATTATCTGGCCCCTGGAGCAGCTAATTTAGTCCACATGATACACAACAATATTTATTTTCCTACTGATAATTTGAGGGGTGCTCTTTCTACCATGGTGCACAGATGGGCCAGTCTAGCTTTGGTCACAAATACATCCTTCAGTCTTGACTCTCAGGCCATGTTTCCCGACTGCCTGACACCTAGCAAATCCAAACCTTTCATCCCCTTAACTTTGCAATCATACATTCTCATGATATCTTTTTAATGCAGCACAGTATATTTTTATAACTGTTTCCCCTCCAAAACCATAAGCTTTTGAGGAGACAAACTATCCTTTTATCCCCGTGGTTTGGTCCCTATTTTAGAGTCTAAGACATTGTATATGCTCAATAAGTATTTATTGACTGACTTAACATAACCTTGTCCAACATATTAAATAAGTTTATGCAGAGGACTTGGCACAGAGAAAACACCCAATATATATTCGTTGATATTATTATAATTAATATGAAGCCAAATTCTGCTTCCCTATAATTTGTACCAGTGGGTCCTTATTCAACCCCTAGGTTATAAGCCAGTTACTCTTATCATTGCTGCAATAAAAATACATGACAGAAACAACTTAATAGCAGAAGGGTTTACGTTTGTCTCATGGTGTGAGGATAGTCAGTCTGTCATGGTGGGACGTCACTGTGACAGGAATATGAAGCTGGTCACATGGCATCTGCAGTCAGGAAGTAAAGAGTGATGAGTGCCGGTGTTCACCTCCCTTTTTCCTTTTTATTCAGTCCAGAACCCAGTCCATGGAATGGTGCTGCCCACACTTAAGGTGGATCTTCCCATCTCCGTGAACCCAATCTAGAAACCCCTTCTAGACATGCCTACAAGTTTGACCCCTAGGTGATTCTCGAACATGTCAAGTTGACAACATTAGCCTTCGTGGTTCCCTGCATTAGCTACCTGAGCTGTTGTGTCTTATGCTGGTGGCTGGGGTGTTAACATTAGGCTCTGAAAAATGGGGGTTTGAATCTTCTCCTCCAGGTGCACACTTCCCCCTTTCTCCCCTCTTTTCCCTCTCCGTGTCTCATCTCCGTATCTCTATCATGCATGTAGCCACTTTCTCTCGTTCTTTTTCTCCCTCACCTCTCCTTTCTTCCCTCTTTCTTCTCTTCCCCATTATCATAAAATCTTGGATCCAAGAAAAAAAGGAGAATGGGGATTTGATTGAGGATGCTTCATACCCTGGGGAAAAGACTCATGTTTACACACTTTATATACAATTTCGTGTGTGTGCATGTGTGTGGTGTATGCATGTGTATGTGCCCTTGTGGCACCCACACACTTGTAGTGGGGAGTGCTTGCCTGCAGTGACCACAGTGGAACTTCAAGTGTTTCTCTTCCTCCTGGTCTTGCTTTGTTCAACAGTATCTTTTTATTGATTCTGGAACCCCCAAGCTCTGATGAGTCACGGATCTCCACTTCCCTGTATAACTGGGGCTGTAGGCATGTGTGACCACACCCAGCTATGTTACATGGATCTGGAGATTTGAACTTGGGTAGTCTTAGGCCTTCAGCTTGCATAGGAAGTGCATTTAACTGCTGAGCCATCTTTCCAGCCCTCCAAGGGATTCTCATCCATCCCCTATTATCTGATCCTCCACAAAAGCTGATGGTAGAGAAGGAGTCTATCCTTTTATTGCCATTTTCTGAAGTCTTACTCAAGACCATATATGCTATGAAATGTACAGGAGAGACTTGAATCCAGGATTCCTGACTCTATTGTAAGAGCCTGCAGGCATGTGCCCCTCATGTCCTTTGAAGGTTCCATCACAATGGTGGCTTCAAAAGCTAAATGGCACCAATCTATCTATCTATCTGGTGATCCCAGAGCAGTCCCACTTGGCAGGAGTAAGGGCAAAAAAGGCTGAGGGTTTATCTATCAACTCAGTGTATGCCTTTGCTTGGTGCCTTCAGTCTTGGCTGTAGCCAAAATTCCCCTCAGTACTGTGTTCTCTCGATACCTTCATAAATTCACAGAGCTGATAGGCATAAATACAAAGCACCCTTCCCCACCTGTCCACTGTTGGAACCAGTGGGTCATACCCTACTAGTGATCTGGAAAGATGTCTTTTGCCAGCATCCCAGAGAACCTTGGGGTGGGGGAGGACTGCATTATTTAATACTTTTAGGGAACATGGAGCCCACAGAATTAATATCCTCTTTGGCAGCTTTGTGGTGCTGGGAATAAAGTATGTTCCGATTTTACCACTTGTTGACTGTGTGAGACTGAGCAAATGAGAATCCCCCTTAGAGACTCCATGTTCTCACCAGTAAATTGGATGGAGAAAAGAAATTAGTACTTCAAAAAAGCCAATGAGGTAATGTATAAGAAAAAGATTTTGGAAACTAAGATCTATATAATGGAAGGGATTATTCTGCTTTGCGCTAACTTCTATGTGTTTTTTTTTTTTTTTTTTCAATTCAAGTGTCCTCTTCAAGTTTATCCTGTGACTTTGGGCTATGCTTGAGCACCAGAGCAGAAAGAGGGCACACAAGAGGTTGACTTGCTCTTCAGGATGGCTACCAGCTGGCTGGCACAAAGGCCAGCCTGGATCTGAGCTGCCCACTGACCCACTGTGTGGATAGCACGGATGGAAAAGCATCTGCTCCAGTCTTGAGGAGGCTGCTTAGAACCCAGGGCTATCCAATGAGCAGCTAGCTTTCAAACATCATACCACTGAAGATGCATACATATCATGGGGCTGGGGAGATGACTCGGCGAGTAAAGTGCTTATCACACAAGCACAAGGACCTGAGTTTGGATCTCCAGCACCTCTAAGAGTGGTAGTGCATGCCTTTAACCCCGGGGCTGGGGAGGCAGAGACTACCTAGGGCTTGCTGGCTGGCTTGCCTAGCCAAATTGGTGAGCTCTGGGGTCAGTGAGAAACCTTATCTCCAAAGAATAATGCAGAGAGCAATTGAGAAAGACATCCAACGTTTGATCTGTGGTCTCCAGATGCACATGAAGACACATGCACAGCACACACATACATATGCACAGAAACTTGCATACTCCTCAGAGAGCCCTCACCATTGACAGTGACATTTACTCCTCAATAGCATCAGGTTTATGCCACATAGAAACTATCTGAAATCAGCCCATAGATCACTTTGTAATAGAATCTCCAAACCAAAGCACTTGGGCAGTTGCCTTTGTGATTCAGCCCTTATACAATGCTCTTTTTGGCCATGCCTTCCCCACAGCATAAACACGCTTACGGCTTTTCTAACGATGAGAAGTGTTTCTTGTCCATCTTTTTGTGCCTCCTATAATGTGACTTTGTGTCTCCCATCACAGTAACTTGCACACAGTCAATGTAAATAGCTGGTTTTTTTTTAGATAAGTGAATAACTAACTAACTAAATGGAGAATATATGAATAGGGGAACGTGCTGCCCTTGCATAGCTTATATGCATTTCCGTTCGGCTAGTCCAGAAGCTGCCTTACTTGTTAACAGTGACTTGAAATCAATTCACTCAGTTGAGAAATTTACCCATTCAATCATTCATTGAATAAGTATCTATCACGTGCCTACTATGAGCCAGACTCTGTCCTAGGCACTGAGCACACATGAGCCATGGATCACATCAGTGAACTCTGCATTCATAGAACTCAGCTGCTCATGAAAGAAAAGCAAACAGACAATGCATTTAACTGATACTCCACAAAATGAGGTGATTATTTCACTTCCAATCTTGCTATTTTAGCAACACTTAGGTATGACTCCCATAAAATTAATTTATTGACACCTACTATTTCTAGATATTCATTTAGGCATTTTAGGGAGGACAAGATTAATTCTGTTCATAAAGACATCAAAATGTATGTGATGTGAATGAATGCGAGTTCCACATAAGCTAGTGCTTCTGTTTTAAAACATGGTTTACAGACATTCCCTTCCATATCTACAACCTGGGTTATTAAAGTTTTATATTCCACAAGGACTTTATGAAGACACTGCGTCCACGTGTGAGCTCCCCAGATTTGTATTTATCTGTCATTTATTTTAGAGAATGATGGTCCTACAATAACTGTTATCTGTGTGTGCGGCCGTGGCTGGAAAGACTGTCCTGGGACCAACTGTCCTTTCCACACTGTGCACATAAGAAGATTATCCTTTGGTTTGGGAAGAAACGCACTGTTTGCAAAGCCAGTGATTGTTTACTGCTCCACTTGGGCTCTCAGTTCTGAGAAGACTTTGCTTCAGAACAATCCCTCATGATAGGAGGGTTCCTGGTCTCCCACACCCCGTCCTTAGCACTGAGCCCTCCACTGCCACCTTCCTGGTAGTGCATCTACTACGGATGCTTCTTGGCCTTTAGTGGTCTTATTTCTGTGCTAGTGTTGTTTCTGAGGCTATCACTTCAGCTGGCCATTGGCCTGGTGCCCTTGGCCATGGGTCTCATAGCCATCCTTTATAGATTCTTATATATGTTCTTATATCTCTGTCCTTGTAAATAAAGCCATCCATATAGATATTCACTGGGTAGATAAAGAAGTTTCCATCCTTCCCCAAAACATCTGCTTGTTTTAATATAGAAAACCAAGTTACAAATCATGTAGATTTGTGTTTTATAAGGGAGAGAACAGAGATTTATGTGGTTTGTTTGACACATTTGGAATTGTATAGCTACATCTCTGCAGAACTAATGCAACAGGAATATGATGCATAATCGTGGGTATAGCATAAGAATGTGTAATAATCTTCTCTTAAGAAGCTTTAAGAAACATTTTATTTCATCTATTCCTTGTCTGCCAACCTTATCTCTCACTGAAGTATAAGATTGTAGGGCTAGAGCCATGTCTTAGATTCATCCTTTCATTTCTTACAGGTAAAATAATACCTGCATAAAGTGGTTTCTCATTGCTTACATATTGAACATGATAAATTTTAAAGCATAAATTACTACATTATTTCTTTAAATAGGCCCAGAGGGGTGTCAAAAATCTTTTGTATGGCTGGAGTGCTGGCTTGGTGGTTAAGAGCATTTCCTATACAATCTTGAGGGGACTGATAGAACTTTTGAGTTTGAATTTGATCCCCAGAACCCACATAAACAGCGCGGTGTGGCCCTGCATGCCTATAACCCCAGTTCTGTAGGGGATCAAAGACCAGAGCATAACTGAGGCTTATGAAAAAAATAAGGCAAACTCTGAGATCTCTAAGAGACTCCAGTTCAGTTAAGACTGGGCAGAAGAGCAGTAGGGCGAGAGGGATCTTCCAACTGCCACAGATGAGCATGTGGGATACTGCATGGGCAATACACACGCACACACCACATCACACACACACACACACACACACACACACATACACACACCACTTACCTAAACCCATGTACTTATATGTCACAATTTTGACTGATAACTAAATTTAACCCTTTAAGTTTTACAACTATGCTATAAAACAAGCCAGGCTGCCATTTCTACCTCTCCTGACAAGTAAAAGACGAAAGGCTACAAAAGTGAATTCATTTGTCCAGCAAGAGGCACAGGAGCCACGACAGTGGCCCTGCTGACCCCTACTTATTAGGCCGCCCTTTCCAAAAAGAACACCCTGGCTGCACACTCACCTAGCAGCAACACTTAATGAGCACCTTTAAGTACTCAGGAACATCCAAGGGGCTTTGGAAGCAGGGAAAGTATATGGCAGTGTCTCTGAATTCAGGGACATTGCTAGAAAGCCCCAAAACCTGCATTTATTTAAGTAGCCAGGTAAGGCAGGGAGAGAGAGGGTGGAATAAGCGATAAGCACATGAGGCATTGGGCAGGGTGGACTTCACAAAGAGGGCAGCACGGGGCGCTAATCACTGTTGTGGCATCTCCAAGGCGCCAGCAGGACTGATTGCAACAGTGACCACGGAGCCTCTCTTGATGCCTGTGAAGGAAGTCTCTTTCTTTGGTGCCCATTCCTCCATTCCTCTCATCCTTGTTGGGCAGAACGATAAGCCGAGCAGTCAGCTGAGGAGCAGAAGGGTCCACAGTCTCTCAAATGACCCTCTTCTAGGCACAAATGCTGCTTCCTCGGACGGCACTGGTGGAGAGCACCTATTAAGAGACCCCTTGTCTCAGGATATCACTCTTGGGAGGAGCCCAGAGAGAAGAGGTACAGAGGAGCAGTACCTCATACCCAGAAAGTTGCCCAGACCCTTTAATTAGTGTCCTGGGCTTGTTACATCTGCCACTGTTTTCCCCCAAGGGACACAGGCGGGCCTCACTGTCGCTGACTGTTATCTTTCAAGAGCACAGAGCAGAGTGCTTTTTCAGTAACCTCATCAAAGGATAAGCTAGGATTCAGATAAGCTTTTCAAGGAGCAAGTCAGGGTTATAATTTTCAGAGACTTCTGAATGTCACCTCCAATTTTCAACTCTTCAGTTCAAATGCCAGTTTGGGGGAGCCAGGCAGCCTCAGATATTGAAATGGCAACCTCTGACCTCAGTCCTTCTACATTCCTGGTCAGCTTAGAGCCTGGCAGATCCAAGAGTTGAAAGTGCTGGAGATGTCTGCCTTTATAATAATTCTGCTTCTCAGAAGTGCAAATTACACAGGAATTGGTGCTAAACTCTCCATTAACTAGAGTCCAAGGAACCTTTAGTTTCTCAAATTACCTGTCAGTTCCTCTGTGATGCCATATAATTCTGTCGCTGGGTGTGGGGGGGGGGTTGGGGGTGGTAATTGTAATTTCAAATTTCAGTGAAATTTCTAATTAAGTCTGCATTTAATTTGGGAGGCTCAACGTCCTTCCACTTCGGCATTGGGTTGAGTCACACTGGAAACTTCATCGGCATCTTTCTCTGACATCCTCTAGCCTGTCTCAGGTAGGTGGCCTGCTCTGGCAGCTGCGGCTGCTCTTCCATCATCATGTGCTCTTCGTCCTGAAAGGAGACCTTTGGCGATCATCTCATCCATCCCTTGTCTCAGTGTTGGGAGGGAGAAGGGGAAGGAAGTGAGAACTGAGCTCAATAAAGTTTAAAAGATAATTGCTTCCCCTTTAAAAAACCCTCATAAGTGATTATCTACCACAGCTATTCTTAGTAATGAGTTCTGGTAACTCAGTCATCACAGTGATCGAGTTCTAGAATATTTTGGTTTTGTGGGTTTTTTTTTTTTATAACTTCCTCTGTGAGGAAACTTTGAAGCAGGAATAGTGACTGAGGGCCTTTGATTTGTTTTTGACCCTCATTTCAACCAGAAGAGCTCTCTTTAATATAATTAATGAATATAATTAAAAATAAACCTTTGGGGCTGGAGAGATGGCTTAGCGGTTAAGGCGCCTGCCTGCAAAGCCTAAGAATGCTGTTCAAATCTCCAGGTCCCACGTTTAGCCAGAAGCAAAAGTGACGCAAGCACGCAATGTCGCACATGTGCACAAGGGGGCGCATGCATCTGGAACTCATTTACAGGGGCTGAGAGGCCCTGGTGTGCCCATTCTCTCTCTGTCTCTTCCTCTTTCTCTCTCTCTCTCTCTGTCTCTCTCAAGTTAAAAAAAAAAATTAACCTTTTGTGGTTGAGTTTAGCTATTTGATTTCTGCAGAAGTATGTATTCACTTAAAGGTAGTGTTCCCTAGTGTTGGGGAAATATGTTTGAAATCTACTGAGTAAATATTGTGCAATATTATAGCTGGGGAAACTAAGACCAGAAATAGCATGAAGTCGAGCCTAAGTTACCTGCTTATGTATTCCACAGATACATAGTGGGAGCCTTCTATGTGCTAGGCATGCTCTAGTTGCTGGTGCAGCACATACAACAGCACTAAACAAAACAAGCCCCTGCCTTCACATGGCTTATATTCAGTGCCAGGACCCAGTGTGTTATTCCAGACAGTGCTAAATGCTATGGAGAAAAATAGGAAAGAACAGGGAAAGGAAAAGACTTGGAGTGGGAAGGAATGTGCTCATCCATGAACACTCCAGAAGGTACTATGACAAGGTCCCATGAGAAGACCAGGAAGTGATGGAAGGGCAGGAAGGGAGCTGTGCTGCAGGGGAAACATCAGCCAAAGCTCTTGCCTAGGATGTCCTAGGGACAAGAGCTGTGACTGGAGTCACTGAGCAAGAGGAATATCTGGTGAGGTCAGCAGAGTGAGCACCAGATTCACTAAGGTACTTTAACTGTATGGGCTTATTTGTATTTTGTTCTAGTGAGCTGGAAGCCATTGGTGTGTTTTGAGTAGAAAAGTGGTATGGTCTGGCTCCAACTGCTGAGGGAAGCAGAAACTACAATTGTGCAATGATAGAAACTGGGAGCTAGGGAACGAGGTAATGGCAATGAGGCAGGCCCACCAGGATGGCAGCATGGACAAGGGTGGTGGCAGTTGGCATGGTGGAAATATGAATGATTGGGTCTTGGATATTTTCTGAAGATTGAGGCAAACAATTTGTTGATAACTGGCATCTGAGGTGGGAGGAAAATGAGCGAGAAAGATGACACCAAGGTCTTATGGACTAAGCAACCGGAAGAATGCAATTGTGTTCTGAGATGAAGCACTCAAAAGGAAGACTGGATTTGGGTAGGAAAATAAGGGTTTGTGCTGGATAGCTGAAGGTTACTATGCCTATGCAACATCTATTAGCCTTCAAACAAGAACAAAATATTTAATCAGCACCAAGCAGCATTGTCTGACATTCCCTTCTACCTTTCAGGAGAAACACAAAAGTGAAATAGAGGCAACTTGAAGTTTTTACATGTCACCTTGTCGATGGGCAGTGACTCACCCCTAAATTGACTGGCCTGCTAATTTTCCTTTCATTGACTAATATATGCAAAGGGATACAATCTCCCTTTAACAATAGTCTATGCAAAACAGTAATCTGCTGAAACTTGACCATCACAAATGTCTGTCTAAATCACACAGAAAGCTTGCTTATCAAAGTTGCAGATGGCACCCAGCTGGGAGGACAGCTAATAACTCGGGATGATAGAAATCTAGATTCAAAAGGCAAGGCAGAAGGATGGGGTGGAGTATATAAGATGAAATGTACCAGAGGTACAGTGAAGGTCCCACCTCTTAGATCCCAAATTAATTGTGTAAATACGGAGAGGGAGAAGCCTTTGTTTTCCAGAAATTCATGTAAAACAAAACCATAGGGGATTAGTTGACTGTAAGCTCATTATGTAATAGCATGGTACATGACTTTCAACAAAGCTAATGTAACATTAATAGAAACGTAGTGTCCTGAATAAGAGAGTTAATAATCCCAACCTATTGTGCACTGAACTGTCCATACACATCAGGATAATTGTGCTCATTTCCAGGGCCACGTAATAGTGAGACTCAACAGGAAGGCAGTCAGAACACATGGGCTCAAAATTCTCATGGCTTACCAAGTGTGTCTCTAGCTATTGCCTTGGTGTGACCAGCATGGACAGAACTGTTTTATGTCTCTCAAGCTAGAACATGGTCTGCTAGTAGCTATTGCTTCAGTTTCATTGTTTCAGATTGAGAATTTGGGCAAATGCTTATCCTAAGACCAAAGACTGGGACTACCCTGGCTTATTCTGAATACCACCTAGCCTGTTTTTCTTACTGGATGTCACAGGTACTGTTTTGTAAAGGGTTCAGGTGATTTGCCCAAGGCTACAGAGAAGAAAGGAAAGGCATGGAGAAGAAAAGGGAAATAGAGCTGGAGAAATGGCTTAGCAGTTAAGGCACTGGCCTTCAAAGCCTAAGGGCCCAGGTTCAATTCTCCAGGTCCCATGTAAGCCAGACATACAAGGTGGCACATGGGTCTGGAGTTTGTTTTCAGTGGCTGGAGGCCCCGACACACCCATTGTCTCTCTCTCTCCCTCATTCTCTCCCTCTCTCTGTCTCTAATAAGTAATTATTTTTAAAAATTGTTTTAAGAAAAAATAAAAGCAAAGGGAAATAGTGTGTAGGTTCTTCTCTGCTTGATTGTTCCCTAGCACCACACAGGAGTGTGGGATCCTGTGACTCCCACAAGGACCCTCTATATTTCCAGCATTCACTGCTCCATTCATCTTCATTCCACCAGCCCTCTCATTTCTCCCTGGTCTGCTGTTTCTGTCACACATGCCAATCTTCAACATAAAAACAGGGTCACTCCTTACTTCATTCTTGGCTCTCAAGTTGTGTTGTCTCAGACATTCTCCTCTACTCAGGCTCTGCTGTCTTCACAACGTGGGGAGGAAGATAAACTCTACACTGCAAATGTGATGTTGAAAGGCTTGGAAGACATCCCTACAATAAAGTAAAACGTGTCATCATGCCACGCCCTTTTCAAAGACCACCCATGTCATCTTCCAGTGCATATTGCATGGCACTCTTATTTCATAAAACCACCCTTTTCATGGCAGAGACAACTAGCTTCCAAGGAGACTTGATACAAATAGCTGCCAAGTGTGAGCTAGAATTCTTAGCGCTCCTCTCCTGCAGCTACAAAGGGCCATATAACTAGAATCGTTGTTGGTGGAGTGTGAGCAGAAGTGGCACGTGCCACTTTCAAGTCAAGAAGCTTAAGAATTCTCTTTCTTCCCACATACCTCTAATTTGATGGAATTCAACAGCCGAAGTGAGAAGACAGAGACAACTCTGAAGAGTGATGGACACTAGTTGCCATGCAGAGGGCCTTCTGGCAGCGAACCTAGACAAGTGTGGAGGCTTTCATCAGAGGTCTCCCATAAATTCATTCTTTTTGCATGTTTGGTCCACAGCTGATGGCAATTTGGGAGGTGGAGGTGTGCTGGAATAGGCCAGTTATTAAGGACAGGATTCGAGGTTATAGCCAGACTCCCATTGCTAGAATCCAATTCACTCTCCTGCTGCTATTTTCCACCTACTCTGGCAGATTGTGATGTCCAGCCCTACAATCTTTTTTTTTTTTTTTTTTTTTTTTTTTTTTTGGTTTTTCGAGGTAGGGTCTCTTTCTAGCTCAGGCTAACCTGGAATTCACTATGTAGTCTCAAGATGGCATTGAACTCACGACGATCTTCCTACCTCTGCCTCCCGAGTGCTGGGATTAAAGGCGTGTGCCACCAAACCTGGCTCTACAATCTATTTTGCTGTCATCGTGAAGCTTCCCCTCAAGATTGTGAGACAAAATACATCCCTTTCCCTAACCAGTTGCCTGTGGGTGTTTTGTCCCAGGAATGCAAAGGGAACTTCTACAACAAGTTTCGATTGTGTTAAGCCAGATTGTGGTGGTGTTGGGGGTCGGTGGCATTTATTTGTTACAGCACCTAGTGTGAGCCTAGGATATCATGATGTCAGAAGGAATAACTGTGGAACCACATGCACATTGCTTGTCACTCTAATCTGTGGGGATTCTGAAAATGAAGGGGGATACATGGCTCCTTCCAACCATGCAACTCATGAGGAACATTTGAGGAAAGGTGGAAATGAAAAGTGTGTGTGTGTGTGTGTGTGTGTGTAAATGGTGGTCATCATTGATCCAGATCTAGAGAACAGCCCTATGCAGTGGTTGGAGGTTGCAGGAAATCAGGTTTGCTCAAATTAATGGAAGGTTTTTCTAAATCTGCACCCTATATACATTCCCTGGGGTATTATTGCCCTTAGTGTAATTCACCACTAGATCCCAGGAAAATACACAATCAATAACAAAATAATTGTAACTCCACAGATGATTGTTTAAATATAATTTATCAAACCCCTTTTTGTGTCTGCCACATTGTCATAAGAAAGTGATGCTTAACCATTGTGCAAGTTCCAAGCAGTCTCAGTGAGGCTCTGGTAGAAGGCTGAGCTAGACGAATCTCGAGATTTCTCTCTAGTTTTAGTAGATTACCTCTTGGCACCTTTCAAAACATTTCCCAGCCCTTTCCTCTTCTGATACTTCTAAGAATTCTATGAAATGATCAGCCCAGTGTTACAGGCTAAAAACTCCAGACAAAATGATGAATCCAAGGTCAGATGGTCATTTAGCAGTGATATGAAAATGAGACATTCAATCTCTTAATCCCTGGAACAAAGCTCTCTTCTGATTCCTAATTCTGGAAGAGGAACAGAGAGAGAGAGGGAAGGGTATGGTGCTAAGTACCTTACACACATTTCCTCAGTAATCACATCCACTCTGTGAAGTTGGCACTATGGCAAATCCATTTGTAAGCAAGAGTCAGAGACTTACAGGGGTAATTTTACATGGCTCAAACACTGCAGACCTTGCAAGCCCATTTGTCTCCTCTAAGTTTGTGTTCCCTTCAGTTCTTTAACTGCACCCACCACCAGGTATGGAAAAAAGGAACATGGGCTTGGGTGTTCATGCAATACTTCACTGCGCACATAGGACTCGAGCTGGGGCTGCTAGGCTGGGTTCTCCTGGGGTGTCCTGTCAAAGGTCTATCCACAAAACGTTCCCAAGCAGCATCTGCTCAGGTGTATTTTCTTGTCCTTTGACATTTCTGATGATCCTCAAGGAATCTAGAGAGGGGAAAGTGCTGGGAGAGAACGGACACTCTATCTACCCATATCTTTCTGGGTGGTCTTCATGGGCAAAAGAACTCAATAAATGAAAAGAAATCATGATGGGGCTTAGAAGTTGGAAGTTGGGAAAAAAAAAAATCTCAGTAGAAACATCCAGGGTTGTCTTTGATGCTTTTTAGGGAAGCTGTCTGAACTTGGAAGATTGCAAAGTAGACCCTTAAGGGGACAGAACTCGACTTGCTGCATGGACATCAACCCTTAGAAAAGTTTTCCATGACAGTTTCCAGTGTCCCCTCCCTATAGCCGTACTTCTCACTCTCCCTAACCTCTGTTGCTCTTTCTCCTACAGAATTCTTATTTTCACTGAAACCCTGTCTACTTTTCTCTGAGTAATGATTTAATCTCACATCAGATTCTTCCCTGGGCACTTTAATCTTGAACATCTTACGAAAAGAGAACAATTGCATTGAGTAGGGAGGACCCGTCTTCAGCTGTAACCCCTGCCCCTATCCTCTCTGTGCTTAGACCAGCCTACCATTGCTATAACTTATTTTCCCCTCCATCAGACTTAGGGCTCTTCTCTCAAATACCGCATCCCATCCATTCTGGTTAAGCGACACTAACTACATTGTAAGTAATAGCCGGCCCGCAGCCATGTCGCTAACGGGTCTGTCTGTGCCTGGGTTATGAATGGGGCTGGCCTCTGCTGCAGTCACACCGCTCTGGGCTGGGAGCTCATCCCATCATGCAAGGTCAGACCTCATCAGGTTTGGGGCGGTAGAGAAATCTCCTAGGAGAACCTCCGATGTAACCGATGGGCTGCTCCATAGATGACGCTCCTGGAAGGTGATGGCTGAATACAGCCTTATTCTTCATGACAATCTAGCCTAGGAAAGCATGGGGCACAGAGTTGGCAGTTGCAAAATATTTGTTAAGTATTGCCACAATTAATTGCTCTTCTTTCCTGAGTTTGCCAGCGACTATTCTAAGAACCCATGGCAGAGTATTTTATTTTATTTAAGCTCCTGACAAACAGATGCAATGTAGTAGGTACCATTATTCTACACTTGGGGAAATTATGGATCCTGCAGTTTCCTCATCCCAAGATCACGTGACTATCATGAGGGGTCATAAGGTCTGACTCCAAATCCAGTCCTCTGAAACCTGACATTTTGTGGCTATCCTAAAGGAATAAGATTATTCTGACCACCAGCTGCACTGTGAAGTCATTAGCTTCTTCACTCCCGATCCCCAAAAGTCTGATCCAGTGATCAAAATACACCTATGTGTGGTTGCCTGCACCTGCCTTTGTGCAAAATGCACACACATGCAGCTTGCAGGACAGAGGAGGGCCAGTTCTGAGGTGGATGAAATGGTGTGAAGGATAAACCAACACTCCTCAACCCTGCTTTTATGAACCCCCCATTCAGGCACACGCTACATGGCAAAAGGATAGATTCCAGAACCCCTTCCCTGGGCCAGTTTGTCACAGTACTCCACCCTCACCCAAACCCTTCCAGGCCATCGGCTATGACCTTTGTTAGTCTTATTTCTAACTGAACTTCTTATAGATGGGACAACTTAACTGGACTGCTCCATCTTTTGACCCTTGCCATTCTCCAAGGACTTGTTCATCAAAGTTTGTACCTCTCGGCAGGTCTAGACACAGTCCTTCTTCCAACTCCATCTTGACCTGTTGCACTCCCAAGTGCCTTCATTTCAGCTGCACTAAAAACTATCCAAACTCAATGTCTTTAAAAAAAAAAAAATCAGGTGTGATTTCTCACAGTCCTCAAATGTGCTGGCAGGTTCTGCTGCTTTGGGCAGTTTTGGCTCATCTGGTTGGTTTCCTTGTATGAATCTGGTCAACTGCTGAACACACTGTGGACTGGATGGTCGAACATTCCTTATTCTCGTACCTGCTGATTGACTACTGGCTGTGGCAATAGAGTAATGGGGCCATATATTTTCCATCAAGCAGCAGGCTAGTTCACATTTCCAGATGACAACACCTTTGCCAGAACAGAGCAGAACACAAAAGTTCTTAGACTCTAGGCTTGGAAACGATGCCCTATTTCTGTTGCATTTGGGGGTGGGGGACTGAAAAAAGTAAAACTGGGCTGAAGAAATGGCTTTAGCAGTTAAGGGTTTTGCCTGCAAAGCCAAAGAACCCAGGTTTGATTTCTCAGGACCCACGTAAGCCAGATGCACAAGGTAAAGCATGCATCTGGAGTTTGTTTGCAGTGGCTGAAGGCCCTGACATGCCCATTCTCTCTCTCTCTCATAAATAAATAACAATAAAAATAATTTTAAAAGTAAAAACAAGTCCATTCAGATGTAAGGGATAAGAAAGCAGACTTCTGGGCTGGAGAGATGGCTTAGTGATTAAGGTACTTGCCTGCAAAGCCAAAGGACCCAAGTTTGATTCCCCAGGACCCACGGAAGCCAGATGCACAAGATGGTGCATGCATCCGGAGTTTGCAGTGGCTGGAGGCCCTAGAATGTCCATTTCTCTCTCTCTCTCTCTCTCTCATATAAATCAACAATAACAAAAGAATATTTTAAAAAAGAAAGCAGACTTCTCCCCATGTTGAGAGAAACAGTAAAGTCGCAGTCCAGGAGGCATGGACATGAAGAAGAAAAGTATGCATCCGTTTTTGTTACAGTCATCTGACCAACCCCACTCCCACAACCCTAACTGCTTCCGTGGATTTGACCATGATTTGGAAATGGAAGGGAGAATCAGGAGAAGAGAAAACACAACCAAACCACAATTCATACTAAGGAGGCTGCCATAGGCAAGAACCACCATCCTGGTCCTAATTGCTCTGCCCAGTCTTCACATGCCATCGATTTCCTGTTTTCCATCCTCTGACTCTCCAATGTTGTTTTCCTTAACACCACAAACTGCCTGTTGCTTTGTGTATCCCTCAGGCCTCTGTGGGCATTTCCTTTTACATCAGCATACAAAGAAGCTACAATACTCCCCCAGGTGCCAAGGTGAGTGTCAAGGCAAAGCCACTGATCATGGGCTCTGCCCAAAGAGAAGCTGAATCCTTGCATGCTTCCTTCTGAGCAACAGAACGCCATCTCTGTGGCCTCCCCAGGCCTCTTTCCACCCTCCGCAGGCCTTGTGATAAAGCTTGTCTGCACCAGGCCAAGGAGCCTCCCAGGCTCACACAGCCACAACATTCTTCAAACCAGACATGATGACATGTGTCACCAGAGTCCCTTCAGACAGCATGTCATGTCTGGACTGTGCTTGAAGAACAATGGAAGGGAAAGCTAAGAACAAATGAAAGAAAAAATGGTGCCTTGGAGGACAGAGCCGAGGGAAGGTATTTACTTAGAAGGAAGAAACTAAAGAGGATCAAAGGGGATTTAGACACTGGTATCAGGCCACACTGGTGACAGAGTGACTCCTGTCAATTTTTTTTTTTTTCTGGAGGTAGAGTGAGCAGAAATGGAGGCAGATTAGATAGACTGGAGAACTTTCACTCTGCAAGAGCTGTAGTAAACAAGGTACAAGACAGGATTGAGGTCCAACTAGACCCTTGTGGGCTGTGGATGATTAAGCTTTATTATTAACTTGACTGGATTAGAGTCATCTGTTTCCAGAGAGACTTAAGTGAAGAAGGGACACCCACCCTGAATGTTGGCAGCATCATCTCATGGAGTGAGGTCTCAGATTGAATTAAAGGAGAAAGTGCATAGAGCACCAGCATTCAGCTCTACCATTTTCCTGGCTGTGAGTACAGTGGGACCAGCTACTATACACTCCTGCTTTATTGCATTCCCCAGCGCGATGGGCTGTACCCATTCCTAAACCATGAGCCAAAATAAACCCTTCTTCCTTAACTTGATTTGGTCATGTCTTCTGTGACAGCAATGAGGAAAGCAACTTCACAACGTTTCCAGTATCGTGAAGAGATGCCAAAGTGAAATGCATAAGCCACTAAAGATTGACCAACACAACCTTACTGGACACGTGTGAGTCATCTTTTAGTGACTCTAATTGCAATGACCTCTGAGATAAGGAGAACTAGCTAGGAAATGGTAGGACTTCAGCTAAGAAGAATTTGTATGGATAGATACAAGAAAGTGAGATTGAAGGAACTGTGAGAATAAAGGATGTAGGGTAACCATCCCATTTTTTTTTGTTGTTGTTGTTGTTGTTGTTTATTTTTTTCAAGGTAGGGTTTTGCTCTAGCCCAGGCTGACCTGGAATTCACTATATAGTCTCAGGCTGGCTTTGAACTCACAACAACTCTCTTACCTCTGGGTTATGGGATTAAAACTTTGTACCACCATGCCCAGCTCTGTCCCAATATTATAGGGAGTCTTCTTAGTTCTGGGTAAAGGGACATGGTTGATCCCTGCAAAAGAGAAAGAACAACTCATGTGAGTGTTCCTGAGGACAGTTGAACTAAAATTCATTGACCTCCGAGAGGGCACCAATGACAGTCCATGTAAATGACTCTAACCAAGTCTAGCTTGGTAAATCAATAAGTTAATTGATATTGCTTACAGGAGCATGGGTGGGGGCTTACTTCCAGGAGCATGGGTGGGGGCTTACTTCCAGGAGCATGGATGAGGGATTACTCACAGGAGCATGGATGGCGGCTTTACTTACAGGAGCATGGATGAGGGTTTCCCTCACATGGGTGACTCACTGAAGTTACATCACTGAAAACTTCATCAGGCAGGGGTGATAACTCATGAAAGCTTCAAATTGTCCAGAGAGCTTCAGTGATCAGAATATTTCAACTCAAGGAAATAACCATGAACCTCTCTGTAAGATGGGACTAACTTAAACATATTATTCTGCTTAAAATTTAGTATAAGGGACACCTTAAGTGAGAGACAGGGACAGAGTGACCAAGGGAGGCTTCTTAAACTTGCTAAGTCTATTACATTTGTCTGTGGAAGGCCTTGTTATTTTCTTAGTTTTGGTCCTGATATTCCACTGAGAACGAGCTGGTCATCTATCCTTTCCTCAGGGTAGGAAGACAATCCTTTACCCAGCACTTTTACTGGAGGACTTTACCTTTCAACTTCTTGCATATGCTAGTGCCTCAATGAAGGGTGTATAGATGGACAAATAATAGAAAAATGGATGGATTCAAAAGTGGACAGACACTGAAAGAACAGACGACTGAAAAAAATACAAAATGATAACTAGGTGAGTGGGCTAGTGGCTTAGTAATTAGAATGATGGATGAGTAGATGAATGGAAAAAATTATAAATGAATGACAGTGCTTCAAATAATCAACATGTAAAAATAAAATGTGGGGGCTGGAGAGATGGCTTAGTGGTTAAGACACTTGCTTGCAAAGTCAAAGGACCCAGGTTCAATTCCCTAGGACCCACGTAAGCCAGATACACAAGGTGGCGCATGCATCTGGAGTTTGTTTACAGTAGCTAGAGGCCCTGGTGTGCCCATTCTCTCTCTCTCTCTCTCTTGCTCTCTCTCTCTGCCTCTTCTCCCCAATAAATAAATAAATAAATACATAAATACATAAATAAATAAATACATTTTTAAAAACAATAAATAAAATAAAATAAAATAAAATATAGGCAGCAAAAATACATATGCAATAATGCTATGTGTGTGTGTATGCTCGTGCATGCGTGTGTGTGTGTGTGCATATGTGTGTGCATGTGTGTGTGTGGAGGTTAGAGAGGAACTTTGGGTGTCAGTCCTTGCCTTCCATCTGGTTAGAGGCAGCCTGCATATTGTCCTTGTTGTTCACCACACCATTTGCTGGGCTAACTAGCCCACCAGCTTCTGATTCTCCTGTCTTGGCCTCCATTGTGTAGCAGATTCCTGTGAATTGAAATACTCTCCTGAACAGAGAAGGGAGGCTCTGAGGATGTGGGAAATCAAAGCTGGAAGACCTGAAACTTAAAAGTCACACAACCACTCCTTAAGGTTATGTTAATTAGAAATGGAAACATTCCTGGTGGGGGGAGCAGGAAGAAAGTTCCAGAGATTCAGGAAGTCAACATGTCTGGGAAAGGGTGGCAATACCTCACCCTAAGTCTATATAAAAGGGAAACAACTGCTTCTGGATGAGACTCTCCGATTGAGCTGCCTGCGAGTGGTATGAAGTGCTGTGCCTGCAGGGTGTGCAGTGAGCTGGAGAGGCAGCTTCTGTGAATTTTCACCTCTGCTGGGGAGCACTTTTCAGTAATAGGACTGCCTTTGAGTCAGCCATCGCTTCTTTAAGTAGCCCCTCGCCCTGCTCTGTAAATAACCCCATTAAACTCATTGGTTCACCAAACTGGTTTGGGTGTCATCATCCTTTGGTCTGTGGTCTGTGACCTGTATGGGGGAGAAGATGTGTGCTCATGGCACCTAAGGGAAAAATGGTTTACAGCCACAGCCTCCCATCTTACCATAGCCTTGTTCAGATTACAAAGTGCTACCACACCTGGCTTTTTCAAGGATACCGGGCGTTCAAACTCTGATCTTCATGTTTACAGAGGCTCTTTATATACTGAGCCATCTCCCAAGCCCCATCAGGTTGCATTTTAAATACATTTTAAGTGAGACATTCTAATATTGTCTTCTTATAAATTCATTAGCTAATCATACTATGTCTGCCAATCACACATAGCAAGGTGACCAACATACCCTTATCTCCACACTGATGTACTATCTTTCCTCCACCCCAAAGCAATTTTGAGATGAGGTTCGAGTTTTAATTCTACTATTCACATGAACGCCATGTGACCCTGACTGTGTCTCTGAAGTCTTTAGAAATTCTCCCTGTGTAACTGAGAAGGCTGGCTCTAAAAACCTCTGAGGCACTCATATTGCTGCATCCATCATCTTCATTTTTTTTAAATGTTTTCTTTTCTTTTTGTTATTTATTTATTTATTTGGGAGAGCGAGACAGAAAGAGGGGGAAGAGAAAGAATGGGCACCCCAGGGCCTCCAGCCACTGCAAACGAACTCCAGACACATGCACCACTTTGTGCATCTGGCTTACATGGATCCTGGGGAATCGAACAGAGGTCCTTTGGCATTGCAGGCAAATTCCTTAACCACTAAGCCATCTCTCCAGCCCCATCATCTGCATTTTTGAAAACACTAAAGAAATACAAACACAGGAACGCCATTTGGGGAGTATTAAGATTTTCCAGGTTGGTTATCAATGTAATAAACTAATAATTTCTATCTATATGATGATAGGCCTATTTTGCCCCATGTGAGATGGAGGCAGGAGTTTAGAAGGAAGCATGGGGCACCAGTCTTCGTCCACTCCCCCTCCATACACCCACAAGCTAGAGAACGATGTGAAGCTTTCATTTCCTTCACTCTGGCTCCATGTGGCTGGTGTGAAGTTGAACATTTTACAGCTGAAGGCAGTGGGCTCCCCCAGATAATAGCAGCTGTTCAAGTGCATATTAGCACTTGCGATGCTTGATAAGAGGAATTAGAGTGCCACCCGGTTTCTTTATTTTTTTATTTTTTGCCTGGCTGAATCAATAATTAAGTGTATTCTAATAGTGCAGTTTTGCTCAGGATTCTCATTTGGCTCAGGCATTAGGTCTAAATGAAATATTTAGTTGACAGGATACAGTTATGAAGCAAAACCACATTTCTGTCTGTACACTTTAATTTTTATAATGATGAGAAACCACAGTCTGTCTTCCAACCCTGGCTGCTATGGCTTTCCTGTCACTCCCTCTTCCAGAGACAGGATAAAAATCCTTCTTCCCTCAGCAGGAAAAAATGAGACTGTCAGATCCCTGGTGACCACCATCAGATGGGACCTGGGGCAGTAAGAAAATCCTCCTTCTACCCATTTTCTTGTAATATGAACAGACTTATCAGAAGAGAAAAGAGAGGAAGCTGTAACCAGGATTGGGAGCCACTGAGTGATGAGATAGGTGTAGCCAACTCCTTAGCTCAGGGCACAGGGAACACACATACGTAGGGTGATCAGAGGCTGGGACATACATCAGTCAGCTCAGGCCACAGTAATACTCCAATTGGAGCATAGGTCCAATTGAGCTAGAAACGTGTCTGTTCAGGGTATGATCAGCCTATGATGGACACCCAGAGATGGAGTTGAGAAGTCTAGCAGGCTCATCAACTGCCTTACTGGGAGATTAGGAAAGCACTGCCTGCCAGGCCTTGTTTCCTCAACTGGCCATAAAGCACCATGACCTCGGAGCTACCACTGAACACTGGCTTCCAAAGAATCTAGTTTTAGGAGGTAGGGGTACTGAACAATCACCTCAAGTATGTCCCTGCCTCAAGACAATTTTACCTTCATTTGTAGACTTACCTTCATCCACACCACTTGTCTTTCCCCTCGGGAGACAGTTCCATAGTCTGCTTTATTTTCTTTGTTGCAGGTTCAGACAGAACTCACTATGCAATGTCTTTTCATATCAATTTAAGTCTACTCACTTGAGAAAGTACAGGTCACTGTTCCCTCTCGGGTCTTTAATCTCTATTACCTTCCCACCCTCTTCCACATATTACTAGGAAGAGTGACGGGAGAGCTGTTCATACCACTACTGTTAGCAAGAAAGATACCGTAAACCTTTCTTAGATATGTCTGGGACACAGCCCAGGTTGGGACCAACACGGGTTCCAGGTAACAGAAAAAGAGAGACCAGAGTTGCGCATTTCAAGCACACAATGGTTATACATCACGTAGATCATTGATTGTCTGCCCAGTTTAATTTTCTGGGTGAGTCTGTTTTATATAAATATTTTGTATATATTTTCTGTAGAAATGTATACATAAGGAAGGAGGGGCAGAAGGGGAATAAAGGCAAGCAGTGTTGATTTTAAATCCAGACTGGCTGATTTGCTCTTGGAGTATTTGAAAAGTCAATCCATTCATCTCCAGCAGAGTGGGCAATGCAGAAAAGTGATATTTGTCTAATATTTGCTTGGCCTATTGTGTCTCACAGTGTATTCCCAGGCGCACTGACTTTCAGAGAAAGTTAATCACTATGTCTTAAGACCTCTTTGGCTGTGCCATTTCTGAGCAAAAGGTGTATAATTTTTTTCAACCTATCTTTTTCTTTTTGATCATAGCTGGGCAAGTTGTTTCCTGTTACCAGAGGCACTAAGATTGGCAGGGGCAGGGTACAAAACAGAGGAGGGCAGGCCTCTAGTGAAGGAAAGTTTTCTTCTGAGCATCACTGTGGCTCAGAACAAAGGAAAGACCTTTGGAGGAGAAGTTCCTGGGGGTGGAATAGTTGTCATCGAACAACCCTATGCAATATTTAGTTCTTGAGATGTTTTTAATGGCAGTATTGTATTTTTGTCCCCACAGAGACCCTGGAAGATGCATACAGCAGTTGGTGCTATGCCTGGCTCCCTGACATACCAGCTGGGACCCAAGATGATTGCATTGCCAGGCATGACAAGGGACATCTCCAGACTACAAGATTCTGAGGTACTAGTAAGAAAAACTAGGAATAAACCACTTTAGAGTTTCCCAGTGCTGGTGTGATAGTAAACCTTCATTGTCAATTTGAGTGGATTTGGAAATGCCTAAAGACATGTCTTGGGGTACATCATTGTAGGTGTCTAAGGAGAGGTTTAGCTGAGGAGGAAAGATCTGCCTTGAATATGAGTGTTATCATCACATGGGCTGAGACCCCAGATTGAACAAAAATGGAAAAGAAGAAATCCAGATGAATATGGGTGTTTATCTCTCTCTTCCTGCCCCTGCTTCCTGTCTGCAGATAACAGGACCAATTGCTTCATATTCCTGCTGTTGCTATCATGCCTTCCCTGCCATGATGGGTTGCATTCCTCTGAATTATTACCCAGAATAAAAATCCTCCTCTTTTCAATTGGTTTGTCAGGTGTTTTGTCATAGCAACAATAAAAGCAATTAATACAAAAAAAATTGGTGCCAGGAGTGAGGTCATTGCCATGACGATCTGACCATGTGATTTCCAGGCATTTGAAACTGCTTTGAGGGAAGAATTTAGAAGAGTTTTCACTTGCAGGCTAGAGAAGCAGTAGAATGCTGTAAGCAAAGCTTAAAAGACCATTTTGTTGAGGACTCAGAAGACCAGAATGCTCAGAGAAATGCAAGCAATAGAGGGCTGTCTCATGAAGTTTCAGAGGGGAACAAAGACTCTACAGGGAACTGGGATAGAGGTCATTCATGTTACATTCTGACAAAGACTCTAATTGCATTCTGCCCAGGTCTGAAAATTTTAGTGAGGCTAAATTCAAAAGTAACAGGCCAAGTTGTTTAGCAGAGGAAATTTTAAGACAGCATCCCAGTCAGGCCATGGCATGGTTATTACTCATTGCATTTATTGAGGCTTATAATGATAATTCAAAGTAGAAAGATATGAAAAATGTGCAGATTGGCAAGGGAAGGAATGAGAATGAGTTTAAAATTGCAGACAAGAGGAATGAGACAAATATATGAAATTGTAAAAGAGACTAATAAGGATAATCGGACAATAGAGGAGATTTCTTACAGGAAAAAGCTCATCCAACAAAGACTCCAGTTTCAAAATATTCAAATTAGCATAAAAGAAAAAAGACTGATCTGAGAATGCTGTCTGCATGAACACAACTGCCTAGGGAAGTGTTTGCCCACATTCAGCAACCCAGATCCATAGAGGTCAATATATCTTGGGTAGATTTGGGCCGGACTACATCTCAAGCTGGCAGCAGAACATGGCAACATGTTTGGTGTTTATAGCATGTAAAATACAAGAACAATGAGATTACAGGTACCAAGGTTCCAGAAATCCACTAAGGCCAGAAAATGTGTGGCAACGTTGATTCCCTGCAAGAAGTTTCCAAGAGGTAATTGCATGAAGCTATAAAGATGAAGTTTAAGTAATGACTCCAGGATGCTGGAAATGCCAGGATCATTGGAACATCACTGAGGAAAGCTATATGAATGCAATGGAATAGGCTCAAGAGAGAAGCTACACATTCTATAGACAGCAGAACTGAAATACTAGAAATGGTCAAGATGCAAGAGGCTGGGCATGGATCCTCAAGGGTTAGTGTTTGCCCTGCTGGGTTCAATTCTTCCTTTGATTTTATATTTTGTTTGTTGTTATATCATTACTCTCTCTCTCTCTCTCTCTCTCTCTCACTCGGTTTTTCAAGGTAGAGTCTTACTCTAGTCCAGGCCTACCTGGATTCCACTTTGTAGTCACAGGGTGGCCTTGAATTTCATGGCAATCTTCCTACCTCTGCCTCTGAGTGCTGGAATTAAAGGTGTGCACCACCACGCCAGGTTCACTATCTCTCTTTTTGATTGGGAATATTTACTCCTATACCATTGTATACCTAAGTATATAATTTGTATTTAGTATATAATTTGTATTTAGATTTTTATAGGTTCTCACAGATAAGAGATTGCCCTGAGTCTTAGAAGAGAATTTGGACTTTGGAACAGTGCTGAGACTCTTAGAGATAGACTCAATGAATTTTGCACCATGAGATAAGCATGAGATTTTAAGGACAAGGGGTGGAATGTTATAGTTAAAAATGAGGCATTTACAAGTCAAGTAGGCTACCCTTCCTGAATATGGGCAATACAATTCCTTGCCTTGCAGTCCTGAACTAAATCAGAAAGGAAAAGGAAGAAAGCCAGATGAGGATCATCGTTCATTGCCCTCTGCTTCCTGACTATAGATGACACCATCTCCCTTGTGCTCCGGCCACCACACATGCCTCACCATCAGGGACTGCATTCTTTTCTGAGCCAAAATAAATCCTTCCTTCCTTAAATTGTTTTTTTTTTTTTTGTCTGGTATTTGGTCACAGCGGTGATAAAAGTAATGAATGCAGCTTACCAAAATGTATTGCAGGAAGGGAGTAATAAGAAAACTACCACAATGACTCTTCACACTCATTCTGGAAGGTTGTCTCCTGTACACTCCATAAATGCCACATAAAACCTCCTTTAGGCCAGTGTTTGCTTCTTACCTGAAAGGAACATAATTTCCACTCCTTGTACTTCTGTCCATAAAAACTGTTTATTTGCATAAAACACTTGGCCTCTCTCCATCCCCCACTCACTCTATTCCAGAGAGGATTGATAACATCCTAGCCTTGTGATGTTGGGGAAGGAACTGGGTAACACTGCTTCTCTCTCACTCCTTCCTCTCCTCCCTCTCCTCCCTCCCTTTCTTCCTCTTTCTCCCTCTTTCACTTACTCATTCATTAATGGTTCCAGGGCTTCTTTTGTTCTCAGCCCTGATAAAGTTTAGCAAGAAGAGCCTTGGTTAAGGCAGGGAAGTCATTCTGCTCTACCTGAGACTCATGAGCAAGTCTGTGAGTGTAGCTGAGGACCTGTAGGCTCGTTGTTGTTGGACATTTACGTCATGTCCTCAAGCTAACCCTTATCAATCACATTGACAGCATTGACCTCTATCTTCTCTGGAAGGAAGGAAGGAAGAAAGGAAGGGAGGAAGGGAGGTAGACAATAGGATTTGGGTTGGCAGAAATTCTTATCTACTTCCATTGTTCACAAGCCCCAGCTGTGCTGAGGCCCATTCATCAGAAGCTCTGCTGTCAGTGGTTATGTTTCTTCCGACACTACATTTTACCCTGACTTGAAATATATGTCACGGCTTAATCCACCAGGATGAATGGTCTGATGTATCAACCACTGCCTCAATCCCACTGCCAGTGTATGAAAATGCCCCACTAAGTCCAACTTGATGTTTTAAATATGTATAACAGAGAATTATTGGGATTTAAGGCTAGTTCCAGATCAGGAGGGGACAGCACCCTGCTTTGAGGTCCTGTTCAGGTTAGGTGATACCTCATTCAAATATCATCACAGAAAGCTTTTGGAGAGGAAACCTGATCCATGAAGGAAGAATTATGATCCTTCAAATCCACATGCTTGCTCAGCTCCCTTCCACTGCATGTCCCAGCAAAACTCTGCTAAGCCTGCCTTTCCTGGGGCTTTTGGGAGTCACACAGATATGGGCTTGACTATCATGTCTGCTTTCCACCATGTGTGAGCTCGGGAAGATTACATATGCTCCCTAGAGCCTCAGTTTCATTTTGTATAAAATAGGAAAAAATACAGCTGCCATATACCACTGTTTTAATGATTCAATAAGACAGTAACTTATTTCAAATAAGCTTGTCCTGTCCCTTTCAGGAGTCCTAAGATGGAATGTTTGCTTGCTTGCATGCTTCCACTTTCTTGAAGGTTCATTCCCTTTTATATCACCAATCCCATTGATTACATTAAAAAATATTGGCCACCATAGTATTAACATCCAAGAGATCTTTCTTCTCTTGTCATTGTTATTTTAGGAAAAAACTATGACATCCTGTTTGTATCCTTTGAATGCAAATCTTAGTTCTCTAGAGAATGTGTAAAAATTTTTCTTTCCTATCATTTCTTTTGCACCATCAGTTGATTTCCTTTCCTCTGAATCTCCTCTCATCACTCACTGTGTGCTTTGGCCACTGCTTTTGTGCTTTCCTGAAATGTCTGGTGGTCTTTCAGGCACCAAAACTCAAACTTAAGCTCCATGCGAGGGTTGATTTTTTAAAGTGATAATTTATTTATTTATGAGAGAGGGATGCAGATAAAGAGAGATGATGGGCATGCTAGGGCCTCTAGTTACTGCAAACGAACTCCAGAGGCATGTGCCACCTTGTGCATCTGGCTGACATGGGTACTTGGGGGAATCGAACCTGGGTCCTTAGGCTTTTCAGACAAGTGCCTTAGCCGCTAAGCCATCTCTTCAGGCCTGACAACAGATTTTATTTCTTTGTATGTGTGTGTTTCTGTACATATTTGAGTGCATGGGTGTGAAGTCCAGCAATGTTAGGTAGCAGAGCTGTGCTATGGGAATGGACCCTATTGAGAGGTGGAAAGAAAACAGTCCTGCTTTGCTTAGGAATTTCAGTGTGAGATGGTTGTCCCCATGAGCCCCAGGCCTCTCTTGCCTCTTCCCGCACCTAGAACCTGCTGTGTGCTGCTCACCCCAGGAGCCAGGCTGGGCCAACGCTGGCAGAACAGAGAAGTACTTTCTTCTCGGGAGGGAGCTACCAGCTTAGTGGCTTCTTTCTTCCTTGGCTGTTTTTAAACTTGGAGTTTTTGAGTACTCTTCACAAAAGTTGTTTTCCATTCCCCAAGGCGAGTGCAGAGCCAATGGCTGAGTTCAGGCAGACAGAGGGGAGCCACTGTGCAGGTTTTTACCTTCGTTAATAAGTTTTCCTGACAGCAGAAGGAAGTCTTTCCAGTCAATTCTTTGTAGTCAATTCCTGATCATCATCCTCCTGTTGTTAATATTGTTGTTAAACTCCTGATGCCTCACTGAGTGGAAAGCTAATTATAATAATTAACAGAGAACTCCTGAACTTGTCAAACTGGTAATTATAAACCGCGGGGACTTTTATCATTAATAGATGCCATGGAAAGTGAAGGCACAGGGGTGCTGGCAGGGACAGGCGCAAAGGAGATGTTCCGGTCCAGAGCCAAATCTGAGTGCCACCAGGACGCGAGGACATGGTTTCTCTTGGCTCTGTGCCCAACACTTCTGCCTCTGCCTTCTGCAAACTAGCCTTGAGTTTCCCAACAAGCATACCTCCCCACTATGACATCTGAGAGGACCTTACTTTCTCCTCCCTCTTCTCTCTCTCTCTCTCTCTCAATGTTCGTGCACACATATACAATCTCTCTTTTTGTCTATCAAAATGTCTAAAACACATACAGGGTCAGTTTCACTGTGATGGGAGTTTATATTAGTTCATTCATTCATGAAACAATGTAACAAAATTTTATTGAACATCTACTAAGTAATGGAACTTTCTTTAGGGACCAGAGATAAAGCTGTGGTGGTGCACACCTTTAATCCTAACCCTTAAGAGGCCGAGGTAGGGGGATTATTGGGATTTTAAGGCCAGCCTGGGACTACTTCAAAAACAAAGAAAAATTACTGTGAATAAAACACAATACCTCTACCATTTGTAAGCTTTTATTCTACATCCTATTTGTTTATTTTCATTTTTATTGCCTGAGCTTTTGTGATCATGTCCAATAAATCTACCCAGACCAATGTCATGGAATTTTACCCATTTTCTCTTAATAATCTATCACTTCACTTCTTGGAAGTCCATAATCCATGTTAAGTAGATTCTTGTATAGGATGGGCACAAGGGTCTGTTTTCATTCTTTTGAATATAGATATCAAGCTTTCTCAGATTTCACCATCACCTATGTGCCTATTAACAGAAGACTGTATTAAAATATGGTACATACACACACAATCTGGCCTTAGAAAACACATGAGGTTTTGTTGTTAGTGGTATCATAGATGTACCTAGAAGAATATTATGCTAAGTGAAATAGGCCAAAGACAGAAAGACAAGCACCACATACTTGGTTTCCTCTCTATGTGGAAGCTAATACTGTGGAAATTTTGCCAGGTATGATGGTGCATGCCTTCATTCCAAGCACTCTGGAGGCAGAGGTAGGAGAATTGTTGTAAGTCTGAGGCTACCCTGAGAGTACCTCATGAATCCCAGATCAGCCTAGGCTAGTGTGAGACCCTACCTTGATAAAAAACAAAACAAAAAAGACCAAAAAAAGAAAGAAAGAAAGAAAGAAAGAAAGAAAGAAAAAAAGAAAGGAAAGGAAAGGAAAGAAAAGAAAAGAAAAGAAAAGAAAAGAAAAGAAAAGAAAAGAAAAGAAAAGAAAAAAAAAGAAGAAAGAAAAGAAAGTTCAACAAAATGTTGAACTTTCAGGAGTAGAGAACAGAAAGAGTCAAGAGGCTGGAGTGAGAGTGGAGAAGGAAACAGAAGGTGTCACTCATTGGGTACAAAGTTGCAGTTAGACAGCATGAACACATTCTGGTGTTCCGCTCCACAACCAGGTGACTATAATTAGTAATGATGTCTATTTCAATAGCAAAAGGAAGGGATTTTAAAATGTTATCACAAAGTAATGATCAATATTTCAGGTGATGGGCACCATGATTTGACCACTCCATGGTATATGCAAGTATCAAACATTACATTGTGCCCCCAAAGTATGTACAACTATTACTTGTCAAATAAAAATATAACCTTAAGCCAGGTGTGGTGGTGCATGCCTTTAATGCCAGCACTCAGGAGCAGAGGCAGAGGTAGGAGGATTGCTGTGAGTTCAAGGCCACCCTGAGACTACATAGCAAATTCCAGGTGAGCCTGGGCTAGAGTGAGACCCTACCTCAAAAAACCAAAATAAATAAATAAAATTTATCACCTTAAAGGAACAATACTTGTCTTCACACAGACTATAAACTGCTAAATAAAAGGACAATCTTCAAGAATCCTATATGACATTGCAGAATGTTACACTTGTCTCAATGAAGGCATTCATGAGCTATGATGTGAAACAGGGATGATGGGTCTAAACCTGCTATAATGGAGAATGACTCTGGATCAAAACAATTCAGAACCAGAACCTAAGATCTACTTTTAAAGTGGTGGAGTTTTTTCCAACTTTTTTTTTGCATGTTTATTTTATTTTTTCATTAACTAGAAACTTTGTATGGATACATCCTGTGTCTGTACCGTCATTTCCCTCCTCCCTGCCTCCGGCCCTCCTCAGTGGGATTGCTGATATTCACAATTGGGTTGTGGGTTATGAGTTGTGAAAGCAGCACTCAGTCATGGGGCGGGGGGAGGGGGGGAAGGGTAGCAATACCTCTGGATATTCCCTCGCAGCCTGTGGCTCTTACAATCTTCCCACCCCCCTTCTGCAAAATTCCCTGAGCCATGGTGGGTGTGTTTTAAGTCTAGTTTAGTGCTGACTCTCAGCAGCTCCTGGATTTCTGCTTTGGTATGTTTTGACTATCCTCAGTGTGTGTCTCCATCACCTTGGCACAGGTTGTCAGGCCCACCATGGAAGCAGCACTCTTGTTTATCTTGCCAGTTCTTCTGTGGTTTCACCTGGGCCCTGGCTGCTGTGTGAGGGGAGGGTTCATTTCCTGCCAGGGAGTCAGCTTTCTCGTTTTTTCTTGTTGATAGATTTTGATTGTCCTCGGTTCTCACTGCCTTCTGAAAAAGAAAAATAGATTCTTCAATGGAAACTGACATCAGCATAGATTTAAGGGGATAAGCACTGTTAATTTAGAGACATTTTGATGGGTGTAGCCTTTCTTTTGGCCAAAAACTAATGGGAGCATCTCATTGGAGTCCACAATCTTGGTCTCCATAGGATTCTGACTCGGTTCCCAGTTCTAGCTATGGGCTCTTTTCCACTGAGCGGATCTCTAGCCAATCAGAAAGCCATTGGTTACCCACCTAGGCTGGGCTTCACCATTGCACAGGTATGTACATCTTATCAGGCTGGTTGATTTCTTATAGCAGTGTCCCCTGCTTGCTCACAACGTTGTTGACCGTTATCCCCCAGCAGCTTATGAAGTGCTTTCCAGCACTACCCTGGCTTACCATCTGGGGACTGGCTTCCTTTCAGATTCCATCTGGATCTCTCGATGTTCTGTGTTGGCAGCATGTGGTGTACTATAATAATGTGTTACCTTTTACCTAAAGTAGGGAATCAAGTGCTTTGACAGAAGGCTGTTCTTTTTGGGGGACCCTGTAGGTCTCTCCAACCAACAACTCAATGTGGGCTGTAATTGATTTCTGGTACTGAGAGTTACAAGCCAGAGCCAAATGGTTTAGGGTCAGGCTTCATCCCACCCTCTCCACCGTCCTTCTTACCAGATGACCCACCCCCCATATTCCTGTTGAGGGTTGTATCTTTTAGTTTACTACCCAGGAGGAAGGTTTCTATGGTACCAATTCATTTTGGATTTAGTTTTGTGTGTATCTTTTCCCACCTTCCCATTCCCCTCCCTGAAAACCCTTCCATCCCTACTATCTGTCCCTCGAGTTGCCTGTCAGCTATGCCTGCACGTCAAGATGTTCCAGGTTAGGAACCACAGATGAGTGAAAATGTGTGGCATTTTTCTTTCTGTGCTTCTATGAGTTTGCTTACTGTGATCTGTTCTAAGTTCACCCATTTTCATATAAAGTTCATTATGTCATTTTCCTTAGTGCTGAGTAAAATTCTATTGCATAAATACCTTCAATTCTGTTCCATTGGTCTATATATCTGTTTTTATGCCAATAACATAGTTTTTGTTACTATGGCTTTGTAGCATAGCTTTAGATCAGGTATGGTGATACCTCCAGAGGTGTGTCTTTTGATGAGGATAAGTTTGTATATCCGAGCCCTGCTGCCATTCCATATGGGCTTTGACATTTTTTGTGTGTGTGTGAAGAATGATGCTGGGATTTTTATTAGTATTTCATTAAATCTGTATATTGCTTTTGGTAGAATTGCCATTTTCACAATATTAATTCTACCTATCCAGGAGCATGGGATGTCTTTCCATGTTCTCATGTCCTCCTAAATTTCTTTCTTAAGTGTATTTATGTTTTCATTATATAGGTCTTTCACATACTTGGTTAGTTCCAATGTATGTAATTCCAAGGTATTTGATTATCTGTGTGTGTGTGCCTATTGAAAACAGGATAGCCTCACTTATTTCTTTTATATTTGTCTTTTGCATTAGGAAGGCTATATGCAAAAAGAAAAAAAGCTTTTTGTGTGCTGAAGGAATTTATCACCTTTAGAAGTTTTATGGTGGAGTCTTTTGGGTCACTTATGTACGAGACTACGACATCTGCAAAGGGCTTCTTCCTTTCAAATTTGTATCCCTTTTATATCTTTCCTCTGCCTTATTGCTTGGGCTAGGACTGCTAGTACTATGTTAAAGAGCAGTGGTCTTGTTCCAGATCATACTGGAAACTCCTTGAGTCTTTCCCCAATAAGTTGATTTGGGCTTTAGGTGCTTTATATATAGCCTTTATTGTGTTGAGATATAAACCCTCCATGCCTAGTCTCTCCAGCATTTTGACTATGGAGTGATGTTGTATTTTGTCAAAGGCCTTTTCTGCATGTATTGAAATGGTCCTGTGCTTCTTGTGTTTATTTACATGGTATATTATGTCAATCAAGCCCTTATGGCTTTCAGGGTTTCCATTGAAAACTTTGAGGTAATTCTGATAGACTTGCCTTTGTATTTAATGAATTGTTTCTCTCTTGCTGCTTTTAGCACACTCCATTTTCATTATTTACAGTGTTAACTATGATGTGCCTTGGAGAGTTCTATTTTGGTCCAGTCTATTTGGTATTCTGTGAGCTTCTTGTATCTGGATGGGTCTCTCTTTGGGAGGATAGGAAAGTTTTCTTCAATAATTTTGTTGACTATGTTCTTCATGCCTTTGGCTTGAATTTCTTCCCCTTATGGTATATCCTTGATCTGATGTTTGGTTATTTTAGGGTATCCCACAATTCCCTCATATTCTGTTCACTTGATTTTTTTTTTTTTGAACTTATCAAAGTTTTTGGACTCCCTAACAATTTCTTCTGTCTTGTCTTCCAGATCTGAAGTTCTGTTAGTGAGGGTTTCTAGAAAAGTTTTTATAAGCTCTATTTGATTTTTGTTTTCTGTTGCATTTTTTCAGTATTGTATCCATCCCTTTGTTGGGTTCCAATATCAGGTTGTGGTTTGATTTCTTGATGCTTCTTGGATTCATTCTTGCATTTGATCATGTCTTCATCAACTTAATCAGCTGGTTATAAGATTCTTTATTTTTTGACTCACATTCTATTCATTTCTCTCTCTTTTGCGGTCTCTCTGGTTTTCCTCAGTTAAGTTAAGCCTAGTGATGAAAGCTGTGTGCTGTAAGAGATGACTCCATTACATTTTCTTTATGCAATTGTTGGTGTGGGTGGGACCCAATGGGTATCACCAGGTTAGCTTTGGTTAGGGAAGGAGTGTGGTGAGGTTGTCTGTCCACTATCATGGGCTGGGTGACCTAGGGTCTAAATGGGGTTCTCCTTGTGTGCATCACCTCCAGGTGGGTCCAGGTGTGACCCTAGCCTGTTTGGCTTGCTTGCTGTGCAGGCAGTGCTCAATTCTTCAGTGTTATTTTCTGCTTACTTGGCAGTGTGGGGTTCTGTGGGGCACAGGGATGATACCCCAGTTCTGAAAATCATGTTGCTCTGAACTGAGACAGTCTGGTAACAGCTACTACTGGGCCCTCCAGGGCAGCACACTCACCTTATGATGACTTCCAGACTTACCCTAAAGCTAGCCTTTGCTGTGCAATTAGCCCCAAGAGCATGTGGGCACAAGAGCTGCAGCCACAGATTTGGCAGTTTGGGTATTCCAATCTAACGGGTCCTCTCCAAGCTTGGAGAAGTTGTTGGAACTTCCTTTATGGGGTCCCAAACATGCCTATAATCAGCACTTCCTAACCCACCCTAGGCCAGATCGCAAATATGATGGCAATCCTCCTCTGGGTCTGATTTCACAGGTCTTAATCAAGCTGGCACTTTACCTGCCCTAAGCACACAGGCCCCCAACATAGTGGCACCTCACCCAAAAATACCCAGCACCTCACTTAGTCTGAGAATACAGGCCTCAAGCATGCAGGCATCTCACCAGCAACAAGTACACAGGCCCCAAGCAACTTGTCTAACATTTGTATAGTTCCTAAATGCATTCAAAATCTGGATGGAAGTGATGGTCTTTCAACTCAGTCACAAGCTCATTCATGCACATGTGTAGAGTCATTCCTGGAATTTATGCAGTCTGTGAAGAACTCAAAGTCCATTCTACCACATGGATAGGAAGGACTCTGTGCTATAACTCTATGCTAAGAAATTCCTAAATTGTAAGACAATGAACACTTTGCTTAACACATGGTCGGTACTCAATAAGGTATAGCTTATTAATATTGAAAGCTTGGGGAAATGGCACCATGGATAAAGTGCTTGCCAGACAAGTGTGAAGAACTGAGTTCAGATCCCTGGAACCCATGTTAAGATGGATGCTGCTTCAGGCATCTGTAATACCAACATGCCTTTAGCAAAAGGGAGGTGGACACAGAAGAATGCACCAGATGCTTCACAGGTCACCTGGCTAATGGAACTGTACCAGTAAGAGGCCTTGTCTCAAAAAGAGGCAGAAGGTAAGGCCCAACACCCACAAGTTTGTCTTTTCATCTCTACATGTGCACTGTAGCACCCACATCTATACTCAGATACCTGAACACACATTCAAAACATATGACAGCACACAACTGTAATCCCAGTGCTAGCGGATCCCTGGAGCTTGCTGGCTATCTAATAGAGCCAAACCACTACATTCCAGGTTCAGGGAGCTCAATAAGCCTCAAAAAGTAAATTGGAGAGTAATTGAACAGAATACATGATGTTGACCTCTAGTCTCCACGTACATGCACACACACATACAAAGATGCATACACAAACACCATGTACATATGCCCATGCAAAAAATAAAATACATCGTCAAAGCTGGGTGTGATGGTTCACCCTTATAATCCCAGCATTCTTGAAAGCTGAAGCAGGATGGTCCCTGCAAGTTCAAGGCCAGTCTGGGCTACACACAGTGAGTTCCAGGCCAATGAGGGCTACATTGTAAGACCCTGTCTCAAACTCCTCCACCCAAAAGAATGTTGTCATTACCGCCCTTTCTTCTTGGGAAGACTAGATGAGGTATGTAGAAGCACTTGGCTAGTTCCAGAGAGCAAGATACCGGCTGACTATTGTCATTAGCCAACAGCATCTCAGGGCCTTGGCATTTTCCTGTTTATGTGCAGGAAGGATATCTATGCAGAGTTGCCAGCCCACGGTGGTTTCCTCTCTGGAATCACAAGTGTAAAGATGGATCTTCAGTTTCTCCTCTAAGAAATGACTGTGCATCCTCCAAGCTGGCCGAAGATATCACAGATCACCTCACATGGGAGGAGGCCAAGTCCTTCCCCGAGGAAGCCTTGAGGAGCATCTGTCTCCCTCTGCCAGACTGTGGGTAGAAATTACTGTGCCCTTGGGCGTGGCCCTTCCTCCCTGCCACTGGTGTGTCTGTAGAAACAACTGCGGAGAGGTGGCTTGGAGAGGTGCTAAGTGACCCCCACCCAATCTCCAGCAGCTCTCTCCAGACCTCGCCACTTCAAACTGCACTCCAAATAAAAACACATTCTCAAGGATACAAGCCTCCCTCCAAACCACAATGCCTCTCCCAAGTCCCTCCTAAGTACAAATGTAGGAACTTCCATAAAAAGCAACTCTCTTCAAAGTCAGCCTAAATTGCACCCCAGCACAGGTCCTGCGGAATGAAAGGGAACATGAGGCCGCCTGAGGGATACATGGTGATCTGGCAGGAGGGGCAGCAGCTGGCTGTCCAGCTGGGCACCCTGTGAAATGTGGGGCCTTTTGCTGCCAGAGTGAGAAGGACCAAACCAGTTCAAGCAAGGGTAAGGCCGGGGGCCACTCCAAAGTCCCTGGCTAGTTTTTATTTTTAGTCCAAGTTCAAAATTGTCAGAAAAACTTCAGAAGCCTCCCAGGCCAACAGTATCATGTGGTTTGGGCTGAAATAAGAAAGGGGCATACCACAGACTCAGGAGTAACACTGAGAAGGGTCTCAGGCCAGTTACCAGGATGTCCTAGAGACTCGGAGGAGCTCCGTGAAGAGTCCAGTGTAAGGGACAATATGGGATTTCAAGTGATATCAAACTTCCCTCATTTTCAGACAAGTATGGAGTTTCTTTTGCAAGAGGGGACTGGGTCAGGCCAGTCTGGCTTTATCGGGTTTGCTTCTTGCCAGAACCACAAAAGACCAATTTCATCTGTGAGAGCTTTTGTCTTCAGAGGAGCTGCCGCTCATCCCGGGAGAAGGCTTTGTTTCTCAGAGGATTTTTAGATCAGCTGCTGGCTCCTGGCGCCCTTCTCTTGCGAGTTCTCCTCTTCTCTTTGTGCCTTCCCGTTTCCCTGGACATAAACAACGAATGGTCCTTTTCACCCTGGAGATAAGATTGTGCCTCTCCCAAAGTCACCGCTGGCCTCTTGCGGCTTCTGGAACTGTTTTGAATAATGAAGCTGTGGTTTTAGCCCTTCCTTCCTGGAGACTGGAGGTCCCCTAGGCATGCCAGGTGGGCAGTGCCTACAGGGGTTACCCAGAGCTCCCAGCAGGCAACAGCCCAAAAGAGCATTTTGTTCGTGACATTGGTCTGGACACTTCTGGGCTTTAAAAATGTTTGTATATACTGGTTTCTTTCCTTTTGCTTTTAAAAGTATTAATTTTTTTTCCTGCTAAGGCAAACAATGGTTCAGTTCATATGTAAAGATACCTCATCTTCCAGAAATGGTGGAAACCTTAAGCCTTTAGTTTCTTCCACCTTCCAGAAGCTGCTATGACACTCAGAGACTTGTGAGGGTTCATGCCAGAGTGACAAATAACCAGATCTGTTTGCAGACTTAGATTTAAATGATGGCTCTGGTATGTATGTATGTATGTATGTATGTATGTATGTATGTATGTGGCGATTGAGAGATGAGGAAGGAGTAAGGGCATACCAGGGCCTCTTAAAGACACATGCTCTACTTTGTGGATCTGGCTTTATGTGGTTATTAAGGAATCAAAACTGGGCCAGCAGGCTTTGCAAGCAAGTGCCTTTAACAACTGAGCCATCTCCCCCAGCCCAATGGCTCTGTCATTTATTAGCTCTATGACCTTAAGCAAATTATTAAATTTCCATTCATACAAAATGAGAATAGTAAGAATAGTACTTAATTCTTAGGATTGTTGGAAGGTTTAAAAAAGATAATATATGCAAAATGCCTAGTGAACAGCAAGTTCTCAAAGAATGTTATTTCCTTTACCTTGTATTAATTTCTCTAGGCATCCCTTCAACGCTTATTAAACACCTAGCTCATGAGAATGGGTGCCAAGCAAGAGATAAAGATCTGAGAGACCCAGTGCATGGCTAAGGTGACAGAGAAAGAACACCACTCCAGCAGGCTAAGTGGTGTGTGCAACATACCACGAGATAGATTAATTTCTTTCTAGGAGCCCAGAATGGCACTTGAACCAGAACTTGAAAATGTGCACAGGGTTTTACCAGGCAGAATAACCAGGTGAAGGCATTTCAAATAGAGAGAGTTCCAACAAAGGCCATGAAGAGTGGGGCATGGTGGCACACGCCTTTAATACCAGCACTCAGGAGACAGAGGTAGGAGGATTGATGTGAGTTCAAGGCCACCCTGATACTACAGAGTGATGCCAGGTCAGCCTGGGCTAGGGTGAAACCCTACCTCAAATAAAACAAAATAAAACAAAACAAAAAAAGGCCATGAAGCATGGAAATCTGTAAACTGTGGATGACAGGAGATAAGGCTACAGGACACAGGCCAGATTAGCCAGGACCCATGCAAACTGTGAAAGGGTTGCAACTCATTTGAGGGCATTGACAACCCCTGAGTTGATATGTTCAGCGAAATGCAATGGTTCAATGCATATTTTAGAAAGCCTGCTGTCAAGGTTGGACAGGACTGGAGTGGAGGAAAGGGGTAGATAAGAACAGGGGCAAGAGAGCAAGCCAGGAGGAATGGAAATAATTCAGAAGATAGATGAGGCCCACGTTAGGCAGAAAGAAAGGAAGGGTTCTAAACACGGTGGAAATTTAGCTGTGTAGAGTAATGGCTAGGAGTTGACTTGGATGACTGGGTCAGGAACAAGTGAGAGTGGTGATGTCACCAACCTGGACAGGGAACATATTGGCACAAATGACCCATCTCCAACTGGACCTTATTCACAACAAAGGGAAGTCAGGAATAGGAGGGACCTCATGTCCAGCAAGAAAGACACTTAGAACAGGTGACTCTCAAAGACTAATGTCCTCAACTCACTTTACTTTGAAAGAAAACAGGGATCTCCTTCAGGTCCAATGTTCTTGGTTTGGAAGGGTATTTTGTATGACCATAGCTACTACATAACTTCATAGCTAGAACTAACGCATAAAAAGACAATATGTTAAAATTAGAAATGTTTAGACATTTTGTTTATGTTCTTTCATGTTTTTCAAATTTTCTATAATAAAAACACTACTTTGTGTGTGTGTGTGTGTGTGTGTGTGCGTGCGCGCGCGTGCGTACATGTGTGTGTGTTATTTTGAGATAGGGTCTTGCTGTAGCCCAGGCTGACCTGGAATTCACTATGTAGTCTCAGGGTGGCCTCAAGTTCATGGTGATCCTCCTAACTCTGCCTCCTGAATGCTGGGACTAAAGGTATGTGCCACCACACTCAGCTTCAAAAATATTACTTTATAATAACAAAAAAAATACATATTAGCCTGAAAGAATAAAATGGGAAAAAGTTTTGAATAAACCCAGAAGATGTCCAAGTAAAAATTTAAGGTTGGTTTAATATTTGAAACCAATGTAATTTATAAAATGAACAAGAAAGATAATTGTATTAGTTTCTTTTCTTGTTGATTACAAAATACATGACAATAAGCAATTTAAGAGAGGAAGGGTTTATTTCAGCTTGATGTTCAAAGGGATATAGTCTATCATGGCAGGGAAGGCACGGTGGCAGGAAATGGGGGTCACATTGCATCCCCAATGAGGAAGCAGAGAATGTTGAACCAATTAATAAATTCTAATATGGTAAAAAGTTCTAATCATTGGTGAGATGGCTCAGTACTTAAAGGTTGAAGTACCCACATAAAGCCTGATGTGGCTCATGCAGCTGTGATCCTAACTCACAATGGGAAGTGGAGCCAGGAGAATCTGAGGCTCATGAGTCAGCTAGTCTGATGTTCAAACACAGTCGAGTGCTCTGTACAGCAGCAAGAGACCATGTCTCAAAGAAGGTGGAGCACAGACAATTTGAAGTTGTCCTCTGACCTCCATACAAGCACCAAGGTATTCACATACATACATAGACACACATATACACACACAATAATATTTTTTTGAGAGGGACAGATTGAGAGAGTGAGACAGAGAGAGAATGGGCACGGCACACCAGCAGCCTCTCAGCAGCTGTGAACGAATTCCAGATGCATGCACCCCTTGTGGGCAAGTACAGCATTGCACCCTTGCATCACTTTCTATCTGGCTAAACATGGGACCTGGAGAATTGAATGGGTGGTCTTAGGCTTGGCAGGCAGGCACCTTAACCACTAAGCCATTTCTCAAGCCCACAATAAATACTTTTTAAAACTCTAAGCTTACTAGAAGGGAAAGCTGGTGGTTGCACATATCTGTAATGTGAACATTCATGAAGCTGAGGTAGGAGAATCACAAGCTCAAGGGCACACTGAGATATATATGAGACTTTGTCTCAAAGAAATTATTATGAGAAAATGTATCTATAACAAAGAAAAAAACCAGGCTGAAGAGATGGTTTAGCCATTAAGGTGCTTGCCAGCAAAGCCAAAGGACCCAAGTTTGATTCCCTAGTACACACAAAAGCCAGATGCACAGGGGGTGCATACACCTGGAGTTGGTTTGAAGAACTATGCCCATTCTCTACTACTCTCTCTCTTTAAAATAAATATGTTTTAAAAGAAAAAATATTAATTGAAAATATTGAAAACTTTCTCTTAAAGTCCTTTGAAGAGAGAAAAAGCCAAGGATAGACTTCTTTTCCAAAATTTACTATAGCCAAGGCAATAAGGAAGAAAGCATAATGATTATGAGATAGCTAAAACTATTAATATTTGGCTATATGATTATTTTATACAAAGATATTCTAGAAGAATATACAAATAATTTAAAGAATTATTTAGCAAGGTTGCTGGTCAATATACAAAAATTAACTATAGGCTTGTATAATGTTAACAGTTAAGATGCAAATTATTATTGGATTATTATAATATATTCAAACAGTATAGGCAAATATAAATTACTCCTATGTATTTTATACTTGTTGATATCTCTCTGGTTAGTCTATCTTCAAATTTAGCTATCTATTCACTTCCATCTCAATTTGTCATTGATTTTCCTTGTTTCATTTTTCACTTTGTGAAATTGAAAACATTGTTGTAAAATTTCCGTAAATGTGCAAGGTAAGACATTCTGAAAGAACAACAAAAAGATAAAGACATGATCAAGCTACAATTAAAAGAGTGTGAGAGCGGCACAAATGTATCAAACCAATGGAACAGAAAAAGAGTACATGAAAACACAATATATCTAAGGACAATAATTGTTGACACTGAAGGATAATGAGAATAACACAAACTTCTCTATAATTTGCATTGAAAAACTTGAATACTTACATGGAAAAAGAAAAACTTGACCTTCTCACCATGAGCTTGATCTTTCTGCTATTGTGGCATGACACACATACACAATCTCATCTCGGTGGTTTGCATGTCTGAAAGTGACAGATGACACCATAAAGCTTCTATATGGCCATATGAGATTCTGCCTCTGTGGACTTGGTAAATGAATTCTTTGAAAGGACAAAAAAGTATTGGCCATAAAAAAGACTGATACATTAGACTATACTAAGATTAAGAACTTCTACTTATCAAAAGACATCATTAAGTGAGAAAGCATACTAGTGAGGGAAATGATTTGTAATCTATAGAGAAGGATAAAATTTTTTTGGAAGCTCTTACAAAGCATTAAAAGATACATGGTTCAAATTAAATGGATGGGAAATGTATTTCATAAAAGAGAATATGTCAATGACCAATAAACATGAAAATGATCAGCCTTATTAGTCACTGAGAAAATAACACCCCCCACACACACACAAAATGAAACTACATTCCCAGCGGAGTAACTCAACATTAAGATGACTGGTGACAAGCGTTGGCGAGGGTGTGCATCAAGGCGAGCCCTCAGGAAGTGTTGGCAGAAATACGCTTTGAAATCATTGCCTAGAGGACTGTGTGGTATTGTCTACTACCCTGAAACTCCCACATGCTCTGTGAGCCATCATGTATATACCTGGCAGAAACCTTCAATCTCAGGTATTCACCTGGCAGAAAAAGGGTCATATATACATCAGAGGACATATATAAGAAAGTTCACAGCAACATTTATAAGAATAGTGCCAAATTGGAAATAATCCAACTTCTATGAACAATAGAACAGATAAGTGGATGTGGCTTATTTTACAATGATATACCAAACAGTAGCAAAAATAAACTACAGCTGCACATAATAGCAATAGCAGATAATGCACACACACACACACACACACATTGCACTGATCAAAATAATATGTAGTATGAGCCTATAGCCAAAGTCTAAAGCAAGGAAAATTAATATAATACCTCAGATGCCCAACTAGAGGTAACTTCTAGATACGTAAGCTTCAGGAAGGAGAGAGAGTGGTGATGAGGAGAGGACAAGAATGGGGTCGGTGGTACTAGGGAAGTTTCAATGCTCAGTCTGAGGGATGGTTTCACAAGTGTTTGTTTTAAGATAATTTGTGAAGCTCTGTGTCATTTCATGTATGTGCATTTTCTGCATGAACATTATAACTTCAACCAAAATATTTTTAAAGGAAAATAAATGTCCAGAGTGTGTTATGAATAGTTTAAGCCCTGGACTATTCAGGTAGATTAAAAAGGAAAGGTCAGTGAGATTTTGTAAGGAGAAGAAAATTAACAGAAATATGAGAGTAGTTCAAATAGCAAATTCACTGAAAATGAAACTCCTTTTTTTTTTTTTTCAAAGTCAACAGTCCACTTCCTTCCCTTTTTTCAAGTCTTCATACATCATGCAAAGCAGGCTGCCTGCCTTGGCAGTTCCATATTAAATGACTCCAGACAGTTTCTTGTGTCATCCCCACTGCAGGGTAAACAAGTCCTAGCCAAAGGAGCCATGAAAGTACACAGGTTATTTTGGCTGTCTCCAGCTTCTCCCTGTAGTTTTACACTCACTGGGCTGGTGGTCAGAACTTTATTAGCAAGTGCAACCTAAAGATGTGGAGGTTGGCGTCACGGGTCCCAGGAATGGTTCCTTGGCATCTCTGAGTCTCAGGTGCCTCTTAGGAACAACAGGGAAAACAAATAGACCTGCCTCCCAGAATGTGTGAAGTAAAGGACACAGAACATTCACATGAATGCACACACACACATGCACACACACATGCACACCCACTCAAGCATGTGCACACGCGCTCGCACACACACAAAATCTCAAGGTACTGTATACCTGGAAAGGACTGTGCCCACCTTTGTTCCCATTTCCTTGGCAACCCCCATTTCAGGTGTCAACATCAACCTGCTCTTTTCACCCTCCTCCCTCTGTCATACTTGGAAAGAATCTGATATCAGTAATTTATATTCCAAGGGTTGATTGATTATTCTCCAACTGGAGCTCAGCCAGGCGTTTGCATTTTATGCCTTTTATCCCTAATTGTGGCATGAAAGACTTTTTCCCTTGTTAAAAGAATTTGAGACATCAGCAAGAAGGTGGCGAGTTGTGGAGGAGGGAGAGGGAAGCTTGAAATCACATTAGCCAATTCCGCTGGTTCTGAAGGTGAATTTGATACAGCCCTTTTCAAGTGCCTTTTGTTTTGCTGGAGGTGGCCTGTAGACAGAGGTGCATCCCTCCCCATTCAGCAGTCCCTGCTCTCCTACATGGGGACAGGGAGAAGGCAGACAGCTATACAAGGCAGGTTAAGTCCAAGCCATGAAACAGTGAAAGAAATTGGTCCATCCAGGATTATGCTGGGGACCCAAAAAAAGCCAGCCTGACACAAAGATCAGTTACATTGCTGCTTTCCCACTCTCAGGGACACCCTTTGTTCTGAGCTCTGCTCTGCCATCTCCTCCCATCCTAACCTTTACCTGATCCCTGCCGCCCTTTGCCTCTGTCCCAAGATGCCAGGAGGACATTCAGATCTTGTTTAATTTCCCCCTTTTAAAATTGTTCAGACTTTAATTGCCCCTCACCTATTATGCCATAAATTAATCCTAGGCCTCACTTGTTAGTTGTACATCCAGCCATAATGTTTCCATACAGGAAAAAAAAAAAAAAAGAAAGAAAAGAAATGAAATGAAATAAAATAAAATCTTTTGCAATGTTGTTAGTTAACAAATATATTGCTAGCCTGAATATACTTGAAGAAAAAGGAAGATAAGAGAAGTAGACAAAACAAAACAGGAGCTAGAAGGATGAATTTGTGCAAATTCTTAAGTCCAAGACGGTACAAAGAACAAATGGTCTGACTATAAAAACCAACTAGGGTGAAGCAAGCAGAACTCCTGAGATCTTGTCCAGACCAACGCCAAATGCCTGAGGATATGACTTTGATAAATAGGCTCGGGGCTGAAACGCAGGGAAAGCAGAGTCTCTGAGATGGGATTTGGACAGCTGCCTCAGCACTAGGGCAGAACTCTGACAGCCCGCCAGAGCTGAGTCAACCAGAGACCCAAGCAAAGGAAGTACAAGGTGTGAAATGAGGACGAACCTGTTGAGTGCTTGGCTTCAGAAATTAGCACACACCTGTGGACCTGATCCATTTGAAGGGAGCCACGCGATGGGAACTCATTTTGCACTGGAAGCGCCTGGCTGAGCACTGCCAGGCCTGAAGGGTCCCGGAGAGTGGCCTATAAGCCTGAGGGCAGAAGACAAGAAATCATGTGCCTCTGGAGTGGATGAAAACGATGGACTGAAATATAGACAAGTGTGCACATGGTTGGAGGAAGTGGTTATTTCTTGAGTAAAAGGAAGCATACCATAGCCATTTGTCACAGACCTGTCCCTGGACATTCACATTTTCTCTGCAACACACACATTCTTTCTCTCTTCTCTTTCCCCTCCCCCTGTACACCTGATGCTCAGGCCCACATACTGAATCAGAATATAAGAACTGGAGGCTCAAACCGGGCATAGAATCTGTAATCTAAGCACTGGGCCCAAGTCAGGAATATCAGAAGTTCATGATCATCTGCAGCTACATTTTGAATTAGAGGGCAATCTGGGCTATATGAGACTCTGTCTTGAAAAGCAAAACCAACTAATTAAAAAGAATGAGAGACTCTATGGCTGGGAACATAACCCAGTCAATGTGGTGGTTTGAATCAGGTGTCCCCCATAAACTCATGTGCTCAGAATGCTTGCTCTCCAGCTGGTGGCAATTTGGGAGGTGGAGCCTTGCTGGAGGAAGTGTGTTGCTGGGGGTGGGCCTTGAGTTTCTTAGCCTCTAGCTTGCCAGTGTTAGTCAGCTCACTCTCTTGCTGCTGTTTCCACCTACTGTGGCAAAGGTGATGTCCAGCCTCTGCTCATGTCATGCTTTCTCCCCAACCCCTACCATCATGGAGTTTCCCCTTGAGATTATAAGCCAAAACAATAATAATAAAAAACTTTCTTCCCATCAGCTGTCATGGGTTGGGTAGTTTATCCAAGCAATGAGAAGGTAACTGCAACAATCAGGCAAGCAGGAGGATTTGATTTTGATCCCCAGATGCCAAGTCAAAAAAGCTAGGTGTGCTGGCATGTGGGCATATATGTTGCAATTACCTGTATGTTGCTGGCACAAAGCACCCGAACTAAAGGAGCTTGTAGGAGAAAAGTTGCTAATTTTGGCTTACAGACTAGAGGGGAGACTCCATGATGGCAGGGGAAAACGTGTCATGAGCAGAGGCTCAACATCGTTTCTTGGCAAACATCAGGTGGACAGCAAGAGAGTGCTCCAAACACTGACGGGGAATCTGACTATAACACCCATCCATAAGCCTTCCCCTAACAACATCCCTCCGCTAGCAAAGCTACAATTCTCAAATCGCCATCATCTGGGGACCCAGCATCAGAACACATGAGTTTATGGGGAACACCTAATTCAAACTACCACAGCATTTATCTCCTTGATGGGGAGGCAGAGACAGGTGGATCCCTGGGACTCACTGGCCAACAAGCTTACCTAATTGGTGAGCTTCCAATGAGATCCTATGTCAAAAAAAAGGGGGGGGGCAGAGTTCATGAGGAAGGATACCCAAGGCTTCTATCTTCAAGCCTCCACATATACAGGCACATATGTACACATGCACACGTATGAACATATGTGTCATGCACACACACAGTTAGAGGTTTTGTCTCCAAGTCATCATGTTGGGAAGAAATGGCCTCTTGAATATTCATATTAAAATTTAAAGATGGGAAAGAAAAAGAATGGAAGGGGAAAAGTAACTAAATTAGCAGTGTTCACTCAGCGTGATTTTGCTTTAATCCAGGCCTGTGAGCTTGACAGGGCTCAGTAGAAATGAAAGCAGATGTGTCCATCATGCCAGCGGATATATTACTACTAATCCCAGACAAGACGACAGAAACACATCACGACCTAGCACCACACTGTTTCAGGCTTAATCCGCCTCTAATTGCCTGGGCACAAGGCCTGCACACCTCACTCCTCCCAGCTCTGGGTTTCTGCCCCATGTGCTGTCAGCCGTCACCAAAGTGGCTCTTGTTTTTCCAGGAGCAGTTAGAGCAGCCCCAGGCATGGGGAGAGGGAGGAGGATGACACAGCCAGCATGGTAGGAAGGCGATGGCAGCCACAGGCCAAGATAGATCCTGGTGTGGCCACTCACCTTGGCAGAACTTTTATCACATTTTTATTGGGAACATTAATACATGAACAGACTGTAATTTGATCATGTTCCTCTCCCATCACCCTCTTTTTAAAAATTTACTTATTTATTTGAGAGAGAAAAAGAGGCAGAGAGAAAGAGAGAGAGAGAAAAAAAAAATGGGCATGCCAGGACCTCTAGACACTGCAAAAGAACTCCAGATGTGTGCGCCCCCTTGTGCATCTGGCTTTACATGGGGCCTGGAGAGTTGAACTGGGATCCTTTGGCTTTGCAGGCAAATGCCTTAACTGCTAAGCCATCTCTCCAGCCACCCCCCCATCACCCTTGTTTGTCCTTTCTCTCAAATCTCCATTCCACTGAGGACCCTACTCTTTCCAAGCGGCCCTTTTCTGTTTTGATCTCCTTTCTTTTTTCCTCCTTTGACCTCCATGCCAACATGTTGATGGGCTCAGAACTTGTGGGGGTCATGACAACCTCCATGAGGTCATGAATATACCAGTCAGTTTATGTGCAGAGAACAGTGCCCCAAGGTTCTCCACACCACCCAGTGGCTCTTACATACTTTCAGCCCTCTGTGCCACAGTGTCCCCTGAGCCTTAGAGGGCACGATCGAGCTGTCTCATTTAGTGATGAGCTCCCAACTGCCTCATATTTTCTGCTGTGATGAGTTTTGAGTCTTCTTAGTGTCCACTGCCATCTCCATAGAAAAGGTCCTGTGGCTAGCAGTGAGAACAGCACTTATATTCATTCTAACACTTCCTCTGCAATGTTCCCGGAGCCCTGGTGGGTGTGATAGAGGTGTCTCATCCAGTACTAAGCACGGGGCTTTCTCTTCTTCTTGTCACTTTGAGCAGTTTTGGGTCTCCCAAGTGTTCACTGCCATCTGCAAAAGAAAGCTTCCTAAACAAAAGTGAGAATAGCACTAGTAAATGGGCATAGAGTATACATTCAGAAACCAATATGATGGGCTTCATACATGGCCAAAGAGCCATGACAGCTTCCCTCTAGGCCCTGTGTCCTTTGAAGCCATAGGCTTTTGACTGGGTTCTCAGTACCAGCAAGAATTCTGTCCCATACAGCAGGCCTCAAATCCACCTCAGCCAGTGCTACCTTCTTCCCAAAGTAGTCATTTGTTGGATACCTACTATATGTCACACACATGTCCTAATTACTTTCCTCAAATGGTAATGTATACTATTGTAAAAAAATCTGATAGTACAGAAATTGATGATTAAAAAGTAAAGGTTGGACTGGAGAGATGGCTTAGAGGTTAAGCACTTGCTTGTGAAGCCTAAGGACCCTGGTTCGAGGCTCGATTCTCCAGTACCCATGTAAGCCAGATGCACAAGGGGGTGCATGCATCTGGAGTTCGTTTGCAATGGCTAGAGGCCCTGGCACGGCTATTCTCTCTCTATCTCTCTCTCTGTCTGTTGCTCTCAAATAAATAAAAATAAACAAAAAAATATTTTTTTATTTTTAGAGAGAGACACAGAGAGAGACAGACAGAGAGAGAGGGAGAGGGAGATAGATAGAGAATGGGCACACCAGCAGTCTCTCAGCTACTGTGAACAAAATCTGGATGTGTGTGCCCCCTTGTGGGCAAGTGCAGCATTGTGCCCTTGCGTCACTGCATCTGGCTAAATGTGGGACCTGGAGATTGGAACCGGGTTCTTAGGCTCAGGAGGCAGGTGCCTTAACCGCTAAGCCATCTCTCCAGCCCACAAAAATTTTTTTTTAAAAGTAAAGGTCTCCATTTATTACATATCTCTGCCAATACCACTCCTCAGGGATAATTATTTTTAAAAAAAAATGTAAGTGCTTGGGATGTAACTCAGTGGTAGAGCACTTGTATAGTTTGTTCAAGGTCCTGGGTTTGATTCCTATCACCCAAACCCCAACAATCCATTTATATAATTTATTTATGCTTTTAGCAATGTAGAGGCATGCATATATATGTAAATATATGCTCGTATATATTTAGCAATACATACATATGTTCTACAATATATATTACCAGTATATATTATATATAATCTCTTAACTATATGTGTGCATATGTTTATGGATATACACATATAATAAATAAATCTACATATCTATATGCATATATGTGAGTTTGGGGATAATTGGCATAATATCATACTACTCTGCAATAATGTCAAAATTTGATGTCCATCTGGGCATGGTAGCTCACACCTGTAGTCCCAGCATATGAGAGGCTGAGGCAGGAGGAGTATAAGATTAGGGCCAGCTTCGACTACATAATCAGACTCTGTCATAAAAAGTTCTTTTTTTTTTGGATGTCAACATTTTTCTACAGTCATACCAATGAGTCTATTTCATTCTTTTAACTATAGTCTATTATTCCATTGAGGCAATTTATAATTCATTATTTGTAATTAGGGTTCAAATTTAAGTCATGTTCAAGTCTATGCAAAAAAAAAATGCCTTTTCTTTCTTCCAACTCAAATGAGTCTGCACTGCAGTTCTCCATTTTGTCTGGTGACAAGAAATGTAATCATGTTGAGTGCTGGCAAACTGACTTGAGGACTTTTGGCTCAGTGATTTCAGATTTCTGCTTGATGCACTGGAATTTCTTCCCTTGGGGACATCTCCCCAGAGTGACAGCTGCATTCTGGGCTCCTGGGGCGGCATCAGTCTGCAAAAAGCCCCCGAGCAGTGACCAGCTTGATGAATTGAGTGGTGACCACTAGTATCCCTGACCACACAGGGAAATCACAGTGTCCACAACCCACCCACTCTCTGCCTTCTGTGTCTTCCAAGCTGGCTGTGGCCTTTGGTCACCTCCTGGGCCAAGGTCATGCCTGCTGTCTGTGTACCCCACCCTACTGGCACAAGAAGCTTTCCTCTGATACTTTATAGGCTGTCCCTACCTTGAGCCATCTGAGAACATTCCAGTAAATAAATATCACCAATCAGCTCAGCTCCCTGGGGTTCTCAGCCCATCTCTATCCAGATGGCAACCATGAACAAGCAAATAGGCTTCCATGGTGTTGACAGCTCAGTGCCCTTGAAGGTCAAAGGGCAATGGGCTGGACAAGAAGATCTACAGATATACTGCTCTGGGTCTCGGTCTGGTTTATGGCATCAAATGCTAGCGGTCAGAAGCATGTCACTCTCAGGGATCAGGTCAGAGGTTTTCCACTCTGGGTTTTGGCTCCATAGCCATGACAACGAGTCCATGAAGTGTAGTGGCAGCTAGCATTACATCCCTAAGCCATGACCAGTATTATGTCTCTCAAGCTCTCAGGACCCTCCTCTTAAGAAAGAGTCAATGGCATAGTTCTTAGGCCTTGGGTGTTAAGACTCTTGGCCTTTAGAGCTTAGCAGAACTCCTCCAGGAGCCTGGCCCTGCAGTCCCTCTTCTTTGATGCTTTATAGCCTCCCCGCTCATCTGATAACCTTGCTGGTTCAGCTGCCTTTGTTCCCAGAGTTCTTTACTCCTGATCACTCTGTGGAACTATCCCAGTGCTTTCTCTCTACTATGACCACTGTTGTGACAGCTGCTGTTTCCTCTTTGTGCTATCAGCTAGGCTGGCTCTGCCCACAAAAAATGATCACAAGTAAGCAAGCAAGAAAAAAAAATTGTTCAGAAGATACCTTCCATTACACCTAATATTGTAACACTAGAAGGCAGTACAGAAGGGTGTCTCCTGCCTGATTAAAAAAGTGAGTGGGGCTGCAGAGATGGCTTAGCAGTTAAGGCACCTGCCTGCGAAGCCTAAGAACATCCTCCAGGTCCCATGTGTAGCCAGATGCAGTGACACAAGGGCGCAATGCCACACTTGCCCACAAGGGGGTGCATGCATCTGGAGTTCGTTCATAGCAGCTGAGAGGCCTCTGGCATGCCCATTCTCTCTCTCTCTCTCTCTCTCTCTGTCTCTTTCTGACTCTCTCCAAAAAAAGAAAAAGAAAAAGAAAATAAACATGAATGAAGTCACAGGATATTGAGAAATCAAATTAGAACTGACATGGAAGCCATCTCCCTTCTGGCTAGCTCTCAACATGCTGGAAAGCACTATGTGAGCTGCTGAGGGATAAAAGTCACTAATAGTGTGAACAAATAGTAGAAACTACAAGCTACAAAATCAACCAGTCAGACAAGTTAAGTTCATGGATGTAATTGTAGCACATAAATGATGGGGTAATCAACTGCTCTCTGATTGTAAATGAAGCCTACTCAGTGGGAAGGAATTCATGCCTGGTACTGAAAATCAAGTTAAATGCCTATGGCTTGAATGGCCATAGACCCTAGAGAGAAGCTTCCACTGTTCTTTGGCTATAAGGAGAAGTCATGCCCATCAAAAGTCCTTCTAAATGTATATGTGTACCTGTTTTATTAATGGTGTTCTCACTCTTGATTAGACAGTCTGCTTTTGACAGATGGCTGCAAATCCCAGAGAGACCCAACACCTCTCAAAACAGCAAGAAGAGAAGGCCAAGTGCCTAGCACTGCACAGGTCATCTCTGTCACACCCACAAGGGCTCAGGGAACATTGTGGAAGAGGAGCAGTGGGAAGAATGTCAGAGCCTTGGGGTTAGGAAGGCATTCTGTGACACCAACCTCCCAGAACAAAATGTCTGGTGCCAGCGGAATGGGAATGAGGAGAGGGAGCAACAGAGGATAAATGGTGGGAATATGACCAACTTACAGTATGTTCATATATTAAAGCTCCCAATAAAATTATTTTTTAAGTGAGCGGGACAGCCCAACTATATAGCCAGAAAAGGGCATAACGTGAGTATGGCTGGTGAAAGGGGAATTAAAATTTGTATCAACCACATCACAGAGGCCAGTTCCACCAAGTCTCACATGAGAATCAATCATAAGCCTTTCATCACACCCATCAGGAGCTTTCTGCTGAGCCATCTACAGCTCGCCAGATGTCTTCTCAGACTGAAGCAGGCTGTCTGGAACAGTGGTGACTGGAACATGGCCTCCTGAAGCAGAGTTGAGTTTCAGAGTTGAGTGGCAGTGCCCCCTGTACTTGCTGCAGTGTGTTCTGAGTCATCAGGCTGCTGCGGAGGGCAATGTGGCCAAAGAAGGGGCTGCTTGGCCACCAGTTTCCAACTCAAGGCTGCCAGAAATAAGGGAAGGGTCTGTCTGCGGCCATGGAAGGGATCAAATGGGTCATTTCCAAGAAGAAAAAAATGAAGAAAGATTAAAAATTTATATTTAAGATTAACATTCTTAGCATATGAAACAGTATTTAGCTCCCAGCAAAACTGCCCATAGGGAGAAGAGGTCCCTCTACCCTGTCTCAATGCTGACATGACAGTTCTTCATTTTAATATATTTTGATCATTCTTCTTTCTCCAACGTCACCTCCCAACTATTACTGGTCACAGGATTTATTCTTTGTACTGGCTGCTTCTGACTAAATAATATATTGAAACAACTTATTCCTGATTTATTAACATAAGCACCATTTATTGACTCAGTGTTAGGAAAGATAAGAGTGATAACTCCCTTTCCTTCTACTTTCCCTTCTCCCTCCACTTTCTAATTTATATTGATTATTATTTTTGTTTCCAAGGTAAGTAACTGTATTGTATTCTCTAACTACATGCTCAGTCTTATTTTTTATTCTTTGTACATATATACTGTGTGTGTGTGTGTGTGCATGTTTATGTGTGTGAGTACAAGGGCACATGTGCCATGGCACACAGGTGGAGGTCAGAGAACATGTTTCAGAGTTGGTCCTGGTCTTCCATCTTGTTTGAGTCTCTCATTGTTCACTGCTGTGTATACCAGCTTAGCTGGCCTATGAGCTTCCAGGCCATTCTGTCTCCCACCTCCTTCTGGCAGTAGATTCTCTGGGATTAAAGATGTTGGGTTGTGGGGATCCAAACTCAGGTAACTCATGCTTATATGGCATGAGTACTTTATCCACTGGTCCATCTCCTCAGCCCCTTTATTTATTCTTTTTACTGAGCAGATTGGTTCTAAAATAGAAATCAGTCATTCACATTTATAGTATTATGATTATGAAAACAGGGTTTCCATAGAACTAAGACGGGTAATTGGGCCCATAGACAAGTATAAGCAAATGCCTAATCTGATGTTCAGGTTCTCTCACTTCTCTGAGTCATAATTCTGTCTGCAAATATTGTTTGTAAAGTATAATACCTCATGATTTACATTTATAGTATAACTATTTAAATGTGCTTGACTTTGCTTTCTTATGTAACTTTTTGACATTTTCATGCTTATTCATCAAGTTTTCATCAAATTTTCTCCACTGTATCCTCGTTGGCCCTCTGTCTCACTGTACTTCTTCTTTTCATTTCTTACTAGTGGCCATGACTCAAATGTTTTATATCTGATGTCATTATTGATCTAGTTAAAGTTAAGTCTTATTTTATTGGTTTTATGCTTCATATATATATGGTTTTTTAGTCCTATTTCCTGTTCCCTTTAATCATTTGTAGTTCAACTTTTCTCCTCTTTCTTTTAGTTCCATCTTCTTTTATCATTCATCATATGGATATTTTTGAAAATTATATTCTTTTCAATGCCAATGTTTGAAATATTTAGCTTTCATTAATAGCAGTGTATTTAAATGAATATTTATGAAATTTCTTAAATAATACAATGAATGCATAACAATTACATTATGGATTTTTCTTTATTTTCTTTGTGCTTTTCTGACCATAGATAATTTCATGTGCTTTAAATCTGATTTAGGCATTCGAATTACTACTGTTTTGAAAAGTTGATATCCAGTTATATTTGCATGCCTGTTACCCTCAAGAGCATAGTTCATTCTTTCCTGCTGTTTTGAGCATCCAGCTGAATTATTTCTTCCGTATTTGCATTTTTAGTCAGTGTTTATATACTATAAATCTAAGGAGAATTAACCCATTCAGTATTTTACATTAAAATTCTTCCTCTCCCCATATTTTTAATGATGTTTTGATGCACTATGTGATTCTTACTGGCTTTCTGTGTATCTGTTTTAGCTATTCAAACAAGTCATTCCAGTATCTTCTATCTTTTATAGTATCTGCTGGAATATCAGCAGTACTGTTGTTGCTCTTCTGAAGATGATATATGGTGGGGGATTTTTCTAAATATTTTAACATATTCATATCTTTGATTGTCAGCATCATGGTTATTATGTATCTAGGTGTGAATAATTTCTAAACTTCCCTTCTTCTCAAATTTTTTAAATCTTTTAGTCCATGTTTCTCATGAGCTTTGGGAATGTTTTTCCTTGTGATTTCTTCCAGATATGGTACTTGTTTCATTATGCCCTAACTTTTGGCACATTAAAGTCAGACACTTTTAGACCATGTCCCACATCTTATGCTCTGTTTAGCCCAGTCTTCTGGCAGGAGGAGACTTCCAGACATTTGCTCTAAGAAAAGAAACTCAAACAGATAAAGATGGTTTTACTGAGTTGGGAAGACATAAAATGAATTTCTAGGAGGCCAAGATGGTGAGAATTTCTAGGTCATAATGCTGGAGAGGAGAGAGTTGTGCAGAACGAAGTCTTATACAATCATCATGGGATGCTCCTGATTTCTTAGCTGAATACCAATTGCACATATAACAAATTAAATTCTACGAGGCTGAAAAAATGACAACTAGGTTAATAAAAGCTTGAAAAAAACTTCCAGAAATCACAGAAGGTTGACATTCAAATTATTGCCAACTAAAATACAAAAATGTTTCTGAACACTTGAGCTTAGTAAAGACTCACAAAGAAGGTATATTGAAGGTTACTATAGACTTGCATATACAAAACTCTCTTAATGACCCTCGAATGAATCAAACAGATCAACAAATAATTTAACTACTCTCATTTAATGACAGTTTTTATGGGCAACAACACAATCCAGATATTTAATAGCATAACAATCACTATGGTTAGCTTCTAATTTAAGCTTAATACCTAGAATAAGGACACACAACCCACAGGAAAGAGAAACATCAGATAACAAGACAAACTCAGAGATGACAAAAATGATGTCTGGCAGAGAATTAAAAGCACATTTAAATGTAGTGACTTTAGAGGAAGCCATAGTCATAATTTAGCTGAAACTATAAAACAGAACCAAATGCAACATCAAGAGGTGAAAATTCTAACAGAACAAATGAGTAACTAATTGAAATATATACATATATGTGAATATATTTGTCTGATTTCCAATTGGGAAAAGTGATAACTTTTTTCAACAAATGATGCTAACACAAATAAATATCAGTTTGGATAAAAATAACCTTCAGTATTTATGGCATGAAAAATTATTTACTTAAGATGGATTATAAAACTAAATATAGAAGATAACACCATCAGCCTTTGAAGAAAACACATAAGAAAAATAGACCCAAATTAACGCAAGAGTCACTTGGAACACAAATAATAAAAATGACTCCACCAAAATTGAAAAGATCTGTTCTTTAAGACTCTATTAAGAAAAGTAGATGAGGGCTAGGGAAATGGCTCAATAATTAAAGGCACTTGCTTGCAAAACCTAATGGCCCAGGTCCAAGTTCAATTCCACAATACCCACATAAAACCAGATGCACAAAGTAGCACATGTATCTGGAGTTCATTTGCAGTGGCAAGAGGCCCTTGTGTACACATTCTCCCTACCTCTGTCTCTCTCTGTCCTTGCAAATAAATAGAAATACTTTTAAAAAGAAAAGTAAATGAGGGGCTGGAGAGATGGCTTAGTAGTTAAGGCACTTGCCTACAAAGACAAAGTTCAAGTCCCCAGGCCTTTGTTAGCCAGATACACAAGGTAGGGCATGTGTCTGGAGTTCATTTGCAGTGGCTAGAGGCCCTGGTATGCCCATTCTCCCTTTCTCTGTCTTTTTCTGCCTCTGTTATATAAATAAATAAATAAATATAAATATTAAAAAAGAAAAGTAAATGATAAGTCACAGGTTGGGAAGACTATGTTTGTCATAAATGTAGTCTATAAAGGATTCAATATAGAGTACATAAAGAAATCCTATAACTCAATGACAACATACACAAAATTTTAGAACATTAATGACTTGTATGAATAGGCTTTCACAAAGGAAGATGTACAATGTTCAGTGACACTTGAAAAGATACTCAGTGTTATCAGGAAAATGAGAACTGAAAACTGAATACATGGATGATAATCTCCAGCACTCAGGAGGCAGATGGAGGAGAAAGACTATATAGTGAGAACTTGTGCCAAAAAAAATTAAAGAAAGGAAAGAAAGAGAAAAAAGGAAGACAGAAAGGAATGAAAGGAGGGAGTGAGACATCATAAAGGTGTGTGAGAGGGAAGGAAGAATGAAAATTGGAAATATGAGTGCAATTGCCAATATATATTTTATTTTGCTCTGAAAATTATTTTTCATTATACTTTGGTTATGTTTCCTCCTCTCTTTTGCATAGTGTTTCAGAACATTATCTTATTCAGACTCTAGACTTCTGTTCACCATGTTGTTCAACTTTACCATCAGATTCTCTATCCTTTACTGTTCGTTCTTCTAGGTGTGGGAGACAGTGAGATTTTCCAAGAGATCAGAGGAAACAGAGTGGCAGTGGAGGAGGAATCTGGAGGTCGGGGGGAAGGTGGGAGGTTGGACTTAGAGGGTACCAGTCTGGAAAGAGAATGCCTGGGGGAGGAGGCTTCTCTATTAAGTAAAGGAAATTTCCTTTCTTTTGACTTGAAATTTACTCTGCTTTAAATTCAAGTTTAAATATTTACCAGATACTGAAAGCAAAAGCCCAGAGTTTAAGTGTATCCCTGTCTACATCAGCTCCTCGCAAGTAAACGTTCTGTGTTCCCCTGACTTTACTCCAGAGGACAACTGGACTAGGGCTGGGTGAGACCACAGAGGTTGGGTACGAATCATTTAAAGTGATGGTGGGAAAACATGCTTTATCTCTTAATAGCCTCACTTGACTCTCTGTCTCCATGTTTCCATTTATAGTGCTTCATGGGGTGGCAGGAAGAGAGCTCAAGAAATACAAGCACTTGGGCCATTTTAACCTTTTGGGCTGCCTAGAGCTTCTTAAGAGTCAGTTGCTAATCATAATGCATCAGGTTTTATCTGAAAGCTATGGGCTGGATTCAGTGGTTTTTGGCCATGGGTTGGAGCTGCTGTGATTGTGGGTAACCAATGCCACAAAGGGGTGTGAAAAATAGCTCTGTGCTTAGAATAGTCTAGGGTGTGTCTTGCGTTTGCAAGAACCACTGGGAACATAGCTTCATGAAACAGAGTCTGGAATTTACATTTAGCCTGTTTTCAGAGACGGACAGTATTTGTTGGTTTGCCACTTTCAACTCCCAGGGAATTCAGAGGGATGCAGAGGCTGGGGAAACAGAGCATTAACTATTTCTTGCTTCCTTGCCTATTGGGTATGATGGAGATTATAGGATCTTAAGGTCTTTATGGATTATAGTGAATTATGTTGTGAGATTCCCTCATATATTTAGTCTCGCTGTGAAGCAAAGATTCCCTTCCCTCCAGCTAGGAAAATGAGAAATACCCATTCCTCTTTTTCTCTTCCTCAGCATCCCCGGGCACATGGTCAAGGTGCTCAGAAAATAAGAGGTCCTTCCCACCTTGTATCATGATGCAGTCTGGTGATGGAGTGGTTCGAATTCCATCTGCAAACAACAGTGGTGATAAGAGTGACAATCTGACCAGATTGTTTGCTGTACAGAAAATGTCTTGTGCTTCCTCTTCTTTGCCCACTGGAAAGACCAGTATCTTTGTTGGTCATCTTCTAGCCTGCTTCTGCCAACTCTGACAGCCTTCTGATAAAACTCAATTTTAAGCCAGGCGTGGTGGCGCACACCTTTAATTCCAGCACTTGGGAGGCAGAGGTAGGAGGATCGTCATGAGTTTGAGGCCACCCTGAGAATACAGAGTGAATTCCAGGTCAGCCTGAGCTATAGTGAGACCCTACCTCAAAAACAAACAAACAAACAAACAAACAAAAACAACTCAATTTTATTAAGATAGCAGAGAGAGAGGAGGGGGGAGAGATTTGTAACTTGCAAACAAAATCACATCAACTGATGCAATTTGCTTTGAAATTGAGAGACAGAATAGCACAGTGGTTACAAACATGGACTCAGGAGCTGGGAGGCCTGGATTTGAACTTTCAGCTTTGCCCCTTACAGCAGTGTGAATTAGCTTCCATGTAGGGCAGTTCCACATCTTTAAGTGCTATTCTCATTTTGTGGTTTAATTTGATTTCTTAAGAAAGTTTTTTATTATTATTATTATTATTATTATTATTATTATGTTGGTGTGTGTGTGTGCGTGTGTGTGTGTGTTTTACCGGAAAAATAACTGGCATGCAATAAGCAATATTGTAATTATCAGAACTTCAATACGAAATAAGAAAACCTGAGGCTGGTTATTTAGCTTAGATATTGTAAAAATCAGTGAATATTCCGTTATGATTATGAGATAGAGCTCTACCTCATGGAAAGCAGTAATGAGATAGTAAATCGAATTATTTCCTTTGGTCATCTGAAATAAAGTTCCTCCTTAGGTAAGCCTTGGTGACTAGAGATTCAAAGTCTATAGAATAAAGGACTGTCTGAACAATTGGACAACTTTTTAAATGAAAATGAAACTTCTAATTCTCAATTTTTTCTCTATGACCAGTATGAAAGAACATATATTTTCAATATACATCTATAGGATTGAAATAACTGAAGAACCAAATTTACCAGGTTTATTATATATAACATCTATCAAAACAATCCATGTGTGATATTCTTTTCAGAAATGAAGAAAATGTTGACTCCTTGGATTATATAGGGCAGGAGTTGGTATCTGAAAACCCTGCCCTTCACTGGCCCTCCCAAGTTCTTGGAAACAACCTTCCCCTGTCCACATCCAAGGGAGTCACCATCCACAAACAAGTAAATTTCCCTTCCAACCTGCTCTCTCTCCTTCTATTCCAACCCATTCTTTCCCTAAACTTGTAATTAAATTTGATCCCATTATACTCCATGGGGAAAAAAAACACAATAAAGCAAATCAATGAATAAAGGATATTATTCCCAAAGAATTGCAGGACTTGTGAGTTTCTATCTGCAGAAGACCTTGGAATGTGTGAGAGAACTAATTTAAATGGCCCTTATTAACCTGGAGGAAGTATGGTTTGGGTTTGGATTGAGTTATCAGTATGAACAGATTTCCCCAAGATCCCTGTTTTGAGGAGTGTGTTGGGCTATAATAGTTTCTATGGCTAGTTAGCACATGCTTGTGTTCAGTGCTGATACCAGAAACATTGTGGCATAGTGTAAGTAAAGGAATTTTAATTTAGCAGCCATGTGCACTCACCTGCTCCCTAAGTCCTTGGAAAGGGCCAAAGAAATCTCCTTTCACCAAACCCTTGAGACAGACATTGGTGACAGGAGTGGGAAATATCTTTGAAAAACTCTTTAGTGACTGCTCTGTGTGGTACAGACATACAAGGTGTTGTAGCTAAAATGGGCTTTCAGATTTAATGCTGTGGAAGGATTTTTTGGATGGGTAAAAAAGTAGGCAGAGAAAATTAACAGAGGCATATGAAAAGACGGAAAGGTGGTTATGGCAGATAAAATGATCTAAGCATGAAATCATCACTGGTGGTTGAGAGGTCATGGGGTCCTTTAGTTGTAAGGATGCATTATCCATTGAATTAGTGAGGACAGGCTGGTTTATGTTGTACTAATAGAATAATTCCTGAGTCTCAATTTTCTCATCTCCATAGTCTTTCCTGATCGGAGTGATGCTCTAGGACCATTGATCATGCAGGTACTTAGACACCTAGTATGCTTTAGTCCTGTGATCCAGTTAAATATTGTCATGAGAGGGGTGAGGCCATTCAGGGAGCTCATTCCTGCTCCTCTAGGCTTCATTCCAGAAGAGGCACAGTCTATTGAGCAAAGCTAGTCACCTGGCACAATTTAACTATAAATGGCACTGGAGAAAGGGGTGGCATACTTGTGAACAGGACTTTTCCTGCAATGCCTATGAGGGATTTAGTTGATATATATATATATATATATATATATATATATATATATATGATCTGAATAACAAAAGTCTGCCTTCGATTGTCACCATGTTATAGTGGTCATGGTCCCCCTCACCCCCTCACACACAATTTCTGGACACAAGTTCAAAGACAGAAACCACAAATGAAAGGAAGATAGAGACACTGGAGGAAAGAGGCTGCACAAATGCCCAAGTGTCCACTTAACATCTAAGGTAACTTTAATCTCAACCTTCTGACAAAGGCAAACGGTTAAGTCTGTCATGCATTTTGGGCATCAAGTCTAACCTGAACTATTGCACCCCAAGACGTAACTCACAAGAAATGTGACAAATGGAGTTTTCATCTATGTCACTTACTGGTTTTAGACCAAAGGAACTCTAGATCCATGTCTTAATTAATGGGATAAATACTTCCAGGAAACTCTTCAATGGAAGGGGAGAGAATCATGGGAGAAATGACAAGAGGAACCTCCATGATTCTGATCCCCATCAAAGTAATAAGATGTCGAAACCACAGCCTTACGAGAATCTTGGAAATCAATATTACCATCAAATATCTGGAAAATACTGAGGCAATGCGCCAAGGGACAGACTGTTCTGTTCTTTGGGTTAGCCACGGTCATTGAGAGATGAACCTTGAAAAATAACAGCGGATTTTTGTGAGTTGAATAATGCATGACTTCAACCACAGGTACTTTTCCTCTCCAGTCTCCTTATTACAACAAATCAGTAGAGCCTATGACAGTGAGTATGGAGTTATTAATCTGACAAATGCTTTCCACCACCCCCCACCCTCTATTTCCAACACCAGAGGAACACTAGAAGCAATTTCTTTTTACTTGATGGGACAAGAGTACACCTTTATAGCTTTCTCCGAAATGTCTTAAGTCTCCTTTGATACTGTATCTTTGACCCTATATAGCTGGAGCGATGCATTGTTAGGGATCTAGGTAGTTATTAATGATTGAGCCAAATGTTTGAGGAGTTGGAAAGAGTGAACCTTGAGAACTGGTGTATCAATAATATTGTGTCACATGTGGAAAATGAACCTTAACTACTGTAGCAAATCAGGTGGACATGGGCCAGCCTTCTTCCCCACCCTTCACAGTGCTTGGTTGAGGTAGACAGCGTAATGGCTTTCCAGAGATGCCCACGCTCTGCACCTAATCCTAAACCTGTAAATATTATGTTACTTTAAAAAAAGGAACTTTGAACATGTGCTGAAGTTGATGAATCTTGAGAAGAGAATGCTGCCCTCCTTATGAACCCAGTCTGGTCATTTGTGTCCTAAGGAGTGGAGCAACTCTCCTGGCAGAAGCACGAGGGTAACTCAACATGGCAGTCAGGAGATTCAAAAGTGTAGATGGAACTCAACCTACACTCACTGGCTTTAAGTATAGATGGGAGATACATGAGCTAAAGAATGCAGGGTCCTCTAGATGCTAAGAACGGCCCCACTGACACCAGCAAGGAAGGGAAGACTTCAGTCCAGCAACCTTCAGGGAGCTGAATTTTGTTCATATTTTGAGAAAGCAAGGAAATAGGCTAATGCTGGAACCTCTGGAAAGAAACCCAACCATGTCAGCACAGCACATTGATTTGTGTCAGATTAGACCTGCATCAGCTTTCTCACCTTCAGAGCTGTGAGATAATCAGTTTGTGTTCTCTAAAGGCACCACATCTGGGGTACTTTTATGACAGCAATAGGTAACTACCCTGTATCTCAGTGTTCTCATGAACCAAGCTAAGGTGGTAGGGAGTTCTAGTTTTCAGAATACCGTCTTTGTTCTGCAGAAGTAAAAAATACACAGTGATGTTTTCAAACAACAGATGGAACAGCAAAGCCATAAAGCCAAGAATAAGGTCTTTCACTCACCCATTTGTACAAACAATGGCTAACAACCCTTGCTCCTAATACAGTTCTACTTTTCAAGGTGATCAGCTACTTCTAGTGGAAGGCTGATTACATGGACATCTTGTACTATGCCAGGGGAGGTGCTTTACCCCTTGGCAGGCAAATCAATTCTAGATTGAGATTTTCTTTCTTCTGTAACATAATTTTGTCACAAATCATCTCTGGTCTGAGCAAATGCATTCTGTGTTATTGTGACAACTCATACATCATTTCTTATTCAATAATTTATTTTACAAAAAAAAACAAGACAATAAATGAGCCAGTGCCTATAGAATTCATTGGTTATGTCATGTGAACATCACCCAGAAATGGATAACCTTATAGAACAAGAATATGGACCTTTGTAATAATCAGTGCAGTTGTAGGATAATTCTGTGAGAGTGAAGTACATTGTACTTTGAATAAGTTATATATATATATATATAATATAGGTATATATTTCTCCCTCTAATGTAATCCTCTGGTCCAGAAATGAAGATCTAAAGGGCATGTGTGGGATGTGTGCAAGTGTGTGGTATGCTGAAGGGCTATTTCCTGTCCTTATAACTGTCCTCTGTTTATTAAACTCTTAGTGATAATAGCAAATAGTTAGCAAACATTTAGGTGCCAGATGCTATTCTATATGATTTGCAGGGAATAATACATTTCATCATTGCAACAGCAAATTCAGTGAATATAGTAAAACAGTATATTGTCCAATATTTAAGATTAGGGAACTGAGCTTAGAGACATGGTAATCCTACCATTCACTCAGTTAAAAGTTCAGTTTCTGTGCTCCTAACCACTATATTCCACTACCTGTCAGTGGAGGAGTAATTCCGTAAGGACACAGAAATTATTTTACTATGTTCAAAGTTGTAACTGCCTTCTGGATGCTTTGGGCCTCTCATACCTCTGGGATAACACTCAAAAAAGTGATTTTTGTAGTGCATTAGATGAGACAGAAGGTTGCTGTTCAAAAGGAGAAAAGAGAAGGAATTAAATTCAAGGTTCTTCTGAGATACCTCTTAGTGATATCATTTGCAGTGATTAAAGTCCATGACATTAAAGTTAAAGACAACTGGGCAGGATTATCAATATCTCAGTTTCCTCAGACATGAAAACTTGGCTCATGTGCCCCCTCCTGATCTAGGAAAGAACTTCAACTAATTGAGGTATATGTTAATGACTTTACTAGTTGCTGTGCCCAAATACCTGAAAAGAAGCAGCTTAAAGAAGGAAGGGTTTATTTCAGTCTATAGTTCCAGAAGGCCAGTCCATCATGGACTGTTCAAGTTCAATCCCCAGGACCCACATAAAGAGCTGCGCATGACCACATATGTCTGTAACTCAAGTCCTGTAGGGGAGCAGACACCTGAGAATCATCAGAACTTGCTAAATAAAAATAGATAAGTGAAACAGAAATCTCCAAGATCAGTAAGAGGCTCCAGTTCAGATAACAACAGGTAGAAGAGAGATGTCATGGGACATCCAACATTCTGCTCAAAATGCCACAGGTGAGCATATCCCACCATAGGTGAACACACACACACACACACACACACACACAAACAAAAAAAAAAAAAAAAAAAAAACCTGCAGTGTTATGAGGAACTGCAGGACACATGGATATGGCCTCTCAGTATCCTTTCCTGTGGTGTCAGGAGGTTCTCTTCCTTCTTTTCATTTCATCCTGGTTTGAGATAGTGCACTTGGACAATACTGACCTTCACAATGTAGACCATGTGACACTGAATCACCTTTATCAGCAAGAGTGGTAAGGTCTCAGGCTGTCTCCCTCTGGTGAAAGGGTGAATGTGGTTGTGTGAAAGCACAGCTTTGTTTTTCTGTGATCTCCTTTCCTTCCTCCATCCTTTCCTCCCTCCATCCTTTGATTTTTATTGCTTGACATTTATATTCAAGGAAGTATCCATGAATCTTTGACATACAAAGGATGGACTATAGCCTTTCGCTCACCTCTTTTTAACATCTATGATGACTTGCCCGTTATCTAGTGTTATTTAGTCATACACATACTGCATGCTAACCAGTTGCACCAGCAGAGCTCCATATATAATATAATTTAGTATTACCTCCTACATCGTTACACTGAAATGCTTATTTCATCTTCTGTTTCCCAGCGAGCCAATCGCAGGAGCACTCCTAGACTTGGCCAGTAGATTGTACTATCATGCCACCACCTCAGACCTAAAGGCTGGGGTGAGTGATACAAGAAAGAAAGAAAGAAAGAAAGAAAGAAAGAAAGAAAGAAAGAAAGAAAGAAAGAAAGAAAGAAAGAAAGAAAGAAAGAAAGAAAGAAGAAAGGAGAAAGAGAGAAAGAGAGAAAGAGAGAAAGAGAGAAAGAGAGAAAGAGAGAGAGAGAGAGAGAGAGAGAGAGAGAGGAGAGAGAGAGGAAGGAAGGAAGGAAGGAAAGGAAGGAAGGAAGGAAGGAAGGAGAGGAAAGAAAAGAAAAAGAGAGAAAAGAGAGAGAGAGAGAAAGAAAGAGAGAGGGGGAGGGAGGGGGGAGGGGGAGGAAGGAAGGAAAGGAAGGAAGGAAGGAAAGGAAGGAAGGAAGGAAGGAAGGAAGGAAGGAAGGAAGGAAGGAAGGAAGGAAGGAAAGGGAAAAAAAGATACAGGGTGATTGGAATTTACATAATTGGTATCCAGAAACTTTTCTTCATAGTGTCACCTGAATCTTCAATTTTTTTCCCCCAGAGAACTAGAGAGACATCTGTTAACCAGAAAAGGGAAATGAGTGGAGAAAGGCTGCATTTTGCCCAATCTAGGGAATCTTGGAAGGAGTAAGTCACAAGCCAAACATGCCAGATTAGTGAGGGTGCTGACCAACTGTTGGAGGGGTCCCTCGTTGGTGTTAGATTAGTGGGGGTGCTGACCAGCTGTTGGAGGGTGTAGCAGACAGCTTCAGGTCACTGAGATGAACTTCCAAACCAGGCATAGTTGTGGAAGAAGGGAGATTTATTGAAGGTTAAGATCCAGGGGAAGTTCCATAATGGCAGAAGAAGCTGGCCTCTTCTTAAAGGACTAGGGAGACAGAAAGAGAGAAGCCCCATGCCAAATTACCCAAAAGCCACACCACACACAAGCACATGAGGAATTCCAGACAGAACTGAGGCAGTTTACATATCCTTAGACTGGAATTCCAAATCCACCACCACAGCCTAGGGATGAACCTTAAGATCCATCCAGCTTCTTCCAGCCAGGTAGCTGGAAATCTAAGAAGCCTTAATAAAACACCTGAATATATTGGGGGACATTAACTCAAACTACCACAGAGGGGTTCCTCCTTGATGTTAGACTTTACCAACATACTTTTCCCCTAATCAGATGGGAAGTAATTCACTCATAATTAATTTTCTGTTATTCATATGATTTTTTACACAAATAAGATGGTAACAAAAATTGAAAGGTTTTTGTTTTTCCCTCAAGTCTCACTCTTCAAAACTGAGTTAGGGGCTGGAGAAATGGCTTAGCAGTTAAGGCGTTTGCCTGCGAAGCCAAAGGATCCTGGTTCGATTCTCCAGGACCCACGTAAGCCAGATGCACAAGGGGCACATGCATCTGGAGTTTGTTTGCAGTGGCTGGAGGCCCTGGCATGCCCATTCTCTCTCTGTCTGCCTCTCTTCTATCTCTCTCTCTCTGCATGAAATAAAAAATAAATAAATAAATAAATAAATAAATAAATAAATAAATAAATAAACTGAGTTAGGACTGTAGAGATGGTTTAGTGGTTAAGGTGCTTGCCTGCAAAGCCAAAGGACCCAGGTTCGATTCCCTAGGACCTCATAAGCCAGATGCACAAGGTGGCGCATGCATCTGGAGTTTGCAGTGGCTGAAAGCCCTGGCATGAGCATTCTCTATCTGCCTCTTTCTCTCTCTCTTAAATAAATAATAATAAAATTAAAACTGAGTTAGCAACTAGTAAGCAAAGAATCATAAAAAACAATAAAAGTAGATATTCCAGGCTGGAGAGATGGCTTAGTGGTTAAGCGCTTGCCTGTGAAGCCTAAGGACCCCAGTTTGAGGCTCGATGCCTCAGTACCCACATAAGCTAGATACACAAGAAGGCACATGCATCTGGAATTTGTTTGCAGTGGCTAGAAGCCCTGGCATGCCTATTATCTCTCTCTCTCCCCCTGCCTGTTTCTGTATCTCTCAAAAAAAAAATAAATAAATATAAAATAAAATAAAGTAGATGTCCTGGTACCCTAATTAACACCCAAATAAGTAAGCATGACTGACCAACATTTATAAGGCTTAAGGTAACATCTCTACTAGGTGAAGGCAACTTGGTGAGATCTCTCAGAATATGGGAAACCTAAAATGTCAATAAACATCTGCTGGAATGTGAGGCCCAACAGATAACAGTAGGGAAAGGATTCGGCGGGATCCATTTTGTGGCTGAGTGCACGAGGCCTGTTGTGTGCTGATGACAGAGGGCTCTGAACCAGACTGAATACTAAAGCTCACTGCTAAGACAGAAAGTCACAGAGGCAAACCAACCAGAACTGGGCAGGACAGGGACAAGAGGACAAGCTCTAGCTGAAAGAGAGAGGCCAAACCCAAGAATCACTATCAGACAGCCATTGATCTGCATCTCTTGGAAGACAAAATAGGAGGGAACTCCAGAACTCTCAAGGCCCCTCCCTGATAAGTCTGACTTCCCCTATCTGGCCAAGGTGCTGGTGGTCTGCATATCCGAGCCTTGCTTACACAGCGAAGCGCCTTACATCCTTCCAGCCTTGCATGAGGGGCTGAAGAGTTAGCACTTCATGCTTCAGGTGATGAAGAGGCAGTGAATGGGTCTGACACGGAAATAGAATGGATGGATTTACAACTCTGCAATGCAGCAGGTTGTGACGGATGCTGTAACTATGGTAGATGGGTGCCCTCATCCATTGCTTGCTTCTTCTGAGGGACGTTCCTCCTATATTGTGTATACGAAAGAAAACACACCTACACTTCTCAGGGCCTTTCAGGTGTGTGTGTGTGTGTGTGTTGATTTTTTGAGATAGGGTCTCACTCTAGCCCAGGCTGACCTGGAATTCACTATATAGTCTCAGGGTGGTCTTGAACTCACAGTGATCCTCCTACCTCTGCCTCCTGAGTGCTGGGATTAAAGGTATGCACCACCACGCCTGACTCTTTCAGGTGTTTTTTAAAAAAATATATTTTTTAATTTACTTATTTGTAAGGAAAGAAAGATAGAAGGGGGTACTAGGCACACCAGAACATCTGGCCACTCCAAATGAACCCTAGATGCATGCACCACATGCATCTGGCTTTAGGTGGGTACTGGAGAATTGAACCCAGGCCTTCAGGCTTTGCAAGCAAGCACCTTTAACCACTGAGACACCTTTCCAGCCCTCAGTTGGGTTTTTGTTTCTTTTTTTTCTTTTTTCTTTTTTCTTTTTTTTTTGGTTTTTCGAGGTAGGGTCTAACTCTAGTCCAGGCTGACCTGGAATTCACTATGTATTCTCAGGGTGGCCTCAAACTCACGGTGATCCTCCTACCTCTACCTCCCAAGTGCTGGGATTAAAGGCGTGCGCCACCACACCCGGCTCAGTTGGGTTTTGATATTAGGTTAGTCAGGTCTACTTGTGCCAGATTAGGAAGCATGGGGAGAATGCCCTTGCAGGCCTCTGCTCTTCTCTGCTGGCAAACAAGGCCATGAGCCATGTGGTATACAGTGTGTACTCAAACCCATTCTTTGTCATCTCGGAGGCCAGGATGCTGGGCACCGGACGCCCATTGTTTCCTCAGTGAGGTGGTCCTTGATATCCAACAAGATACAATGGAGGTCTTCTAGACTTGCCTAAAAAGGTCTATCCCTGACACCAAGTATCCCAGGGTTTTCGTTTCGGCTGATTCCTCACTCTTCCAATCGTGCTGCCTCCCAGGAATTAGCTCTGTGGTGCTTTGCAAGTCTCCTAAAAGCACAGCCTGGTGCATGCTCCATGGGGCTTTCCAATACTAACCAATGTTCTACATTTCGTGTGGGGTTTCGTTGGTTTTCTTTGCTTTGATTTTTTGTTTTATGTTCATGATTCTTGTCATGTGAAACTAACCTCTGTTTGTAGGAAACCAGGGACTGGCTGATCTGAGCAGTCAGAGAAATGAGGAAGGATTCAAAGTCTAGAAAAGCCTTGTAATACCTCTTAAAAGTGGAACAATAATTAGTAGACAGGGAGGAGGAGGGTAAGGCATTTCCGACTGGAGTGGTACATTTGAGCAAATGTTCAGAGACAAAAAAAAACCAGTGATGTTTCCATGTAGGAGGACAAGGCAATCAGATTAAACCTGAAGGAAGGAGTTCCCTAGGCCAGCCACGAGATAGAACATGTGTTCAAGAGGTAAGGAGAAGCAAATGGGAACCCGAGCCAGAGAATGTTATGCTACATGGAACAGTAACTAGAAGGCAGTGCCAAGGATAGATAGATGCGCATGCTCAGATGGGAGTGGAGAGTCTGGAAAGTTTGAATGGTTGCTGAATGTCTCAATAAAGTGAATTCTTTCCTGCTTTTACAGAAGAGTTAGACAATGTGAGGCCCTTGAACTATCACCCCCGTTACCCACCCCAGCGGCAGGAAGTTTCCACCAAACGTGACCCCTTTTCTTGCTGAAGTCAGCCTCGGTCTCAAAGTACTTCTCACATGGTTTCAAACCTTCTTTAACAATCAATAGGACTTGGCATGAGAAAGAAAATCTGCCCGTGGTACCCAGTGTAGTGAAGGCTGTTCTGGAAAATCCTAACAATTATGATAAAATATTAATGTACTTTATTTATTTATTCACCTATCTTATTGTAAACACAATTAACAAGTCTATTCTTCTCAGACACAACAATAATGATTTTGGTGATTGAACTCTCAAAAGAACAACATCTCCTAGTCCGTGACAAATACAGGTTTCAGAAGGCATAAGCAGACTGTGTCAATAGTCTTATCTCCGTGACGGCCTCTGAAGTGCCTCTAATTCTTATAAACATTTCCATGTGCTGTATTAAGTGCAAGATAAGTGACATGTGTTCAGCATTACATGTTGCAGAAACTCTAAGATTAATTTCAAACAGATCAAATAAACAGAGATGCATGTAATTCTTTTAAACGTTCATTTCATTCTCATCACCTGTCAGTGTCAACATTAATAAGTGAGCCAACTCGAGGCCTGCAAGTTCATTGGCTGCTGAGGTGCCATGAAAACCAGCCCTACTCAAAGCTGAGAAAACCATACATCACCATTTCAAAGTGGCAGACCTGTCATTCTAGCCAGAGCTTCAGTTTTTAGGATAATAAATGATAAAATACTTTTGGTGGCCTTTGGAGCCAGGTTGACATGACCCTGGGTGTGAAGTGTTGATGGCATGGCAAAATGGAATCCAGAAATCGACCTTTAAAAATTGTTTTAATTTATTTATTTGCAAGCAAAGAGAGAGAGAGAGAGAGAGAGAAGAAAGGCAGGCAGAGAGAGAATGGGCATGCCAGGGCCTCCAGCCACTGCAAATGAACTCCAGATACATGTGCCCCTTGTGCATCTGGTTTAGATGGGTCTTGGAGAATCAAACTGGGATCCTTTGGCTTCACAAGAAAACACCTTAACTGCTAAGCCATCTCTTCAGCCCCAGAAATTGACATTTTAAATTTCTTTAGTAATATCAATAGAAGATATACTATAGTGCCCAATTATGAACATATTCCCAGTAAGTTAACACGTGGTAATATTTCCCTATAGAATATCATGGAAAGAGTTGAATAGAGGGGACACAACTTGTTATCATTTTAATATACAGTTCCATGTATCTTGTCTGTGTAAAACTATAAGCAAGCTCTCTCAAGAAAGTAAAAATTTGTCCAGAGAGGAGAGTGTTTGGGATTCTGTGATCTCTTCTCCTCCCCATCTCCACCTCTATGATCCTAGACCAAGTAACCAGGAACTCTCCCACAGATTACTATAGAAGCCTCCTGCCTGGTTTCAGTTGCTCCTATGACAAAATATTTTTGACCCAGAAGTCCTTAGGTAGATTGTTCCTCTGATCAAGGCTTCCAGATTTGAGCAGTAGGTTGCAAACTTAGTGGATGTCAGTCATCCAGAGATCAGAGACACAGATTGCTGGCCTGGCTCATATCTACTGATAGTAGATGTGAGACAGGGCCTGGGAGCTTGCACATTCACAGGAGATGCTGATGCTGGTAGCTGGTCACCACACTTTGAGACCACTGATGTGGAATAAATGACAGTCATCCACAAGGCTCTCTGAGTCACGGAGATCTTGCTCCATGACTGCTCTGATTACATTTCCTATAACTCTTTCCTTCTTTCTGTTCCAATCACATTGGCCACTTGCCTGTCTTTGAACAGGCCAAGCATGTACCTGCCAAGGAGTCTTCCTCTCACTTGATCCTCTTCTAAACACTCTTCTCCCACATAGTGTTGTGGCATACTCCTCACCTCCTTCAATCCTTTGCTCAAACGATCCACCCTCAAGGACTTCCCTCAGCCCCTTTTTGAAGTTGTATTCTTGTTCCCTCCACCATAGCCTCACTGTTCTTTCAGGACTTATTTTTACCATGACACTCATCACCTAGCCTACTGCTATACTATATATGTCACTTATACATTTTAGATCTTCTCATTCACTAATAATATTCAATGGTAGCCCTATCAAAACAGGGAGCTTTTTTAAATTTTAACCAATATGTTCACTACTATATTCCACACCTCAGAGTTCTGGGCTCATAACAGCTGATCAGGAAGTATTTCTGCAATAAATGAACACAGGAGTCAAAAAATGATAGAAAAAGAAAGAGAGAGGGGGAGAGAGAGAGAGATGGAGACAGAAATAGTGGCACAAGGAGCAAGTGTAGATACACAAGTGCCATAGAAATCAAGCTACAGGGGCTGGAGAGATGGCTTAGTAGTTAAGTGCTTGCCTATGAAACCTAAGGACCCCGGTTCGCAGCTCGATTCCCCAGGACCCACATAAGCCAGATGCACAAGGTGGCATATGCATCTGGAGTTCATTTGCAATGGCTGGAGGCTCTTGTGTGTCCATTCTCTCATTCTCTCTCTCTCTCTCTCTCTCTCTCTCTCTCTCTCTCTCTCTCTCTCTCCCCCCTCTTTCTCTGTCGTTTGCTCTCAAATAAATAAATATTTTTTAAAAATTTTTTAAAAAGAAATCAAGCTACAATTTCAAAATGAGAGTTCAAGATAAATAATAAGCATTATAAGCAGTCTGAGTAGGGTTGAAAACAGAAGAAAGGGTCCTTTATAGCTAGTATTTTCTATATATCATGTAATTATTTTTTTTCTAGTTGAGTTCAACAGAATATTTTACTTTCCTATCTAAAAGCAATATTTAAAAAATATTTTTATTTTGAGATAATTATAGAGTTACAGGGAGATGCTTTAAAAAAATGGACAAGGGAGTAGTACCCTGCCTCCTTCACCCAGGCTTCCCTACTGTTAACATTATGCATAGCTATGAGACAGGAACACGTCAGGAAATTGACGCCGCAACAACCCACAGAGCATTTCGGATTTCACCAGTGATATATGTATTCATATGCATACATTTTCACATACACAGGGGTGCATTTGAATAACTCTGTACAATTTTGTCACATATAGTACTTCATTAAGCCACCACCATAATCAATAGATTTGTACCATACTCACAAGGCTCCTCATGCTACCCATTGAAGGCTACCTCTACCTTCTGCAATCTTTATCTCTGCGCAAACAAACACTGTTTTGTTCTCTGTTCCCGTCATCAGTGTTACTTCATGAATGCTCCATAAACGAAATCATATATCCTTTTGACAATGACTCCTTTTTATTTTAGCTTAGTATAATCTCCTTGAGTTTAACCCGATTTGCAGCATTATCAATAGTTGCCTCCTTTTTTATTGCTGAGTAGTAAGTCATGATCTGAATTTCAAGTGTATTTAGTCATCCATCCTTTGAAGGATATTGGAGCAGTTTCTAATTTGAGGTGGTTACAAATAAAACATCTATGAAAATTTTTATTTAAGCTATGGTGTGCTTTATATTTTTCTGGGATGAATGCCTGAGCATGAAACTGGTGGGTCATACAGATAGGCCCATTGAGCGGGGCATGGTGGTGCATACCTTTAATCCAAGCACTTGGGAGACAGAGGTAGGAGAATCACCGTGAGGTCGAGCCTGAGACTATAGTGAATTCCAGGACAGTCTGAGCTAGAGCAAGACCCTACCTCAAGAAAAAAAAAAAAGAGAGAGAGAGAGAGAGAGCGACAGAGAGAGAGATAGAAAGAGAATTCAGATAGGCCTGTTGTACTTTTGACAGGAAATGCCAAGTTATTTTCCAGAGTGGCAGAACTATTTTATATTCCAACCAGCAAATTGAGTTTTTCTATATCCCTGCTAGCATTTTATGTTATTGCTATTTATTTTAGCCACTCTTGCAGCTGTCTAGTGTCCTCTTAATTTGTATTTCTCTGATGGCTAAGGGTGCTAAACATCACATCCTTATTATCACCAATAGAGGTCCTACTGTGAAATTTCTTGTGATGTTTTTTGTCTATTTTCTAATTGAACACCTTGCTTTTCTGATGCTGAGTTTTGGCAGCTCTTTCTGAGTTCTAGATAAAAATCCTTTCTTAGGCATGTGGTTTTCAAATATTTTTTTTCCTATCTATATTTGTCTTTTTGACTACTTAGTAGGGTCTTTCATAAACCAAAAGCTTTTAATTTTGATGAATCTGGGTTCATTTATGTTTCATGTTATTTATCAGTTCTTGGTGCCAAGTCCAAGAACTCTTTATTTAATCTTTGAGCCTAAACATATTTTCTTATACATTTTGCCTTGAATTTAGTACATGATCCAATTTGAGTTAAATTTTATCCAGAAGATGTGTGGCCCATGTTGAGAAACATTCATTGCAAAAATTGTACCTTCCCATTACCTTCTTTTGTTTTGTTGGGTATGCTGATGTGTGATCTGTTTCTGGATTCTCCGTTCTCCTACATGAGTCCATCACTCCCTCCACCTGTTCTTGAAACCCTCACCATGTGGTCGCTGTTTACAGTCATTGCAGAGAGAGCTACTTAACATCTCAAGAGTGAGTTCACCTTCTTTAGTCTATTTTCTTCAAAATTACTTTGACTATTATAGAGCCTTTCTCCCTTCAAAGGTTTTTGTTTTTGTTTTTTTTTTTTTTTTTTTTTTTTGGAGAGAGAGAGAGAGAGAGAGGGAGAGACAGACAGAGAATGGGTGCACCAGCAGCCTCTCAGCCGCTGTGAACAAACTCCAGATGCGTGCGTCCCCTTGTGGTCAAGTGCAGCATTGCGCTTTTGCGTCACTTTGCATCTGGCTGGACCTGGAGATTGGAACCGGCATTCTTAGGCTTAGGATGCAGGTGCCTTAACCCCTAAGCCATCTCTCCAGCCCCATAGGTATTTTTAAATAAGCTTATCTATGACTACAAAAAAAAAATCTTTTGCTGAGATTGGAAACAGGAATTGTTTTGAACTTGCAGATCCCTAGAGAAGCTGCTGTGTTTACTGTGCTGAGTCATTCACTTCATGATGGCGGCACATCATTTGAAGTACTTACACCTTTGAGTTTTTTCCCCCATCAATATTTTGTAATTACCATCATTCATAGTCTGTACACATTTTCTTAGAATTAGATCTAAGTATTTCATTTACTTTGGACCAATTGTCAGTGGGTTGGCATTTTTATATTTTAAGCTCTATTTGTTAATTGCTAGAATGAAGATATGAAATGACCTTTTGTGTGTGTGTGTGTGTTTCAAGGTAGGGTCTTGCTCTAACACAGGCTGACCTGGAATTCACATTGTAGTCTCAGGGTGATCCTGAACTCATAGCAATCCTTCTACCTCTGCCTCCCGAGTGCTAGGACGAAAGACACTTGTTCATCATATATCCTATGACCTTACTATATATACTCCTATGAGAATTTCTCTTTCGTACACAGTGTTGCTAGGTTCCTTGAGATATGGATATATATATATTTTCATGGCACCATTTCCCATCTATATCCCTTTTATCTAGCACTTTTAATATTTTGTTGAATAAGAGGATAAAAGAGGAAATTTTGTCTTGTTTTTCTCATACAGAGAAACATCCAGTTTCTCGCCATTGCTAAAAAGATTAGCTATAGGCTTCTCATACATGTTCTTTATGACATTGAGAAGAACATATTACCAGCATGCTGAAAGGTTTTGTTGTAAATAGATGTTGAATTCTGTCAAACCTTTTTACAATAATTGATGCAGTCCTATGATTTTTCTTCTCTATCCTGTTCATATGCTGGGTTACATTGATTTTCCAGTATTGAACGAGTCTTCTATACCAAGAATAAATGTCTTTTTATATATTGTTCAATTTGATATACTATATTTTGTTAAGAATTTTTGTTCAAGTGTTTTTTGAGGAGGCATTTTATAAACTATTAATATATAGTTTTTTATGTTGTCATTAAATGGTTTTGCTATCATGGTAATATTGCTTCTTAAAATGAAGATGAGATTAGTTCTTTCTCTTTTAGTTTTTTTAATATAGAAAATTGTCATTAATCCTTTTAATATTTGATACAATTCTTCAATAAAATTATCTGGGCCTGGTACTTTCTTTAGGGAGAGCATTGAATTATTAGTTCAATTTCCTAACAGAATTCAAGTTTTTGATTTTTGAGAAATTGATTGACTTCTAAGTTGTTAGATTTCTGAATGTAAAGCTATTTGTGGTCCTTCTACTATATTTTTAGTAGATGTAGTAATTTTTAGAATATACCTAGTTAATCCTTTTTTTTTTTTTTTGGCATGTGTGTGATTGTGTACTAATTACTTTCCCATGGTTATGAACAAATACCTTACCAGAAGCACTTAAAGAAGGAAAGGATTGAGCTGGAGAGATGGCTTAGCAGTTAAGGTGCTTGCTGGCAGAGCCAAAGGACCCAGGTTTGATTCCCAGTATCCATGTAAGCTAGATGCACAAGGTGGCACATGCATCTGAAGTTTGTTTGTAGTGGCTAGAAGCTTTCTTTCTTTCTTCTTTCTTTCTCTCCCTCTCAAATAAATAGCTAAACAATATATTTTTTTAAAGTAGGAAAGGATTTGCTTTGGCTATACTTCAAGGGGATATAGTCTAATATGGTGGGAAGACTTGTCAGGCTGGTTGGTCACATTTCAGCCAGAGGCAAGAAACATAGAGAGAATAGAAAGTGTAATCTGGTTAGAAAACCTTTAGGCTGGGCTGGAGAGATGGCTTAGCAGTTAAGGCGCCTGCCTGCGAAGCCTACGAATGCCCGCTCAAATTTCCAGGTCCCACATTTAGCCAGATGCAAAAGTGACACAAACACGCAATGTTGCATATGTGCACAAGGGGGCGCATGCATCTGGAGTTTGTTCACAGCAGCTGAGAGGCTTCTAGCACACCCATTCTCTCTCTGCCTCTCTCTCTCTCTCTCTCTCTCTCTCTGTCTCAAATTAAAAAAAAAAGAAAAGAAAGAAAACATTTGGGCCCATGCCCAGTGACCTATATCCTCCAGTAAGGCTCCACCTCCTAAAGGATTCACAATCTTCCCAAACTGCCATCAGCTGGTGTCCAAATGTTCTAACACATGAGCCTATGAGGGGTGTTTCACATTCAAACAATAGTGTGTGTACATGTTCATGTACACATGGGTTCACATGTGTGTTGGTGTTCATGCATGTGTGTACATATATGTGGAGGTCAGAGGTTGAATTTAGGTGTCTTCCTCAGTCACACTTCACTTTATTTATTTATTCATTTATTTATTATTTATTTATTTATTTATTTATTGGTTTTTCGATTTTTTGAGGTAGGGTCTCACTCTAGCCCAGGCTGACCTGGAATTCACCATGGAGTCTCAGGGTGGCCTCGAACTCATGGCAATCCTCTACCTCTGCCTCCCAGTGCTGGGATTAAAGGCGTGTGCCACCACGCCTGGCTACACTTCGCCTTATTTTTTGAGAGAGGGTCTTTCAATGAATTTGGTTAGACTAGCTGGCCAGTGAGCCCTAGGGATCCAGTTGTCTCTAGTGCTGGGAGTAAAGTCACACACCAGTGCCCAGCACTTTACAGAGATGGTGAGAATCCAAACTTACTAGATTCATTTTTTGCTCTCCTCGGCTTATTTTTTTTACACCTTCATTCATATACATAAAACATTTTGTTACAGTTCCCTATTTACCCCCTCTCATACCTTCCCACTATAACCCTTCTTCTTCTCATTAAATCTCTGTCCTATTTTCATGTCTTGTTCTTTCTTTTAACCCACTGAGCTAAATTAAGGTTGTTTGCCTGATCATGAGTGGGAGAATATTTAGCAGAGAATGGGCAGGGCACCAGTGGCCACACCGTTGAAGGACATGACTCCCCCTTCCCAGCAATCACCAGTTGCCGCTATGTACTGTGGGGGGGTCCATGGATCCCTTTTCATCTATGATGAAATATTGACAGGCTCAAGCTTGTGTAGGAAACCACATCTGCCATTTAGCTGACTTGCCATATCCAAAAGAGCATTGACAGCCACACTTGCCATCCTCCTGCTGTTCCACTTTTTCTGCCCATCCTCCATGAGGCTCCCTGAGCCTTGGATGGGGTAGTTTAGATGTCACGTTGAAGGCCAAGCAGACGCTCATTCTTAGTAAATCTGCCGGCTAAGCATCTCCTTATTAACCATTGCCCTTTGGATAAGGAAACTTCTGCATTCAGGCAATATCATTCTTGGGAGCCAACATAGTTATTTAGAAGGTAGCTTGACATGCTATCTCATTAGCATGACCACAGCATACGGATCCCTCCCTAGTCCCACAGACTTCTGGCCAAATTTACAGTACTGGACATGACTTCCTTCCTGTAGAGTGGGTCTCAAGTCCAATCTGAGAGCAGTTAGTTACCACCACAATAGACACGCCACTATTACACCCTAGCTGGTCAGTTGTGTAGCATTCATGGTGGAACTTCCGCTGGGTAAGACCATTAATGATTTTCCCAGCAGCCTATATGGTATTTTCCAGCACTATGACAGAAGGAAGGAGGCTTCCAGCTCAGTTCCAGCTTGACTTCTCAGTGTCTTACAACAAAGCACATGGTGCCTATGGCAACTGAATCTTATTAGCAAGTTCTGGAGGACAGCTAAGAACATTGGAAATAATAGGATCTCACCCCTGGCATTGATATTTTCCTGCAAACAACCTATGGTTTCTGGGTGCATGGTTATCCACCCTTAGAGGGCACTTCTACCCAGTCTCTCTTTTTAAAATTATATTTTAAGTTAGCTAACCAAGAAGTGGCTTTTCATATGGCTTCATATATGTTTAGTTTTTTGTTAACCCTTCCCCAACTCCCACTCGCCTTCATTCCCCTGATGGGTATATGGGGCAGGAAAATGCCTGCAGAGAGGTGTGGTGTGGCATGCCTGGTCAAGCAGGAGGGACACACAGGATAGAAGTGTGCCAGGGAGGAGTGGACTTACACGAGGCAGTGTGCATGACCCCCATCTTCTATTTTCACCTTTTTATTTTTGTCAATTCTGCTAGAGGTTCAACTGTATTGATTATTTTAATGAATTCTTTTTGCTATAATAACCTTCTCTGTCATTCTCTTGTTTGCAATCTTATTTATTTATGCTCTTTTTGGTTTTTTTTTTTTTTTCAAAGCATAGTCTCACTCTAGCCCAGGGTCTCCTGAAATTCACTCTATAGTCTTGAAATCACAACAATCCTACCTCTGCCTCCCTAGTGCTAGGGTTAAAGGTATGTGCCACCACACCTAGCTAATGTTCTTTTTTTTTTTTTTTTTTTTTATGAGAGATTGAGAGAGAGAATTGGTGCACTAGGGCCTCCAGCCACAGCAACTGAACTCCAGATACATGTGCCACCTTGTGCACATACAAGACCTTGCCTTGTGTCACCTTGTGGGTCTGCTTTACATAGGACCTGGGGAGTCAAACATGGGTCCTTGGGCTTTACAAGCAAGCGCCTTACCACTAAGCCATCTCTCCAGCCCTAATGCTCTTTTTTATAGTGGTAAAAAAAATAACATAAATTTTGCCATTTTAAGCATTTTACCTGTACAGTTCTGTGGCATGAAGTACACTTACACTGCTGTACCACCATCACTATTCTCTGATTCCAGAGCTGTTTTATCCTCCCAGATTGAAACTCTGTACTTATTAAATGCTAATTCCTCATTCTGCCCTCTCCCCAGTCCCTAGAAACCACCATGCAACTTTCTGTCACTATGAATTTGACTATTCTGTGTACTTCAAATAAGTGGAAGTATATTTCTGCATTTGTGACTAGCTTCCTTGGCAAAATATCCACCAGTCCTTGTCCTCCAGTCTGTGTCATCCATGGTAGGGCGTGTGCATGAATAACATTTCATACATACAGGATGATACGTATGTGTCACACTTTGTATCTCCATCCTTCCATCGGGGGACAACGCTTGGGTTGCTTTCATATTTTGACTGATGTGAATGATGCTGCTATGACTGTGCCACTCACTGTTGTCATTTCTTTTCTTCTGATGGCTTTGTCTTTATTTTGCTGGTTTCTTGAGGTTAAAATTTAGGTTGAGATTTTCTTCTTTCCTAATATAAGCATGCAGTGCTTAATTTTCCCTGTTAGTGCTTTTTATTTAAGCTATCCATAGTTCATATACCTTGATCATGTTCAGATGGCCATGTGCCTTCAATCCAGAGCATTCTAAATTTTCTTTTCCTGAGATTTCTTCTTTGACCCATGGACTATTTCACTGCATTGTTTCATGTCCAAGTATTTGAATAATTTGCTGTCATCTTTCTGTTACTGGTTTCTATTTTGATTCCATTGCTACTGGGGAACACATTGGGATTTCAATAACCTTCTTTAACTAATTTCAACTTACAGAAACCAGCATGTTTAAAGTAAATTTGTATAGACAGTATATAGTTAGACTGTGGTATGTGCACTGTTCTACCAATATCTGCCTTTTAATTGGTATATTTAGAATATTTACACTTAAGACAATTATTGATGCATTGAAGGTTATCTGTGATTTTATCATGTTTTTCTGCTTATTTCCTCCATCTTTATTTCTTTTCTTCTTCCTTCTTGTGAATTAGATCAACATTTTTAATGTTATAGATTGGTTTATTTACAATGTTTTTTTTTTTTTTTTTGAGACAGAATTTCATGTATTCCAAACTGGTCTACAAATTCCTGTTAAATAGCTGAGGATGACCTTGAATTTCTGATACTCCTAAGTGCTGGGATTACAGGGATATGCCACCATGCCTACTTTTATGTGGCACAGGGGATCAAATCCAGGCTTTTATACATGCTAGTTAAACACTCTATCAACCAAACTTTATCCCTAATCCAATAAATTAACCATAGTACTTTGGATAGTGTATTTTTAGTGATTGCTATAGATACTGCTCAGTCTAGATAGAAAGGTTGGTAGATGATAGAAGATAGATAATTAGATGGTTAGATAGACGACATATAAACAGATCACAAGTAAATGATAGATAGACAATATATATTACAGTCTACTTGTGTTATCTTCAAGTAGAAAAATCTTAATTCTATTTAAGCACCTTATTCCTCCCCAATTTTAAAAAATACTTTTGTCCTCTTTCCTTTGCATACATTAAGTGCCAAAACAGATAATGTAACTTTTATGCTTGATTCAGCCAGGAAACATGACTAGGGAAATCATGCGCTAAGGCCAAGTCTATTATGTTTACTTCCATATTTACCAATTGTATTGCTTTCCAGTTTTTCTAAGAAGCCAAGCCTTCTGTTATTATTTTCTTGAGCTTTGGGCGTCCTCTTCTTTCCTTGAGGATAGGTCATCTAGCAGCGAATTCTCTCAGTTTTCTTTCATACAAAGGAGATCTCTACTCTCCCTAAACATATGAAAGAAACATTTTTCATTTCAATGTCTTTTTGCCAAGATTCAGGGTTGACACTTACATTCTTTCAGAACTGAAAAACAAAAAGGTTTTATTTCTAGCCATGTGGTTTCAGATAAGAAATCATCTGTTATTCAAATTGGCAGGGCTTTTTTTTATATAGACAATGTATCATTTATCTCTGGGTCTTTTAATTTTTTCCTTTAACATTAGTTTTCATAGACTTAATTATGTTTCTTGGTATAGATTTCATTTGGTTTATCATATCTGGGTTTCACTTGGTTTCATAGATCCATAGGTTTTGCCTCTCACTCATTTGGAAAGTTTTCCTCTGTTATTCATTCTGGGACTCCAATATGAATGCTACATATTTGCTACATAAACCCTGGACACCATTCATTTTCACAGTCTATTTTCTGTCCATTGTTCACATTGAATAAATTCTATTGATTCGTCTTCAACTTCATGGATTCCAGGCACTGTCATCTCCACTCTGCTGTTAATTCCATCCACCAAGTTTTTATTTAAGTTATTGTATTTTTGAGGTCTATAATTTCTGCCCAGTTCTTTTTTATAACTTCTATTTCTTTGCTGAGGTTTTCTATCTTTTCATTATTTCAAGAGAATTTGTAATTGATTACTGGAGCATTTTATGAGAGGTGCTTTAAAATTCTTGTCAGATATTTCCAGCGCCTGAATTCTCTTAGCATTAGCATTTGGGGATTGCATTATTTTTCCAGTTGTAGGGTAGTGGGGGCTCTTAGTATGAAGGATGATTTTTTTTATTGTATCCTGAACATTTTAGTTATTATGGTGAGAGATTCTTGATCCTTTCTAAATCTACTTTATCAGGGACCTGCCCTTTTTAAGGTTAGCATTTCAATTCTGCCCTACTTTTGTGGCTGCAGTTCTAATAAACTTTGGTTTGCTGAGCCCTTGCGATGCTTTTCTGACCTGCTCTGTCTGTGGAGTGCCATGTGACACTTGCTTGGTGCCTGCTAGCACTGTCTGCCATGCAGAAGGAACTTCCCCTGGCCAACATCTCTGGGAGACCTTTGGTGGAGAAGAGGGGAGTAGAGCAAGAGAAGCCTGGGGCTCCCGTTGCTACGGAGTGGAAGGAAGGCTGAAAGACATGGGGCTTCATTAGTCCGGCTGCTGTGGGTCTTCGGGATGACTTAGTGAGGACTTGATGGTATAGTTGGGGCCTGGACACCGAGGGCTTCACTGTGGCCAGTGGGTCACCATCTGAGTTGACTTATGAAGCAGAAGCTGGATAGAAGGGGGCTTTCTTGCTGTTGCTACCACAAACAGAGGGGCTTTCATGAAAGGGAACTAGGTTCCACAGAAGGATCTTCGTGGCTGACTGCTTACGGCGGATGGGTGCTGCCAGGGTCCCCAGTGATGAAAAGGGATTGAGTTTCCCCACTAGGTCCCTACTGTCCAGTCTTTTGCCCTTTGTTGTTATCTGTGTACATTGATTCTGGATTCAAAGTGCGCCAATGTAGTCCATTGGCAGAAGGCAACTGGTCACTTTCAGTCCTCGCGAGGAAGCAGAGTATGCTAACTGAGCTCACCGTTTATGCAGTCAGGACCCTAGCCTATAGAATGCTGGCACCCACAGTTAGGGTAGGACATCCACCTCAATTAACCTCATCTACACATGCCCAAAATTTGTTTCCAGGGGGTGATTCTAAACCCTGTCCAGTTTTCAACTGAGATTAGCCATTACAAATGGTAATGTGGTCAATGAAAAGAAGAGCCAGGTAAATCTTCATAGCGTCTGTCATTCCTCAAGTCCTGACGTCTCCAGCCAGTCTGTCTTTTTCTTTCCAACTTTCAGAGTCCTTTCATCATTATTTCTTTAATAACTACTATTTAGTTATATTTAAGAGAGCACAAGCAGTGAAAAGTGGATCTATACCATCTTGCTCTGGAACTGAAAGTCCAGAAAGCAATATGATTTTGACTTCACAATCAGGTCTTCAATCCATCTGAAATTGATTTCACTGTATGATGTGAGACAGAAATCTAATTTCTTTTTTTTCCCATATGGATATCAAATTGTCTTGGCACCGTTTTTGATGGGTCTGTCTTTTCTCCAGTGCTCTGCAGGGCTCACCTCTGTATTGTATCAACAGCCTATTGCTTGACTTACTATTCTATTATAATTGTTCAGTGTTATTATCCCTGCACCAATATAGCACTGATTTATTATGTCTTTATAGTAAATGTTTATAGGACAATACACTTACTCACACTTTTTATATTTTGTTTATCCTGCAAGCTTGTTTAAACTCTTTTATTAAATTTAAAAATGTATCTGTGGAATTATTTCAAATCTTCAATATCATTTTTTTAAAAAAAATAATTTATTTATTTATTTGAGAGAGAGAGAGAGGCAGAGGGAGAGAGAATGGGCATGCCAGGGCCTCCAGCCACTGCAAGCAAACTCTAGACACAAGCACCACCTTGTGCATGTGGCTTTATGTAGGTACTGGTGAGTCGAACCCAAGTGCTTAAGCTTTGCAGGCAAGCACCTTAACCATTGAGAAATTTGTCCAGCCTTGATACCATTTGTAAGTAGTGGCTTTCTTTCCTTTAAAATGACTTTTTGAGGAGGAGAGGGAGACATTTGTTCTGTGCTAGCCAAGTGTCTAGAATGATGTTGAATTGACGGAGGTGAGGGCTATAGAATTCCTCATGGCATTCCTGTTCTGGAAAGGAAAGCAAGAGGATGAGGAGACCAAGGTCATCCTTGGCTACTTAATGAGTTCCAGTCTACGTGAGACCCATCTCAAAACGAAACAAAGTGAAACAGGTAAAAAATAAACCCAAAGTGCCTGGCGTGATGGCACACGCCTTTAATCCCAGCATTCGGGAGGAGGATTGCCATGAGTTCGAGGCCACCCTGAGATTACATAGCGAATTCCAGGTCAGTCTGGGCTAGAATGAGACCTTACCTTGAAAAACCGAAAAATGAAAAAACAAAAAAAAAAAAAAAAAAAAAAAAAAAGCAAGCAAGCAAACAAGCAAGGGACTAGTAGGTAGAGCACTCAGTGAGCATGCACAAGCACTGGGTTCAGTCTCCATTACTACCAACAAAAAAAAGAAAAAGAAAGAAAGAAAGACAAAGAGAAAAAACAGAAAGGAAAGAAGGAAGGAAGGAAAAGAAGACATTACAACAAAAAGTAAAGCTTCTGAAGCTGCACCATTAAGTCCGAAGTTTGATCTCGGTTTTGGTAAATTATTTTATTATGTTAAAGAGGCTTCATTCTATTCCTACTTTATTTTCCTTTTATTATGAATGAATAGCAAATTTACTTAAAGATAAAAGAATGTAAAGAGACATATTGTGCTAAAATTAATCAAAAGGAAATTAGAGTGCTTATATAAGTATCAGACAAAATGGATTTCATAATATTCTTTATTCATAATAAAGACTGTTACCATGCATAAAGACATTTTTGTCATAATGATTAAGTGGTCAATTTATCAATAAGACATAACAATCCTAAATATTTATGCACCTAGCAATAGAACTTTAAAATATATGAAGCAAAGACGCATATCACTGAGATGAGAAACAGCCCAATCCACAGGAACACTTGGAGATTTCAGTGATCTTCTCTTAACACTTGTAAAACAAATAACAGAAAATCAGTAATGATACAGAAGACTTGTATGGGATTCTCAAACAATTTACCTAACGTATATACATAGAATAGTCTTCCAAAAAAGCAGCAGAACACACATTCTTCCAAATGCACATGGAGTATGCATAAAGATAAACCATATTCCAAACCATTAAAATAAGTCTGACAAACTGAAGAGGATTCAAGTCATACAAGATACACTCTTTGACCAAAATTGAAGTAAATTACAAAACAGCAAGAGAAAGCTAGCTAGAAAGGTCTCAAAATGTTAGGAACCTAGACAACATACTTCTAAGTAACCTATGAGTTAAATAAAAAACAAAAGAGAATATCAAAAGTGTTTTGAACTAAATGTAGAAAAGAAGAATGGTCTCGAATACATGATCTAAGTTTCAACTTTAAGAAACTTGTAAAAAAAAAAAAGCAGAAGACAGGAAATAATAAAGATTAAAATGGAATAAAAATCAAATGTGAAACATTAGATCAATGGAAGTAACACCTTGTTTCATTTTATATACAATAAGCAGCAAATTATTTTTATTAACTTGATGTGTAATAGGTAGTTATGATTAAACTGAGAAAAGCAGGCTGATCATAGGAGGCCCAAGTTATGAATATCAACATGATATGAATTTTGAAAAAGGGCCATCACTACAGAATCCTACATACCTTCAAAAGTAATAGGGGACTACTGGTACTAACTTTATGATAATAGAGAAATGCACGATTCTTTGACAGTTACAAACTTTCAAAGTTTAGTTAAGAAGACATAATCTGAGTAGTCTTTTACCTGCAAAATAAATCAAATTTGCAAAGAAAAACATCCCAACAAAGGGAATTCCAGCCTGAGTGACTGTATCTGTGGCTTCCAAAAGTGCCAAAGGAGACACAGAATAAATCTGTTCGAATTTGTTCAAAAGACTGAAAAGGAAGGCATACTTCCCAACTCAGTTGAAAAGCCAGCAATACCATTACAGGAAGCCAAGAAATCAAGACAAAAACATTATGAGAAATTAAAGCTACAGAGTGACTTTCCTCATAAACATAGATGTCATAATTGTCAGCATGTGAACAAGTCAAGACAATAATAATGCATTCAGACTAAATAAGATTCACCTAATGAGGATAGTAGATTTAATATTTTTTATTTTTATTTATTTATTGATTAGAGACAGAGAAAGAGAAGGAGAGAGAGAGAGAGAGAGAGAATAGGTGCGCCAGGGCCTCTAGCCACTGCAAACGAACTTTAGGTGCATGCGCCACCATGTTTATGTGGCTTATGTGGGACCTGGAGAATTGAACCAGGGTCCTTAGGCTTTGCAGGCATGCTCTTTAACCACTAAGCCGTCTCTCCAGCCCAGAATTAATATTTTAAAAGAATCAAAACAGCAAATTAAAACAGAAAAATTCATCTGTTTATTTAAATAGGTGCATAGAAAAAAATTAAAAAACCTAATTCATTTCCACTTAAAGATATCTCAGAAAACAGGTAATTAGAAAGTAATTTCTGGACTGGAGAGATGGCTCAATGGTTAAGGCACTTGTGTAAAAAGACTTAGGACCTAGATTTGATTCCCTAGTACCCATGTTAAGCCAGATATACAACATAATATATGAGTCTGAAATTTGTTTGCAGGGGCTAGAGGCCCCAGCTTGCCCATCCCCACCCTTTGTTCAAATAAATAAGTAAATTTTAAAATAACAAAAAGGGGCTGGACAGATGGCTTAGTGGTTAAACGTTTGCCTGTGAAGCCTAAGGATCCTGGTTTGAGGCTCGATTCTCCTGGACCCACATAAGCCAGATGCACAAGGGGGTTCACGCACCTGGAGTTCATTTGCAGTGGCTGGATGCCCTGGCGTGCCCATTCTCTCTTTCTCTCTTTCTGCCTATTTCTATCTCTCTCTCTCTGTCTCTCAAATAAATAAATAAAATATTTTTAAAAATAAAAATAAAATAACAAAAAAGAAAGCAAGTAACTTCTTCACCAGGATAAACAGAATCTATAAAAACCTCTTTCATAATATTGAAAGATTAGATGACATCACTTGTTGGGGTCCCCCCCAAGGCCAGCTCAGGAGGGACGATAGGGTCTCTGCCGAATTGGGGTGAGCAGCGCGGAGTCACGACACAGACTCCGGGAGTTGGGTGAAAGTGGGAGCGAGAACCCACAAACTCGTTTATTCAGGAAGTGTACATGGGTTTTAAGGGGCTGTTAATCCTTGTATGGGGCGGTCCCCTTTTGGTGACCAATGACAGCTTGTCTCTGGACAGGACATCTCGTAGTAGGCTTCTCGCGAGCATGGGGCTGTAACTATTGTCACATCAAGCCTGCGCAAAACGCCACTTTTACAGAAGCCACTTCCTGTTGTCTTTTGCCATGCGGTCTGGCTAGGACCAGGCCTGTATTGTGCCATACATATCCTCCTTTTTGTTTTTATTATTGGCAACCCTGAGAGGTATGGTTTATTGCCAAGCCATTGTTGAACCCAGGCCCCAAGGGATCATCATACGTGACAGTGCCTGTCTTAGGTTGATCCATCTCATGGAGACTTACCCGTCATGGGCCAAATGCCACCTAGGTGAGGAAACCCAAGGGGGATAGCCTGGTATGGCTTTTGGAAAGCCATTGTTGAACCCAGGCCCCAAGGGATCATCACATGTGACAGTGCCTGTCTTAGGTTGCCCCATCTCATGGAATCTTACCCGTCCTGGGCTGGCTGCCATCCTGGTGAGAAAACCCGAGGGGTATGGCCTGGTATGGCTTTTAGCATGAGGTCTGGCTAGGGGCTAGACCTGTATTGTACCATACATATGAGGCTGTTGCCTAGGAGGCATGGAAGGGCCAAGTTGGCGTGGCTCTGTGGCATGTGAACAGTCCCAGCAAGCGAGAATCAACTAGAGAGCCTGAAGAGGACTGGGGTAGGACAGGTTGATGGGTGAGTTCACCCTAGCGTCATAGTCAGTAGCATTGAGTGTCCTTAATGGTAGCAGCTCAATGTAATGAAAGGAGTTGGAAAGGAATTTATAGCTAGGTGGGGGGGATAAGTTTAAAGTCCCATATGTAGTCTGAGGGGTCTGGCATCATCTTCTTCAGCAAGGCTGGTCGCTGAGTCAGTGGCTGGTGGAGGGAAATAAGTTTAAAGTCCCGTATGTAGTCTGAGGGGTCTGGCATCATCTTCTTCAGCAAGGCTGGTCGCTGAGTCAGTGGCCGGTGGGGGGAAATAAGTTTAAAGTCCCGTATGTAGTGTGAGGGGTCTGGCATCATTTTTTTCAGCAAGGCTGGTCGCTGAGTCAGTGGCTGGACGGACGTTTCTGGCAGGAACCCAAACTGGGATCTGTGAAGTTTCTGGAAAGACACAAGCATACCCTCGGCCCTGTGTTAAAAGAGGGTGGGGCCCCTTCCAAATATTAGTAAGAGGATCTTTCCAGCGGACTAAGGGTAAAGGGTGTCGTGGTTGGTTGGGATCTCCAATGTTTGTAGGCTGGGAGAGTCCTGCCTCATCAAAGGTGAGAAAATTGAGGGTGAAAAGAGCTTCCACTAGGGCCAAGTGGGGTCCTTGGGCGACATAGTGGACTTTTGTTTTATAATTAGTTCCTTTAGGGTCCGGTTTGTTCTTTCCACGATGGCCTGTCCTTGTGGGTTGTAGGGGATCCCAAGGGAGTGTTTTATTCCCCAAGATTCCATGAAGGATGTGAATTGGGCAGATGTGTATGCAGGGCCATTGTCTGTTTTAATTGACCAGGCACGCCCCCATGACTAACATAGCGGTTTTTGTTGCCTTAATAACATGGGATGCCTTTTCCCCAGAGAGCAATAGCAAAAGTAAGCTTAGAGTAAGTGTCCACAATGACATGGACATATTTGAGGTTACCAAAGGAAGGTATGTGAGTAACATCCATCTGCCAGATAGAATTTGGGGTAAGGCCTCTAGGATTGACTCCTTGAGGCTGTAGGGGGCCCAGGGGGGCTAGGGGGGCACATGCCTTACAAGTACGGGTTAAATGTTTGCATTGGCTAAGCGAGAGCTCAGGATATAGGGTTTTTAGATTAGTGGGGGATAGATGGAACCTTTGGTGTAAACGTCTGGCTTGTTCTAAAGGTGGCAAGGAGGAGACAGCAATAAATTTGTCTACCTGTGAATTTCCATCAGCAATAAAGCCAGGCAGACCAGTGTGTGAGCGAACATGCTCAATAAACCAAGGGTAGGATCTGTTTTCCATCTGCAACTGTAAAGCAGAGATGGCAATGTCTATGGGATGATGAGAGGGCCTGGGATTGGCTAAGGGCAGTACCTTTGTCATTTGAACAGCGTAACTGTTGTCAGAGAATATGTTGACAGGCTCTTGTTGACAGAGCTCTAAGACTCTGATGATGGCATATAGTTCTCCTAGCTGGACTGAATGGGGGTTAGGGAACTTAAGGGCCTCATCTGATCGATTGGCTCTCTTAATAATTAGCCCATAGGTATGTTTATTGGCATCTGTAAAGGCTGAGGCTGCTAAGGGTATAGGTTGACCGGAAGGCCTGGAGAAATAGTTAGTCTTGATGGGTAAAGCCATTAGGGATTGGAGTAGTTTGTGGGCGGGGAGGTGGTTATCTATCTCATTGGGAATCCTGCCATTAGGATGTGGAAAGGGGGTCCTCCCTAAAGAGAAGTTGAAGTTCAGACATGGGGATGGGCAGAATTATTTTGGAGGGTTCTGTATTATAGATTTTGTTAGTGTAGGTACGCGTCTTAATTGCTATGAAGAGCATTGCTTGTAGGTTGGTGGTGAGTTTATGGGCCTGTGCCCATGAGGGATGTACCCAGTAAAGGGGTGATTGGTTTTGCCAGATGACTCCCAATGGTGCTCCTGTCGTCCAAAGGACTACATTTAGAATTGGAGCAGATGGGTCATATCTTTGAGGGTCATAGAAAAGAGGTAGTGGGATATTTTATGTAACAAATTTTTGGAGTGATGATTTAGAGGAATTTTTCTTGAAGGGTTGTCAGTAACTCTAAGGAGGTCATAAAGTGGTAGGAGTTCACTAGGAGGGATGGGTAAGAAAGGTTTGAGCCAGTTAATTTGGCCACAGAGTTTTTGGAGATCATTGAGAGAATAATGGTCCTTTATTAGAAGATGAGGGGTAAGTGGTTGTATAGTAGTAGAAATTTTGTATCCTAAAAATCCAAAAGGGGGCACTGTTTGAATTTTTTCCTTGGCTATGGCAAACCCAAGTTTTTTGAGGTCCTCAATGAGTAATTTAAGAAGGTCCAAAAGGGCAGTTTTTGAGGTATGTGCAATCAAAAGATCATCCATGTAATGAACAAGAAGGCACTTAGATTGTATTCTCGCCGTGGCAGAGGATATAAACATTTGGCAAATAGAAGGACTATTTTTCATGCCCTGGGGAAGAACCCTCCATTGATATCTTTTAGCTGGGATAGAGTGGTTGGGCTCCCACACAGTAAAGGCAAAATAGGGCCTGTCCTCTGCTGCCAAAGGGATAGAGAAGAAGCAATCTTTAATATCTAAGATAACTATATGGTGGTTAGTAGGGATGGCTCCAGACCTGGCGAAGGTCTTGGAGCAGTCTATGTTTACCCGTTTTCTTTTTAATGACAAAGATGGGGGAATTATGGGGGCTAATAGAGGGCTCAATATGGCCAAGAGCAAGCTGTTCTTGAATAAGGGATTTGAGAACAGTTAATTTAGGTTCTAGTATAGGCCACTGTTCGACCCAAATGGGTTCCGTGGTATCCCACTCGAGGCGTATGGGAGCGGTAGGGGATCGGACAGTGGCCTCTAGAATTGGGGGTGATGATGAATGGCGGGTGGTTTTGAGGGGTTGGGTCGCCCTGAAAGACCAATAGTATCATGGGCAATAATATCATCATAAAAGGCCTGGTCATCTGTTGTTATGACAACACCCATGTCAGTAAGGAGGTCTCTTCCCCAGAGGGTATTGGGGACATTTGCTACCAGGGGGAAGAATTCCCCCGTGTTGCCATCATAGTCTTTCCATGTAACTGGTCTCCTAACCTGTCTAGTAGTCTGTTGTCCCCCAACACCCCTAATATTGGGACCCTCTTTATAGGCCCAATTGGGCATGCGGAGTGCATCGTTGGCAGAGATAATAGTGGCATCCGCACCTGTGTCTACTATGCCCTTGAATTCAATACCATCCAAAAGGACAGAAATGTGGGGTGAATGGTCATAAACAGGCAGAGTCCATCTAATGTGGGGGTTGTTCCCTCTTACTTGCGGGGCTGAGGGTTGCCCCTGGGGAAGTTTAAAGGCAGAGAATTTTTGCAATCCTTGGCCCAATGATACCCCCTTTGACATTTAGGGCAGAGGGTTCGGGGCCTGAAAATAGGCTTAGTTGTGTTTGGACAGGTCCTCTGAAGGTGTCCCGGTTTGCCACAGCCCCAGCAGAGGGGTGGTTGTTGGGTAGGCTTTTGACCCATGGTCAGGGTTTGTATTGAGGTGGCCAGGGCCTCGAGGGGGGCAGACACAGGATTGATATCCTTGGTAGCTACAATCCATTTATGGAGGTCCTCATTACGCACGGCAGCAATAGCATTACGCGCTGCTGCGGATGCTCCTTCCCATGCCAGTTGCTTAACTAAAGCGTCCCTGGTGGGACCAGGGGGAGTGTGTCGGTCCACGGACTCTGTCACACGAGAGAGGAAATCTGTGAAGCCCTCGGATGCGCCCTGGACCAGATTACGAAAATAGGTATCTGGCTTTTGTGGGAGGCAGGCCTTAAGCCCTTGAAGGGATAACGATTTAATTTGGTCAAAGTAGGCGTGTATGCCCACTGTGGCTTGTGATACAGGGTCTGTATAAGGTCCTGTGCCAAGGAGCATGTCCAAGGTAATTGGAATTCCATCCCTAAGATTTTGGCGGGCCTGGGATTCCGCAAGGTCACTATAGGCGGCTTTCCATTGGAGGAATTCAGAGGGGAGAAGAACTGCCTTGAGGAGGGAATACCAGTCATAATAAGTCTGAAGATGGATGGCCCATTGTAAAAGGACTTGTTCAAAGTAAGCAGAATCAACGCCGGATTCCTGGGCTGCCTTACGGATGAGGGCTAGATCAAAGAGGGGGGTGGGGAGCCATGGCCTGATTGTCGCATCCGGCCCTACGTTAACAGGGAAGACGGCGAAGGGGCGTGTCAGGGAACCGGCAGTCACCTGGGTGTGTCCAGGGCTGAGCGGGGGGGAGGTCCTTGGAAGGGTAATGAGGGGGAGGGGCGGTTGCAAGTGTGGCCGTAGCAGGAGGGGGTTGTGGTGGTGGTCTATTGTAATGTAAAAGTTTGACTTCCTCCTCATCCGAGTTACCGTAGGAGGGGGCTGGGAGGAACGAACTTTGAAGAGCCAGTTTAGGATCCTTACAGCGTTCCTTATGGGCTGAAATGACGTTCTCCACAGTGGAGTCTTTTTGTTTTAATTTTAAGCCACATTGCAGAAGGAGGGCCTTAAGAGCTTGCAATTGCGGCATCCTCTGGTGGGGAGGGAGGTTGCCCATTGCCGCGTGGTGTTGTTTGATGGGGGGGCTGGGCTGGGACACTCCTGAATCAAAGAGACTGAGAAAATAATAACCCAGATCAAAGATGATAGACCAGAGGATAATCATGCAAACCACAAGTCCTAATGCTGGGGCCAGCTGAGACATACGGATAGATTGTTTAGGACCCACGTGTCTTGTGCTTAGTGGGGGGAGGGTCCAACACAGGCTTAGGGCCGTGCGGCAGTGTGTGCCTTACTGGGGTAGGGGAGGACAAACAAAGAAAGAAGGGGGGGGTAAGGGGCTGCCTGCTCACCCACAGGCAACCATTAGCCGTTTTTCTCTCACCAATGAAGAACTGGGCGCTTTGCTCGTCGAACTTTCAGGGACGAGGCATCGCCGAGGGGGCTACTCGCCGAGGGGGCTTCTCGAAGAACTGGGCGTTTTGCCGTTCTGCCAAACGCCGAGGGGCTGCTCACCGGCTCACGGGACGTTCAACGGGGCATCTCGCCAGATGCCGATGGGGCAGGGGGGTCACGGATGGGGTGTCTCGCTAAAACACCGACGTCGGGGCAGAGGGTCCCTGTTCAGGCGCCAGATGTTGGGGTCCCCCCCAAGGCCAGCTCAGGAGGGACGATAGGGTCTCTGCCGAATTGGGGTGAGCAGCGCGGAGTCACAACACAGACTCCGGGAGTTGGGTGAAAGTGGGAGTGAGAACCCACAAACTCGTTTATTCAGGAAGTGTACATGGGTTTTAAGGGGCTGTTAATCCTTGTATGGGGCGGTCCCCTTTTGGTGACCAATGACAGCTTGTCTCTGGACAGGACATCTCGTAGTAGGCTTCTCGCGAGCATGGGGCTGTAACTATTGTCACAACGAGCCTGCGCAAAACGCCACTTTTACAGAAGCCACTTCCTGTTGTCTTTTGCCATGCGGTCTGGCTAGGACCAGGCCTGTATTGTGCCATACAATCACTCATAAGGTTGAATTTATGTTCACTTTTACTTCTTCATTGAATGTTATACTAGAATCTATAGCCAGTTCACTAAGGCAAGAAAATGAAATAAAAGTTATCTACCCCCTGAGATTACATAGTGACTTCTAGGTCAGCCTGGACTAGAGCAAGACCCTACCTCAAAAAAAGAAAAAAGAAAAAACAAACAAAAAGTTATCCAGGTTGCTAGCAAAGTAGTAGAACTTTATTCATACACAATATGGTATGTATGCAGAAAATTGAATAGTATCTTGAAAAAATGCCAGATTTAATGTGAATTTATGAAGGTTGCAACATGAAAGGCCAATATACAAAATTTAATATATGACAATGATTAACAACCCAGAAATATGAGATATTTAGAAGTAAAACTGACACTAGATAGGAAAATATGGCAGAAAAAAGTAGAAATATTGCCAAAATAAGGAATACACACACTGTGTGCATGAGCTAAAAGGTCCTATATTATCAATGCCAATTATCTTAAAATAGGTTAAACAAAACCACTATTAAAAATCCCAGAGGGCCTCTTTTGTATACATAGGCCAGCTAACTGTAAATGATACATGAAAATATATAGGATGTGTAATAAATGAATTTTAATAGAAAAACCAAAGTTGAAAGACTGGCATTATCTGTTTCAAGTCTCAGTAGAGAATCTGCAGGGGGCCCTGGAGTGATGACTTAATGGTTAAGCGCTTGCCTGTGAAGCCTAAGGACCCCGGTTTGAGGCTCCATTCCCCAGGACCCACATAAGCCAGATGCACAAAGTGGCACATGCATCTGGAGTTCGTTTGCACTGGCTGGAGGCCCTCGTGCAACTATTCTCTCTCTATCTATCTGCCTCTTTGTCTGTCTGTCTGTCTGTCGCTCTCAAACTAATAAATAAATAAATAAGAAAATCTGCAGAATAATGAAAGAATCAGAAAGAGATTATAGTAGGTGAGGTAACCCAGTCCCAGAAAGTCAAATGTCACATGTTCTCTCTCCTATGTGAATCCTAGATTCAAATGTTTAGAGTTGTGTGTGAGTTGGAATAAAAATCATTTGGAGAGACCATGAAGTGAGAAAGGGGCTGTGAGGGAGGAAAAAGAGTAGAGGGCTTATGGGGAGAGTAAAGGAGATATGTAGATAGAGGGGCAGAATACTTGGGGGAAAATGGTCTAAGGGGAGTGGATAGAGGAGAGGAGGACTTGGGAGGAGGATTAATCAAAATTTAAGATTTGTGAACAAATGACATGGAAATCTACTTCTACACAAGCTAATCATATACTTAAAAAAGAGAGTTTGGGCAGAAATGTCCTATACCCCAGAAGCCATAGATTAATATTATAAAAAGTTTAATGACAATGGTGGAATACCTTCCAGCAAGTTGTTGTCAGAGAGGCCACTGATGCCCCCCAAACATTGAAGGCTATTGCCAAGGCTTTTGGTTGCCTACCAGAACTAAATGGTAAGGCCCTATTGCTGAAGACACCACCTGCTTGGGCTACAGGTCACTGAGAAATCAAGCCTGAGCTGATCTGGAGGCTTTCTCGCTGTTGACTGGCTGTCAAGAAGCAAAAAAGAAAAGAAAAGAAAAGTACAGAAAAGAAAAGAAAGGATTACATGGAAATAGAAGAGGGACTACTTGGAAAGAAGAAGGGATTCAGTGGAGGAGAGAATGTGGAAAGGGGAAAAGGAGGGTGGTGTGAAGAGATTATGATCCTATGCTGTTTCTATTTATGAAAATTGTCAGTAAAAAAAGTTGTTGAAGCCAGGCATGGTGGCGCACACCTTTAATACCAGCACTCGGGAGGCAGAGGTAGGAGGATCACCGTGAGTTCGAGGCCACCCTGGGACTACATAGTGAATTCCAGGTCAGCTTGGACTAGAGTGAGACCCTACCTTGAAAAACAAAAACAAAAGTTTTTGAAAAAGATTTAATAGAAACCTACAGTAATCAGGATGGTTTTTGCATTTTGCATCAGAATAGACAAGTCAATGGACTAGATCAATGGGATATAACAAGGGTTTAAAATTATACAGAGAGAGAGAAAGAGAGAGACAGTGAGCTAATTTTTAACAAAGCTTCAAGGACAATTCAGATGAGAGAATAGAGGGAGGATAGTCATGTAAACAAATGGTGCCAGAACAGCTGGATATCTTTATACCAAAAAAAAAAGGGGGGGTATAAAATCTATTTGCAAACATTAACAAAATGAGTGGCAGACTTAACTGGAAAATCCTAAACTCTAAAAATCCTAGGAGAAAACAGAGGGAAATGCCCTTCTTTGGATGATGCTGTTCCTCTTTTGGACTGGGTCATGTTCATTGGTCACTGTTTGAGTCCCACCTTCTTTTATAAGATCCTGGGATCTTATATCTCAGGAGCTGGAATTCCATTTCTTAGACTCCTTGATAGCAGATGTTTAAATACAGTTCACAGTCTGCCCATGGTCATGCTTGATCTGGGGGCCAGAAGGAAGAATGACTCTTCACGTAGGCCACGGAAGACAAGAATGTCTGTGGTGGCCAGACGCTGCCTTGGACTGGTGGTCCCCAGCTTCAAAATGTGACCATCTATCACGTCATTGCTTGCTTTCTGGGTAGTGATGGCAGTGCCTGATCTCTGGGCTTTAGCTGCAGCCTGTAGCTAAACGCTTAGTAGGTTCCCTTTGACTTTTGCTTCTCTAATTTCCCACATTTTGTAAGTTTTGTAAGTTCCTGATTTCTTATATAATTATGTTCATCTTGAAGTTGTTTGTTTCTATGATCTTGCACTGCTGACTGCCATATTCCCATGCCTTACCTTCCTACCAGTTGGCTTTTGGAACACTTCAAACCTACGTGTACGTTTAAGCCTCAAGACCTTATTGCTGCTAGTTTATATGTCCAATCTTCATTTAAGTTTACCTACTTGTTTAGAACCTTTTGCCTGCATGTTAAGCCTTTCGTCTGGAATCCTGTTCTTAAATGTCTGAAACGTATCATTTAGAATTTCTTTTACTGAAGGTCTATTAAGGACAAATTCTGCTTTGTTTATATAAAAAGTCTTTGTCCTTTTTGAAAACACTTTGGGCATAGACATACTCATCAGTGATTAACTTTTGTCCGTAGGTTTTCCTTTAATTAATTTGCCTGGTCTTCTGGCCTTTTTATATTAAGTTAGTTATTAGTAGATCTCTCATTTATTTAAAGAAAATCCAATCTGTGTTTCTCTTATGGTTATTGTTAAGATTCTGTTTTTGACTTTGGTGTTCTGATTTCAGTGTGATGCGTCTAAGTGTTTTCTTTATCCTGATGTAACTAATGTTTTTTCTTGGTGACCTTTATAAAATTTCTTAGATCTTAAAATTATGTCATTCATGGGACCTAACAATTTCCTGTCCACTAATTTCTTCAAATATTACTTCTGCTCTATTTTCCCTCTCCTTTCTTGCGAATCTGAATGAAAGCCTTCTACCCTTCATGGGTTCTGCATTCTGTTTCTTCATGGCATACATAGATTATTTTCTCCTGGCACAGCTTCCAGCTTACTAATTCTTCTTTCAGCTACCTTTCATCTGCTGTTAAGTATAATTTTTAATTTTAGTAATTGAAAGTTTGTTTTCATTAGTGTATTGATCTTGCATTCTATGTTATTTTTATTTTTTTTTAATTTGAAAGAGAGAGAGAGAGACAGAGAGAGAGAGAAGAAGAGGCAGAGAGAAAATGGGCATGCCAGGACCTTTCAGCCAGTGTGAACGAATTCCAGATGCGTGCACCCCCTTGTGCGCATGTGCGACATTGTGTGTTTGCATCACTTTTGCGTCTGGCTATATGTGGGACCTGGAGATTCAAACAAGCATTCTTAGGCTTTGCAGGCAGGTGCCTTAACCACTAAGCCATCTCTCCAGCCCCTGTTTTATTTTTGTTGTTGTTTCTTAAGGCATAATTCGGGGATGCCCACCTCCTTCCAGCACTAAGGAATGTATTTGCTCAGCGGATGTAAATGCAGTTGCCTGATAGCTTTATTGGAACTAGCAGCACTAACCCAGTTTTAGTTACTGTCACTCTGTTCATGTGGACTTCAAAGGCCATGCCTTAAAATCCCCAAATTTAGCCTTCTTAAAGTATCTTCTGGACAGGTTTTACAACTCATGTTGTTTTCCCTTAATTAATTTACCTGACAATTTTAGGTGACTTTCTTATCTATTTGATACTTTTGAGAGGATTTGCAATTTTTTTCCCTTCTTAATGGGTCAACAAGTCTAACATGGTGGAAAGTGCTGATGTAAAGCACAACACTCACCTTGAAGGGAATCAGAAAGAGTCTATTCTGAGGCAAGTATGTGTGACCACAGCCTAAGTAAGAGTGACCCAGGAACACAGACCCAGATGGCTCCATATGTCATGTGCCACAGTGGAAGTGGTTACATGAACTTCTGTAGGCACAATACAAAAGAAAACCAAAAATCAATGGTGATAGTAGGTAGGTGAGTTACAGCAAAGAAAAAGTCTGCCAGAGGTCTCCCTTATCTAATGGTGTTCTTAGCTTCTGGGTTGTTGGGAATGAGTAGTCTTTAAGAATCCATTCCAATGGTTTCATCTGATACTTGATAGATTAGATACAGAGATGGACAAGACTGTTTTAAGGAACTAAAGATAGCCCAAGATAAATTTGGCTCTGGATCTACAACATTCCAGCTTTCCATATTAAGTCCATTATCCTTTGCAGAACCATTTACAAAAGTACTTTTATTTATTTGAAAGAGAGGGAAGGTACACCAGAGCTTTTGCCACTGCAAACAAATTCCAGACACATGTGCCTGCCACGTTGTGCATCTGGCTTTATGTGGGAATCAAACACAGGCTGTCAGGGTTTTCAAGCACGTACCTTTAACTTATGGAGCCATCTTTAGCATAGATGCCAGGTTCGAGTTTGCAAAAGAAGACAGAGACAGACAGTTTCTTGGGCCCATAATTTTATTTGATGCCAGGAGAGACTGGCAGGATCCAAAACAAAGGAGGAGGAAGCTTTGGAGTGCCAACAAAGAACCCTGAGTAAGGGGAGGAAGGAGATTTGTCAGGGCTTTCATGAAGGGGTGGGGGACTTCACTGCAAGAAAGGAGGGGATTGAGCACCCTACATGACTCAAGCCTAAGTGATAAGGGGCACATCACATTTCTGGATCTGATTGCATGGCCATTTATTGGGGCTCTCTGGAGTGTCTGCAGACACTCCCTCGGGGCAGTGAGGTTTTGAGCACCACATCCCCTCCACGGGCCAGGGATAGTGGCTTGGAAGAGGGTCATTCCTCATCTAGGCCCTGGAGCAGTAAGACTTAAGTCAATTTTCTTAACAGTAGACAGGGATTTATCTGTCCCTGGGCACACGTGTTGAGGGGGGAGTGGGCAAGAGAGGCAGATTTCTTGAAATCTAATAATAGTCTGACTCTTTTTTCGGGGTCTTATTGACCTCATGTAGATGTTTTTTTAAGGCATGAATTAATTATCCAAGATTGATAGGAAGTGGCTTTAGAAAACCAGAATGTAGCCCTGGCTACTGGTTTCTTTCATTTAGAAAACACTACAAGGTTCTGTATGGCTCACAAGAAAAGAGTCCCAGGATGGCAAGGGCTGTGTGCCATAAAGAAGCAGTTCTTGGCTCATAGTTTGAAAATCTCTTCCTAGTCTATGGGCCTCTGAATTTATGAATTTATGACTAGTAAGAGTCATTTCCTTCTAAACTTTAGCCAACCTCCTGAGTATATACAGCTGTCTGGGCCCCTTTTCCACCCTCCATTCCACATTCTGCCACTACTCTACCACATGCCAGACCCAGCCAACCAGACTACCTTCCCTCAAACAAATCTCCAGAACCACCCCCCCCCCACACTCCAGTAACATGGCTCCAGATTTCACCCCTTAGAACCCATGCAGAAATGTACATAAGCAGACATTCCGATCTAGACATTCTTCCAACTGCACTCCCAGGCTCTATCCTTTGATCTCTCACAGCATCTTAAACCTTTCCAGCAACCTTTGCTTCTCTCTCTTTTTCCCCATGTAATTTGAGAGTTTGATTACTTGTCCTAACCTGCTAGGAGCAAGGGGCTCAGGCAGGGCAAGCTTGCTCACTGTACTTAACATTGTTTGCTCAATACTCCGTAAGTGTCCGCTTCCACAGGAGAAATCCCTGGTGAAGTCTTATTTCTGGGTATTACTTATCTTTCAGACTTTGGCAGGAAGGGCTGCTCAGTGTCCAAAGAATGACTGTAATTCTTCCTGCTTGCACCCACCCCTATTCAGGGTCCTAGCAGGGATCTTCAGAGGCTCCATGCTGAAGCAAGAAGGAAGAGCTACCTGGCCTTGGAGGTTGGGATGTGGAGTTAGGGGCAGGGCATTCCTGGGTTGCTGTTGCCCACCCGCAGCAGAGCCTACCAGTTTAACTATAGTTGAGCATTTAAAATACATTAAAGGCCTGCTCCCTTTGAAGTTGGAAACTATCTCTATTTAATCAGAGAGAAACAACTTTTCAAAAGATTTTTTCCCCTCTTTTTTACCTTCAGCTTGCTGGCTTCTCCTGTGGTTAGTAGCATGAATAAAACATGCATATCCCAATTAAATCTTGATTTAATTTCACTTCTTTGCAAAGCTGATGAACTCGAGTGCTTTCATAAAGACACTGAGCATTAGCATTCTTTTGTTATGCGCAATCCATTCGGAGGAACAAGGGGCTAAAAATAATCAGCTGCCTCTCTCCTGGCCTTGCCAAGCTCTCAGTGAGTGAGGGAGAAAGGAAAATACACACTTACACACACTTATACACACATACACACACCCCTCTAACCAGTCTACCAGAGGCACCTTGGTCCTTGTGGGGCCTCAGAGCAGCCAGCAGGATTGCCCACAGGCAACATCTTAGAGATGGAAGGTGAACAGCCTGCAAGAAGGCAGCTTCTCTGGGAATTCCTGGGTGCATCACCTGGAATAGCCACTAGCCCATGGTGATTTAAAAGCCCCTCCCTTCCCCACCCCCACAGAGACTCAGCGACAGAAGGAGGTTCGGGACAAAGCTAAGCACCCCAGGGGGTTGATTGAGCTTATTGCCAGTTGCTTCTTAGATTGAAAAGTACTAATTTCCCCTACAAGTTTTCTCTTGTTCTTTAAAAAAATAAATACTTATTGATGAGGCAGAAAGAAAAGTCCCTGAATATGTTTATCAGTAGAACTCCTGGACAATGGGATTGTAGAGGATTTTGATCTTACTCCTGACACTTTGTGGCAGTTTTTGAATTCTACTTACTAAGTAGAAGAAAGTTCTACAATCAGAACAAGTGATTATTTTTTTTAAAAGACATGCATGATTAAACTGACTCATGGTGGCCTCACGCCTTTAATCCCAGTACACATGAAGAGGAAGAGGTAGGAGGATCACTGTGAGTCCCAGGCCAGCCTGGAACTGCAGAGTGAGTTTCAAGTCAGCCTGGGTTAGAGTGAGACCCTACCTCAAACACACACACACACACACACACACACACACACACACACACACACAAAATGCATTATTGGGGACTGGGGATATTGCTCAGTGGATAAAGTGTTTGCCACGTAAGCATGGGTACCTAATTCAGATCCCCAGAACCCACAGTTGCTACACCTACCATCTGAGTGCACTTAGGGCAAGAAGGGCAGCAGAAAGAGAGTAACCTAGAAGCTCATGGGCCGCCTAGCCTGACGATTGCACTGGATAACAGTGAAAGACGCTGATTCCCCTACGCTGACATGGGGCAGTAGGACTCTGTGCAGGTATGGCATGGAGGAGAATAGAGGGGAGAACAAGTACATATCAATACATCAAAAAGAGAGAGCCAATGGGGCATCTCCACTTCATCCACCAGGGCTCAGAAGCAGTGAAATGAATACTGCTCTTACAGCAAGCAAACCTCTGCCTCCCAAGTGTTTAGATTAAATCCATGCACCACCATGCCCAGCTACTACTATCCACTTGATTTTTGACAAACATGTCAAAAACATGCATTGGAGAAAAGACAGCCTCTTTAGAAAAAAAAATGAATGGGAAAACTAGAGATGCACATGTAGATGAATAAAACTAGATCCATATCTCTCACACTGCAAAAAAATGAATTCAAAATGAATCAAAGTCTTTAATATAAGATCTGAAACTATAAAGAGAAGACATAAGCAAAAAAAAACATTCTGAGAAGGACTTCAATAGCTTAGAAAATAATAGCAAGAATTGATGCACAGGAGTGCATAGCTAAGAAAACAAGAGAACAAAGAGACAGCCTCCAGAATGGGAGAAAATGTTTGCCAACTATCCATATGACAAGGGATTCATATCTACAATATATAAAGAACTGCAGAAATTAAATACCCAAATCCAAATCTTCCAATCAATCAATTGACAAAAGAGCTTTTGAAAATTCTCAAAGGTTGAAGCACAAGTAACTGATAAATATATGAAAAAAAAAATTCAACATTCTTGGCCATTGGAGAAATGTAAATCAAAACTACAAGAAGATTATATCTTACCCCAGTTAGAATGACTGAAGAGATGACTTAGCAGTTAAGGCATTTGCCTGCAAAGCCAAAGGATCCCGGTTCAGTTCTCCAGGACCCACGTAAGCTAGATGCACAAGGGGGTGTATGCATCTGGAGTTTGTTTGCAGTGGCTGGAGGCCCTGGCGTGCCCATTCTCTCCCTCTCTCTTTCTCTCTCTCTCTGCCTCTTTCTCTCTCAAATAAATAAATGAAATATATTTTAAAAAGAAGATAGAGCCAGGTGTAGTACCTCATGCCTTTAATCCCGGCACTTGGGAGGCAGAGGTAGGAAGATCGCCATGAGTTTGAGGCCACCCTGAGACTACATAGTGAATTCCAGTCAGCCTGAGCTAGAGTGAGAACCTACCTCAAAAAAACAACAAAAGGGGGCTAGAGAGATGGCTTAGCGGTTAAGGCACTTGTCTGCAAAGCCAAAGGACCTCAGTTCAATTCCCCAGTACCCACATAAACCAGATGCACAAGGCGGCACATGCACCTGGAGTTCATTTGCAGTGGCTTGAAGCCCTGGCACGCCCATTCTCACTCTCTCTGTGTTGCTCTCTCTTTCTCTCACTCTGCCTCTTTCCCTCTGTCAAATAAATAAATAAATAATATTTTTAAAAAAACAAAAGTAAATTAATAAATATACAAACAACGAAGGCTGAAAAGGAAAGAACACTTACACACTGGTGGTGGGAATGTAAACCAGTGTAGCCTCTGAGGAAAGCATGATGGCCATTCCTTAACACACAGAACAGAGAATTACCATAGTATCCAGCTATATTTTTAAAAAAAAATTATGAGAAAGAGAGAGAGAGAGAATGGGTGAACCAAGGCTTCTAGCCACTGTGAACAAATTCCAGATGCACATACCACCATGTGAATCTGATTGGCTTACATGGGTTCTGGGAAGTTAAACCTAGGGCCTTAGGCTTCCCAAGTGTCTTAACCTCTAAGCCAAATCTCCAGCCCTTATCCAGCTATGGTATTCCTTAGAATATATCTAAAAGAATCCAGCCCAGTATACTACAGAGACATCTGTAAAACCATATTTATTGCAGCACTATTCACAACAGCCAAGTTATGAAATAAGACTCAGTGTTCATCAACAGATGAATGGATAAAGAAAATGTGATGTTTCTACACAATGAAGCTATATAGAAAAATGAAATTATATCATTTTCAGAAATATTGATGGAACTGGAGATGGTCAAATTAAATAAAATAAGCCAGACAAAATAAGTCAGAAAGACAGATATTACATTTCTCACATATATGGGACCTAGAATTTGTACATACACACATACATACATAATATTTTATATATATACAAAAAAAGTGGCACTGATAAGGGGAAGGGAACTAGTAGAAGGAGAAGGGGAAGGGAATGGGGTAATATGGAATGAATCTGGTCAAAGTATGTGATACACTTAAATGAATTCCCATTATGAAATGCATTACTTTGTACAATGAATACATACTAATGATTTTTTCTTTTTTTTTTGAAGAAACTAATCCAGCAGAGTTTATCTGGGGAACTGGAAGGAAGACCCTCTTTGGTGGCTTTGGTAAACTGAATCTGTCCACCCTGACACTCAAACCACAGCTTGCAGGCCTTGGAAATCATTTTGTGTTATTTCATTTGAGTGGATCTCTTCCCACTGTTCAGGAATAATAATAAAAATGTCTGTTTTTAGTTTTCTTTTTAAAAAAATCTTCCAGACTGTCCACCGTTTTCCTTCCACTTGGCACAAATCTAGATCACACTGGTACTTTCTCCCACACAGGCTGCTCACACCAATAAACAGGGCCTCAAGACCCAGGAGGCCCTCACTGTGGGGAAATTTACACACTCGTAAAGAGAACACGCCTGCTAATATGTTTACAGGTCGGGGGTCTTTCTGGTGAATACAGACAAGATATTGCTGCAGTAAAAGGGGAAATTGCTCAGGCCTATCTTTCAGGCACGGAGGAGGAGGGATCCCCAAGACTTGGCTGACATAGCTCATAAATCTCCCACATTTCTGTTTGTCCCAACTTCCATCATTTCAAGCAACATGTGGGACTGTCACATTTTAAGAAAATAAATCAAATGAAATTATAGATTCGCCTTTGTGATCCTGATGTGCAGATTACATGTTATTACATTATGGATCTCACACCCCTCAATGCATTTGCACTATGGTATTATTATTGGATTTTGATGTATTGCCAACATCAAACCTTAATAAATATTTTTCTCTGCTAAGTGATGCTGGGAAGGAAGGCACTTCTTAAACATAAAGCCTATTTAGATGGTTTAGTAAGCAATAAAAGGAAACCAACATGAAAAAGAATAAACATGTTGACTCTGGGCTTCCATGACAGATCTTACATGTCTAGACTGAAGGAATAGAGACAGAGGCAGAATGGAAACCTGGAGTTTTACAGGAAGCAAGCCTGGAGCCTGACAGGAAGAAGCCTAGAGCCGGAGCTCATGCTCAGTGTGATGGCCGCATTCACTCAGCAGATGTTTATTCAATACCTGTCCTGTGCTAGACACTGTTCTGGGCATCAAGAGCTTGACAGTTAAAAATAAAAACAAAAAGCTACAACCTCTGTTCTCATAAAATTGCAGTCTAGTAGTCGGAAACCAAATGTAAGCAAACTAGTAAAATACACAACACATCAGCACATGAACATTGCCCCAGAAAAAACAAAAATTCAGGCTGGAATAGGGAGGAATGTTGGTTGCCAATTTTAAATGGGTGATCAGAAATGACATAATAGCGATAATGACATTGGACAAAAACCTGCTTGACAATCCTGGTGATATCTGGGGGAAATGCATTTAAGCAGATGAAACAGCAGTGCAGAGCCCCTGAGGCAGGATTGGGCCTAGATAACATCAGAAGGCTGAGATGAAGAGTAAGCAAGAGATAGTGGAGCAGGTGAAGCCAGAGAGGCTGGGACTAGAGAGGTGGGGCAAAGTGGAAGGACTGTGTGGACCATTACAATATCTTTTGATCACTCTAGACAATAATGAACAAGTCAAATAGTCTCTCCTGAAATTACAGCTATGTGATGATTATGAGTATAGGGATGTAAAGAATGAACCATCAGAGTGAGAGGAATGATAGGAGTCAGCTACAGCTGTCTTCCATCCCACTGCACCTGCTCTCTGGAAAACTTTCTCCTGGAAGACTTGGGTTACCCGAGGGGAGCACTCAGAAAGTGATCTGTGGTGGACCACCTGGGAGGCCAAGGGTCCTGTTGGAAGTGGGCAAAAGGAAAAGGAAAGAGAGGGAACTCCATTTTGACCCTGAAGATGTCCCCAGCAGAGGACCTGCTGACCATGTCTCTCCCCTGATCTCTTTTGGAAATACCAACTAGAAAGGCGAGAAGAGAGGCTGAGAGATGATTTGGTGGGTAAAACACTTGTCATGCAAGTGCAATAACCAGAGTTTGGATCCCTAGGACCTATGGAAAGCTGGATGCAGCAGCACGCATCTGTAATCCCAGTACTCTTATAAAGAGATTGGAGGCAGATATAGGAGAACACCCAGAGGCTCACAGGCCAGCTAAGCTGACATACGTAGTAGAGAACGACAAAAAGACCTGTCTCAAACAAGGCAGAGGGCAAGGACTCATGTCCACACATCACACATGCACTATGGACACACACAGGAGCATACATGCATACACATATACACAAAGACTTATTCAAAAGGCAGATGTGGGTGACACCCAGCTTTCTGTTCCCACCATGCTGGACTCTACTCTCTAGAAGCCAAAAAAAAAAAAAACCCTCATTTTTTAAAAAAAAAAAAAAAAAAAGTCAGGAAGAGAGACCCTGACTGTAGTGAGGTCAAAGGTAGAGAAGGCAAACACGATAGCAGGGGGAGGTGGGGTGCAGAGGTTGCCTTTATTAGATAAATGTATAAGCCAAAGGACATTTGTGTCTCTTGTGGGTGAAAACACTCTGGATCAGCCCATGGAGTTCCACTCCAAAGGTTGTGCTTACAGCAAAGCAAAATAGCCTGGAGCAGAATAGAAGCTGCAAGACCTAGTGCTGGGGATCCTGTGTATAAATGCCAGGAATGGAGGATTAATGTGATGTTGCAACAGGGCACCAAGAGACCTTGATATAGATTTATAGGGTTAGAGAGATAGCTTAGTGGTGAAGGCATTTGCCTGCAAAGCTTAAGTACCCAGGTTGGATTACCCAGGACCCACGTAAGCTAGATGTACAAGGTGGCACATGAGTCTGGAGTTCATTTGCAGTGGCTGGAGGCCCTGGCACACCCATTCTCTTTCTATCTGCTTCTCTCTCTCTCTCTCTCTAATACTAATAAACAAATAAAATGTTTTTCTTTAAAAAAAAGATAGATTTGTGCTGCTGGGAAAAGGGGGCCTAATTGAATGGGAAGATGAGATGAAACCCCCTTTTGCTAAGGAGTTTGTTGCTCCTAGTCCATCCATCACTAGATGTATCAGTTACTTTCCCATGGCTGGGAAGAAACAGCCATCCAGAAGCAGCTTATGGCAGGAGAGGGTTTATTTTTGGCTTATGGTTTCAAGGAGCAATTTCATGATGGAGGGGAATCATGGCAAGAGCAGCTAGCCAGCATCTTATCTTCACATCAGCAGGGAGGAAGTAGAGTGAGGAAACTGGCAAGCAGGGCTGGGCTATAAAATCTCAAGGCCAGCTGTGCATGGTGGCACACATCTTTAATCTCAGAAGTCAGGAGGCAGAGATAGAAGGATCTCTGTGATTCTGAGGCCACCCTGAGACTACATAGTGAATTCTAGGTCAGCCTGGGCTAGAGCGAGACCCAACCTCGAAAAACAAAATAAATGAATAAATGAATAAATAAATAAATAAATAAATAAATAAATAAATAAATAAATAAAATCTCAAGGCCCTCCCTTCTGTCAGTGACACACTTCTTCCAGCAAGGATTCACCTCCTAAAGCTGCCACAAACAGCTCCTGCAACTATGGATCAAGCATTCAAACACATGTGTCAATGTGGGGGTGAGGGGAGCATTTCACATCCAAACCACCATACCAAGTCAAATATACTTTAGGAAATGATTGTCTCTGCTATCCCTGGACAGTTTGCATTTTTCTCCTGGTGGGTTTACAGGTTGGGGAGGTGGCTCTGTGAATAAAGCAGCTGCCATGCAAGCATAAGGACTAGACTCAGCACCTGTGGCAATGCCAGGTGTCTGTGGCCACCCACCTGCAAACCCAGCTCTGGAGAGGTGGAGACAGATGATTTCTAGGGCAAGCTGGTCAGCTGCACTAGCTGAATTGGCAAGCTCCAAATTCAAGTGAGAGACCCTGCCTCAGTAAATAGAGTCAAACATAACTGAGGAAGGCACCTAAGCTCTGGCCTCTGCATGAGTATGCATAAATGTACGTGTGCCTTGCACACAAGTTCAACTACATGCGTATGCCCACCACACATACATGCACATTCAAAGTGAAGGGGAATATAAAAAAAAAGAAACTGGGTTTAGGAGATCTTAGTGGCCCTATCCAAGGTCACACATAGACAATGACTTATCTTTTACATGTTGAGTTTTAAGAAATTTTAAAGAGTAGTGTTTAATTCTCTCCAGCCTCCCATCCTACAAGGTGGACACATGAAGCTGAGATGAGAGGACAGGATGGAGGGAAAGCAATCCCCCTTACACTGATATATGACTATGGATGTGCTTTGTGTTTGACACTTCTAGGTGTTCAAAATGTACATATTGAAGCACACCAATCACTTGGCGAACACTTCCAGAAGAATGCTAACAAGCACTCCTTAGCTCATAACACCTGATACATATGCTCCTGAGCTGGGTTAAACCATTGAAATATTTTAAAATAACTTTTAACACAAGAGCCACTGAAGGATGATTCAATTAAATAAACATTCCCAAGGCACCACTATGTGGATGGCACATGGCTCCATATTACAGGGTAGGAAAGAGAGAAGACATAGAACCCTCTTTCCTTGGCTCCCTCAAAGCCATGCCAAGACCCCAGCTTCTCGCCAGCACATAAAACTGATCTCATGGCTCATCCTCTGAGGCACAGGTCAAGTCTCAGGTGCCTCTGTGTGGCCTGGAGGGACAGTGAATGTGTTCTGTGCAACATGTGTGGATAAATCCAATAAGTGAAATCTGTCTCTAAGTAGCTAGTTGAAAGACACAAAGCCTAGGTCAAGTTTATAATTCAGGGCAGGAAGAGTTGGGTCTTCCAGAAAGCTAGAGTGTTCTCTAGAAGCCCAGATGAAGTTGAAATTGGTTCCAGCAGGGACAATGCCCATGACAGACAGAGGAGAGCAACAGGCTGCTGTGCCTCAAAGAATGACTAAAGCAGGGTGAGTCAGGGGCACACAGTACAGGGACCCCACAGGGGGAAATATGGTGGACTCAGGGAATGAAAGAGGTTGAGGATAGACCCAAGGGCAGAAATAATGTGCACAAGGAGGCCAGGCTATGCTGGGGCTCTTTCTGGCTGTTCTAAGCCTACTGCTACCTTTAGGGTCCCTGCAGGGCTATTCCTTCTGCTTAAATGCATTTCTCCTGAATGCCCCCAGGCTTTGCTGCCCCACTTCCTACTGGGCTTTTGTCAAGTATCTCCCTTGCAAAAAGACATGTTGACCAGCTTTTAAAAGATAAGCAAGGGGCTGCGGAAATAGCTTAGCTGGTACAGTGCTTGCCTCGAAAGCATGAAGAACTAAGTTCAATGCACAGAACCCCAGGTAAAATGCAGAGCATGGCAACATGCATGTATAATCCGAGTACTAGAGAGACAGGGACAGGTGGATCTCGGGCTCACTGGCCAAGGTAGACTAGCTTAATCAGTGAACTCCAAGCTAATAAAAAAATCCTGTTTCAGAAAAGGTGGACATTGTGCCTCAGGATGATACCCGACGTTGTCCTCTGGTCTTTACATGTACTCAGACACACATGAACATGCGGACACACCACATGCGAAATACATAAATAAGTGTAAGGGGGGAGCGTGGCACAGGAGGACAAGTCAGGACACTGGTGGGTGGCAAGTAATGTTAGGGGGAACGACAGAAGGGAATGCAGTGGACAAGACAGGAAAAGCCAGTAGGCAGAGAGAGAGGCATACTCTGAGACTTAACTCTGTCCACCAATTGGAAAACTTTTGGCGTCAGACACAAAGATGAGGAAAAGACAAATGTAAACAGACTAACGCTGGAGCGTGAGCTACTAACAGGCCATGTTCATGTCAACTTTATTCCTCTATGCCTGTTTCTTTATCTGTTAAACACACACACTCACACTCACCAAGAAATTCAGCCAGGCACATGGTAAGCACCCAACAATACTGCTAGTATCACTGTTATCTCATATATATATATATTCGTGTATGTGCATGTGTATGTCTCTGTGTGTGTGTGTGTGTGTGTGTGTGTGTGTGTGTGTGTGTGTGTGTAGATACCAGAGCACAACCTCAGCTATGGTCCTCAGGAACTGTCCATCTCCCTTGAAACAGGGTCTCTCATTGGCCTAGAGCTCTCCAGTTAGGCTAGGTGGCTGGCCAGCAAGCCCAGGGATCCTCCTGTCTCTGCATCCTCAGAGCTGGGGTCACAGGCACATGCCACCATGTCTGGCATTTTTATGAGGTTCCTGGGGATCAAACTTGGACCCTTGTGCTTGTGAGGCACTACTGACTGAGGTGTCTCCCTGAGCCTCAGCGCTGTTGTGAGCTATGTGGGAATGCCTGTAAGAAGCTAGAACTGTGCATCTTTTCCTCAGGACTGGAGCAATTTTTTTGCAAAAGGATGTATCATCATAAGATTGCTTTAAATAGAAATTCTGCCCATGCTTTTAAAAGTTTTTTTTTTCTGTCATTTTATTGTAACCTTTCAGAAACCTATTTAGTGTGTAAAGTGGGGTTTGATTTGAACCCCTGTAGTTCCAATGAAACCTCTTCAATGCCTCAATGAAGACACTCTGTGAGACTAATCGCCACTTGGAAAAGTGAGCCTGTGCCCAGAGGGCTCTGGAGAAAGTTGTCCTTCCCAGTACTGTTGCTTGAGGGAGTAGAGAAAAGCCTTTTTCGCCCTTAGAAGAAGCTGCTTATACCTGTAGCAGCCAACTGGCGGCCCATCTCATGTGAAAGTTCTGCATCGTTGTAAAAAAAATTGTTTGTTTGCACATGTGGCATGTGTGTGCATGTGTGCATGCTCCAAGTCATCTTCCTGCAGCAAATAAATACCAGACACTTGCACCACTTTGTATCCAGCTTTGATGGGTGGCTTGTGAATTGAACTGGGCTGTAAAATCTCAAGGCCAGCTGGGTATGGTGGCGCACACCTTTAATCCAGAACTCAGGAGGCAGAGGCAGGAGGATCACTGTGAGTTTGAGGCCACCCTGAGACTACAGAGTGAATTCCAGGTCAGCCTGGGCAAGAGCGAGACTCTACCTTGAAAAGAAAAAAAAAAAGCTATCATTTTATTGCAACCTTTCAGAAACCTATTTCGTGTGTAAAGTGGGGTTGATCAAATCTTCAATGCCTCAATGAAGACACTCTGTTAAAGGTGCAAGCAAGCACCTTTAACCACTGAGAAATCTTCCTAGCCCCAAGTTCTGTCTGCTTGGCTGCCCCTAGCTCCACACAGGACTCAGAAGGCTATATCCACTTGCAGACATGAAGTTACTCCTAAAACACGGGTCATTCCTTCATGGGTTCATAAACTGAGAAGATGTCTGTCTGTTTATTGCTATTTGTGATTTGCTAAAAGAACTACAGTGCTTGCCCAGCAAGCAGAAAACCTTATAGCACTGTATAGCATAAACTGGGCATGGTAATGTACATCAGTAATCCCAGCATTCAGGAGACAGAAGCAGGAGGATCAAGAGTTCAAGATCAGGGCTGGAGGGATGGCTTAGCGATTAAGGCATTTGCCTGCAAAGCCGAAAGACCCACGTTAGCCAGATGAAAAAGGTGGCACATGCATCTGGAGTTCATTTGCCATGGCCGGAGCCCCTGGTGTGCCCATTCTCTCGCTCTTCCTCCCTCTTTCTCTGTCAAATAAATAAATAAATAAAAATAATTTTTTTTTAATAAAAAAGAGTTCAAGGTCATCTTTAGCTACATAGGTAGTTGCAGGTCAGCCTGGGCTACATGAGATGCTGTTGACAGGGAGAAAGAGAGGAGGAGGAGGAAGAGGAAGAGACGTGGGTGGGTGGAAAAGAAGGGAAGGGAAGAGGAGGGGAGAAGGAAGCAAAGGTAAAGCAGGCCTGTAATCCCAGCTACCTACAGAAATGAGGTAGGAGGGTCACAAATTCAAGGCCTTCTCGGGCTACCGAGTGAGTTCAAGGCCAGCTTGGACAATTGTACTGAGACTCTAGGGATATAGCTGAGTGCTAGAGTGCTTCCATTGCATGTGTGAGGTCCAATTACCAGAACTGCAACAAAAAGAAAGGCATGCTCATCAATCAGAAGCCTTCTTGAAGAAGGTGGCTTCATAAAGGAATGGAGTCAGGAAGTGAAAGGAGATTGGAAATAGTAGAAGCAGCAGAGGTGTTTCTGGGCTTTGGGGGTTAAGGCTCTTTGAGTGCCTCAGGCACTGGGGAAAAAGCTCCCACTGAGCAAAAAGCAGAGGCAGGAGCCTAAGAGCGCAGGAGGGGGCAAGGCCTGAGGTACCCCAAGAGTTAACACCAGCCCCAGCCTTAGTCCCAGCAGCAGCAACAACAGCAGGGTATGGAGATTTGTAGGCTCCCCCAGGGAGCCATACCGGAAATTGCTTAATAAACCAGCTGCAGAATCCATCTCTAGTTGCATATTTTATTGACTTGAAACTTTTTTTTTTTAATCAGTGGACTCTCAAAACTAGGTAGGCTATTAAATAAATAAATAAAAGGAGTCCAAGGCTAAATGAGGAACAAATTACTCTCGTACCCCCCTTATCACCCCCCCCACCCTCCCATTATCTCTAATGATTCCCAGAGTTCTGTCAGGACCCAATCCTTTTATACCAGCTTCCCGCTCCAAATGTGTGAGGTCTGATCGACTGGGCGCAGGGTTTTACGTGTGAGATTTATAGGAAGAGGATGACAATTTATCCCAGAAAAGTTCCGTCTGAGATGGGTATGATTTATAAGTTTGTTTTTCAAAAAATAAACATGGAGACCCTTGTAAATAGCAGATTTATATATTAGCTTTCTGATGCAGCATCTTACCTATGAATGAGTGAACAACATTAAGTTCCCATTTAGGAAACAAGAGCCTAAACCCACTGGATCGTGGTCCCCGATTTATCAAATTCACCCTTTTCATAAATCAGAAGCCAGCTCCAGACCCAGTGGCAATGACTATCCATGCTGCTCTGAGGTTCTTTGTGTGGTATCTCCTGCCTTCATCTTTATTTATTTCCAAAGGGGGGGGAAAAAGATGTTGCAACTGATTGAGCTGACTGATTGATATGTCAGTGCTAAGATTTATGAGGCTGGGCCCAGCTTCCAGCCGCCTCTTTACCCTGTCTCCACTCTGATGTAAGCTTGGCCCCTTACCAAAGATTTGCATATGCCATCTTCAATCCCGCTCACCCTCTAAGCTGCTCTATCCCTGGTCAAATCCTCTCTCTCTGGATCTTCACCCAGAGGAGAGTCCCCGGCTGTCCCTCCAAAGATTTTACCCTGTGCTATAAATGATGGCTATGAGAGGCTTAGGGACAGAGAATCGGATCTGTAAAAGAGCTTAGGGAATCCTAAGGAGAACTGCAGCCCAGAGGGGTGGAGATGCTTGCTCAAAGTTACACCAGTTGACATGGACAAAGTGGGAACAGGAAATTGCATTTATGAATTCTGCATCCAATAGTTTTTTTTTTTCCTTTCCTGGACAGTGCTTTGTTGTGAAGCTTTTGTTGTGGGACCAAGAAGCCTGGGCTCCATGGAACGTTCTCCAAATGAAGCTAAGAGGGAGAAGCAGGAGCTACTGAGAATCACCATGGACTGCAGTGGCATCCTCCTTCTGCTCCCCACCCCGAGCCCAGGCAGGATGGCTGGCAATAGTGGAAAGCCTCTCGGTGCTCAGGAAATGCACTGCCACCACCTCCTGCCTGTGCTACTTAAGGAGGAGGTTCCTGTCCATCTTTCCCAACCCGCCCCCATTTTTCTGCCTTGTTCTAGCACCAGGTGCTGAGCTAGTCTTGCCCTGTCAGCAAGTATCATCCAGCCTTTTCTCCTCCCTTAAGTTCTTCTTTTCTAATCTCCTATAGAACCTGTCTTTGCTCCTCACTATACCACCTCATCAAAACCTGCTGCAATGGTGTCTGTCCTGAGGTTAACACTTACTCACATGCTGCTCGGAGACACCTGTCCTGTCCTCATGGCAGATACTGTGTTCACCAAACAGTCTTGAGCTAACTGTTACTTCCAGCCTCTCCTGAGGCAGGGGAACAACAGCATGTCTGACCAATAGGCTAGTCAAAGCCATCAGGAGTAGGTATACCGCTTTCACCTCTACCTGTCCCCGTGCAGTGGCCTCAGAAACCATGGGTCCAGTTGGGCTAGCCACAGAGTGAGAAAGATTACCTCATTCCTATCCAGCTTTGCATAAACAGCAAATGGCACCTCTTGTGTCACATTATTGAGAGTCAGCACCATGTTTATTATAATAGCAGGAACTCTCACCTATACTGATCAGTAAAATTAGTTAATACTGTGACTCTGTGGCCCACTACTGATTGGTCATTTCTTTTTCTTATTCCAGTTTCCTCATTTTCAAAAGTTAGCAGGGTGGGGAGATGGCTCCAAGGATTTTTGCCCAAGCATGAGGACAAGAAATGACACAAGGCATCCCAGGAGCAAGTTGGCTAGCTAGACTAGCTAAATTGGTGAGCCCTAGGTTCAAGAGAGACTCTTTTCTCAGTAAATAAAGTGGAGGGTGATCTAGGAGGATGCCAAAGAGTGGCCTCTGGCCTCCACACCCACATGCACATGTGTACGTGCACATGCATGCATACACACAGCAATCAAACAAGATTAGATTTTATGGGGCTGGAGAGATGGCTTAGGGGTTAAGACGCCTGCCTCCTAAAGCCTAAGAACACTGGTTCCAATCTCCAGCGGTTCCAATCTCCAGGTCCCACGTTTAGCCAGATGCAGTGACGCAAGGGCGCAATGCTGCATTTGACCACAAGGGGGTGCACACATCTGGATTTCATTCTCAGCAGCTGAGACACTGCTGGTGCTCCCATCTCTGTCTTCCTCTCCCTCTCTCTCTCTCTCTCTCTCTCTCTGTCTCTCTCTGTGTCTCTCTCCAAAAAAAACAATAAAAATAAAAATAAAAAAGATTAGATTTTATGATAAAAATAATAACAACCATACATGCTGTATTCCAGGCAATGTACTAAGTGCCTTCTACACATAAATACACATTGAATCTGACAACAACTGCATGAGATTGATTGCATTATCACTTTAGAATGAGGAATCTGAGTTGGAGTGGGGCAGAGTGGGGGTGTAAAGCAACTCTTCCCAGGCCACGTAGCTACTAAGTGGTCGTCTGGAGTTTGGATGCAGGCAATCTGACCCCAAAGCCCCCTATTATAACCACTATGTTTTATGATCACTCAAAAATCCCTCAAGCACAGCTCTTCTGGAGCATTCATATTGATCTTTAACTCTCTGCACACATGCCATGTCTTCCAAATCAAATTGTAAGTTATTTGAGAATAGAAGTGATGGTTTGCTGCTACTCATAAACATCCCTGCTCACTGGCCCCCCCTCAGCCTAGAATGGGGTGAACAATGAGTAGATGTTTCATAAATCTTGTTGAATTGAATTGGACAACCCTGAAGTCAACTCACATAAACTTATCTCCTGTTTGGCAAATCTGACTCAAATGGTGAGATTGCATTAAAGAACTTGGAGGAGGAAAACCCGGATACATTCAGACATATTCATCCTGGTGATTTGATGTGTGGCCTTCACTCCTTCCACATGCACTGGACCTGCTATATAGAAAGTCGTGTGTGTGGTTAGGATAATGCATGATATGGCTTCTGCTCCCTGGGGAATCATAGGCCTGTCCGTAATAATCTTTGCTTAAACACCCTGGATCAAAGTGCACAAAGGGTAGCTACTCCCTACATTTTGTGAATGACTATTGCTATACACAACCAGCTACGTTCTGAGGAAGATTGCAGCTGACAACTGATATCATTTGGGGTTGGAGGGCATGATTTATTGTTACCCTATTTCCAGGTGGCATAAAACACTCATATTTGTGATGGTCAATCTTGCCACATTGATGAGATTTAGAATCACAACCACAGTGGAAACAAACTGCTGGGAACACCTGTGAAGGAGTTTCTGGATTAGGTGGAAGATGCACTCTAACTGTGGGCAGCACCATTTCACAGGCAGGATCCTGGACTGTAAAAAGAGAAAGTGAGTTGCGTACCAGCATTCATCTCTCTTTGCTTCCTGATTGTAGATGCAGTGTGACCAGCCACTTCACACTCCTGCCACCAAGATGACCCCTCCAGGATGAACTGTAACCTCAAACTGTGAGCCAAGATAAGCCCTTCTTCCTACCTTAAGTTTCTTTTTATTTATTTATTTTTTTATTTTTGGAGAGAGACACAGAGAGAGAGAGACAGACAGACAGACAGAGAGGGAGGGAGAGGGAGACAGATAGAGAATGGGCGTGCCAGCAGTCTCTCAGCTGCTGTGAAGGAAATCCAGATGTGTGCACCCCATGGTGGGCAACTGTGGCATTGCGCCCTTGTGTCACTTTGCATCTGGCTAAACGTGGGACCTGGAGATTGGAACTGGGTTCTTAGGTTTAGCAGGCAGGTGCCTTAACTGCCATCTCTCCAGCCCAAGTTTCTTTTATTAGACATTTTGTTGCAGCGACCAGAAAAATAGTGAGTGTAATGGTGCATCACCTTCTAAGATAGCAATGCTATGGAACTCAAGAGTTAGAAGGGAGATGTTCAACTCTGGTGAAGCCCCTATGAGAACGCTCCTTCATCCCATTACATACAATGCCTCATCCTATTACATACAATGTCTGGCAAGCTCTTTCCTCCACCAACCCTGAACTACAAAGAACCACTTGGAGTCAGAGATATATGGGAGAACTTGAGGGACATATGTGTCCAGGTTGAGGAATATTAGCTACTAGGGAATACATGAAGTGTACTTCTGTGAGCCAAGGTGTTTGAAGGCCACTAAAGGGGACAGATGCTCATCTGTCCATGCAACTTTATGTCCAGGCTTGCCTTCAGGAAAATGGATGTGCCAGGTGACATCTAAATGTCATACTCAGCTCAGGATTCTAGACTGCAAGCAGAATTTACTCCAATCTTTCTTTGGCCACAAGGAACATGTCAGGCTCTCTGTGGGCCAGAGTAAATAGTTCTCATCCACCTGGCAGCATGCTGTCTGCACACAACCTTGGAAAAGTTACTGACCTACTATTGACCAGGTTCATTGTGGCCAGTAAGATGCTCAGAGACAAGGAGGAATTTCTAACTTTTGAGTCCACAGACTTGGAGAGTGCAGACTACATATGACAGCTCCAACTCCTAAGGGTGGTAAATGGGCCTGCATGTGCTAGATCTTTACCAAGGGTACTAAGGCTGAGAAGTAATCTGACACACTCCTGCCAGGCCCTGGTATGCTCTTCCCTGCATAACTGGCCCAGCATAGCCAATCACACCAGCACTGCAGTGTCTTTGTCTGGCACAGTGTCCTTTGGTGCATATTCATCATTCTTGGGGCTCTGTACCATGGTCCAAAGCCTCTCCTGGGAGTTGGCAGATAATGTCACAAGCTCTTGGAACTGCACAGAGAGGGCAAGGATCTGCCTACCAGGGAGTAGGGAGCAGGGAGGGTGTAGATGGAAGCTGTTCACTTCCCATACACAGAAAGCTTCAGAGAGAAGGCAGACACACATCCCTAAGGAACCACTTCCCCCACCAGGAGGGACAGGCTGCCAAGAAAGGGCTATGGCCAGGCCCGCTTCCAATGGCTAATCATATTTCCAGGGACAGTCATGAAAGACCAGGGGCTGCTCCTATTTCCAAAAGGTAGCACTCCTGCATTCAGAGCTGACCAGGCTGAGTTAACCAAGGAGCAAAGAGCTGGGCTCATTTTCTTCCAGCTGAACCTCAGGCACAGGGTAAACAACACATCTTGCAAAAATCTCTGGCAAGCATTCTCATTGTAGGGGCAGATGGAGAATTAGGTACTCAAGTTCACCAGCAAGTTGCTTGTGACTGCAGAATTAGCCATCAAACACCTGATCCTGGGCTTACTGCTTACACAGGCCCCCAGCAAATGCTCCAAATGATGCTCCATGGGAAGCGCAGCTTTCCATGGAAGAGCCCATGGACTAATTCAGGGGCAAAAGAAAGCCAAACTCAGTGTTCATCTGGCATCCACTTTGATCTTCTCCCCTGCGATCAAAGTCGGCTTTGTCTTTATTTTTTTATTTTATTTTTAGAGAGAGAGAGACAGAGAAAGAGGGAGAGGAAGACAGATAGAGAATGGGTGTGCCAGCAGCCTCTCAGCTGCTGCGAACAAAGTCCAGATGTGTTCACCCTCTTGAGGTCAAGTGCGGCATTGCGCCCTTGCGTCACTTTGCATCTGGCTAAACGTGGGACCTGGAGATTGGAACCAGCGTTATTAGGCTTAGGAGGCAGGCGCCTTAACCGCTAAGCCATCTCTCAGCCCAGAGTCGGCTTTGTCATCATCTCCTGACCCACTGTCTCCACTGAAACCTGTGCATCTCCTAGACGGCTGATCTGCTGTTTGAATGTGGAATGTCCCCTATAGGTTCATGTGTTTGAACATGTGCTCCCCAGCTGAGGGCGCTGTTTGGGATGGTAGTGGGACCTTTAGGTGGTGCATTCTAAGTGGAGGTCATTGGGTTATTGGGGGAGGACTTTAAGATTTTATAGCCCAGTTCCCCCCCGCCACCCATGTCTGGATGCAACGTGACTAGACAGTTGTCCCTTCTCATCACCATGCCTTCCCCGACATGGTGGACTTTACCACCTGGAATTGTGAACCAATAAACCCTTCTCTCCTTAAGGTGCTTCTTGTTAGGGTATTTGATCACAGCAATGAATAAAGTAACTAATCCACTCAGCCAACCCTTGGCCATCTCTCCACCATCTTTCCTTCTATCCCTCACGCCTCCATGAATGCAGTAATTCACTTCCATACTGTTTACTAGAAACCCAGCATGTATCAGCCCCACTTTTGGGATCTGGAATCCAGTAGCATTTAAGAAGAGAAGCTTTGGAATCAGACTAACAGAAGCACAAACACAGGCTCTGCCACTTTCTGGCTGTGTGGCTTTGATCCTTTTACAGAATTCCCTCAGCTCCAGTTTTCCTGTCTGCGAGCTGGAAATTCCCTATTTGATGTTGTGCTGAATATCAATAAGATGCATACATATATGGAATAGTACAATGTATGGAAACCAATAGGTGCATACCAAATTATTCTGAAGAACTGTGGAAGAAAACTGGCAAGAATAGTGCCAACCCGGACCTCAAGCAGCTTACAATTGAATCCAGGTGGATCAGAGCCTATTGCCCAGAGAAATCAGTTGGCAAGTCTATATATCTCCCAGCCCATGCTTGTCTTGCATCTTTGCTCCCTCTCCTTCATCTTCATTGGCTGCACAAACTTTGTATATCGGAATCAGCTAGAGAAATGTACTACATTTCCCAGAATCCTCTCCCTGCAGGTTTTTGGCCATGGAGAGCCCCAGAAATTTCTCGGCAAGAATCAGGGCAGAAGAAAAAAGCAGCAATCCTGTGGTTTTACTCAGTGCATTGGGACAGGAGTGAGTTTAGTCCTCATGCTTTCACTTTTCTGCTGTCATCCTCTTTGGCACTGAGCAGCTCCTGGTGTTTTTACCTCCCCATTCCCCACACCATCTCTCAGTTCTGATTCACAGGCCAGGCAAGTCGCAGTGAAGGTACCTTTTTCACCTGTTGGCCAAAGGTGGAGGCAGCAAGAACTGACATGGGTTTTACCTGCCCTCATGCTTTCTAGCTGCTGTCATAGGTTCCAGCTCTTCTGGTCCCCCAGGACAAGAGCAAACATTTTCTTTGCTTGCCTGCCTGTCTTATGGACTGCAGGTTCTAGCACCAGCTGAAAGACCACAAACTTTCAAATTCTGTTGAAGCAGTCCCCACGATTGTGCAAGGCAGATAGATGATGACAGGTAGATAGATCAATGGAATGATACATTGCCCCTCAATATCAATAGGAGGTGGTTTCTAGGAACTCCCACTGGAATAACAAAAATCTGAAAATGCTTAAGCCTCTTATATAAAATTATGACTACTATTTGTAGATGACCTATGCACACCCCGCCCTAGTATATATTTGAGAGAAGGTCTTAAATAGTAGTCTGAGGATGATTCTGAGCTCGTGACCTGCCTACTTCTATATCCAAAGTGCTGCTTGCCCTTTATCTTGAATAATTCCTAAATTACTTATAATACCTAACACAATGTAAATGCCATGTAAATAGTAGCTATAACAATGTTATTTAGTAAATAATGACAGAAAAGAAAAAAGCAATTATATGTTCAGTACTTTTATATATTCCTTTATATACGTTTAATCTAAACCTGGTTGACTACAAAGATATAGAGATCAAGGACACAGAAGGTGGAATATATATATACATACTGTGGTGGCTTGATTGTAAATCTATGTCCCCCATAGGCTGATGTCTTTTTGTTAAACTTCTTTAGTCTTCCGCAGGTGGACCCCTGCTGGAGGAGGTGTGTCACTGGGCAAGATCTTGAATCCAGTTCTATCAGGTGTTTAGAGAGTCAGCTTGAGCTCTGGAGGTTCCTGCTTGCTGGTGTTGGCTGTTTCTCTCCCTGCTATGAATGTATAATGAAGCAAGCCCACTTCCACCATCATGATGGAGCTTCCCCTGGAATCTGCAAGCCTGAAATAAACTATTTCCTCCCATAAGCTGTTTCCGGGCAGATGTTTATTTCAGCAACACATAAGTAAATGCAATAGAAAATGGGTACCAAGGCCGGGCATGGTGACGCACACCTTTAATCCCAGCACTCGGGAGGCAGAGGTAGGAGGAGCGCCATGAGTTCAAGGCCACCCTGAGACAACATAGTGAATTCCAGGTCAGCCTGGGCTAGAGTGAGACCCTACCTTGAAAAACAAAAAAAAAAAAAAAAAAAAAAAAAAAGAAAAAGAAAAAAGAAAATGGGTACCAAGAAGCGAGGTTGTTTTGGTCTCTTGGAATGTGTTTGCAGGAGAAATGTGAAAGGATTTGGTACTTGGGCCTGGAGAAGACTTCCAATGTTGTAAGCAGAGCTGATAGGCTTCTAAATGCAGAGAGAACTGTGAACTGTGGAGGCTTGGCTTATGAACTTTCAAAGGGGAAGGATAAAACTTGGTTGGAACTTGGTTACTGGTAGAAAGTCTGCCTGTGTTCTTCTTCCAAAGCCCTAAGATTTTGAGCAATGTTAAATATAAAAGTAATGGACTAGTGTGCTTGGTGGAAGGTACAGAGCAGAAAGATTTGAAGATTTAAGTTAAGTCACAGAGATTGGTTTTAGATTCCTTAAGCTGCTATTGTTAAGAAGATTGCCACCATTAAAGGTAGGACAACAGTTGTGCATTGGGACAATGGAAATGATGCCCTGAGGATAAACCATGGAAGGCTTAAGTTAATAAGAATGCCAATTCTACTGGTTTTGGAAACATGAGAAATGCAAGAAAGCATGTCATGAAGTGCACATGGTTCCAGGAGTGGCTGAGATGCAGCAATGTAAAGTAGCATATGGAGGCCAAAAAGGCCATCATATGGAGCTAGGAAGATGAACCATGGCTCACAGTGAGACCCCAATGTTTGGGAACCGGGACTGTGGAATGCCTGTCAAGGAGAGCTGCTGGATCAGGATGGAATGTTCCCCCAGTACAGCCCAGTTTGAGGGGTGGAATTGGAAACCCAGAGACTTTTTCATCCCTGGTTATGAATGTTGGACTTGGAACTGCAGATGTTTGATGTTTGCCTGCTGGTTAGTGATTTTGCATTAGTCCTGTCTCTCCATGTTATGCCTTCTTTTTTGCAATGGAAATGTTTACTCTGTGCCATTTTGTGTTGGAAGTATATGACTTGTGTTTTGAATTTTACCAGGCTCATAGTTAAGAATATCAGATGAGACTGTCTTGAATCTCAGATGAGACTTTGGGCTATTTGGCACAATGTTAAAGTTGATACAGATGAGCTGTAGAGATGGGTTAGCAGTTAAGGCACTTGCCTGTGAAGCCTAAGGACCCATGTTCAACTCTCCAGATCTCATGTAAGCCAGAGTCACAAAGGGGAGGCAAACACAAGCTCATATATGCCCACTAGGTGGCACAAGCGTCTGGAGTTCAATTTCAGTGGCTGAGGCCCTGAACACCAATTCTTTCTCTCTCCCTCTGTCTCTCTCTTTCTCACTCTCACCCTCTCTTAAAAAAATTAAGGTTGATAAAGACTATAGGAACTTTTGAAGGTGGACTGAGTGCAATTTGTATGATGGGATGATCATGAATCTATAGGCACCAGGGGTGGAATATGGCAGTTTGAAGGTAAATGTATGACCTCCATAGCCTGAGGATATTTGATTAAGCTTCTTTAGTCTTCAGCAGGTAGATTTCTCCTGGAAGAGGTATGTTACTAGGGGCAGATCTTGAGTCTGGCCCTACTAGGTATGTAGAGAGCCAGCTTGAGCTCTAGCTGTTCATGCTGGTGTTGGTGCTTTCCCTCTCTGATGTAGATGTATGTTAAAGTGAGCCAGCTTCTTCTGCCATGAGGGAACTTCCCCTGGAATCTGTAAGATAGAAACAAACTCTTTCCTTCCATAAGCTGCTTCTGGCTGGATGTTTGTTCTAGCAACACAAAGGTAACTGCAACAGACACATCACTATATAAATATATACATGCATGCATGCATCAGTATCTGGGTATCTCTCCCTGCCCACCAACCTAAGTGACTTATTACAGAAATCAGAGTATATATATATACATACATACATACTTTGTTCATGCTCATCTTCCCTCCTTCCTAATGTGATTGTTAGGTATTTCTTCCAGTCCATTCCCATCTTCCTCTTCTCTACTGGGTTTTCTGCCTACAGCTGGCTGACTTGGTCTGTCTTATGTTACTATGATAAAATATCTTAGATTTAATAATTTATAGACAGCAGAAGTTTATTTCCTCACACCTCTGGAGCCTGGACTATCCAAAACCAAGACACCAACATCTCGTGAAGGCATGAGGACCTTCTTGCTGTCTCATGGCATTGCATGGGGAGAGAGAGCAGGTTCCCTTCACAGAGAACCTAGTCCTGAGATAACAATAACACTGTTGACTCATTCAACTAGGGCAGTGCCCTGTGACTCCAGTACCTCCCATGAGTCCCCCACCTCCTAGCACTGCTCTAATGGGGATCAAGTTTTTACCACATGAGCTCCGAAGACTCATTCAAACCAAAGCTGAGTGGGTCTCATCTGCCACCTTCTTGTGTTTCTATATTTTGCTGCCAAATCAGCCCTCCTGCAAGGCAACTCTTATCTGCTCAAAACCTTTTAATTATCTCTCCATTTCTTGGTGAGTTATTTGAAAACTTCTTGCATTAACATTCAAGGCCTTTTATGTCTTAGCCTCAAGCTGTCCTGCAGCCTCATAGGTCATTATTCCCTACATACACCCTAACTATCTGCCATGCCTTCAAGTGATCCCTTCCCCTGATCGTGCCAGGCCTGCCCCACTCCCATGTTTACTTTCTCTCTAAAGAAAATAGAAATCATTTTTCATCTCAGTTGCCACCTCATCAAAGAAATCTTTTTGGCCCCCATCACTTTGTGTCCTTCTCTGGTGTATTCACTACAGCATCTCTGAATATCTGTGTCCTTGCCTCTTCTCTCATTGTCCTTTGCGTGTTCATAAACTCTTTGAGAGCCAGAACCACCCCTTATCCCCACAATGCCTGCAAAGTCACTTGCACATAAATACTTGTTAACTCGACCAAGCTGCTTTCCCCACGAACCCTATTCCCACTCAATCTCACTTCATGTGTCAGGGTTGTTGATTTTATTACAAGAGAATCATCTGCATATTCCTGCTTGCTTGCTCACCATGCTTGCTATCTCAGATTTAAAGGTAAGTTAGAGTTTAGACTGGCTTTTAAATGTCCCCAGCTGATTCTACTACTGATGCTGATGCCTGTAACATTTATTTATAACTTTGCAAAATTGGCCAGTGGTTAAGATATATAAACCCAAAGGGGGTTCGTGCATTTCCAATACATTAAGGTATATTTAAAACATGCTGTGTCTTATCAGAGGCTTTAAAATACACATTACTGCAGGAACCAGGCGGACAGGAGCGGGGTAATTGACTAATGAGAATTCTGAACAGTGACTGGAAATATGGCAGAACTGCCCTTTGAGAACTGTGCTCGCACCTATTAATGAACTTTATCCACGGCTCTAAAACACAGTCCTGTGTTTCAAACACAAGCCCAGGAGGCTCCGCGGCTCGGATGCTGTTGCGTTAATTCACACCTAGTTATAGTGACTGGCACCAGCCTTCAACACTGGCCAGAAGAAAGCTGCTGTGCAGCTTGAGGATAATTACCAAGGCTCGATTTATTTTATACTAGGTGCCAGGTGTTAATATGAAGGACATGTTTTTATAACTCAAAGCATGTACATGGCCTGGGAGAGGAGTAGGCTTTGTGTATCTGTTTGCATATTCCCAATCATGTGAGCACATGCATGCCTGTATCTTGACACTTAGAAAGGACTGTGACATAGTAGAAAGGGAAATGATGTGAGAAACCCAGTGACCTACAGGCTGGGGGTTGGAGCCTAGTTTCCAGCTAGGGTCATCCATGCTTCATAGTCCGACTTACTGACTGTTCTGATCACAGACTGTTGGCTAAACATGGAAGACAGAGAAGTTGGAGAACCAGTGATCTTGTGTCCTCAAGAAGAGCTATTCCCTGTGATGGGAGGAAAAAAGAGGCTTCCTGCTAAATTTCTGAGGGATCCTTACTCAGGATAGTCACACTCGATTCACTCAGCATTCAGTGACTTCTTCAGATGTCTACTGTCATCTCCATGGCTGGGTCCCCAACAGCAATGCTTGCACGTCACAGATAATTGAATTGGGGTAGATACCTGGACCAATTTTCTGTATTAATTTCCACCTCTTGGTTGATAGGCCCCAAATCCCTATCTTCTACCCATCTCTCTCTCCCTACAAGTTCGAACTTGCCTGTCTAGCTATCTGCTGAACAAACAAAGCCACCTGAATAGCCCACCCATAGTTTAAACAATACCCCAAACCCCCAGATCTGGACACCACACTCTGCTGATCTTACCTCCAAAATACTTTTCAATCTGTTTCCTGTTTCCTCAAATCTGCCTTTAGACTCTTGACTACAGAATCTATCAGCCAATCTCCCTTCCTTGTCTCCCACATGGATTAGCGCCATGTGATCTAAAATATAAAGGCATTCTCCCTAAGATTCTGAATCATAAACACCAAAATCCATTTACTTCTTCAGTGGACCCCTGGCATTTGCAAGTCCTGCTTTCAGGCTTCTCTCCACTCCCCACTTGTACTCCAGCCACACTGTCCCACCTGAACCTCTCAGCAGGTACCATGGAGCTCTCTGTTTTCATGTGAGCCTCTTCCCTTCTCTATTTGACTAATTCCATTACAGCCTTTGACACTCCACACAATGATTCCCTCCCAAGAGCTCTGTCTGATTATCCACCCCAGCTCCCATAGCCTCATTACTTTTTGATTACTTGGCCCCAGCTGGTAGCAATTTGGGAGGTGGAACCTTGCTAGGGGCATGTGTGTGGAATCTTGTTGGAGGAGGCAGTGGGCTAATGGAGGCAGGCTTTGGGGTATTATAACCCAGCTTCTCTTTGCCAGAGTTTTCCATTCTTACTGCTACCTTCCAGCTGATATGACAAGACGTGATGCCCGGCCACTGCTCTGCTATGCTGTGTTGAAACTTCCCCTTGAGACTGTAAACCTAAACAAACCCTTTCTTTCCACATGCTGCTTTTGGTCAGGTGTTTTTTTCCCAGCAACAAGAAGGCAACTATCACAGGCTTGCTTGAGCCAATAGATTAGTGGTAACTGGGAAATAAGGGACTGTATATATTTTTACCTTCTTTGTATTATCTATCTTTGATTTTGTGTGAGCATATGAATGAATGTGTGTTCGAAAAAACAAAATTAATAGAAATGTTTTTTTAATATTTTTATTAGTTATGTATATAGTATGTATACAGCCATGATAGTACCATCATTAGCCTTCTCCCTGTCCTCCCCCCATGGGTAATATGGGTCTTGCCTTATGGGGGTAGCCATCACTTATGCAGGAGAGGCAATGACTCTGTGTATAATGACCCAACTCATGGCTCTAACAATCTTTCCACCCCCTCTTCTGAAAATTTCCCTGAGCCATGTTGGGGTTCATTTTAGGTGTATTTCAGTGATGAGGTTTTGAGAGTCTCTGTGTCTCTGGATATCTGATTTTTGGTGGGGGTTGAGTGTTCTTTGTGTCTATATCCTTCACCCTTGTGCTGGTACCAGGTTCACGATAAAGCAGCACTCTTGCTCATTTCCCCAATAACTCTATGGCTTCAGCTGGTGCCCTGGTGAGGTGCAATGGGCTGATTCTCTCCTCAGGATATGCATCCATCTAAAAGAGAGAAGCAAGTTCTCCAATGGAGAGTGAGGTCAGTGCAAAATACATGGATAACCATTATTATTTTAGAGAGAATTTAATAGGTGTAGGCCCTCTTGTATCCCACTACTGGTGGGAGCTTGATATTGGAGAGCGGGCTTCTTTTTGGATATGATTCTGACTTATTTCCCGTTTCCAGATATGGGTTCCGTTCCACTGAACAGATCCATTAGCCAAATCGAGAGCAGTTGGTAACCCACCATGGCCATGTGCCACTACTGCACTTGTGTGAGCATCACGTCAGGTTGTTTGCTGCTAAGTAGCTTAGATCACAAGTTGCTTAGACAGGTGTTGGTTGTTTTCCCTCAGTCACTTATTTAGCACCTTCTGGCACTAGATAAGGTAACTGTCTGGGGACTGACTCTCTTCCAGATTCCAGCCAGGTCTCTCCATGTTCTGTCTGAACAGCATATGGTATCTTTGGTAGTAGGGTCTTACCAATAACCTTTGGTGAGTCATTAAGTAGTCTGACAGAAATCTGTCTTCTTTTGGGAAACCTTGTAGGTCTCACTTATCAAGAGCTCATTGTGGAAGTTGACTACATGCTGGTACTGGGAGTTACAGATCAGTGCCAAGGGAAAAGAAGGAAGAAAAACTATAGGTAATATGAACCAGAAAGAGAGAAGAGGGAGTGATGAGAGAGAAACAGGAGAAGATTTGAGGTCATTGGGATCCCTCAATCTTGAGACGAGTATGAAGGGGACAGTGTTCTCAGTTTTTTATTGTGCTGTTGAGCCCTGCAGCTTCTGACCATATTAAAACTTAGCCAGTTCATTGTAAAGTCCACAAGGAGCACTGATGTATGCGTGGTGCTGATCAAGCTGAGCAGATTCCTTGCGGTGTTAACATGCAAGGGATTGTGTAAGAATAAAGCAATAGGACAGGCCTCACTAAGGCAAGGCGCTACAAGGTCTATCACTAATTCTGTCACATAGCCTTTGGGAAGTTATTACTGGAAAGACCGAGTTTCCATGTCCTCATTTTAAAGTAAAGTCACCCAGGGTTAAGGACTGAGTTGATGGATAAGAAAAAGAACAGTACAAACACTTAACAAATAGCAAGTGTTAAGAATCGTAGGCACCCGTCTTTGTTACGTCTGCATTGCTGTCACCAAAATATCTAAAGGAACATGTGAAGGGAGGAATTATTTCAGAGATGCCAGTCCATCCTGAGAGGAAGGATGTACTGAAGAGCTGCATCAGGCAGGCAGGAAACAGAAAGAAAGAGGCCAGGATAAGATACCTCAAAGGACCCACACCCACTCATCTATTTCTTCAGCTAGCTCACACCTCCTGAAGTTTCTGGTAAGTCCCAATACAGTGCCACCAACTCAGGGCCAAGCCCCTACAACATGAGCCTTTGATGGGACATTTCACATTCGAACCATAACAGCATAGCCAAGCATGGTGGAATACAAATGATCCCAGCACTCCAGAGGCTGAGATAGGAAAATTGCTGTGAGTTCAAGGCCAGCCTGGACTACAGAGTGAATTCCAGGTCAGTCTGGGCTAGAGTGAAACAGGAAAGAAGAAACCATAACAATATCAATCTTAAAAATTGCCAGCTCATCTCAACATCTGTATGAAGGAAATTTGAGATCACATAACTGAGGTAGCTTGGCTGGGCCTTGTAGTGTAAAAGTCTAAACATTCCTAACCTCTACCCAGTAGACGTGGACAACATCAATTCCATCCAGAGTAGGAGGAACAATAAAAGTGTGTGCAGATGTGTCTAAATGTACCCTGAAGGGCAAACTTGCCTTCTCTTGAGAATCTTTCCTAGTTAGAGAGGTAACCTCCTAGCTTCGTGTTTTTCATCCGTGATTGGCACTTGAAAGCATTATTGGGATCAGGTGTGATCATGGATGTGCTATTGTTTTGAAAAAATGTCAAAGTGCCATTCAAATTCAGGTAACTGTTTTGACAGACTTCACCAACTTGGACTACTTTATGGTAAAGTCTTGTATCACTCTCCCCCAATTGTCCCAGACCATCTGAGATGCTCAGCCAGCCATAGAACAGTCCTGCTCCCAAAGGCCAAGTGCATCCCTGCAACTGGAAATCACTCTAGCAGCATCACTATGGTTCTGGCTTCCCAAGGTGGTGGGTCATAGCCAAAGACCAGTCTTGCACAGTCCAATGACATGAGACCACAGTGGTGATTTCAAGGTAGCATTCTAGAATTTCTCCCCAAACCTTGAGATAGTTAAAGACCTAGGCCTCTCTTGCTACTGCTGCGGGAAGTTTTGCACATACATTGCTATTGTACTGGCAATAAAAATGCCATCATTATATATATTTGGTGTGGGGGGGTGCATACATACATTTTAAGCTCTGAGGAAAATCTCAGATATTGTTCATCATTTTTGATATAGGGTCTCTCACTGGCCTGAAACCCTCTGAGTAGGCTAAACTGATTGGTCAGAGACCCCCAGAGATCCACTTGTCTCCACCTCTCCATCATTGGGATTTTATAAGAACATATCACCAGACACAGCTTTCTCTCTCTTTTAAAAAAAAAAATTATTTATTTATTTGCAAGCAGAGAGAAAGAGAGAGGGAGAGAGAGAGAGAGAGAGAAGACAGGCAGACAGAGAGAGCATGGGCACACCAGGGCCTCCAGCCACTGCAAACAAACTCCAGATGCATGTGCCCCTTGTGCATCTGACTTACATGGGTCCTGGAGAATCAGACCAGGATCCTTTGGCTTCACATGCAAATGCCTTAACCGCTAAGCCATTTCTCCAGCCCCAGCTTTCTCTCTTTTTTTAAACCTGCATACTGGGAATTGAACTCAGGTCCTCATACTTGAAGGACAAACACTTTACTGGCTGGGCTTTCTCCCCAGCCCCTCGAGTCATTATTTTAACCTCAGTTCTACAGGACTACAATCCACTAAAACTTCAAAGTGAGAACCAAGAATCTGCTAAACTCAGTGCTCTAATCCCATGGCCACAAAGGTATTAGAAGCCTTTATCGAGCCAGTTCCTAACCTGGCATGTGATAAGAAGGCACCAAATGTTTGGCACAAAATATGCAAAATTTTCTCTTTATCCCCTCTCTGCATTTTCATAAAGTTGATCAACAAAGGGATGTTCCAGGACAGAAACATTTAAACAAGTAGCCCCCGAGTGATGAATAGCACATGAGAATCAATGCCAGAAACCCTCCTGTCACAAGATTGGTCCTCACTCCCAGTACATACATCAGAAGGCCGGGATAATGACTGGCCTGCCCAGGACCCCAGGGGGCCAGATGACTGGCTCATGCCATCTCCTTCTCTAATATGGACCCAAATTATGTTTTCAGCATCTATTCTTTCAAGGAGAATTTGTAGAGAGTCAGTCCATATACCTGGTGACCACCCCTAGTCTTGAATCTTAGAAAGTTTGGGGATGCCAGTTTGGGGATTCTTCTCAGAAGATCCCAAACTCCTATGGCTCTTTCCAGAGATCTGCATACTGACACTGAAAAGGGTTCAGCATTTATCAAGGCTATTAAAACACACAAAATTATGCTACATATTCCCAGAATCATTTTTATATAATATTTGCAAAACAAGGAGAAATCATGCAGTAATTGTAGCCATGGTAAAAATATTCTCCCTATGACTTTATTGATAAATAGACTTGGAAGTGACTCAGATAATCGTCAAACTCTTTCCTCACATCCCTCCTGGAAGGTAGCTTGACAATGAGCGTGATGATGTCACTCTTCATGTATAAAGATGACATCATCATGTCTGGACAAAGGGTTTTGGCCAAGCAGACCATCTTTTTGGGCCTCGATTTCCCTCCCTGTAAAATAAGAACAGCCCCACCGCTGCTATTAGCAGGGAGAACAGACGGAAGATGGCTCTATTAAGTACAGCCAGGAAAATGCCTACAATAAAGAGAGACCAGCTGGGCTATAAAAGCATTTGGGGGGGCCTCTGGACACAGATGCAGAGATAGAAAAATGCAAGGCAGGGAATTAGTAACAAAACTCTAGGTGACTCAGCTTTTTAATTAGATAAACCTGTGGTCAACACAGCAAGCCAGAGGCCTGAAAGGCAGCGGCCCAGGCCTGAATGGTTTCCGTTGGTAGTTACGGGGGTACAGTAAGGCCTCCCTGCTCCATGCAACACCATCCATTAGAAAACAAAAAAGGTACAGTAAGTGCCACGGAGCTCCTCCATTAATTGCTAAGTAAGGGGGGGGGGGGAAGAGAAGAATAAAGTGCTTTTACCTGCTCGGCTGGATAATTAAAAGCTGCCTGAAGCACTGCTAACCTTTTTCATTATGGCAGTGTTCATTAGAAAGCCAGGAAGAATTAACTACACTGCATTATCAGATATCGAAAAATATTAATAGCAAAAGTGAGAAAGGGAAAGGAGGAATTTTGGGCGAGTTAATTAAACCACACGTCCTCAATGACTTATTAAGTGACTGGTCGAGCTTCCTGGAGCTTGCTGCGTCCCAGAGAGCAAGGCAACAGGATCCTGTGCCTCGGGAAATGAGTTTCCAGCTCATGGAACTGGGTTTCTGCTTCCCTCCATTGCAGTTTCTTTTTTCTTTTTCTTTCTTTCCAAATATGTCCGAGTGAGTTAGGTCCTGCATGGGGACCACCTTGGAGCCAGTATTTTCGGGAGCTCAGTAAAGCTCTTAGAGGCCATCACTGGGGGACTGCCTAGGGAGTGAGTGAGTCCTTGCTGTTGTTCAGAAAAACACTTTCAGGGGTGAGGATGTCTTACAGTGAGGTCCTTTTGCCTCTTCTGTAGTCAGAACCCCAAAATGAGCTGACATGGGCCCAGCTGTCCGATCAGATTCCCTTCCACGAGGCCTGGGCTACACTCGGACCTTGAGAGCTACTTACAATGGAAGCACCATGCAGCCGGCGATGGCACGGAGCCTGGTACATCAGGAAGGCCTGCCAAGCAAAGCTTGCTGTTCTTGCAAGGGTTTGGTTAACTGAGATGTCCTCTTCCATAACACTTCAAACTATGTTCCGCACAAAGCTGTCCTAGGCACAGCCATGCCCTGTAGAAAGCTCTTTGTACGAGTTCAACTGTCACCAGAGGATGGAGTAAAGATAGGAAGGTGGGAAGAAGGAACATCTCCTAGGGCAGAGGGAACAAGGAAAGGAATGAAAGCATTTTCATTTAGCAAAAAGCAAAATTGATGTCAAAGAAAATGTACTATTGATTTCTTTTTTCTTCCTGCTGGCACTGGAACTTTAAATGAAGTCATAGAGCAATTGAGAGTCCAACTTTGATTGGTTATGTTTCAACCTAATCTCATTTTGAGAGTCTAGTTTGCATGATTGGTGGTGACACGCGGAGGTTTCTCTTTAGGCAGGCTAAGGTGATCAATTTTCCAACATGCCATCACGACAGCCAGACATTGTTCTGGAGAGTTCCCATTCTGCACTTGTCACTGGGCCTCTTCCCTGGGCAGCATTGTGGTCCCAGTCACAGCTCTGCTCAGAAACTCAAGCAGCCAGGCCACTTGCCCAATGAGGAGCTTCCAGGAAGTGGGTGTGAGTGAAGCTTTATCAAGCTGTAGCTCACAGACAGCCCATTGGGGAGGAGACAGGACAGCTTGGCTGGTATAGGGAGGGATGCCAAAATGGTTGAAGAGGCAGGAAGGGGAGTTTGGGCAGGGGAAAAAAAGCAATTAAAATGGGCCCAATGGTCATGTCTCTTCCTGACTCTATAAAAAGCTGTGTTTGCACACATAGCTTCTTAAGTTTTACCAGCCCACTACTCCCCTGCTGCAGTCAATGGGGCTCGATATCTCTGCAACAGGGCCATTTCCTTGTTAACTGAGTTATGCATGTAAAGCAAGGCATTTAGAATAATGCCTGGCATTTAGTAGGCGCTCAATAAATGTTATCGATTCTGCAGCATCTTGCATCTCTATCTCAAACTTCTCCTGAGCTCTCAATATCTTGAGAAGCCCTGAAAGGAGAAAGCTAGAGATAATATTGAGGAAGATATGAACAGTGAGCTTTGAATAAGTCTTAGAGGTGAATGGGCACATTTAATGACAAAAGCATAGTTTTATACATGGTGGTGCTTAGCTTTCTATTTTTCATCAATGCCTTTTGGGACTGGGGAGAAGTAAGGGTGTTTCGCCTACTTTCCAGACTGAAGACCAGGGTTCAAGGAGGACACACGTTAAATATTCTGTGCAAAGTCTTTCTGAGGTGTGGTCTCCTTTGCCCAAAGACCAAGAACAATGTCTTGTCTGAAGATCTTGTTAGAAAGTCCTTTGGGGATCAATAACTGGGAGGGAGAAAGTATGTAGGAAAGGGTTCACTACGGGCCCTCCATATACCAGGTGAGATTTCCAAATATTGCGTGCACGCTCTTGCCGCCTTACCTTGGTTCATTTCCACTGACCATTTAGTTTTCCTTCTTTTGTTCTAGCATCTTTCAGGTCCCAAGACAAGGTATAAAGCCCTGAGAAGTCCTCAGGGTGTGGGACAGTTCTTTTGAGACCTTCTCCTCTTAACTTCCATGTTACCTATGTTTACCACCCCAGATGACTTCCTCTGTTTCTTCAATCTAGAGAGTTTGACAGTATTTTGATGTCTCTTCCTGTTCTGTTGGGATTCAGAAGTGTTGCTAAAGTGTCCCTCTGGTTCTGTCCATTGACTTTCTTTTGCCTTTTGTTCATGTCCATATTTCAGCAGTAATTTATAGCACTTTTGTAAGTTGTTCAGGCTATTGCCTATGCATCACTAGAACAAAATGCATGATATTATGAATTTTTAAATAGAACAGGTTTATTGGGGGGCTGGAGAGAAGGCTTAGTGGTTAAGGCGTTTGCCTGCAAAGCCAAAGGATACTGGTTCAATTCTCCAGGACCCACGTAAGCCAGATGCACAAGGGGGCGCATGCATCTGGAGTGCGTTTGCAGTGGCTCTCTCTCTTTCTCTCTCTCTCTTCCTGTCTCTCTCTCTCTCTCTCAAATAAGTAAATAAATAAAATATATTTTTTTAAAAAAGAAAAGGTTTATTTGGGTCCCCAGTTTTTGGGCCTATTATGAGGAACCATATCATGGCAGGAGTGTATCGTGGCACAACCACCTACCTCATGGCCAGGAAGCAAAAGAAAAAGAGCAAGTGGTTAGGATCCTATGAGATTCTTCAAGTGCATGTCCCTAGTAATCTAAAGACCTTCCATTGGATCACACCAAAGTCCATTCCCTTCCAATTGTACCACTGTAGAGATCATGTCTTTAACACCTAGGTCTTTAGGCAACATGCAATATCCAAATTACAGCATTTGTCCATTCTGTTTGTGAGCACTTGGAGGGTAAACATCATTCATTTATCTTATTTATTCATCAGACCTTTATATGTTTATCTTTATGCATCTACATGATATATTTAGCAATCAATGCATGGGTGTTGGGTTCTTTGAAGTGACTTGCCTTCATTTTCTACCTACCACAGAGCCTAACCTGGTATTGGGCAAGATGTGGACACTTACAAACATTCACAGATGAAACAATGCGGGGTGGTAAACATGGAAGTTAAGAGGAGAAGGTCTCAAAAGGACTGTCCCCCACTCTCTGGGGACTTCTTAAGGCTATAGACCTTGTCTTGGGACCTGGAAGATTCTAGAGGAGCAGAAGAAGGAATAAGTTGATTCTCAGTGAACTGCCCAGCCCATGCAGCTCCCCCAGCTCTCTCAGAGTTAACTAATATTTCAAGACTGTGTAGTGAAAAAGTGTGGTTCTGCTCAATTTCAACAAGTTTACCTACCCTAAACCTCCCTCACCACAAAACAGATAACCTCGAGACTAATACTTATTGTGCCATTCTCTTATTAATAAATTAATTTACCTCTAACTTCTAAATTACCGTACAACTGTTTAGAAAGAAACAACAGATAAATTTGGAAATATATATATATATATATATATATATATATATATATATATATATATATATATATCTGTGTGTGTACACATAAATATGGAACTTTTGCTCAAGTGTCTCCTAATCCATATGAACTATGACATTAATCCACTCATGTCCTCTTCTTAGCATTAGGTAGGTACTACCCACAGAATCTGTGGACTCAGAAAGCTATTAACCCTTTGGGCTTCACATCTCTTTGTACAGGGTTCCTTCCTGCTCTAACATCCATGTGCTTCTGACACACTGTGGCTTTGTTCTTTTAGCCATGTCTACAGCCCTTCTCTCTTTCCACAGTTGATGATAGAAAACAAATAAAAGATACACACTTATTTCCTTGAGTCTCTATACAAGAGAGTAGCTATGTGCATCAGTAGCCCATTCTGAACAGCTGGTTATTCTTCTGGGGAGAAAATTTCCTTCCCAGGTACAATGACAGATACAACTTATGATGTTCCTATCTTTTGTGCACACCTGTTAGCTATCACATGTGATGTTGTATACATGAGGGCCAAAGTCCACCTCTGAAGGATGGTGGCATGCCTAACTCGGTGACATCAGAGAGCTATGGACCACTCATGCTAAGAAATCACTAGTGCCTTTATGGGTTGAAACTACCATTAGGCAGGAATTATATGAATTGCAGCTGAAATCACCTCTGACACCTTTTGTGGTTTCTAATCAAGTAGGTTCATCAGATAAATTGCATTATTCCTTGGAGTATCCCCTGGGTCTGGCCCCAACCTGACCAAACTCCCAGGAACACACACACATACACAGTCTGAAGAGTGCTTTAAGCTGGGCGTGGTGGTGCACACCTTTAATCCCAGCACTCGGGAGGCAGAGGTAGGAGGATCGCCATGAGTTCGAGGCCACCCTGAGACTACATAGCTAATTCCAGGTCAGCCTGGACCAGAGTGAGACCCTACCTAGAAAAACTAAAATAAATAAATAAATAAATAAATAAATAAATAAATAAATAAATAAAGTGCTTTCTTTATATTGTATAAGTTTTCGAGTACACTATCACATTTGATCCTTCTATCAACTCTTTGTGGTACGTACTGCAATCCTTCCTGTTTTTATACTTGAGGAAACTTAAAGCAAGTTCCATAATCTCACTGACTCCAAAGACAACATGTTCACACAACTCAACAGCAACGAGGTCAATGCTGTACACGCTATACCCTCAACAAAGGAACCCTATCCCATCTTCTCCTCATCTTGGGTGACGTAGAATCTTGGCAAAAGTTCCAAGACCCTAAAACCCCTTAGGAAGTCCCATGTCAGAGATGGTCCTTCTCCTGCCTCTTGGAACTCACCAATGCCAGGAAGTGAGGACTGTCCCCCAGCCAGAGCCCAGAGCACAGGTAATTAATAGGTGACCATGAAGCTGGACAAATGCAGACTGACAGCGGGCTTACCTTTCCTCTAACCTGCGCCTCTGCTAACATAGTTCTACAGCACACCCGGGCCTTGTTGACATGTTGTTCCTTTTCATTAATAAATAACTGCCCGAAACAATTACACTTCAGGAAACTAACCTTATTTTTCTCTTTCCCTCTGAAAGGCACCAAAAATTAAAAGCAAAGATGCTTAAATCAACTGCAGTACTCCTAGGCAGATGTTCCTAACACAATCTCTGTAGTGGAAAGAGCTTTGTGGGGAAGGAAAGTCACCCATCCACACTACAGAACCACCAGAAGGCCCACCAGCGGGGGGGGAGGAAGCCCTTGGAAGCCCCTGGCCTTCTGCACACTTCAACACTCCACTAGCTAATAAGCATGCATCTCCCAGAGTTGCAGACATGTACCAACCTTTTTAAAACTCACAGTAGGGCTGGAGAGATGGCTCAGTGGCTAAGGTGCTTCCCTGCAAAGCCTGATGACCTAGGTTTGCTTCCCCAGGACCCACATAAAGCCAGATGCACAAGGTGGATTCCAGGTGCACAATCCACCTTGTGCATCTGGAATTTGTTTGTAGTGGCTAGAGGCCCCTGGCACACCCATTCTCTCTCTCTCTCTCTCTCCTTGAAAATAAATAAATAAATAAATAAATAAATAAATAAATAAATAAATAAATATCTCAAAGCAGTATTATGTTCCTTTAAAATCAAGCAATTCAGATTTTGAGTTGGGACTGCCATTTATTAGTGACTCATCTTATACAACTCACTGAACCATTCATGGATTGTTGAATGACAAAACATGGTGGCTGAAAACAGCATAGGCAGCTTTTCACAAGCCCCCAGAGTCACGGAGCCAGGCGCATCTAAGCTGGGTCTTCCGCTTAGAGTGCTATAGGTGGCAAACCAGGTGATGGCTAGGGATGCATTCAGTCAAGGCTCAAATGCAGGTCTGTCATGTGACTGATGCCAGCATTCAGGTCAGACCAGGCTCTTGGCTGGAAGCCTTCCTCAGCTGCTTGCCATCAAGGCCTTTCTGCCCAGCAGCTCACACCACAGCATCAGGCTTCTATCTGCATAAGCCAAAAAGCAGTAAGATGGAAGGTATAGTCTTTTTATAACCTAATCCCAGAAGTGCTATCCCATTACCTTGCCATATTCTGTTCATGAGAAGCAATTCATGCCACCCTACCTATCCACCAGGGGGTTTAATTATACAAGGACATGAATAGCAGGAATCGGAGATCATAGGAGAATGTGTTAGAGCCACCTGCCACAACTTTTGAACCTTGTGTTCATCTTTAGATGAACATTACAATAGCAACCTCCAGAGTTAATGGGGGGGAGCTAAACTAGAGTTTATAGATTAGTGCCTGGAAGAATGTATGGCACCTAGTAAGTAGGTAACTTACAAAAGATAACGGCCCTCATCCTCCTCCTCTTGTCATGACACACTGCTAAAGTTAAGAGGTTTATTCACAAAGTAGGCTGTGAAGCCATTTGCCACTTCCAATGAAGAAGCAAGGAAGCAAGGAAGAGGGTTCCAGGGACCAACCACGATGGCAAATGGAGACCTTGGCTTCTCTGGCCATGGTCAAGTGAAGAACTATCCTGAGACAGGAAGCTGGAAGAGTTCTGTTAAGAAAGGCAGATCCTCAGAGATACCTTGGGGTACCCGGAGGAAATAAACGAGGAAAGAGCTAACACTGAGCAGTCTCGTGTGCTTGCCATACCCCGGACCCTCGGCTCCCTTTCCAGACAAACCCAGCACCTTCCCCAGTGGCTCAAGACAGCCCCACGGACAACCTCAGAGGGGTTCCACGAATAATGAGGCCTCTTGTTCCCCCAAGGTCAGTGGACTGTGGAGGCAGCTCGGAGCATTGATCACGTTCATTTCTTCTCTAACTTTCACCAGTTCATTAAAGCTTGACCTTCTGGGCTTCTACAGCCACTGTGGATGTCCAGCCAGGGAGACTATTATATTTTAAAGGCTGTTAAACTGTCCAATGATATTTTAGCTTCTTTTTATATATTTGATAGCAAATCATCAATCACTTTTGTAAACTTCCAAGTAAAAACGAGGGAGAAAAAGATGGAGAATTATGTGAAATTATAGTGGAGTGAAGCAGTTAAATTTCTCTCTATCAGCCGAGGCGAGGCGAGGTGAGGTGAGATGATGGTCAATTATCTTTTTCCACTCACTGATAAATCGCTAGCACCATTGAGACTGTCAGGGCCGAACTCATGACAAGCAGAGAGGGGTGTCAACATGACAGCAGGACTGGGAGTGAGATCCAGCATCGCAGATGGAGCTGGGGCTCCTCCAATTCAAGCCTTGACACACTGGCTAGGAACATTAGTATGGGTCTTGACCCTGTCCTGAAATACCCCCCTTTCTCTTCTGACCACTGCCCTGGCAATGGTCTCCCTTCTGTCATACTAAAAAAGAAGCAGTGTGTCTGTCCCCAGCACCCAAGCTGTTCTCCTCTAATATGTCCAAAACTGACCTCATTGTTTCATCTTCTTGTTTATGTGAGTTGATGGTACCATCATTCACTCAAGTTATTTAACTAGAAACCTCATCATTATTGTCCCAACTACCTCCCCTTTCTTCATCTCCTCCAAAAATTAATTTGTCGCTGAGTCTGATCTGTTGTCTAACACAATTTTTGTCACATCATTTGCCTCTTCACTGTCCCCTCTGCTGCTGCTTTGGTCCAGCCCTTATGTCTATTTGCTTTTATCTGCTGGAAAAAGACTCTTAACTGTTTTTCATAGCTTCAGTATCCACACACACACACACACACACACACACACACACACACACACACTAGCCAAACCCTGCTCATCCTTCAAGACTCCAGATTCAAATCAAGCTTTCTCTGTGAAGCTTTCCCTGAAGATAGCCCATGCATCTTCTCCCCGTGTTCTCGGGGAGCCAAGCTATTCCTCCGTGGCGCTTTGAGTCCTCTCACCAGTTTACAGGGTCCTTGAGCAAAGACCATGGGTTCTTTACTAGCGACTATGACTGTCCTAGTCACAAGGTCACCTGAATGCTTGTTGAGTCCACAATGCTACAAACCCAAAGAAAGACAAACCGAGAGTTAAGGCATTGCTCTCCCGCTAGCTGTGTGGCCTCAGCAAGAGTTCCGAGTTTCATTCCTTACCTATAAAATGGAAATTATTCCTAAAACCCCACAAGAACAGTATAAAAAGGATGAGATTTTAAGTTAAGGAGCTTGCCTGCAAAGCCAAAGGATCCCGGTTCTATTCTCCAGGACCCATGTAAGCCAGATGCACAAGGGGGCACATGTGTCTGGAGTTCATTTGCAGTGGCTGGAGGCCCTGGCGCACCCATTTCTCTCTCTCTTTCTCTCTCTCTCTCTTTCTCTCTTTCTGCCTCTTTCTCTCAAATAAATAAATAAAACATATATAAAAAATGATGAGCTCTGAGAAGAATGAGGGAAGAGGAAGTGCTGGGGATGCAGGTGTCTAATCCCCTTAACTGAGGTGACGACATTAAAAACCAAGGGAAGGAGTGTCAAAATGTGGCACAGCACAATAACAAACTCACCGTATCCTGGGCATTCAACTTCTACCTTCCTGGCAATTAGAGAATGGAAGGAAGCAGGAAATAGATCCCAGCTGCTCGCTGTCTTTTTCTTTTCTGTTCCTTTTTTCCCTTTTTATGCCCTGGATGGGTGGCAAGGCATGTGGTTGAGGGTGACCACCGCCCCCCCTTCGTCAGTACCAGTGTCCCTGACAGAACTGAGACAAACACACTGAGGAAGCTAATCAGGCCCTCAGTAGCTGCTAACGAGTTTGCCTGGCACCACATGGTGTGTACAGGCAAATACAGCTGGACAGACAGGTAGGGAGTGTGTGCCATCGCAAGCCAGCCTATGCCAAGGCCATGGCACCGGGGAACACTGCTCTTGTCGGAAGGACTGAGTCTAGCATGTCCTTCCTCCTGGGAAGCAGAGAGCCCAGTTTCTAGCTGTAACAGGTGGTCTTGCTTCCAGATGGGAAGTGGTTTCCTGCGGGGGGGGGGGGACAAGAAGCACCAGCTAGGAAAGCAGGGCCTCCAGGGAGGAGGTTTGTATTAGCCATGAATGGACAAGTGAGCTGGGAAAGGTATTCAAAGAACTCTAGAAGCTAGAGAAAGGGGACAAAGAGACACAGCCCAACTATTAGAACCCCGGGAACAGTGGCAAGAACCCAGATGCAACATGGGGCATTCAGCAATGAAACAAGACAAATATGGAGTTGACACGGCTCGGAATGAGGGGCCATGTCAGCACGAGGTACTCAGACTTTCACAACAGCCTTTCATGGCAAACCAGACAAGCTTTGCCTCGATAGTGATGGCCCAAAGGTGCCAACATCGTGGAAGAAAGGGTGACAGTTCTATCCACAGGAGCAGATCCCTTTTTAGACAATGTAGTGAGAGACCCATGACTATCCCCATTCAGATTCATCAGCACAAAGGCTTATGGAACAGAGCAGTGGGTTTCATTCAAAGCTAGTTTCCCTGTCCCATTCATGCCCTGCCTACTGTATCCTAGCAAGCATAGAACCCACGGGATGGAAGACACCATGGAATTCATCTGCTCCCTCTCCTTTCTCTGCAGAATACACAGAAATGTCTCTAGAAATGTTAAGTGTGGCTGCACAAGCCTCTGGCATAGATAAAACTGGATTCATTCTTCTAACATCAAGTAGGCGGTCCTCGCTACCAAATGGCTAACCATGTCACATGGAATCCACTAGAGACTAGAATTTCACCTTTGGGGGTGTTATTTCTTTGTTTGGAAGAATCGTTATCAGAAACATTTTACCATGGCAAATATAAGTGAAGAGTACGCTGAAATTCTTGAAGAAGCTCTCCCTGGTCCCATGAGGTCACTCAAATGTTGATGCTTCAGTTGGATCCCCAAATTGCTTGTTTGCTACTCTGCTTTTAGAGTCATGTATTCTAACCATTGGCCTACGTTGTGGATTGAATGTGAAATGTCCCCCATAGATTTAAGTGTTTGAATGCATTGTCCCTAGCTGATGGTGCTGTTTTGAATGCTTATGAAACCTTTCAAAGGTAGATCCTTACTGGAAGAAGTGAGTCACTAGGAGTTTGGTAGCCTGGCCTTTCCTCCCGTCCACTCTCTGCTTCCTGAATGGGGATGCAATGTGAGCAGCTCCTCACACTCCTGCCACCATGCCTTCCCCGCCATGATGGACTGTATCCCTTTAACTGTGAGCCCACACACACGCTTCCTCTCTCATACATACTTCCTGTCAGGTACATGGTAAGAGCAATGAAAACACAACTACATTATCTGCTTGGAAAATTTCTTTTCTTTCTACATCTAAATTTCAGAATAGGTATGTCTGGCCTGTGAAATAAGTACCCGTGTATATATTTTTTGCCTTATCCAATAATTTTCTTTCCCCAAATTAAATGTGGAAATGGAAAGAAGGGTAGGCCTTTCCCTTGAGGTGAAGGATAGAATTGGTCTAATCTAGTAAGGTGTGGTGGCGCACGCTTTAAATCCCAGCACTCGGGAGGCAGAGGTAGGAGGATCGCCATGAGTTCAAGGCCTTACTGAGAGTACATAGTGAATTCTAGGTCAGCCTGAGATAGAGTGAGACCCTACCTTGAAAAACCAAAAAAACAGAAGAAGAAGAAAAACAACTGGTCCAGTCTAGTACAGCAGAATCTGCACTAAGCTATTACATTATGATCCTAAATAAGGTAGACTGGCTATATTGTGTGGAACCATTGTTATCCATATTTGAGGTTATGCAGACAGATAGAACCTTGAGAGTGAGTTGAGGTTTATCCTGTTTGTAATGGATATTCACACCATCAATCATTCTCAGTCAATGTTAATCTTGGGAGAAAAAAGAAAATTGGAAGAAAAGAGAAAATACCTATCTTACCATCTATGGCACTTGAATCAGTTGGTCTATAATCAGGGAAGATGAAAAAAATATTGAGGCAGGTCAGGAGCTGGGTAGGGATCCAGCCCAGTAAAGAACCCTAGAGCTGGTCCATGTTCATGGCTCTAAGGCCAGCCAGTGCTAAAAGAATGCACTTCTCTTATGCTCAAGGTTTCAGCGAAGGCTTACAAAAAGTCAGTCTGACCCTGGCTGGGTTGAAGGGGAGTTAGGAAACACTAAAACTATTATTTAAGAAGGGGGAACTGAGCTCCTCCCTAAAGCCAGCTTGATAATTATAGGTGATAACTTCAAGTTCAAACACCGGGACCAAACAAGCCATGATCCCTTGCAGGGTCCTCAGAAGCAGGAGCAAGAGCAGGGCATGAGGCTCAGTGAGAAAGGAACCAGACAAAAGCCTGAACTGCTTGTTTCAAGAAAGAAATAATAGAGCTGGACAACTTGAGGGGGGGCTAATTGAGGGACAATTAGGCCAGTGGGAAAATATATCATGCAGTAGGGTATTTTGAAAGAGCAGTCCATTCTGGCTAGCTTATTAAAATTTTCTTTAGAGAGCAGGAATAATGGTTTTATTGGAAAGATGGTTAGACATCTCATGAAACAGAAGGAAGAATGGAAAAGTCAAAACCCAGGAAGGGAAGGATTCTTGGCTATAGCAGCTGACGAAGTCTTTCTGAGGCGCACACATTACCACCCACTGCTGATTCCTCTACCTAGTTGTTAACTGTGTCTTAATAATGATCAACTGGAGCTAGTACCTTCTGCAGGATTCTGAGTGCCAATGGCCTGAGACCATTGTGTGCTGGCCAGCCACTCTGGGAGTCATCTCCTCCATATTCTAACAATTTGCATGATGAAGAAAAGTGCAACTATGTTTGTCTCTGATTTCCAGTCTATTTCTCTCTTTGAAAACTCCAATCAAAAAAAAAAAGAAAAGGAAAGAGTAGGAATGGCTTGAGGCAGCTATGGTTAGGGCAAAGAAGTCAACAGAGACCTACCCTGTGTATCATGAGACGAATGACATTTCATTCCCTCTTCCACAAAGCCCAGGTCATACAACACAAACCACTGCCTGTACTAAAACATCTTTTTTCCACTGTTGGTTCCTGTCCCTTTCACTTTTCTCCTGGAGGACAGTTTTTGTGTTGTGCTCTTGCACAACAAGAGTGAGCTAGCTAAAACCACATACACTTGTTATCTGACAGTTCTCCTCATGCCAAGAGACTGGACATGCTCAGGTCTCACTCAGCTGGGCTGTGTTCTCATCTGGATGCTCACCTGGGGAAGAGTCTACTTCCAAGCGCATCCAGCTGTTGGCAGTTTATTTCCATCGCCTCTTGGAAACTTGGCTGTTTCCAAGTGAGGTCCTAGATTTTTGTTAGCTGGACATGGCCTACATGTCTTAGAAGATGCCAGCCCTGACCACGTGGGCTCCCTCAACTTGGTGGCTTCCTCCATCAAACCAGCAAGAGGATATCTTTCAGGAGATGATCCAATGCACATTTTGAGCATCTTTACCTGACAAAACCCCAAAGAGGACAATCTCTCTTATTTAACCCCACATCAACCATTTGTGACCTTAATTTCCTCTGCCACATCATCTCATTGTTGTCATATTCTGTCAACTAGAAACGCATCACAGTCCCCACTCGTACTTAAAGGGAATGCATTATTAAGAATGTGGAGCTGGGAGACTTGGCTCTGGGGGCCTCTGGTGTCACAATGAACGTGAAGCCTCTTCCACAAGTTCTGTGAAACCAGGAAGACCCCCAACCATCCCGCAGAGGTAAGACAGGTGCAGACATTCTCCACCACCACTGGCCACTTACTCTTCTGCCCCTGTGTCTTTGTCCCCTCTCTCTCTCTCTCTCTCTCATCTTTTTCTCTATCAATCTACCTCACAGAGGAGGAATCAACGAAGTCATAACAAGACAGATGAGAGACTTGCATCTGCTCCACCATCTTCCAAACCATACTTGAGGCCAAGTCACAAGAGCCACAATTTGTGAATGCCCAGCGAAAAACTGAGTGATAGAGAGGACAAGTAATTGGCTCAAGAACACACGAGTCAGAAGCCAGGTAGAGGATGACACTCCTGCCTCAGGCTACACTACCCAGCTTTCTAGACCTGACGTGAGTCAACGTCTCACATCCCTAGAATCTCTAGAGACATATAGACTGTTGATGTAACTAAGCCAGGAAACCAGAACCCTGCAGGAACCTGGGAGCATTCAAATAAGCCAGTTAATAACCTCAGCAATGTGATTTATTACTTAGCACTTGAGGGGAGCCGGCTGCCACAGTGGGTGCCTCTGCCCCACCCCATCTCCCTTCATTTGCATAGGTAATGGTCATGTTATTAACAGCTCATTAGTGGCAGACCCAGGTGACAGGAAGGAAAGAGAGACTTATATTTCAGGAAAAAACACTCCAAGACTCTTGCTTCAGGGTTAGGAAGGAGCTCAGTGATCCCCAAAACCAAGGGCTATCTAACACAGGGGTCATCAATGCACTCTTTCTTCATGACAAAGTACAACTCTAAAATAATATCAGGACTAGGGAATAGCTAAGTCAGTAAAGTGCCTATCTTGCAAGTGTAAGGACGCAAGTTCAAGCCCCAGAACCCATGTAAAAATGCTAGGCATGGTGGTGCTAGTCAGTAATCCCGGCACTGGGAGGTGGAGACAGGAGCATTCCTAGAGCCCCATGGCCTGCCAGTCCAGCCTAGGTGGGGAGTTTGAGGGCAGTGAAAAACCCTGTCTTATAAAAAGGTGGCAGTGTCCCTGAGGAACAATATCCAATGTTATCCTCTGGCCTCTGCACACATCCACGTGTACCTGCCTGTACTCATAGGCATACAAACACACACATATATTCACACACATTAAAAATGGATAAAAGTGGGCTGGAGAAGATGGCTTAGCAGTTAAGGCATTTGCCTGTAAACCCAAAGGACCCTGGTTCAATTCCCCAGGACTGACTAGGCCAGATGTACAAGGAGGCACATGCATCTGGAGTTCATTTGTAGTGGCTGGAGGCCCTGGCACGCCCATTCTCTCTCTCTCTCTCAAATAATAAATAAACAAAATATATTTTTTTAAAAAATGAATAAAAAGGGGCTGGATAAATAGCTTAGCGGTTAAGGCCTTTGCCTGCAAAGCCAAAGGATCCCGGTTCAATTCTCCAGGACCCACATACGGCAGATGCACAAGGTGGCACATGCATCTGGAGTTCATTTGCAGTGGCTAGAGGCCCTGGTGCACCCATTCTCTCTCTGTCTCTTTCTCTCTATCAAATAAGTAAATAAATAAAATTTTTTAAAAATGAACAAAAGTATTGTTCACACACTTCAAGTTTCTGAAGGGACATCTCTCTGATCACCATGCAATGAAACTAGCATGTTCCTTACTCATTTTACATCCACAAATCACATTCAAACAGGATAAAGACACCAGACTAATTAACACTCGAGAGTTATTGCACAACAAACTGACCACCACTTCTCAGGACTAAAAAAATTGTCAAAGCAAGGAGAGCTCAAGAAATAGTCATGGCTAAATGGGGCCTATGGAGATTTGACATCTAATAAAGGCATGGTGTCTTGAAGGGAAACCTGGAACAGAAGAAGGCCATTGAGTAAAAAGTAGGGAACATAAATAAATGATGGCTTTCATAATAATAATTCATCACTATTGGCTCATTAATTGTAACAAATGTACCGTGCTAATCTAAGACGTTAATAATAGAGGGAACTAAATTCCAGCCACATGAGAACACTCTGAACTATCTTCACAGTTTTCCTGTATGTCCAATATTATTGTAAAGTAGTGGAATTTTTTCCTCAAAAATAAAAGTCTTCATTGGATGTGGTGGTACACACCTTTAGTTCCAGCACCCAGGAGGCAGATGTAGGAGGATGACTGTGAGCTCAAGGTCAGCCTGGGACTACAGAGTAAGTTCTAGTTTAGCCTGGGCTAGAGTGAGGCCCTATCTCAAAAAAAAAAAAAAAAAGAATATTAAAATAAAAGTCCTTTAAATGAATGTGGCATGCTACAATTGCTCTCCTGTTATCACACAAACAGTGGGTGTGAATGTGTGGTATAAAGAGAGCACACATATTATCATGATACCTGTTTGCAAATATACCCATGTTCCAAGAAGGGAAGTGATTTTTCTAAGGTCACACAGCTACCAAGTGTAAGAGTCTAGGATTCAAACTCAAATTTCCTGGCTTGAAGACTAGCGTGCTTCAACAAAGCCAGTGTTCCTGTCTCTGAGAAGACAGAGGAGAAGACGCTGACTCAGATTAATAGCCAGAGCACTAGGGAGAGGAAGTAGTTGAAGGGAACAGATAGATAAGTGGTCAAGGTCAGAGGCTGGAGAGGTGGCTTAACGGTGCATGTGTCTGGAGTTCACCCCTGCTGCACCCATTCTCTCTCTCTCTCTCTCAAATAAATAAATAAATAAAATATTTTTTTTAAAAAGAGGTCAAGGTCAGTCTTATATGACATTAAGCCTCAATATGAAAAAAACAATTAATGTACCCATTTCTCTTTCTCTCTTATTGACTCCCAAATCTCCCTTACTTCCTAAATGTGGAAACATGGTCCAAAATTCATTGGACATATTCTTGGCAACCCAGAAAAACACAATAAAAGGAAATTTTACTTCTTCTCCTTATCTGAACCTATAGGATGTTAGTAATTGCTTGGCCTGGAAGAAAGAAGTCCAGACCCACTCCTTTTTTTTTTATGTATTCTCAGAGTGGCCTCAAACTCTTGGCATTCCTCCTTCCTCTGCCTCCCAAGTGCTGGGATTAAAGGTGTGCACCACCATGCCCAGCTCCCTCATGCTTTCTTAAATCCCCTGCTGCCATTGGACCCATCTAGAACCAACCAAGTAGAAGACAAGAGGAAGAATTTTCCATGATGAAGCTTAGACGTTTAGGAAGCAGGTAATAGTGTCTGTGGGAGACCTACATGGACAGACCCTGCCTCTCCCCATGCATTGAATGGAGCAAGAGGAGAAAGAAAACTGCCATGCACGAGCAAAGTGTGTTGAGGTGTGAGGATTTTAACCTAAACCAGTTGTTACCCCTGAAGTGCGTTATTTTGTCATTTGGGACTCAGTTATGTCTTCTGGAAGAAGGGAGGTTTAAACAAGGCCAACTGTAAGCTACCTTCCCTCTGCACTGGAGTGTGGTATGATCTCATTCCTGATCAATGGTAATGGAAAACGGAGTGTGAGGGTTCTCAATGAGCAAAGGAGAAAGAAATGAAACAGTAGCTATAGAGCAATTTAGAAACTGAAGCAGATACTGAAACAGTGCCTAAAGAAGTCCCTCGTTGCTTCTTCACAAGGAGAAAAAGAATGATCAAGCAACCATTTAACCCACCAAGGATTATCCAACACGTGCCCACTGGATTTATCATGCCATGCCACCCGAGAGCTTAGGGAAGAAAGGGCTATTAGGGGCATCAAAAATGTTCAATCGATTGTTTAAGAATTCATAAGATACTATCTCAGCCTATATAGTCGAATCCAATAATTCAACACATGTCAAGTTGTCTGCTGTGTGTCTTATGCATAAATATTCTGAAATGAAGACATATCGTGTGGGCACATGTCTGGATGGCTCAGATATAGGTACATTTGTATGTGTGCATGTGTGTTTTCGTCTACCTAGTATCTCAGTTTGCCTTTTTAGGAAAGATCTTCTGGATGAAGTAGGACTCAAGGGGTGGGGTCATACGTCAGGCAGGGTCTAAGGTCCAGTGGGCTGCAAAGCAATGGGAAATCTGTCTCCAGGGAGTATCCTCTGCATCTCAGCCTCAGGCAGCAGAGAAGGTCTTGCTCCAGGGTCAGCCCTTCTACTTTGTTCAGTATGCTACCATGTACTGTGCCTTCCTCTCTCCTGTTTGTCTCCCTCCACGCTGTTCCATGTGTGCTTTGTGTGACATGTGCACATGTGCGCACGCACTTGAGCATGTATAGTATGTGTGCGCACACACACACACATCCACATCAACTATGACCTGCTGTGAAGGGTAGCAAATTGCTCCTATAATTTTAAAAAAATGTAATCAACCACATTTGATCCAGCTGATACTTTTGTCAGGACAGGCTTTAGGAAAAAAAAAAAAAAAAAAAAAAAACAGCTTGAAATAAAAGTGGATAAAATATAAATTAAAAAAGAAGAATTGGGTCTGGTTACAATCAATAATCCCAGAATTATTGACTCCTCTCCCCATTACACTCTGATGTTGCTGCAATCTTGCTGGAAGATTCTGTAAAGGACGCATCTGGGCAAGATGAGACGTCCATTGTCAAAAGTTATAATTCTATCTACCAGAACTCCCCCAACAGCCGCCAGTTTCCGCAGAGTGATGTGGTGTCTGAGAGCCACATGACATCACCCTCGCAAACCCATGTTGTGTCTCTGCCCTGGGGCCATCTCTGTCCTTAGCAAGTGGGCCGTGGTAAGGAAGCTGAACTAGAAACAGGGTGCAGGTGTAGACTTTCTTTCCTTTACTCTTCTAAACCCCCTCTTAGAGGGCTGTACCCCAGAGCAAAAGGCCTGCTAGAAAACACAGGGCTTTTTTTGCTTGGAGGAAAAGCTGGAGTTGATCTCCATTTCCTTGTACAAATTCTCCAGATGCCATGGCTGCACCAGGAATATTTGGCTAGGACGCAGAGTTCAAAGTTTCGTTTTTAGAGATTTCCCAAGGAAAGGCCAGGGCGGGTCATAGGCTTACATGTGCTGGGAAAATATCTTGTCTGCTCTGATTTCTCCAGGAACCCAGGCCTGTTCCAAGGGGAATCCAGACCCGTCACTAGGCAGAAACATCCCCAGTGGGAGCCACTGGCTCTTGCAGGTGGCACCCAGGTCAGAGAGCTCATTGCTTAATTCCTAGGAAATAACATAGCCTAATGGGAGATCCATGACTTTGACAATAGCCTTCCTTCTCGGAGCCTCAGAACCCTCAGAATGAGATGGTTGACCTGGGTAACCTCAAGACACCTCTTCAACGTATGAGTGACCATTCTTTCTGACAGTGGGCCAGCAGAGTAGAGGCTATAACTTCATCACATTCAGGCTTCTTAGGCCTTGCTATCGGATGTCGCCCATCCTCATCCCTGAAGGAACCCTTCTTCCAAAGGCCCCAAGGCAAAAGGTATTTGAGAATATTTGTCAGAGCAGGACAACCAAAAAATCTGGATGGACTTTGCCCTCAGGGACACTCAGATCCGAACCAGAAGCAGAGCCTGCTGGTTCTGATGAAGATTTACAGTCAGGAGTGTGTTTCCTTGGCAATATTGTCTGCCACCTTTATGAGCAGCAATTACATAGCATTTGGTACCTGGAAAGGCAACAGGCGCGAGCCGAAATGTGGAAACGCTCTATCACTCCGAGAAGCACAACGCCTTTGGTAATAAATATTGACGTTCATTAAGACAAAGCCAGAATTCAATCTGTGCCGGGGAATTCTCTGCTTCCGGCCTCGAGAATGGCCCTTATTTACAAGATGTCCCTAAGGGAATGAGACAGGCTGGCTCACCTTGCTCCCCAAGATACATTTTACTCAACCGACTTGTCCTGGGCAAATGTGTGTCTGACAAGCCAATTTAAAAATGAATTTGGTACATTTTTTTTTAGTTGATTATTTATTCTGAGAATGAATGCCCATTCCGGTCAGGCTGACAGTCCTAGGGATGAGAGAGCTCTTTGCTCACCGCTCCCTCTCACACCTCCTCCTCCAACACAGGAAACTGCCCACTGGATATCTAGGTCGTGGGGCTGGATGGGACCTTCCTTCCTCACTCAGGACCAGACCATTGACAAAATGCCAGGGTATACAAGGCCAGTTCTGGAGAGAAGTGGGGTGGTGTGAAAGTTGGGGTGCTCTTGTTGGGTTTGACTGGGCCAGAATGTCACTCCCAAGCTGGAGCTGTCATGAGGTCTAGCACAGAGGCAAGGGGCCTGGGCGCAGGCTGTGAGAGAAAGAGGCTTTCTAGAAGGCATCAGCTTTCTCTGCATCTTACTTTTAGAATTTCCAGCAGGTTGGAGAGATGGCTTAGCCATTAAGGCACTTGCCTGTGAAGCCTAAGGATCCAGGCTCGCCTCTCCAGGTCCCATGTAAGCCAGATGCACAAGGTAGCACATGTGTCTGGAGTTCATTTGCAGTGGCTAGAGGCCCTGACGTGACCATTCTCACTCTTTCTGTCCCTCCCTCTCTCTCTGTCTCTAATAAATAAACAGAATTTCCAGCAGCTTATTCATTACCCCCCACCCCCGGTCAGGATACCTGGTACATTTCACAAAGGTAACACCTGGGAGGAATATACTCTAAGAGTGCACCTCTGCCATTCCCCCCTCCAGCAGTTCCTCCTGTATAGACTTTCTGTGGGGCACCCGGGAACCCTGGCATTCTAGCAAAGTCCTAGAAGGCTTTATGCAAGAACAGGACTCCATAAGGATTTGGAAGGCAAGAGAAATTTTAGAAGGATAATATGCCCCAGGAGTAAGTCCATGTATCTCCATGAACTGAGAGATGAGGGTGTAAGGAGCATGTGCTAGAAGCCTGATAGTCTGTGTGAAACCCCAGCAAGAGTGATAGGTCGTGATGGCCCTAAGTATGATGCTAAGAGGACTGGATTCAAAAGTCACCCAGGGGATTATATTGCTTCGTTGGGTCGTTTTAGACCATGGATCCCTTTCTTCTGATGCATTCTTGCTTAGAACCTCGATGTGCAAGACAGATCACTAAAAGCTAAGCCATTCCAATTACATACAGGTGAAGGGCCCAGATTGCCCCACCTTCTTACGTCACCTGGCAGTCCCTGAGCTGTGGGTTGCAAACATATACCATCTCACTAAATTTACCCATGGCACTTTCCAGAAGTGATATGCTGCAATGCATTGGTTTTTCTACCACTCTTGGTGATTGGTAAAGCACACTAAAGGTTGGGAACCATGGTACTGGAGCTTGACAGGGTAAATTGTGAACACTAATTAATGCCTGTTGTGCTTTGCAGGGCAGTCGTTCACTTGGCCTGACTGTACGCCTACTGCCTTACTGATCTCCCAGACATAGAATCTCATTGTTCTAAGGTATGTAAGTGCATTTGGGTTTTTTCTTATCCCCTAGTATTGATCCTGGAGGGAAGGGGACTAAGGGGAACATAGGTTATAAAAAGCTCTTAACTATAAAACTCTTGCATGTACGTAGGGCCCCTGGGCCAACAGAAACCCAGCCCTAATGCCAGTGTTTGTAAGTACCTGGGAAACCACACAGCCATGAGTGTGCCAAGGGTCTTTCATTTCCCAGCTCCGCTGTAAGGCTCCAGAGGTGAACATTGCAAAATTCTAAGTCAAAGCTCTGGACACTCCTGCACCCTGCTAAGAGGGCTAGGGGACATGGGCCAAGAGCCCCTAGGGATACCAGGTGAACTGAGAGTCATTTCCATAGCACCGAGTTTCGAAATTCAAATCCGTATCTCCCCTTGGAAGCCAGAGCTTCTGCAAGCTCAGTCATGTCATTATTTCTGCTTGCCAGATGAGAGTGAGGGGAAGCGGCCTTGAACAATTAAGTGCGTAGCCTAGGGTCACAGAGCAAGTCAACACAGGCCCTCAGAAAGCACTCAGTCCTCCTGCCAGATTCAGGCAGCGAGTGGCAACCTGCCCTCGGGCTCCTGCCTCAGTGCACCTTCATCTTGCCTGGCTCAGCAGCCAGGGATGGCTCTTCCTTTCCTCCCACATGCCTCAGCCAAGACATTACTGTCCTGATCTAAACCTCACCTGCCACCCCAGCCGGGGTGAGCAGGAATCATCCATACAGAGGGGTGGTGGCTGTCACAAAGCGCACCAGAGAGGAGAGGAAAGGCTTGGAGTTCAGCTTCCATTTTCTCTCTCAGCAGGCTAATGAATATGAGTGACAGCTGTACATCTGGCTAGCCTGACAAAGAGGTTGTAAGCCAAAAGAATGAAGTATGGTTGGACAGCTCATGGTGTTGAATTGACCCCCACCACTATCACCTATTCCATCCTTCCTTTCTTCAGGGAACGGCTTTGCTGTCGTTATGTCATTCCAATGAGATATCAGTCATTCATGCCAGCAACAGGGGGCAAGTGCCATCCACGTCCAGCCAATCATTGTTCCCAGTGTCCCTGGCCACATGTGGTTATAGACCCATGTCAATGCCATCAGAGTGCTTTCTGGGGATTCTTCCTATCTGTGTACTGGGGTGAGACCATAGAACTAAACCTTCCCTGTCACCTGGGAAGTCTATGCAGAAGGAAGCAACAACAGCCAGCCAAGATAGATAGAACTTTTACATAGGGACACAGAATCCCGGTGGTGTCATCTGAGTCTCTCAATGCAACAGAAGTGCAATTTCCCAGTTGACAGGTACTGATACAGTCTTGGTTTTGCAAAAGATGGTTCAAATGGAGTTTTTTGTTATTTGCAGCTAAATAGACCTGATAAATATCAAGGAATAACTACAGAGACAATTTTCAGACATGAAATGGACTATTGAAACTGGCATCGAACTCAGGGCACAGATATAAAGGGAATCGGGCCAGAAGGACAGCAGGCAGCAGGCCTAGAGAAAACTAGTTCTGGGTTGTGTGTTTCCATTAGTTGAGTGATAGAATTTCATGGTCAATGATATTTAACCAAAGGCCAATTAGCTCTTCAGTGTCCTTTCCTGCCATATGGAAGAGGAGGAGGAAGCAGACAGGTCTGGGATAGGAGCTAACAATAGAAGGGACAAGTAGAGTTCAGGCAAGAATATTTAAAAAAGAGAGATGAAAATGCCAAAAATTGGACTGAGGACTTCTAATCTAATATGGCCCCTGACGAGTGGAACTGAAACAACATTCCCCTTGCTCATTGGATTAGTCTGCTTCCTAATGTTGTAACAAAAATACCGGAGGCAATTAGCATATAAAGAGAAAGCGTTTATTTTGCTTCACAGTTTTGGAGGTTCTAATTCCTGACTCAGTAACCTCCTCGCAGTTTTGAGCCTCTGGCAAGACAGCACTTTGTGTGTCAAAGCCAATCACTCATCTCAGGAGCCAGGAAGCAGAAACAATATAGGAAGACATTGGAGTTTCACAACCCCATTCAAGGGCATGCCCTCAGTGACCTGGGAACCTCATAGTAGGCCCCATCTCCCACAGGTCGCATCCCCTTCCAGAAGTACCACCCTAAACATGAAGTCTTAGCACTTAGAGATCTTTGGGGGACACTCGTCCCAATCGTAGCCCTCATTTAAAGTCCTCTCTTTGAGGCCAGTCGTGAGGATGGAATCATATGATCCCAGTGTGATCTGAGCCCTGTTCTCTGTATGCCTACAGTGTGAGCTGAGCCCTGTTCTCTGTATGCCTGCAGTGTGAGCTGAGCCCTGTTCTCTGTACTCCTGCAGCCCCGAGCACCGGTCTCAGAACCGTCCTCCTTCTGATGCTTCTCAAATGTACATGTCAGGCCTGTCCTAACTCATTCTGCACATTCCTCTGCCACTCTTGCCCCTCAGATGGGTCACTCTTCTCCTAACATGCAAGTATGAACACTACTCGAGATCATTTGTAAGGTAGCCTACAATCTATCCCAGCCTACATCCCTACAGAGGCCTTCACATTCCAGATCAGATCCCATTAGCCCCGAACCCTCTTGTCAATCCCAGAGAAGCACTCTGGTTGGCCAGACATGTTCCCATGAATGACACCTGTATCCTATTGCTGCCATGGATGGTTGGCATCTTCTTAGAATCACATGCTGGACTAGAATGCGAAACGATTCTTAAAAGAAAGATGGAGTAGGTGATATGGTGGGGGTCAGTTCAAAGCTATAGATTTTCAACTATACTATATCCACTACACAAGCCTCATAGCACTGGCCATACACATGGCCTTCTCTTGACCACACACCATGGCCTCCATGGTGCAATGGGACCTGCAATTCCCTGCTGCTTAGGTTCAAGGGTCAGAGAAAACAATGACTTTTTTTTTTCCCCTTCACCCTGCACATCTGGTCACTGTGGTCTCATTGGTGTCACAAGCATTCTTCTCCTGCTCTTTGTTCCTCATTGGGACTTCCTCCAAGCCTTTATCTTCTTGCAACTAGACTTTTGCAATGGCCTCTCCTTTGCTCCATTCCAACATTTTATTCAAGAAGCATTTATAAGGTATCCTTTATGTATTGAACTCTGTACAGTCTTCCTACCCTCTAATCTATTCTATACACCACAGCCAAATTAATCCTCCTCAAGTACTGCTTCGATCACATCACGCTGGGGTTCTAAAGCCTTCAATGGTTCCCCGATGCCTACTAAGGATAGCTCACACTCATCAGTCTGGTATTCAGAGCCCTTCATAATTTGTCCCTAACCTACCTTTCCGGCCTCATCTCCTACTATTTCCTCGACACAGCCTTTATACTCCAGGCAATCTGATCTATTTGCTTTTCCTTGAACAAGCACTGCACTTTTCCACCTCTGGGTTTTGCCTTGTCTATTTCCTCTGCCTGACTGTGCTCCCAGTTTATCCCGTGTCTGCCCTTACTCGTGTCTCAGAGCTCAGCTCAAACACCACCACCACCTTCTCTTGATATGCCTGCCAGAAGTGATTGCTATCACTTTAGACTCCGGTAATCCTTTGTTTGGGGCACTTGTGTGATACCCAGCAATGACGCCTTGTGCTGCGGATCGATGGCCCACATTAAGCCTCCCCATCACAACAGTTCTTACCTGAAACACGTGCATCGGAATCCCAGAGGTGCTTGTTCATAATGCAGGCTCCGGAGCTCTGCTCAGGGAATCGTGCTTCCAGCACACATGCATGACTTCTAAATGATAGCTTTGCACATCCTGACCCAAGCAGCAGTCTACGGAGAGTGTAAGGGCCGTGATTCCAGGGACCACATCTCACGAGGCTTCATGACCAACAGCACGCCGACAGATGTAAGTTGGAAGGTAGCTCCAAGATCACTACATTGAAACTTGACTATCCTCCCACCATCCCCAAGACAATACAATTTGCTCAACTTTTCTATGGCTGTGTGAGGAAAGCATGCCTCAGTACTTAGTTTGAAAGCACCTGTTCTCCTGTATTAAGAGAACCAAGGTCAAGGCACGGAGCAGAAATTTTCCCTAGACTTGGCACCACAAAAAACATTGTCATTTTGGGACCAGGGAGATGGTACAGTGGATAAAGTGTTTGTGTAAAACTTAAATTCAGGTGAATGCCCAGATCTCACAAAAAATCAGGACACTCTGGCAGGCATCTGTCATCCTGGCACATCTATGGCAAGGAGGCAGGAGAAGAAAGAGAAATTACCAGAAGCTCACAGGCCAGCTAGCCCTGCAAACCCAGTTATAAACAAGAAAAAGTGAGAGATCCTACCTCAAACAAGGTGGAAGGTAAGGACTGACACCTGAAGCTGTCCTCTGACCTCTGCGTACATGTCAAGGCACACGTGTGTTCACACACACACATGAACATATCCACACGCTTCCAAAAAAAGTTATTTTCATGAACAATTTCATTTATTTTTGTCCCCCAAACACCAATCCTTCCAACTGATTTTATATCTCCCCCCTTTTTTTTTTACTACGAATAGCCCATAATGACACCCTTCACCACCCACAGCAGGTAGCTAGGACTCCGTGTTATCCATGGTGCTTTCTAATGTTGCCTATGCTCCCCCAACAACTCCTAGCCTTATTTGCCCCTTGATGCTTTCTAATTTTTATTTGGGGTCAATTTTATTTGCTGTATTATTTGCATCTTTACAAATGGTTTAAATCTTTTATATAAAGGAGGCAGACAGTTAAAAATAAATGAAATAAAGTTGCTATCCAATAAATAGGCAAATATTTTCTTTTATTCTGAGGAGAGAAATTAGTGCAGAAAATGAGTCCTCGGATCAGCAATTTTGATGAAATCTGGGCCAGAAGGAACAGATGGAGGAAGTGATTCTCTGAGGTCAGAGTTAGAAAAAAAAAAAAATAGGACTTGGAGAGAAAACATGGATTCAGAAAGGATGATGAAGTTTTAGAGCAGGAAGAGGTGAGAGTGGTTTTAGAGTGTGGTAATAAAAGGCAAAATGCAAGGAAAAGCTTTTAGAGCAGAAGAGGTAGTTACCACAGGGCCGGTTTCAGGAACTAAGCTTGGGGTCTTTACACCCAGGGGACATAGATTCTATTTGGGTACACAAGACCCCAATAGGGTTCAGGTACAAGAGAGGTGGAGAACAGAGAAGAGGCAGTTGGAAGAGAAGGTTGGCCTCTGAGAGGCAGACAGTCACACAGAGAATGTTCAGGCCAGTGGTCAGTGGTCAGTGGTCCCACTGACTCCCACACATGTCAAACTCCAGGATGACACAACTCAAGATGACAATGCTTTGAAGGGCACTCCAGATGGCAATGGTGTTGTTTAAAGATCTAGAGTTCCACAGCATCATCTAACATGAGAAAAGAGAAAGGTGTTTTTCACTTATTCATTCAACAGTTATTGAATATTTAATGATTTCTGAGCACTGTGTTGGAGAATGGAGATAAAAAGAATACGAACACACACTTATTGTCCTTAAGGAGCCCAGGGAGGAGATCAATATGTGAATAAGGCATTACAGTATGAGGCATGACTAATGCTATAGGTAAGGCTCAAGCAGAATGCTACAGTCTAAATAGGATCACAGAATGCAACACTGAACTCTGCCTTGGGGAGATATTTGACCAGGATACTGAAGGATGAATAGGAGTTTCCCAAGCAGAACAGCATAGGTCTTGAATAACAGGGTATGTTTTTGCAACCCTGAGAAGTTTAAGGGTCATTAAAAGAGAGGACATAGAATAAAAATAGGGCTGGAGAGATGGTTTAGCGGTTAAGGCATTTGCCTGAAAAGCCAAAGGATCCAGGTTCGATTCTACAGGACCCATGTAAGCCAGCTGCATAAGGGTGCACATGCATCTGGATTTGTTTGCAGTGGCTGGAGGCCCTGGTGCACCCATTCTCTCTCTCCTGCTCTCAATCTCTCTCTCTCTCTCTCTCTGTGCTTCTTTCTCTCAAATAAATAAATAAAATATAAAAAATATTTTTAAAAAAGAATAAAAATAACAAGATATATGGCTACATGTTTGGAACTAGCTCTGAGGACTCCCAATATGTCATCTTTTGACCTTTATGCAGAGCTGTAGCCTCAACAAACACATTAAGAAATAAATAAAAATGGGGGCTGGAGGGATGGCTTAGCAGTTAAGGCATTTGCCTGCAAGGCCAAAGGACCTTGGTTCAATTCCCCAGGACCCACGTAAGCCAGATGCACAAGGGGACGCATGCATCTGAAGTTCATTTGCAGTGGCTGGAAGCCCTGGCACACCCATTCTCTCCGCCCCCCAACCCTCTCCCTCTCTGCTTCTTTCCCTCTGTCAAACAAACAAACAAACAAATAAATAAATAAAGATGGACTTCATTAAAAAAAAAAAGAAAGAAAAATAAATAAATAAAAAGTAAACAGGGCCAGGCATGGTGGCTCACGCCTTTAATCCCAGCACTTGGGAGGCAGAGGTAGGAGGATTGCTGCAAGTTCAAGGCCACCCTGAGAGTACGTAGTGAATTCCAGGTCAGCCTGAGCTAGAGTGAGACCCTTCCTCGAAAAAACACAACAAAACAAAACAAAACAAAAAAGTAAACAGGGAGCTGGGGAGATGGCTCAATGGGTAAGATGTTTGCCCAGGGTTTAGATCCCAGAGCTCATGTAAATGTCAGTGAGTGTGGTGACCTGTCTACAGTCTCAGTACAGGGAGGCAGAGACAAGGGACCCCTGAGGCATGCTGACTAGCTAGACTCGCCAAATTGGGAAGAGAGAGCCAACATCAGGAAACAAGGTGGAAGGAAGATACCTAGTGTCAACCTCTAGGCTCCACATGCATATACACATGCATTTGCACCGACCCACAAATGTGCCCAAGTGCACATGAACATGCATACACACAGGCATACATCACACACATAGCATGTAGTTGATCAATCAGTAAATAACCTTTGCAGAAACCAACACCAAATGCAAGAAAATTTCCAGGATTCTGATATCTAATAGGGATCCACCTTCAAATTAACCACCACAGGAGCGAGCTTGTTATGCTTAAGGTCCCATGCAGGAGGAGAAACTTCCAGGAGTGTCCAAACCAGAGCCACACATTATAAAGGAGAATTTTCCCAAGCCGCACATTAACTCTAGGGCTGTCCAACCCATGGTGACAATGAGCTATTCTGGACTCCATATTGTCCATAGGACATAGGCTGAATACATCTGGATGATAATGCCTAGCTGAAAAGATAACATTGAAACGAAGGAAGGCAGTGAGTTGGGTATACCAGATGCCCCATTTTGCCTGGCTGGGAGCCAGCATAGCCTAAATGTTCCCCATCTCTGAAGACCTAGTGTGGGCCCTTGATCCCAGGCCCCACAGCAGCAAGAGTGAATTCGCATGCCAGGGAAAACTGAAAGGCCGTACTTCTTCCTTCGAATCAAGTTGTTATTGTTCAAATGCATTATTAATGATCAGGGCCGCAATCATTTATAACACGGTCATCACAAAAGCAGCTGTTACCATTTACACACGCTCTCCGTGAGTTTGTTATTAAGGTAATATTTTACCATGCATGCAACTTGCTCAGGGCCTGCATGCCTAATGCTTGGCATGAACCAACTCCCCACCCCCCCCAACTCCCTTCTTAGAAGTAATCACTCCTTCCCTTCCTTTAGAGCGATGCCAAATGCCAAGGCAAGGGGAATAGGGGAGGGGGAAGAGGAAAACACAGAGTCATGAAAAATGGAAGCAGAAACGCAGGCTATATTTCCTCCCATCCTTTTTTTCTCCTTTGCCATTTTTTCCCCTTGAATGAAAAATAAAAATGCTGAAAACCTCAGGAGCCTTGTAACTTTCCAATTTTTATTTAAAAATAAACCCGCTGCCATGGTTGTCCCTGCTTTTATGCATGGGAACATAGGCTCCAATCCCACCATCCAATATTTATGTACAAAAAGGTAAGTGCTCTAAAGAGAAAAAATAAATCAGGTTACATCTTAGAAAAGGTGTAGGGAATTCACCATGAAAGAGAATTTGGCAGCCAGGGTAGTCCTCTGAGGACCCACTAGCCACAGATGAGGGGTGCAGATGCAGAGAAGCACCAGAGTGTGGACGCCCTACTGTTCTGATAACTTCTGAGCTTCGCATCTCTGAGTGGTGAACCCTTCAAGACAATTTATAGAAATTTATAGAATCAGGAATCAGACCTGCCTCTTTCTTTCTCAGTTTGAGCAGACCTCGTGAGCTTTCCCTGACTATCAGAATGAGCCTAGAAATCTGTACTGAGGGCTTTAGGAACATAGCTTCTCCAGGGTAGTTGAGAAAACTCTTGAGAGATCCCTGGCACTAGGGAGCAAACGAGGCCTGGAAATGCTGTATTCAACTGGAGCTTTCACTCAGAAGGGACTTCCTCCCACTTCTAGCCAAGAAATTCCTAAGGCCATCCCTCCAAGTTGGTGATGGAGGGCACACCAAATGAATTGTACATCCCACAATCAGTGGGAAAGGTATTAGGGTCCAGTGTTATGCTGAGCAGTGGCAGAATGCCAAGTGCATGGCACACAAGCCTTGTCTGACCTGATCAATCACAGAAAGTGGATGCGGAAATGCTATGTAGCTTTCAAGCTGGAGGGTGAGTTAAAGGCTAATTTGACAAAGAAGACAGGATGAACACTTACAGAAATAGAAGAATATGCAAAAGTCCTGGGGCAAGGGGGAGAACAGATTAAGGAACTGAGGGAAGACCATATGTTGGAACTCAGAAAATCAGGAGAGGGTAATTCCAGAAAAGACAAAGGAAAGCTGAATGTGGGGTCTATAGTCCAAGCAGTCAGGAGGGCATGGTATTAGGATTAAGAGTTTGAGCGCAGTGTGGACTATGTATGGAGAGTCTATCTCATACAAAACAATTGTCAAACAAATAGTAGCCATGTAGGGCCTTGGAAATCCAGGAGCGGTAGAAAGCCAATATATAGTTTCAGGGAAGGCATCACGACCAGGTATGAGTTGCAAAAATAGGCCTGTACAGTATGGAGAACAACTGGAGGGGTGCTGTGTGCAAAGTGAGTTAGGAAGCTGTCACTGGCAGAAGTCCATGGTCCTTTGGTCTATGATGGTGGCAGAGATTGAAGGGCTAAGGAAGAGAGCCAAGATGTCTTTAGGAAGCAAAATCAGCAAGGACTTGGTGATCAATTGGAGTAAGGGGGCAGAGAGAGAAGGAACCCTCTGGGTTTCCTGCTGAGACAAATGGAATTATAGCTTTTCTATACTTGGAGAAAGGAACGGTGGAAGGGGGCCAGAGCTGAGAGTGAAAACAGTTGATTCAATTTTGCAAATGTTGGGTTGGAGGCAGCTGCAGTCAACAAAGGGGAGATTGAAGGTACACGGCTGGAAATCCTGCTCTGGAATACACTGGAGAGGGCTGGACTGGAGACAAATGAAAAAGCCATTAGCATAAGGATGGTATTTGAGGGCAAGCACTGCGGTGAGATCACCTTTAGAGGGACTGTGGAATAAGAAAAAATGAGGGTCAGGTCCTGAGGCACTCCAGTGCACAGACGACTTCAGGCAGCAGAGGAGGAGGTCGAGCCTGCAGAAGAAGCTGGGAAGATGCCTCCTGGATGTGAGGAAGGAATCCCGAGAGTGTAATGTCACAGTGAAGAGAAGGAAGGCAGTTCACTTGGAGACATGGTGAGGGCAGAGTATTCCTGAGAGGCCAAGATAAATGTATCATTAGATACAGCAAAATGAAGGTCATATTCATGGTGGTATTAAAAGGGGCTAATGAAAGTAAGGTACCCAGCATTGTGATCTGCATGCAGTCTTCCCCCAGCAAATATTGGTAAGTGTTAAATGACTTCTTTAAAATCTTCAAGTCAGCCGGGCGTCGTGGCGCACTTTAATCCCAGCACTCAGGAGGCAGAGGTAGGAGAATCACTATGAGTTAGAGGCCACCCTGAGACTACATAGTGAATTCCAGGTCAGCCTTCACTAGAATGAGACCCTACCTTGAAAAAAAAACCGAAAAGAATAAATAAATAACTCTACACATCTGGTGCACATCTGTCAACTCAATTCTCAGGAAGGCAGAAGCAGAAGGATTAGGAATTCAGTGTCATCCTCAGCTACATAGTGAATTCAAGGCCAGTCTGCACTACATGAGACCCTGTTGCAAAAAAAAAAAAAAAACTATAGTCTCATTCTATTGAAGAAGGAAAAAGGAGATGTGAGCTAACATTTTAACAGGAGAGTTTAAAATGAAGCATAGAGAACTTCCCAGAGTTTGGAGAGGCCAAATGCAGAATGTCCATAAAGTTTGCTAAAGATGAGAGAATACCGGATCAAATCAGGACCAGCATGAAGCGTTGTGTGTCTGGGACGGGTCTGCTGCAACCCTTCATGGAAGCAGGAGACCTGTCGCAATCGTAAGGGTTGGACATTTCTATTCTGGGAGGTCCATCCTGCTTGCCCTGCCCTGGTGGAGACAGATGATGGCTACCCTGAGAACAGCCTGGGCAGCTCAGGTTAACGTGAACTGAGGCGTCCGGCAGAAAAGCACCCAGAGGGCAAACACTGAAAAATATGCTTGCAGGGCCAGCTGAGCGGCCAGGATGACAATGGAATGCCCGGCCTCGGGTCAGTAATGGGGAGGTATTAGTCATCTCTTCAGACCTCAGCTCCATTATTTTTGCCAGAAATGTGAGAACAGCTCTCACTAATAACGTGTGGAATCACTTCCAACTATTTGCCTTTCAAGTCAGCCTCCTCAGGTCGGGTGACATATCTCGTTTAACAGGGGTGCCATTAGAGGGAAGATTGAACGTGCGGCTAAAAGCATTTGTAGCGGGAGCTGTGGGTGGGTTCCTTTTTAAGCTTCTGTGACTGGTAACTTGCATCTCTTCCCTCCGTACTGTTGAGTTTTGTTATTGAAGCCTTTTTCTTCTCACAAGGAGATTGGTCATTAACTCTCCCCTGTCCAGAGTATCCCCTCACATGGACAGGACAGGTCTGAGTATGAATTAGAAATCTCTTCTGTGCCAACAAAAGAGTGTATAAGGCTTAGCAGTCCGCTTGGAGGATCCCAAGCATCTTACCATGCTCATATAAGACCCTTCACCCTGCTCCCATGTCTTGAGAGGATCAATAGCCATACCAGGAGGAGTGGAAGAAGATTCTTGAAAGAGAACTTGTCACTGAACCTCCTTTTTGTGACTGAGACTTGATTTTTTTTCCCCCACTGGAGGCCAGGACTCTTTAAGGCCCTGATTGAGCTTCCTAAATCTTTGTCCCAGAGTAAGCGTCCAGCTGCCTCAACATCTCCACCCATCAAATAAAAGGCTCCGCGCTTGGCATATGGGAGGGAATCAGGAAGTGTGGATCAGTTATACCTTTTTTGGACATAAGTTACAAGTGATGGAAACCTTAACCAAAGAGTGTAAATGAAGAAGAAAAATTCATTGGTGAGGATAATCAACAAATGCAGATGCAGGCATAGTTTTGGGCACATGGAAGGTGGCTTTAAAAAAAAAAAAACTGTCCCCATGGGAATATGCTCAACCTGTAAGTGAATAAATAATAAATAAATAAATCTGTCCCCAAAAACAACTTCCTCGCTCACTGTCCCTTGCCTGGATGTCATAGGTCTTGGCTCAGTGTCACACAAAACCTGGTCACAGCAAGTTTCCAGCAGATGCATCAGGATGGCATGAGTGCTCCAGACGAAGAGTTACTTACTCTTCCCTGCCGTGACTTACTCAGGCAGTAGGCCAGGTACCGATTGGGTGAGTCCATCATGTGTGCAACCCTGAAACAATCACCACTCCAAGAGCCTGCAATGTGATGAGTGCTTTGCTCCTGCTTCTTAAACTCTACCTGGAGGTGAAGCTTCAAGAGAAACTTGTAGAACCTGAGAGGATGGCTCAGTGGATAAAGCACTTGTTGTGCAAGCATTAATACCTGAGTCTGAAACCCCAGCATTCTTGTAAAAAGCTGGTCATACACCAAGAAAGAAAGAAAGAAAGAAAGAAAGAAAGAAAGAAAGAAAGAAAGAAAGAAAGAAAGAAAGAGAGAAAGAAAGAAAGAGAGACCAAGCCTTGATTTTTGGGTTGGAGAGATGGCTTAGCATTTAAGGAGCTTGCCTGCAAAGCCAAAGGACCCAGGTACAATTCCCCAGGACCTACATAAGCCAGATGCACAAGGTGGCATATGCGTCTGGAGGGCCTGGCAAGTCCATTCTCTCTCCCTTTCTCTCTTTCTCTCTCTCTCAAATAAACAAATTAAATTTAATTTAATTTAAAATAATATAAATTTTTAAAAAGAAAGAAATTTATAATACCTTTACCTAAACATAGAAATATTCATTACAAATAATCTCCTATCTGAATCTATGTGCAACACAAAGGTTATTTGGTAGTGATGTGTAATAAAGATATGCAATTAAGAGAAGTTAAATGAAGTGAAATCTCCCCCAAAACTTTGCAGCAAAATATCTTTTTCTTCGTCTACCTTTTATCAGGGTCATTGCTATATATAGAGCTTGGCCTTTTCCATCGGCCAAAGGCTGAGTCTTACATTCAATTCCACATCCTACAGGGTACCAGCCCCATCATGGGAACATCTGGGCTTCCAGACTTGGTTCTGGTTCTCATTCCCTATCCTCTGAACATTGAACATTTCATCCGCCAGGAGTCAAGACTGACAGAGACCAGTGGAATAAATGAAGGCTAAGGTAAGAAATTCCCTGATGTTCCCGCTTGCGCTGACATCTGCCTCTGTTATAGCTCTGCTTGTGTTTCTTCCTAGGATGTTTACTCTTTCCCCACCACAAAGACAATCTCTGGGAACTTGGGGTCCTTGCCGTCTTTGGTCTTCTTGGTGCCTAGAGCAGTACCCGATGCAAGAAGAACATCCATTTAAGTGGGGTGTCTCCCCTAGATCTCATTCATAATCATCCTCACGGTCGTCAAGAAGAGCCCCGCCCATGAGAGCGAGAGCAAGGGAGATGCCAGCACGTAAAGGGTTGGACAGTCAGAAAGCCACAAGCAAAACACTTCACGGAAGAACAGTCAAGCCCACTGTTCACTTTTCTCCATCAAGATGGTACAGACAGAAAGATGATACGGGAAGGCTGACATCAGGCTACAGAAGACAGATTGAGTTCATGGGCTGGTGGGGCTGAACTTGATTCACAAGGCACAGTCCTTTACTCGGGGGTGGAGGGGGGGAAGTAAGACAATGTTAGTGAAAGCTGGCAACACTCTCCAGCATGGCTACAGACTATACTCCTTAGCAAAACATGATCCTGGTAGCTTCAGGAAGCCTAGAGGAACTGGCCCAGTCCCCCAGGGATGGGAACTGGAAAGGATCAAGGAAGAGACCCATTACCTCAGTTGGGTAAGAATGCAGATCTGGAGCTGGGAAGTTAATGAGGAAACCAAGGCGAAGACCCAGCAGTGTGAGCGGGAAGGATGTTTACTGTAGTCGCTGGACCCACCCCACATCCTATAGACAGACACCCAGGAGCAGCATTTTCCCTCTCAGTAAGAAGAGGAGCCAGTTATGGCAAGCCCCATCAGGACGCAGGGCTGAGCTTGTGGAAGAAGACCTTAATGGCTGTGCCTGCTGCCCAGCTACGTGGGGAAGGCAGGACGACTGATAGGCTGGGCCACAGGAGCAGACATTGCTGGCAGATTCTAGACTCAGTCCAGAGACTGAGCCACTGCCAGCCCCATCCGGCCTCATGGATTCCCCCTCGCCAAGCAGCAGTAAGTACAGAAGGCTCCAGCACCTCCTCAGCTTCAGAGCACTGAAGACAAAACTTGAGTCTTGAGGCGGTGGACCTCCTCCGAAGGGCAGAGAAGACAAGTAGGCTGAGACCAAAGGAAAGGCAAGAGGCTAGTGGCCGGTGATGGGTTTGGCAGCAACTCTAAAGAGCAGCCCTTCAATCATCTGGAGTCTTTGAACCCTCGAAAGCACTGGTGGCCTCCCACCTGCCCTGCTAATAGGGCAGGGCTGCCGGGTCTGCGACCCTTGCCTTCTCTGCGGATGGCCTCGGCTCTGAAGCTCCCTTCAGCAGCAACCAGGGGACCAAGGGCTGTCCTAATTCAGGAGCACTATTCCCTGGAACGTTTTCTCAGTACCTACTATGTGCAGAACATTCCTCCCCTCTCTTGCCTGCCTCCTACTGCGCCCCCCCCAGACTGCTCAGTCCTTCACTGGGGAGTGGCTTGGGCTGCAGGTTCTATGCATTATGGCATGGGGCGGCAGCGGAGGTGGGGAGGGGAGCAGGAATGGGCAGCATGTGATTGGTAAAAGGAGAGAACAAGAGAAAGGGGCTGGAGAGATGGCTTAGCAGTTAAGGCACTTGCCTGCAAAGCCAAAGGACCCAGGTTCAATTCCCCAGGACCCAAGTAAGCCAGATGCACAAGGTAGCACATGTGTCTGGAGTTCATTTAGAGTGGCTAGAGGCCCTAGTGGGCCCATTCTTTCTCTCTCAAATAAAAAAATAAAAAGGGTTTTTTGTTTTTGTGTTGTTTTTTTTTTTAAAAGAGAGAGAAAGGCCTTCTTCTGAAGTCCTGAGTCTTGAGTTTTCTCCTTCTGCTCTGGAGTAAGGGGAGCATAGGATCTGGGCCTGACCCCACTGAGAGACACATTTTCATATTCTCTCTCCATCTTCCCCACTCTCTCTCCTACCTCACCCCCTTTCTTCCCCCTTTGTACCCCTCTTGTCTCCCTAAATACCAGGGAGGAACCTGGAGCTGAAATACAGGCTTGGGCCCTTGTTTCTTTGGGGTTTGAATCTTGAGAGACAGAAGAGACTTCGCTGCTAGGCAGCAGAAGCCGAGGTACCTCCCACCCCTTCCCACTGGGTCCCTGGGAGGATGCCAGCAAATGTTTCCAAGGCCATCCAAGCCCAGGAAGGGTGTCGTGGTCACAGCGCAGCAGCTCTGATGAGCAGCATGAGTGTGGAGGTGCTCAGACCCAGTGGCTGGGAGATCCCAGCCAGCAGAAAGTGATCAGCTGGGTGGCCTGCTCCTCCACAACAGCCAGTGGGGAGCTGGGCCTTGTTGTAAATCACTGGGCTGGCGCCAGCCTGCCCGTGCCCTACAACTGCTCTAGGGTCTGTCAGACACTGATGGTCCTCCTCCAATGGGGCATGCAGGCCTTTGGCCGCTGGCTCTCCGCCCCCACTCTCCCGCTGCCACTGCTTCTCCGTGGTAATGTGCACTTGGGCAGAGTGGCAGCCGTCTCTTCTGAAGCCTTCACTGGAGGAGCAAAGGGTGGGGAGGCTCCTTCCCATCCCTGGCCTGCCCAGCTACTGCCCCTCCCTTCATCAGTTTTCCCTGACCCTCCACCAACCCAGGGTGACTTCACGCCTTGGCTCAGGGTCTGTGCCACCCTCCCATCTCAGACCACTCAAGAAAGAGGCAGGGAGGGGCCTGCTGCTGCACAGAATCTGGAAGAACATATGCCAGGCTGGAGATGGAGCCGCAACCTACTCAGAGCCAGCAGGAGCTCAACCCCTACCCCCTAGCAGGCGTCCCTACTAACCACCTGTCTCTGGTTACTGAAAAGATCAGCAGGATTCTGAGGATGAACGGCTCAGCTCCCCTCCCTGCACTGCCCATCATAGGACCCCAGCCTGCACATTCAGTTCTATGGTAGCTGTGGCAGTCAGCACGCGTTGCAGGTATGAACTTCCAGACCAGACACAGTTATGGCAAGAAGGGAATTTGTTTGAAGCTTACAGATCCAGGGGAAGTTCCACAATGGCAGAAGAAACTGGTGGCCTTTCACAGGTCCACAGAGAGAGAGAGAAAAGCAACCATACCCAACACAAGCAAGCATGCTCCAGGAACCCAGGCAGAGCTCAAGCACTCTACATATCTTTTGCTGGAATTTGGATCGGCCCCCAGTAACAAACACCTTAGGGCTGGACCCCAGGATCTGCCCAGTGATGCCTCCTCCAGCCAGGCAGCTGGAGATCTAAATTAGAAGCTTTAATAAACTCCTGAATCTATTGGGGGCATCCATTCAAACTACCACAGTAGCCATAGCTCAGCTTCTGGTAGCTGCTGCTTCCTTGACTCCATGACAACCACCCTTCAAATTCAGAGGTCTTGCCTCCTCTGGCTTTACTGCTCTCGGTGGGTGGAGATGGGTCATACCACTATGCTTAACTGCCTGCTTTGGACAAATATTTCCTCAAACTTATGTAAAGTAGAGCTTCTAAGCCACTGAGTTCTCCTCACTGGCCAAAGTTCTCCAAGTGATATGAAAATGTCACCACAATGACTCTAAGCCGGGTCTCCCCTACTCATCCTGCTCTTCGGGATGAATCCTGAGCACCCCATCTTTTACTCAACTGACTTACGCCTGAGATCAGTACATCCTACCCCAGTAGTAACTGCCCCAACCACGATTTGCCTGACCACTGCCATTCTCTCTACTGAAAGCACGTGCTTAAAATCCGCCCTTCACCGTCCCATGCTCATCAGCGCCTGGTAGTTGCAAAGCCTGTGTTGCATTTCCTCCTTGAAAGAGAAGGTCATCCGAGCAGTCACTAGTGCTTGGCTTGTTTGGACTCCCACAGAGATGAGCATAGATTGATGTGGCATAAGTGTTCAATAAATACCCATGGACTTGGCTGAGGAATGGACAGCTTTGCAGGGGGTCTCTGCCTCCTCAAGAAAGAGAAAGGTAGCCTGCGCCTTAACTAGGGGTAACCAAGGTTCCATGCCCCTGGTGGCAGAATCCAACTCTCCCCTGTGGCTCCTTCCCTCGAGCTCCTGTGGCCTTCTGGATCCCTATGGGTTTGAAGAGGCTGACGCTTGTGGCTCTTATCAACATCAATTTGCAGTCACCAGGATGTAACTTCACCCTATGCTGAGTTCATAAATTAATCTACTGGGATTAGATTCTGTGTTTTAGTAACACTCCTGAGGCATTGTATTTACACATTAATAATAAAAGGAAAAAGTGAGACAAGTTCTGACAACTTTCAATAACATTCAGAAATAAAGTGTGAGGCGCGGAAGTGTCCAAAGTTAATTAAGACCATTTGGTGCTGACGGAGGTGGAGGGGGGTTGCCGACCGATCTCCGACAGGTGCTATTTCTGAAACCCAATTTCCCTGTCTGTAATGTACCTGATGCCTACGGAAAAGGAGACGCTGAAATAAACTGAACTAGCAGCATGAGATTGAACTTTGGTTTTGTGTTAGAGAACCGTGACACTTTCCCAGAACATGGGGAGGATCTCTGGGCAGAAATTGTCCTCAGCTCTGCCCTGCAGTGAGTGCACACACCTGCTTCTTACACATGGGGTCATGGGCCGATTTCAGAGGTGCTCTCTTCTCTGGGGCTAGACTGGCAACTCACCTCCCTACTAGCAGCTACAGGGGACTTATAGGCACGTACCTGATTAAATCATCATGTCAGAAATGGGAGGGACAGAAGCTCTAGAACCAAATGAGGTTCTTTGGGCAGACCCTAAACACATGGGGTAGAATGAACCTGCCTCCTCTGCCCAATAACTAGTATCATTTATTGCACAAATACCTGTATTGTCCATCTGCACGTGCCTTGCCTTTTTGCATTTTCTTCATTTCCACTTTAGCTTTCTCATTTTAGCATAGTTAACTTAACAATGTGAAGCCTTTCTCTGGGGAATGAGAAGAGAGAGATGAAAGAATTGTCTTTGTTTCTTTCTTAAACCTTCGTGGAGCGTTGAGTGTCAAGCGTGATAAAGAGAGACTTTCAGGAGAAAAGTTTCAAGTGCCGCAGGTGAAGCTCCTCCCAACTCTCAGCTCGTCTTCCTGACCCCACAGTGCTTCCAAGCTCGTTTATTTAAGGGACACATGAGTCCCTTCCAACCCCAGCTGATCCCCCTCAATTTGTAAGCTTGGAATTCAGCACCACCATCCATTGTGTCCAATCTCAGCACATCCCTCCCAATCTCGGATTGAGTCTGTGCAAAATGGGAATTTGGAAGAAGGCTGTCCACTGCATTCCCATCACTTGGTATTTCCAGCTTGATTGAGATTTTCCATGGCAGAGCAGTGCCTAATGTACAAGGACCCTGGGGTTGATCCCCATCTCCCCCTCTCTGTCAGTCTCTGTCTCCCTGTGTGTCTCTACACACACACACACACACACACACACACACACACACACACATTTTCAGTGGTTGATCCTAGGTAATGTTTTCTAGATTGGGCTTCTTGCTCTTGGTCCAAGAGAGGATTTCCATCTAGTTAGGCAGATTTCATCTCTCTTTTGAAGCATGAAGGACAAATGCATTGCATAAGGAAAATGAGGGTAGAGTAGTCAAGTGCTTTCATTGTACAACTCATCCCAACCTTCTCACTAAAAAACAAATTCAAGATATAAAGAAATACCCTGGGCGGGAGAGATGGCTTAGCGGTTAAACGCTTGCCTGTGAGACCGAAGGACCCCGGTTCAAGGCTTGATTCTCCAGGACCCACATAAGCCAGATGCACAACGGGGTGCATGCATCTGGAGTTCGTTTGCAGTGGCTGGAGGCCCTGGCGCACCCATTCTCTCCCTCCCTCTCTCTCTCTCTCTCCCTGCCTATTTCTGTATCTTCTCTCTCTCAAATAAATAAATAATAAAATATTTTAAAAAAAAAAAAAAAGAAATACCCCTGGGGCGAAAGCCCTCGCAGGGAGGGATTTGGTCCTTCAGTATGGCCTCATAGAAACTGATTTTTCTTCCAAGTCTTAAGCTTGTTATAATTGCATGCTTGTTTGTTCCAGATCAAAGAAATGTACCTGAAGGCTTCAGCTGAAGGCAAGACTTGGAGGTGCTGCTGTCCATGGGTAACATGCCAGAGAATGGATGAGTTTGAGCAGTGTCAAGTGGACAATATGCCCGGTGGAAGGTGGAGAAAGCTTAATCCTAAAATCATTGGCTCTGGCTTATGAATCCCAGGACTATGAATCCCAGGACTTATGAATCCCACAGACAGCAGTTGGTCAGGGAGATCCTTGAGGTCCCCAAAACAATATAGGCCATTACTAAGCACTTGGTTACCCAACAGAGCTAAAAGGTAAGACCCTATTGCTGAAGACACCACAGGCTGCCATCCAAGGACACCAAGAGACCACCTGGGAACTGAGAGGAAAGCCGGTCCTCTCCTGAAAAACCCTCGTGGCTCTGGAAAGTGCTATGGGAGCTGCTAGGTGACATTATCATCAACACACAAATAAACAGGAGAGGGCTGGAGGGATGGCTTAGCAGTTAAGGTGCTTGCCTGCAAAGCTAAAGGACCTTGGTTCAATTCCCCAGGACCCACATAAGCCAGATGCACAAGGTGGTGCATGCATCTAGAATTTGTTTGCAGTGGCTGGAAGCCCTGACGTGCCCATTCTCTCTCTCTCTCTCTCTCTCTCTCTCTCCCTCCCTCCCTCAAACCCTCCCTCTCTCTATTTCAGCCTCTTTCCCTTTCTCAAATAAATAAATAAAAATAAAATATTAAAAAAATAAGCAGGAGACCCTGCAAGTGATGCAATCCATTAGCCAAACAAGAAGTACACACGTGCGCAAAGTTGCACACAGCCTTTATGAGTAATCAACTGCCCTCTGATTGTACATGAGGCTGCTCAGTGGGAGAGGCTTGTAACTGGTTTTGGGAACCAAGTAAGTGCCCACAGGTAGGAAACTCACAACCTCCAGAGAGAATCCTCCTTTGTTCTCTGGACAAATTAAGTGGGTATCCACCAAAATGTTTCTCAAAATTACATGCATACCCCCTTTAATCAAAGCTGATCTCACTTCTGTTTAGAGAATTTGTTTTATTTTACAGATGGAAGAGAAGAATACTGGAGAGATTCCAAGATCCATCAGTTTGACAAGAAAAGACAGCCAACTGCTTGCCCCAAGATATGCCGCCTCTACCACATTCACTGGGTCCCGAAGAAACTGCAGAGGAAGCAATGACATGAGGATTGCTCCCAATGCTAACCTGACAACCACCTCCAGGGAAATATCAACAAATATTGCAGGGAACTGAAACATATCAAAACAGCAATAAAAGACTACAGAGAACTGAACACTAAAAAAAGCTGCTGACACCCTCAGGACATGCACACACACACACACACACACACACACACACACACACAGAGACACACACACACAGGAGGGCCCTCAGGGAAATGGACCAGATGCACTGGGGATGAAGGATTGTAATATATATATATACACACACACACACACATATATATGGTGGCAGGTCAAGGTTGAGGTGCAGAGAAAGCTGAGCAGTACCAGCAACTTACCTGGGCTTGCCTGAAGGAACATACATGACCAAAAGTCCTTGCCTTCATTGGAGAACCAAGATGGGCAAAATTACAACCTTGCTGGTCCGGAGTGAAGTAAGCTGAAACTGGGAAGACAGCCCTGAGTGTTTTAAGCCCAATGAAGTATATGCGATAACTAAACTATGTAACTGTCAACTGAGTGGTGGTTGAAAGTGTACCAGGTAATTCGTCTGTTCACTCTTAACAGCTCATACCTAGGAAATCTTGGGAAGCTGTGATCCACTGTGGAGAGAGCTTTCTGGAAAGAATAGAGGCAGGGCAACAGGTCCAGGATTGTTATTTCAGTGCAGAGCATACCATGTTTACTGCTCAGGAACTGCATACAGATGCTATGACCATGTCGTTTGTTGGGGACTAGGAGGTGAACCCACACCCACAGTGAGGTATGGCCTGGGGAGCCCTGAGATCACGTGACCAGCCATCTGGCCCCTCCGTGGCAAGGCTCTCCTCTTCATCAGCAGAGTAAGCAGCCCTGCCACCTCCCTCCCCCACCTTCAGTGAGCGCTCAGTGGATGACTTCACTGCCAGTTTTCCTGGAAGGAAACAAAGACAGAATGGAATTCTCTGAATTCTAGAAGCCACAATTTGAATAAATCAGCCCTTACACACATGTGGCTTTCTCATCCCTTTCAGTATGACGTAGACATTCCATATGATGCTGGAGAGACTGGCTGGATGGAGTCTTGTTTCCTTGGGCAAGTTACTTAACCTCTCAGCTGTGCATCAGTATCCTCCTCTACAAAGTGTGGTTAATAACACCTGGCCTCCCAGAGGCATTTTAAGGTTATTGTAAGGATTAAATTAGTTGATTCATTTAAAAATGTGTAGGAGATTGCCCAGCATTATTATCAATAGTAATTAGCTTAGGCTGAGCCTTGCTTGTTTTTAAGAAGTTGGACCAAATGCTTTACGAGTCTACTTTTTGGGTTTTTTTTTTTCTGTATATTAGGTGATCCCAACTTTTTCTTCTTTTAATGTGTGTGGTATTCGTGTGTGTGTGTGTGTGTGTGTGTGTGTGTGTATGTGTGGTATATGTGTGCATAACCACATATGTGTGAGTCCATGTGCCTGTGTGTGCACATGTGTACATATCCACACATGTGTGAGTGCATGTGCTTGTGTGTGTGCACACGTGTGTGTGTGTGCATGTGGAGGTCAGAGGTCGACATCAAGTACCTTCCTCAATCACTCTCCATTTTATTTACTGAGGTAGGGTCTCTAAGTGGATCTAAGCCCACTCAGCTAGTCTAGCTAGTCAGCTTGCCCCAGGGATCTACCTGTCTCTGCCTCAGGAGCACTGGGATTACAAGCACGTGCCACCACACCTGTGGGCTTTTACATGGGTGCTGGGCATCTGAACACCAGTCTTGACATTTGTGAAGCAAGTGGTTTATCTACTGAGTCAGTTCTCCAGCCCCACAACTTTATCTTGACCTCTCAACCTTTATCCCAGACTGGTTGTAAAGACAGAGTGAGAGAGAAAGCAGGTGCCCCTAACACACCACACGTCTTTGCTTCTTCACATAGAATGAATAAAACTACTATAAAGCAGCTCGTGGCAACTCGGAGGAGATAACAGCATGGCTTCTCCTTTGTAGATTCTATTGTGGTGAACTGCTGCCATCTCCAGTCCTACCTACCTATGGGTATCAAGTACAAAGGACCTTCAACCTGCAGATTCAAGTTTACCCACTTCCCAATTCTCACCCATCAATCTAGGCCATTTACTGGGAGCCCAAATCCATGCACAGTCAGAAACACCATGATTGGTCTTAGTTCTTTAAGCTTAGCAGCCAGTGGACCCAGTACTAAAGCTCAAAGGCACTCAGGCGCCCGCTGGGTAATCTTTGCCACCATGCTTCCTTGACTTGCAAAATGCAAATCTGTTCATCACACTCTTACACACCGTACACACCCAGAGCCCTTCATTAGCTTTTCCTTGTTCTGAAGATAAAGGCCTGAACCATTAGCACTGGTTCCCAGTGCTGTGTTCTGGCCCTGGATGGAATTTGTCTAGTCCTAGACTCTTCTGATCCCCTTCTACATTATCACTGTGCCCTATGCACCTGCTCATTTTGTAGAAGCTCCCAGCTTATCCACTCAGTACCAGTCCATTTTACAAATCAATTGAACATTATTATAATACTACCTCTCCCTTGGTTGCTGGCTAGGAACATATCTGAAATGTACAATACCCCGCCACCACCTTTACCAGGAGGAGAAGTAGTGTGTTGCCACCATCCTTACTGTGACTGTGGTCTGCGTAAGCATCTCACTTTACTGTGATGAATCTCCCAGCTCTTCCTGCTTCCCTGGGATGTTGGTTTCACCCCAGGACACCATCGCTTGAGAGCCAGCCTTGGCATCAGGATAGACTCCACTGGGCTTTGTTAATGTCCTTCTATTTCCCTACTGACCTGTAGATGAAGTTGCCCTGGGACCAATGCCTGAGGATTAAGACAACTAAAATCCAGCTTGTCTGAGCCCACTTTCTGGTTCTACTAGGAAAGACACTTCAAACTTAGCAGTCCAAAACCAACTCGCAATGTCCAGCCCAAAACCATGCCCCTTTAATCGCTTTTGCACACTGCAACCAGGATGGTCTTTTCAAAATGCAAATCTGTTCATCACACTCGTACACACTGAGAGCCCTTCATTAGCTTTTCATTGTTCTGAAGATAAAGGCCTGAACCATTAGCACTGGCTCCCAATGCTGTGCGTCTAGCCCTGGAAGCTTTCCAGTCTGGCCAGCCCTCCTTTAGCCCTCTGCCTTGCCATTCTCGAGCTCCAGCAACATTTAGAGATCCCTGGAGGGACTTGATAAAGTTGCTCTTTCTGGACAGCCCAGTTGGAGAAAGATGGGCTTTCCTCTAAGCTGATGTGCTGTTCCATGGGACAAGGGGAGGGGGCTGTATTTCAGTTCTGACTCACGCTTCCCAACCCAGCTGTGTGCCCTCACCACAGCAGTTTTCACTGCCACTGGGCAAGTCTCCTGCCTACTTATATATGGCTCTGTCCTACTAAGTAGTTTTTATTCACAGTTTGCTCAGCCTGAGGCCCTTTAGGCCTCTCTTCCCACCCCCACCCCCAGTGAACTCCTAGGTAACCCTTAGATCCCAGCACCAACCATTACATCCTCAATGAAGCCTCCTCTCTTCCCAAGTTTCCAAGCAGCTTACATTCCTTTGTGATACACTCCCATCAGGCCATACTTCCATTTCTCCTGATCTTGTTTGGAAGCCTACACTCATTTGTTTAGCTAATGTCTGTCTGCCTTCCTCATTGTATTATGAGCTCCATTAGAGCAGAAACTCTGTCTCTTTCTCTCTCTTCCTCCCCCATCCCTCCTGCCCTCTCATCTTGTGGCTCCATAATTTAACACAGGGTCAGGCACATAATAGTTCATCGTTGAGCATCTATTAAGTACCTACTGAGTGCACCATTGAGGGTAGATCTGGACTTTACAATCTGAACAACCTAAGCTTCCCAGAGGCATGATTAAGCATGTCAAGGAGGAAACTATTCAGTTCCATTTAATTATGCATTTTTATTTAAAAATAGAAGTCTTTATTAAAACAACAAAGCATAAATATTAAAGAATGTATTTAAATAACTCATGTAATTTACTGCAAGCTTCAAAGGTGCATAAACACTTAGCTGCAATGCAATGTCTTTTTACAGCTTTTCCGGTTATCTCTACTCTATCAAATGTGGGCACTGAACCCAGGTTGAAGAAGTAATTCATGCTGACTCCCAGTTTTGTCTCAAAACTTGCTTGTCCATAGCTCAAGTGTTTCTGGCTTCCTGGGGCTTCTGATCACATCATAACTAAAGCTTTTGTATATAGTTTGCATCTTAGCTCCTCTGAGGGAGAGCAATCTTACAGTGTGAAAGGGGCGGAGGGTGGTTAAACATTTTCAATGTTTACCACTCTTGCTCTTAGCGCCTTGTCCTGGTACAGTGAAAGAGTTGGCTCCTGGACAATAAGAGCCCCATGTTCATGCCACATCCCATCGATGGCCATTCAGCCCTGCTTCCCAGTAGCTGGCCTTGGCATCTTCCTTTCCTTTTGCCAGCTTGCTTCTCTGCTGTCAGGTTATCTGATCAATAGCTTGATCTAGACACCAATTAGACATCTTCCTAGCAACTACTTTCCTAGAACTTAATGTCGCAAACAAACTGAGCCTTCGGGGTAACAAAAGAGCTTATAGTGGGGTCCTATATATGGTATTTCTGCTTGTCCATTGGGGGCAAATGACTCATCCCACCCAAGTGGGAGTGTTTTGAGCTTAAACTCCCCTACAGTCTTTTCACGTGGCTGTGTATTTACAATTGCACCATGAGGGAAGCCTACATAGTGGTGAGAGCTGGAAAATATGAAGTCCATTCATTCATGGAGTTGCAAAGAGGCCATTAATGCTAAGCTTCTGCAGTGGAACACAGAAAACGGCATTAAAGGATTTACTTTTCATGACCATAATTCACAGTTAATGTACATTTGATGTTTAATGTATGAACCAGAGGTGACTTCAAACTTGTGGGCCTTTTCTAAATAGTGTTTTAAATCTAAGTTTAAAAAAAAAAGGAAAAGGAAAAGAGGTTCATACACTCAGTCTGTCAGACAAGAGGGAGGGGAAAAAAGCAAAGCTAGGTATGAGAATCCAATGGGGGAGCAGGCTTTTGTTCAGTCCTTTATTGAGGTTTTACCTCTAATCTCTCCCTTTTTGATGCAATTTAAGATTAAGGAAATGAAAGGCAAGGCTGCCTGTGAAGGGTTTTACAAACAGGACAGCCCAGGGGCCCTCAGAAGACAGTTTTGTAAGAGGCTTTGGCTTCAGTCCCTAGACAAGACAGAGGTTCAAGGTTGGGCGGCACACATGAGCACAGGAGTGTGGGGCAAAGGAGGACTGGTCTGGTCGGTCCACACGGAAGCTAGTCTCAGTGTCCACAGAGGAAGTCACACCGGCTCCTCGGGGGGTCAGAGTCTGACCAGAGTGGTCAAATATTACGACTGTATGAGAGCCCAAGGCCTGGTATTTTGGTGGAAAGAGGCCCAAGTTAGACAGGCTGTATCTGGAGACCATGGTGTGACCTCAGGCAAGTCACTCTACTTCTGAGATTCCCCTCTACTAGAACAGTGAGTTTCTGTGGGTGCATCAGTGATTCTCACTGCCTCTGTGGAGACGATATGGCACACATGCCAGTCTCGGAAGCTGTGCACTGAAAGAGGACCCAAGCTGGGGACCCAATCCCTTGGCACTCAACAGGAGCAGGTCCATGGGGTTGCGAACACAAGTTCAATGTAAGATTGTTTATGAAGGGAGGGTCCTACCAACGACAAGAACGCTTGTCCCTAAGATCCTCTCCAAGCCTGGAGGGGTAGATCGGCAGAAAATTCACCCAAATGGAGATATCTAAAATGAGCACAAGAAGTAGTTGCATGCAACAAGTGACAAAAGCCACATGGATAGGTTGGGCTGTAGTGGTGGAAGCCTATCATTCCAATACTTGGGAGGAAGGTGCTCAAAGTGAATCTGGGCTATAAACCAGACTGTCTAAAAAAAAAAAAAAAAGAATGAATGAATGAAAGGAAGAAAGAAGGAAGGAAGAAGGAAAGGGAGAGGGGAAAAGGGGAGACAAAGGAGAAAGCCCTGTTTGTAGACACCAAGGCAGGGTGGAGCCAGGGAGCGCCCCAAACTTTAACTGATCTGTTTTCAAGGGGCGGTGATTTTCTGAGTTTTTCCCAATGAGAGCAGTAAAGGAGCTAGGGAAAGAGGAATGAAGAGGTGTGGCAAGGAAGCTGTTCTGTTAGCGCTGGGATATGAAAAGCAGAAAAGGGAGGGAAGTTAGCAATGTAAAAATGAAGGAAGTCTTGTCTCCCAAAAGAGAAGATAATGTCTATAAAAGTTCTTTTCAGCCCTAGCCATTTCATGTTGTGCGATTCTTTATTCTCGCTAGGCATAGCTGGGCAGTGGAGCATTTAGTGCAGCAGGGGAAAGACAAGTGTAGCCAGGCAGGTGTGTAAGAGGAGCTTCCAAACAGACTGATGGATGGGACCCATCAACAGAAACCCCAGAGCAAGCACCGTTGGGGCTTCTTTGAGTTGCTTTCACTTACCCAATACTGTTTTCTTGACTGCTGACACTACTCTGCACTGAGGAGTGAGGACCACTCAATATATATGAGTAGAGACTAAGCCCTCATGGCCTTGTGAGAAAGTCAGGACTGAAGAAATAATTACCTATGGAATTCACATCATAAAAGCATAAAAGTGAGGGCTGGAGAGATGGCTTAGTGATTAAGACACTTGCCTGCAAAGCCAAAGGACCTTGGTTCAATTCTGCAGTACCCACCTAAGCCAGATGTACAAGGGGGCACATGCATCTGGAGTTCATTTGCAGTGGCTGGAAGCCTTGGAGTGCCCATTCTCTCCCTCTCTCTCTCTCTGCCTCTTTCCCTCTCTCAAATAGATAAATAAAAATAAAATGTTTTTTAAAAGCATAAAAGTGACAATTCAGGATATTCAGATTATAACCCAAGGTTGTTCAACCTGGGAGAATGAGTCTGCTCCCTTGAGCACTCCCTGGTTAGCACGAGAGAGTTCAACAGAACTCCCATACCCAAGTCACCCTGATGCCCTGTAACCCAGAGCTGCTCTCCTCTCATCTCCTGTTCATCCAGGAGGGAAAAAAGGGCTCCAAAGGGCAGTGGGCTAAGGAGATGGTTCCGCAGGTAAAGGTGCCTGCTGTGCAAGCACGAAGGCCTGAGTGTGATCCCCGGTGCCCATGTAAAAATCCAGGTGCAGTTGTGCAGCCTCTAACAGCAGCTTTGGGTGGGGTGGAGACAAGAGGACCACTGAGGTTCCATTGTCAGTGAGTCCGATCGAAATATAGCAACTCCGGGTTCAGTGAGAGACTCCATCTCAGGGAAATAAAGCAGAAGAGCAATAGAGGACAACTTATGGCCTCCTCTGACCTCCCCATGTGTGTACAGCTGATACATTCCTGTGTACATCACATACACCCACACACACACACACACTCTCCCTTCCTGAGATTGCACTGGAAAAGCAACATTGTCTGGAAGAGAAAAGAGGGTGGACTTGATCAACCTAATGTACCTCAATCCAGACTTGAATACTGATGGATACAATTCTCATTGTTCAGGGATTCATAAAAAAACGCTTATTCAAAGGAAGGTGACTGAGGGGGGAAAAGGCAAAAAAGAAAAAGAAATCTAGATGGATATTGCTGCCTCAGACACATAGAAGGTCAGACTGTTCCTCCAGAACACACAGATGGCCATGACAGCAATGTTGTAACACCCAAGCACTGACCTGAGAGTGAAGACAAATAGAAAGCAGTGGCCCTCGCCAAGCAAAGGGCAGCAACAAAAGTAAAGAGACAGATACATTCTAATGAATTGTTTTGCTTGGGTTTTATTTTCATTATACATAGTATGGTCTCATAGATTTTTTTTTTCTTCTTCTTCTTTTTTTTTTTTTTTTTTTTTTGGTTTTTCGAGGTAAAGTCTCCCTCACGCTAGCCCAGGCTTACCTGGAATTCACTATGTAGTCTCAGGGTGGCTTCAAACTTATGGCAATCCTCCTGCCTCTGCCTCCCAAGTGCTGGGATTAAATAAAAGGCATGAGCCACCACGCCCAGCTCTCATAGGGATATTTTCATGCAAGAATATAGCATATTTTGAACATATTCTCCCCCATGCTCCCTACTCTCCTCTTTCTGCCATCCCCACGCCCATCAGTCTCCTTTGTTTCCCCAGACAATCTCACTTCTACCTTTGTGTCATGTATACATACATCTTGTGTGTCTACATAAAATCTAGGAACTATAAACGAGAGAAAGCATACGAGATTGATCTTTTCTGTATTGGCTTAATTCACCTAATATGATTCTCTCCAGTCGCATCCATTGTCCTGCAAATAACAAAACTACATTCTTCTTTAAGGCTGAAAAAATTCCATTCTATATACACACCACATTTTCTATATCCATGCCTCTCTTGTTCCATAGCTTAGCTATTGTGAACAGTGCTGAAGTAAGCATTAATGTGCAAGTATCTGTAATACATGCACTTGGAATACTTTGGGTGAATACCCAGATAATTTTTAAAATTTTTAATTACATTTATTTGAGAAAGAGAGAGAGCACATCAAGGCCTCTTGCCACTGCAAATGAACTCCAGATACATGAGCCACTATGTGTATCTGGCCTTTCATGGATGTTGGGGAATCCAGCCCAGGCCACAAAGCCTTTGCAAGTGTAGCAGACAGCTTTAGGTTCGCTGAGATGAACTTCCAGACCAGGCACAGTTATGGAGGAAGGGATATTATTTATTGAAGCTTACAGATCCAGGGGAAGTTCCATAATGGCAAGAGAAGCGGCCTGCTCTCCACAGGGCCAAGCAGAGAGAGAGAGAAACCAACCAGCCACCACAGCACACAGAGCAAAACTACAGCTAAAAGGTCACACAGCACACTTCAGGAACTCCTGCTAGGCATATTTGCATATCTTTACAATGGAATCTCAAACCCACACCTTAAGACCAGCCCCCAGTGACATTGCCTCTAGCAAGGTGATTGCAGATGCAAACTATAATGAAACACTGAATATATTGGGGGACATATATTCAAACTACCACATTTGCAAGCAAGCACCTTTAGCCACAGAGCCATCTCTCTAGACCCCGGATGTTTTTATCTCATAGTTTGAAATACATTTTATAAGAGTATATGGGGATGGAGTGAAGTGTTACAAGACCAAGAAGTAGAATGTTCTCCAAAAGAGTAATGTAAGCAGAGGCTTAATGGCCACTGAGCAGCGATGTTTGTAAAAAGGATACAGAAATGAATTAATGAGCTGGCCCAGGTTTTTTTTTTAAGATTTTTTAAAGATTTTTTATTTTTATTTATTTGAGACAGAGAGAGGGAAAGAGAGAGAAGGAGAGTGAGAATGGGCGCATCAGGGCCTCCAACCAATACTAATGAATTCCAGACGCATGCGCCCCCTTGTGCATCTGGCTTACGTGGGACCTGGAGAATGGAACTGGAGTCCTTAGGCTTCACAGGCATGTGCCTTAACTGCTAAGCCATCTCTCCAGCGCCCAGGTTTCTTAAAAACTGCTTGCCCCAGACAGTGTAGGGTTCTCTATGCAAGTCGAGTCAAGCTGCTTTCCCTCCCAGCTCCTCAGTCCTTGTCATTCCTCTGTCCCAGATTGTCTTTCCAAGCCTTCCAAAGACCCATGAAGAATGGGGCCTCTCCAGGGAAGTACTTGAGAGCTTCACTATGGCAGCACTCTGCCCTCCTCTATGACACTCCATACCATGCTAGCGTTCCCCACGGTTAGGGCTACTGAGTCTCCTCTAGGCATGTGGTCATCTATTCTTCCATCCTGTTGCACTGTAAATGAAAGAAAAAGAAAAGAAACAGAAGAGAAGAGAGAAAGGGGAGCTGTGGAGATGGCTCAGAATGTAAAGCTTTGCCACAAAAGGATGAGTACCGGAGTTCAGCTCCCCAGCACCCACGTCAAAGCCAAGCACAGCAGCATGTGTATTACTGCAATCCCAGTACCAGGGAGGTGGACCAGGAGGATCCCTGGGGGCGCACTGGCTAGCCAACCTAGCCAGATGGATGAGCGCTAAGTTCAGTGTGAGACCCTGTCTCCTAGAATAAAGTAGAGAGCATCTGAGGTCTCCATGTACATGTGAACATGTGCCTGTGTACCTATACATGGGTTCACCACACACACATTAACACACACACACGCACACACAACATACCCCACAAATGCACACATGCAAAAAAAGGGGAAAAAAAGGAAAAGCCTGAATCCCTCCTGTCTCCTCTCAGTAGTTGTACATTTCTTATTTCCTCAGTTTCCTATTTCCTCGCTAACTTCACTCTGAAAAGTTCTGCCTCAGTACAGTGTAGTGGTACACACTTATAATGCAGTAGTCCAAGGCTGAGGCAGAATTGTGAGCTACAGGCCAGCCTGGTCTACTTAGCCAGGACTCTGCTGAAGAAGAAGGAGGAGGAGGAGGAGGAGACAGGGCTGGAGAAAAGGCTTAGTAGTTAAGGCTAAGGTTCAATTCTCCAGGACCCACATAAAGCCAGATGCACAAGGTGGTGGTGCATGCACTGGAGTGCATTTGCAGTGGCTAGAGGCCCTGGCATGCCTTTTATCTCTCTCTCTCTCTCTCTCTCTCTCTCTCTCTCTCTCTCTCTCCTCCCTCCCTCCCTCCCTCCCTCTCTCCCTCTCTCTCTCTCTCTCTCGCTCTCTCTCCCTATCTCAAATAAATAAGTAAATAAATAAAATATATTTTTTAAAAGACAAAAGTATTGGGGGATCATGAGTTTGAGACAAGCTTAGGCTACCTAGAAAGATCCTGTCTCAACCAAACACCCTGACAGGATGCACACGCCAGTGCAATAGAGGCACACAGCCTTGGTGAGTAACCAATAGCTTTCGGATTGGCTAAGGGATCTGCTCAGTGTAAAGGAACCCATATCTGGAATTGGGAACCAGATCAGAATCCTCTGGAGACAAAGATTATGTTCTCCAGTGTCAAGCTGTCATTAGTCTTTGGAAAAAAGAGGGGTTACATACATCAAATTTTCCCTAAATTAATAATGCTTATCCTATTTAAAGTACGTTGACTTCACTTTCTGTTGGAGAATCTGTTCTTCTTTTTCAGAAGGTAGTGAGACCAGAAGAGATAAACTATCCCTCGCACTTCAGCCAAGCCATAGCTGAAACCCCAGAGGAATTAGGGAAACAAGCAAGAATGCTGCTTCCATGATGAACCTGAGTGCCAGGGTGAAGGAGACAGACCCTGAAGATACTCAACACCCGCCAAAGCAGAGATCCAGAGGCTCCTAAGAGCTCATCACTGAAGTAGACTTAAAAGTCACCCACCATGGCTCAGGGAATTTTGCGGAAGAGGAAGCAGAAGAGATTGTAAGAGCCATAAATTGAGACATCATGCCCAGAGGCATTCCCTCCCCCGAAAAATAACTGACTGCTGCTCCCACTACACATAAACCACAACCCCATAGGGAATACCTGAGACTCCACTGAGGAGGGTCCCCAACAGAATGGGGGCAGGGACAAGGGAAAAGAGGGTACCAACTCATGATGTATCCATATGAAATATGTTGTTAATAATAAGAAGAAAGAAAATAAGAAAGATTCTATCTCAAAAAATAAAAGAAATAAAAGTTTGACCTCCAGCCATGCCTAACCTGCTTTACCAGCATCAGGCTTTCAGCATCATTAGTTGATAGCATTCCCCATGATAAGAAGAATGAAGGGCTGAAGAGATGGCTTAGCAGTTAAGGCGCTTGCCTGCAAAGCCTAAGGATCTGGGTTTGATTCCCCAGGACCATGTAAACCAGATGCACAAGGTGGCACATGTGTCTAGAGTTTGTTTGCAGTGGCTGTCTACCCTGGGATGCCCATTCTCTCTTCCTCTCTCTGTCTCTTTCTCTCACAAACAAATAAATAAATATAATTTTTTTTTCAAAAAAAATAAAGAACAATGGATGTTTCTAGCCTTCTGCTCTGGTTTCCACTCATATCTTTTCAATGAAGCTCCCTTGCATGTTGTAGCAGGCAGTGCCTTTAAACGGTGAACTTTTCTAAATGGCAGAAAGCAAAATGGATTCCATCCAGAAGAACTAATCCCAAAAAATAAAAATCTTCCACATGGGGGTGATGATAAACAGATGCCTCTCATCTCGACAAATGAAAGGTCACCCTCAGACAGTGCGGAGTAATTATTAAATAACTTCCTCCATTTGTTCAGGATCAGTAGCGACCTCATTACCTGGATCCGAAGACAATATCTCTAAGTCCTGGGCATAAATCCAAAAAGGTCATTAATAACAGAAGAGTCCCCAAATTTGCAGGAAAAGGAAAACCAGCTCTAATTGCGGAAGCAAAGTGTTCCACCTAGACCTTTGCAGCCACAGTTTGCGTGGTAATATCCATTTGCTTTCGCTGGGCCTTTGTTTTTGTAGCTGCTGACCAAACAGCAGCCAAGGCTTGTGACAACTTTTCCTCAGCAAAGCCTATGAGCCTCTGGATGTCACAGGCAGAGAATCAAGTTGACTTGAGGAAGATTTTCTTATTGTTACTTCTTTTGACTACAGGTCAGAGGCCAAGGACTAGAGGCTGCAGCTCACTGGCTGGCCCTTTGCCCAGATAACTAGACTGTAAGATCAGTCAGGTGAGGAGCTTTGTGTCCTTGTGACAAACAACTACCTGAGCCCTTTCCTTGGCTTTCCAGGTGCCCCTGGATTGCAAGCAAGCCTACCCTGGCGTTTGGAATTAAGAAGGCAGCCAGTCCCTTTCTTTCACCCATCCATCAGGCAGCTTCGAACTGCTTCTTCAGCTAGGAAACACCCAGCTGCCAGAGAAAGAGTAGATTTTGCTATCTATCAGAGGAGAGCCAAAGTCACTGCAATGCCATTACCCCGCCTTCCCTCTTCTCCTATACCCTACCAGGACTTAGCATACTAGGAAAGACTTTAAAACTACTTTCTGGAACCAGAGTGAGTGCCAAACCTGCCCCTTACCTGCTAAAGGACTTGGACAAGACTGCAAGGTTCTATTCTTTATCTATAAGGTGCATCACCTATGTCAATAGTATCCAAGGGTGCAGAGTAGCCAGAATGTACAGCAGGAGGCTTCCATTTCCTTTACTCCACTCCATCTTCTTTCAGGCCCATTTCTAGTCTAGCCCCAAACCCAGTGGTAACGGCAGGGTGTGAGCTACTGGGACTTTGAGGGTAGCTACCTATCAACATGCAATGTCATACAAGCAGAACTGCTTGGGGTCGTGAAATGTCCTTAGGAAACAGAATGATGTCCTCCACAGCCAGAACCATGGTAGTCCCTCTCAGGTAACTACAGCGAGTGGATCCGAGCCATCTTAGCTCAAATAGCCCCTTTCTACGCTCAGCCCCGTGCTCCAGGGCATCAGGCTAGAACCAAGGTGGCCCCCAAATGTGCCTCATAATTAAAACAATGTCGGCCCTGGCTCATTACCACCCCCCCCACCTCCCCACCCCCCGCCACACACACACACATACACAATCACTCTCTCCCATTACTGGAGAAGCAAACAATAAATAATTTAATAACTCAGGTTGAGTAGAATCTGGTTCCAAAACAAAGTGTTTTAATTCTCTTGTGTGCCTGCTTTCAGCATTACTGTAATTCCATTTCCCTTCACTTGACTGGGCCTTTTGCTGCTTTTTAGGCTTCTCGTATTTCTCCCCAAGTTTTCCCCACGGGGCCCTGACAGCTGCATTATAGCAGGGCCAGGCAGCCAGTATGACATCACTCACTGCTCAAGTCAGCAGCAGCAGCAGCAGCAGCGCCCAGGCTCATTAGCTTAGCAATCTGCCCTTCGTCTTGACAGCCATGTAAACCCATCCATGCGGCTATAGGCAGAGCTGCTGCCCACAGTACCAGGATCTTCTCCCTTTCCTCCCATTCTCTCCTCCCTCTCCTGCATCTTCCAACCTGGGAGGAAAGGCCTGGAAAAGGGGAATAAATATAGGAGGGAGAGGCTGGGGGCTACCTATCCCTTTATTCCCTTGCCCTGAAAAGTTGGGTCTGTGTGATTCTACATCACTGTTGCCCTCTTGACTCTGAAACACAGATCTCTCTGACTCAAGGGGGAACCCCAATCCCAACTCAAAAGAGAGATTAGCTTTTACTACCTTTCAAAGAACAGCCAAAACTACAACAAGCTTTTACTCATGCCAAGAAAAATCCCAGTGCCTGGTCCATTCAGCCCTGCCCCCACCCACCACCCTCCACCCTCCCATCCTTCCCAGAGGTGGGAATATGCTGATGTGAGAGTCTGGTGCCCTTGCCTGAAGCCAGGGGGCCAGGGAGAGGCAGCTGCAGGGAAGGAGCAGGGGCAAATTGAAACGCACCAATGGAGCTTTCGTTTAAATAAAGAGCAGGGAAGCATTGTGCTCCATTGATTACAATTTTTTTCCCCTGAATGTTGTGACATTTGCAGGAAGGCTAATTTATTCAAGCATGGAAATCTTTAAAAACTTAATTAAGTTATTTCTGTGATTTTCCATGCCTTATTGTTTCAAGTTCACATTTACTTTCATCCTTGTTAATAAAATAATAATAATAATAATAATAATAATAATAATAATAATAAATGTGGAGGGTGGAGAGAGAGGAAAGAGAAGAAATGATTTTCCAGAGCCTCCCCAACTGTTTTAGATACTCCGTTCTCCAGCATAAGGCCTTGGAACAGCGGGCCATATGTAACAGGAAGGAGAAAGAAAAGTGTCCCTCTAGGTCAGGACCCAAATCCCCCATTAAGATGAGTGTGAGATCAAGGCAGAACCCTGGTGGCTTCATCCTGTGGGCACTGCCCTGCCACAAGCCCAGAGCAGTGTAAGGTGTGATGTGGTACTCACGTGAGATAATGCCCATAAAATGACATTTGACGGCTCTCCTTGAAAGCAGACTTGGCACTGTACTCTGTAAGGGTATTATCATGGGACGACATGATGAGCTGGCATGGAAAAGGCAAGACTGGAATTCAGATGGCAAGGCCCTATTCTCTAAGAGTCAGATGGTATACTGGGCAGCCATGCTGCTTAGAAAGAACATAGGCTGGGAAGATAGCACCATGGCAACGTAAGTGCCTAGCGAGCACGAGACCCCGCGTTCAATCCCCAGCACTCATGAAATGCAGGTGGAAGGTGGTGCAGGCCTGTAATTCCAGCACTAGGGAGACAGGAACAGTCTAGTCTAATCGGCAAATACAGGTCAATGAGAAACCCGGTCTCAAAAGAAGCAGCCAGCATACTTGAACATGCCTTCTGTTGGGTGTGGTGATAATCCCTTTCATCCCAGCCTTTGGGAGGCAGAGGTAGGAGGATTGCTATGAGTTCGAAGCCAATCTGAGACTACAGAGTGAATTCCAGGTCAGCCCAGGGTAGAACAAACCCTGTAACAGACAGCTTCAAGTTCGCTGAGATGAACTTCCAGACCAGGCACAGTTATGGAGGAAGGGATTTATTACAGATCCAGGGGAAGTTCCATAATGGCAGAAGAAGCTGGCCTGCTTTCACAGGACTAAACACAGTGAGCAAAGCCACAAGCAAAATGCCTCACAGCACAGCAAACCTCAGGGACTCCAGCTAGGCACACTTTGCATATCTTTAGATTGAAATCCTAAACCCAACCACCACACCTTAAGATCCGCCCAGTGATACTGCCTCCAGCCAAGTGACTGCAGATACAAACTATAAACTAATAAAACACTGAATATATTGAGGGCCATCTATCCAAACTCCCACAAACCCCTAATTTAAAAAAAAAGAAAGAAAGAAAGAAAGAAAGAAAGAAAGAAAGAAAGAAGAAAGAAGAAAGAAGAAAGAAAGAAAGAAAGAAAGAAAGAAAGAAAGAAAGAAAGAAAGAAAATGACTTCCACACATGCATGCACACATACACACATACATGCACTCAGTACAACACACACAAAAAAAGAAAAGAAAAAGAAGTACATGACCAAAGATTGCTTTCTCTCTATCCTAGACCTGAAATCTCTAGAGGCTTTTTTGCTCATTCCCTTCTCTCATGAAGAGTACCAAGGATGCCCACAGACCCTCACTCCCTCAAGGACAGACTCTTTGGTGGTCCTACCTGAGCCTCTAGAGGCTGTGAGTGTCTCAGATGCTACAGCAGGATGGGACAGAGCCAAGAAAAGACCTCACAGAGAAACAGGCAGGATTCCCACTAGGAAAATAGGGTCTAGGCTAGCAGAGAGAACGGACAGGACTACTCTTCAATAAACATTCATTTCTACAGGGGTACAATTGGCAGGATTCTGGGGTCAAGGTGGTTCTCACCTCAGTGAGCAGAAGGTGAGTGGGAAAGAAGGCAGTGGAGTTTGGTACTGGAATGGGGTCTGGTTAGGACAGGTGATGCTTCCCAGCAGCTAGTACAGGAAGGCAAGAAAGTGGATTTAAGCAGAGTGTGATACTGGGACCCACAGATGACCAGTCTGTGCTCATAACCTTTGTCCCTGGTTTTGCCCGATGGAAACCTCCCTGCAGGTGACTTTTGCCCACAGCAGATGGCAGATAGGGAGCAGAACTTGCTACCGGAGGGTTTCCTTTGTGTCCTTTCTTAAAGCTTTAGCCTTCCTCCCAAACCTGCCTCACCAGGAAGTACATGTTCTCCCAACCTTTCTGGAGCCTCGCCCTTTGATGTAAAGGAAAAAGAAGAATTGAGGGGAAATTTTAAAAAGAAGAAAAGAAAAGATCCAGGCTGAGGAGACAGCTTAGTCAGTAACTTGCTTGCAGAGAAAGCCTGAGAACCTGAGCCCGATCCCCAGAACCCTTGTTAAAAAAGCCAGTCACAGTGATTAATACTTGTAATCCCAGCACTGGCAAGCAGATCCCTGGTGTTCACTGGCCAGCCAGTGTAGCCTAATTGGTAAGCTCCAGACCAGTAAGAGTCCCTGTCTCAAAAAAGTTAGGCAACACCTGAAGAACAACATGCAAGGTCATCCTCTGGCCTATACACACATGCATGCACCCCCACACACACATACATACATACATACATACACATGCTAAGAAGAAAAAGAAGGGCTGGGGAAATGGCTTAGTGGTTAAGGCATCTGCCTGCGAAGCCAAAGGATCCCAGTTCAATTCTCCAGCATCCACATAAGCCAGATGCACAAGGGGGCACATGCATCTGGAGTTCGTTTAAGCAGCTGGAGACCCTGGCATGCCCATTTGCTCTTTCTCTCTGCCTCTTCCTCCATGCTCAAATAAATATATAAATAAAATATCTTAAAAAAAAAAAAAAAAAAAGAAAAAGAAGGCTGGAGAGATGGCTTGGCAGTTAAGGCGCCTGCCTGACAAGCCTAAGAATGCCGATTCCAATCACCTGGTACCAGGTGCAAAAAGTGACGCAAGGGTGCAATGCTGCACTTGCCCACAAGGGGGGCGCACACCTCTGGAGTTTGTTCACAGTGGCTGAGAGGCCACTGGTGTGCCCATTCTCTCTCTCTCTTCCCCTCAAATTTAAAAAAAAAAGGAAAAAGAAAATATTTCTAGTTGCATTCAAGGGGCTCTGAATCCCCCAACAGCTCCAAAATGAATACTCTAAGTCATGAAATTTATCTCCCCCACTGGGACCAGAATCCAGATCATCTGTATGCTGATGACATTTGCACATATTATTTTTAAGTCATTAGTCTCTGCCTGATATTGTGAGTCAAGAACTTTAATAGGAGAAATTTATGACTTGTCTCCTCCAATCAACACAATAATTCATGGTTGTGTTGAGTGTGCTATGCTAATGGATATTGCTTTCAACTGGGTGTTGGGTGTTTTAATCCCCCTCCAATTCATTAGCCAGTTCCTCCTGCTCTATTAAGGGGAACAGCAGCCATTTCCTCTACCCAGGCTGGCTGCTAACACAGTGGGTCTCCAAGTGTGGTCCTTAAGAGGCCTCCAGGTGGTCTGCCTGCTAAGCCAAATGGAAAGTTATACAAAAGTGCTTTTTCTTCAAGTTGATCTCCAGAGCAGATTTGAATCTACATTTAAAAGGCCCAAATTGAACATTTTCAAAACTATAAGCACAGTAATGGTTATTTCACGCCAGCAAAAGTTTCCCTGGACCAATTTAAGGTGTTTGTCCTAACAAGAGGTACGCATGAACTACTTGGCACCTGGTCCCTTCTGCTGCTGAGGGCTGGGTGGTGGGGGTGGGGGGTAGGATATTTGGGGAGTTGGTCTGTATGGGTTGTGTGAGCATCAGCCTTAACTAAGGCAAGTGAAACGGCATGGCCTATCTGTAAATCCATCCATCACATTCTAGTTTTTCTACAAAGACGTTAGAAACAAGCTTGAAGATGGAGGCAAAATTCATGGACATATGCTATAGCAACAGAGGTATAGAAGCTGGTGTCATGAAGCCATCCCACCTCTCCTGTGCAGGCTTCTCCTGCCCTCAGCAGGAAAAGCCTAAAGTCTTTCTATTGCTACATCACTCTATGGGTGGTGCATGCCCTGGTCATTCTGCAAGGTGACCCAGGGCTGACTCCTACAAGCTTGCCTGCTAGCAAAGGAAGACCCCGAACCTCCCCTGGTAAGGTAAGAGAAAAGGCCAACATCCAAACAAGAGGCTGTTTGAGCATCTTAGCTTTAGGTTGGATTTGCCATGACAACAAGAGAATGGGAGTGGAGATCTCTAAGACCACTCGGACCCTAGGCTCTCTTCCACACGGAAATAGCATAGCATGCATGGAGAGGCCAGTTAGAGCTCTGATACCACCAACACCATCCATCAGCCCTTTACCGGGATGTTTTGTTCCTGGACTGGCTCCTTGCCCTCAGCCAGCCTGCTCTTCCGTCCTGCATGGCACGCCTTGTTTTAGCCAGGATTTAGGGATCTCCTCACATTATCCATCCTCCTGAGATGGGCCTCCAGCCTTTCTGTGCACTGTCTGCTTTTCGTACCCATACCATGACAACATTGTGTTCTTTCATTTTCTCTTCAGACATATAATTTCTATGCATTCTTTCTTTTTTAAAATTTTTAAACTTTTTATTATTCTTTTTTTTTTTTCAAGGTAGGGTCTTACTCTAGTCCAAGATGACCTGGAATTCACTATGTAATCTCAGGATGGCCTTGAACACACAGTAATCCTCCTACCTCTTCCTCCTGAGTGCTGGGATTAAAGGTGTGCACCACCATGCCCAGTGTTCTATGCTTTCTGTGTTTTTAATATTTTATTTTTACTTATTTATTTGACAGAGAAAGAGGGAGGGAAAAAGAAAGAGAATGGGTGCGCCAGGGCCTCCAGCCACTGCAAATGAACTCCAGATGCGTGCGCCCCCTTGTGCATCTGGCTAATGTGGGTCCTGAGGAATGGAACCTTGGTCCTTTGGTTTTGCAGACAAATGCCTTAACCGCTAAGCCATCCTTGTAGCCCTACTTTCTTGATCTTACCTCCTCCTTCTCCCCATTCCTCTACCCTAGGGGTTCTTCAACTTTAGCATGCTTCCAAACATTCTAATGGCCTTGTGGAAACATAGAGTGGTGGACTAGGTTCCATCTGAGACTCAGTGGGCCTGGGGTAGGGCCCAAGAATATGTCCACCCAAAAGTTCTCCAGTGATGCATAAACTACCCACATCCAATGTAGTCTCCTCTCCTCCTCCAGGCTGCTTTGGGCAAGTTTGCCAGCTTCCTTTTGTTTTAGATGTCTCTGGGCTGCTCTGACGGCCGTGTTCTCCTGTCCCCAGTTAAAGCGTCCAGCCAAGCAATAGCCCCTTCCCTCTGAACCGCTGCTGCACAGCCCTGATGCTTCAGGCTCAGCCACTCTCAAGCTTCTCCCTTCACCCGTGCACGCATATGGCTGTCTGCTCTCTCACTCCTTGTGTTCCTCCTCGTCCATCTCTGTCTGCCAGATTCTCACATCCAGGCTTCCTCTGGCACGTCTCCACCATCCTCATCCATCTAGCTGTGTGGATATTTACATTTCTAAAGCCCAGTGTGTTTTCATGATTCCTCCTACTTCAGCCAAACAAGGATTTTCCTCTCAAATCTACTCACTGTCTAGTGGGTGGTGGAAGGAGGATGCTGTCCCCATTTGGAGTAACCCTTTTGAGGCTGTTTATTTTTCTAGAACAAGGATCAGACAGGCCAGTGTGGTGCTGTTGACCACTTCTCTCTCTCTCTCTCTCTCTCTCTCTTTCTGGCCTAACAAACAGGCTATTTGGGTGGGTACTGTTGATCCTTTGTAATCATACTGATCTGAGGAATATATATATTCCTCCCTAGAGCATGTCCCTTTGATCCCCTAAGAAGTAGGATGATGGAGGACAGTGGTGGCAAGGATGACTGGGATTGCCAGGTTTGAATTCCAGCTCTGATCATGAAAAAAAAAAATCACCACATCTCACTAAAATTCAATGTTCCCATCTGTAAAATGGACATGATCCTCTGATCTAGAGCACGATAAAGAGAATCAAATGTGATGAGCACTCAGCACTTACAATACTCCTGCCTGCATCATGGAAGGGCTCCCTAAATGCTGTAGCATCGTCTTTGAGGTTCACCTCCTAGGAGCTTCAGGATCCAGGGATTCTGAGGATGACACAAATCACTGCAAGGCCCCTTCTAGTCACCATGTTTCTCAGGCAATAGCCATTCCCCATTCTGCTCAGAGCCGTCAATCCCCAGCACTTAAGTTAAAAGCTTTGTTCTTTCGTTTTTGTCTTGTTTTGTTTTTTTAAATAGGGGAAAAAATCCTATTCTTGTCTGTCCAGTGTTTTTCCAACAAAACTGCAAGTCAGCAAATAAGATTCTTCATGGTCAGCAAAATGCAATGTTGTAGTGGGAGAATTTGGGGGAATTAAGGAGTACTTCACAAGAAGGGAAATAAGGGGTTGGCTGGGCACTGCCAAATTTTCCAAGCCTCCCAGAGATTCTTGAGTTGTACCTTCTCTTCCCTTCTACCAGAGGTCTCAGGAGAAGTCAGAAGTCACACATATATGTGTGAAGATGCCTTAATGAAACCCATTATTTTGTATGCTGACCCAAAATATTAATTTAAAATAAGATGTCAGGAATGAGAGCAGCACTTCAAGCCACTACCAGGAGTCTGATAACCAGAAAGTTGGGCCCTCTGATGAGCCTTGGGCCATTTCTTCAAGGGCCTATCCAGGCCCATTTGCTGTGGCTTATGTAGCCTGGAAAATCAGAGTTATATCCCCAGCTACCTCCTATCACCAAGGCTCTCTGAGAATGTCCTCCGCAAAGGGATTCAGCTTGCCAACCACAAGGAAGCATGTGCCAAGACCTGTTGGCCATGTTTCTCCCTAAGCCCGTCTCACTCTGCCCCTGTTGTGTCACTGCCAGCCTGGCAGTGTGAAGTGCACTGTGTAAGAAACCTGTCGTGGCACATCAGCCAGGGTGGTCACTCTTCAGAAGAGCTGTTGGGCCCTTCAGGTCCCACTTCCTCCTCCACTTCTAAAAATCTGTACATTGGGCCCCGGCACAGCCATGGGTGTGGAGAGAACACAGGCAGTGGACCAGACACGACTCATATAAGAACTGGGCTCTACTGCTCAAAGGGGGCGTGGCATTAAAATCTCAGGGTGCATCAGTTTTCTCATCTGGGAAGTGGAAATTATGATACCCACCTCGCAGCATTGGGACAAGATGTAATGTGGTTCCTGGGAGTACTTAAAATAGTGGCAGTGCTGGTAAACATGCCCAAGTCCAAACAAGATCAATATGTCTCCCAAGCACCTTTTAGCTAGGTCTGGTCCCAGTAGGTAGAGAGCGAGCCCTAAGTTATCCCACGGCGCACCTGACCCTCCTGGCTAATCTCCAGCTGCATTTGTATTCCTTGGCCGCTGAGCAGCCGGTGCATATGGAATACATTTTCTTTGGGTGTCTCGCCATTAACGTTTTCATTTCTGCTTAGCATCAGGGGCTTTGCACATCACTGGTCTTCCAGAGTGCTAAGCCCGCCTTTGTGTGGGCTCGCTTTGTTCTCTCATTTCCTGATCAGCAAGGAAGCCTCCATGAGCAACAGCTCTCTGGGAGGAGGGGTGTGCCTAGCAGCTCACTGCACAGAGTTTTGGAGGATAAAATAGCATTTCCAGTACATGGGTCTCTCTCCCTCCCCAGGATCTATGGCTTGCCTGATCAAATGCAGCCTGTGTTGCCCAGGTTTCCTGAGTCACCTCACATATGAATTTACTAAGCTCTTCCAATGATCACAAAGAAGTTAGCTTCCACATTTGAAGCATATGCACCAGTTAACTGATCATGGTTCTGTAAAGATCAGTTTCTATAGAAGGACCCTAGTAGCCCATAGTGTGGGTAAAGATGCCCGACAGGCCCGATTTCTGACTGACAGAAGTACAAAATTGGTCTACTGTGTTGGGGTGGGGTCACGGAGGGAACTGACCAACATGTAAGAAAAACTTTCAAAACTATGATTCCTCTTGAGAAAGTGACCTAAGATGCTATAATCTCAGTATTCAGGGGGCAGCTACAGGAAGGTGGTGAGTTCTAGGACAGCCTGGGCTATGTAGCAATATATTATTTAAGAAGAAAATCTAGGGCTGGAGAGATGGCTTTGCGGTTAAGGTGTTTGCCTGCAAAGCCAAAGGACCCAGGTTCGATTCCCCATAATCCATATAAACCACATGCAAAAGGTGGAGCACACATCTGGAATTCTTTTGCAGTGGCTAGAGGCCCTGGCATGTCCACTCTCTCTCTCTCTCCCTCTTTCTTTCAAATAAATAAATAAAAATAAAATATTTTTTAAAAACTCTAAAAACAAATTAAAAAGAACAAAAACTTCCTGAATTATCAAAATTGTCTTCAAAGATTATTACAATACAAAGATGTTGGATACAGCAGTGTTTGCAAAACAACAAATTTGCCATCAAAATATCCAACAATAGAAAGTTTATTAACTCAAATGTATATCCATTCACAGAATTGGGTACTATGGGATGATTTTTAAATGATGCTGTAGAACTATGGTGAAGATGGAAATGGACTATGATATAATTTCAGGTGAAATATGTATCAAATGTAAATATAATAAAACTAATTTTACTTTAAAATATGTATGCAGAGAGAAAACAAATTTCATAGTATCTGAAAAAATATTTGCAGTGATCACCTTTGCTGGGGTTCCCTAGGTTTCTTATGGATGCTGTTACAAATACATTAGAATCAGCTGAGAATGACAACCACGTGAACAGAACTGCTTTCTTCTCCCAAGCCCTAGACCAGAGGTAAACAAATAGGCTTCTTCCGGAGATCGTCTGACCTCTGTAGGCCCTTTCAGGGGACACGCTCTCTGCTGTTGGGTCATCTTAGGCTGGCACACTCCCTGACAACATCTGATGATGTAGAGCAAGCCTGGCTGTCTGGGTAGACAAAGCTTTGTGGCCACAGTCCCCTGCAGCCCTGCGCATTCAGGAGCCTTTTGTGGGCCTCTGGTTAGCATGCTGTCCCCCTGCCTGTCGGGTCACTGGGGATTGATTCATCTCACTTCACTGTGGCGTACAATTTGCAGTGCTTGACCCTTACATTCTCCCCCCCCCCCGGTGCCAGAGCCATGGTTCCGCAATACCAAGTCAATGCCAGCAAGCAGCATGACAACCCCAAGCCTTGTATCCTCCTGGCCTCCCCAGCAGGCTCCTTGCCCTCCGCACTTCCTTTCTGTCCTCACCCAGGGTACACACACACACACACACACACACACACACGGCTGCTTCTATAAGATGCCCTATGGGGTCTTACCCAGGACAGGTGGGAAAGGGAAGGGCATATCTGGGACATGGCCAATAGCAAGTCAGTCATAACCTCTTGTCTGGCCAAGAAATAATGGGCTCCATTTACAAAGTCTACCAAGTCTACATTGTTTTCCAGTGTGGAGCAGCAGGGAGCCCAGAATTTCTGACCCAGATCCATACTAGATGGACAAAAGAAACAAGAAAGATGTCTGGAAGTCGGGCAAAGCTGATTTAAGGTGGGGTATTTACAAATTAATCCTTTTTACAAGTAATCTTAGCAAATCCCCCTGAGTGTTAGCAAAGTTGTCTATCTTGTAACTGTTTAGTGACAATCATAAACTCCAAAGCTTTGACCACTTAACCTCCAGAGCCATTTGCCCAACTGGTCCCCACAAACATCTGTATCCAGTTTCTTGCTTCTCTTCAATGTGGATTCCTGTTCATAAAACCAGCTCTCTCTGTTCCTTTCCTATGACATCTTTTTCAATTGCCTCTTTCCAGCTCCACTTCTGATGTAATTATAAAGGCAATTGCACACAGAGAGAAGAAAATAATTCCCATCTTGCCTCTTCTAGACATTAACTCCTCTCCCCAAAAAAACCTCTAGTGTCCTGATCTGCAAGAAAATCTAGGGTTTGCACTAAACATCTAAATACTTCCGTCTTGTTCCATTTGGTAGCACTTTTCATGGGCATGTCAGAAGTCTTTTCTGAGTGAGCCCACCCCAGGTCTGAAGATCACAGGAGATCTTATAGCTCCACGTTCACCCAAACTGCTTCTGGAGTTCCTGTATCAGTTTGTTCCTGGCTTGTGTTGGGTCCTTTTCTTGTTGCCTTTGTCCCATCAGATGCAAATACCTTTGGAACAATGACTATGTTTCTTCCCCCATCTCCCTGTATCATGTTCAGAACACAGGAAACAGGCAGGGAAGGTTGTTAGTTCTCTGACTAATGCTTACCCCTTGGGCAGACTGGAAAAGGGACTCATTTAAATTTGGTTTCCCTGCCAGAATTGTCAGGCCTCAGTGGCCTTGGGAAATCACCAAGGAAGAAAATAGCCATTTGTTCTAAAACCTCAGCAATCTGCAAGCGCTGCCATGCTCTCCATACCTCTGCCTAACCCTCACAGAGCAGAGGAATTGCACGGTGTAGTCCTTCCCAGGGTCATTGTCACTCCTAGAGGAAGAAAGAGCCTCTTCTTCCTGCTAGATAAGCCAGCCAGGGATTGTTGAGCTCATTCAAACCCAGAGCCCATGGTCCCCTAACATCATCCAGCTGGAAAGGAGATAACCTGAAGGTGACCTGCAGGCGTGAGACACATGACATTGTGAGAGCTGCAACCTGCTGCTGTGTGACCCCCAAGAAGCCATTGATAATCTGAGTCTCAGACTCCCATTTCTCTAGGAAAGAGATCCTATTACTCTTACAAGGTTACCCTGAGATCCTTATCCCTTAAAATATAAAGTTCCCCTGTAAGCAAGCAGTACTCAGAGGCAAGGCTTTGAGGAAGCCATGGGATCATGTGGGCTCTGACTTTGTGATGGATTAATCCATTGATGGATTCACAATTTGATGGACTTATTGAGAGCTGATGTAAATGTCAGGAGGTTGAGTCTGGTTGTAGGTCTTAGGGCTATGCCTTTGAGAGATGTGTCTTGTTCCACATCCCTCCCTCTCTGTGGCTTTTCTCCACTGTCACAAGGTGAGCAACTTTGTGTTACCACACACTTGTCAACAGGAGGTAGGAATCACAGCCCACAGCAACGGAGCAGGAGGACATCTCTGAAAGTGGGAGGCAAAATAAATCTTTCACATAAGAGAGATGGCTTATCAGTTAAGGCACTGGCCTGTGAAGCCTAAGGACCCAGGTTTGATTCCCCAGTACCCACATGGGCCTGATGCACAGGGTGGTGTATGAGTCTGGAGTTCATTTGCAATAGCTAGAGGCCCTGATGTGCCAGTTTTCTCTCTCTGCCCCTTTCTCTCTCTCTCTCTCAAATAAATAAATTAAATTAATAAATTGTATGGCACAATATAGGCCTGGTCCTAGCCAGACCGCATGACAGAAGAAAACAGGAAGTGGCTTCTGTAAAAATGGCGTTCTGGGGCTGGAGAGATGGCTTAGCGGTTAAACGCTTGCCTATGAAGCCTAAGGACCCCGGTTCGAGGCTGATTTCTCCAGAACCCACGTAAGCCAGATGCACAAGGGGGTGCATGCATCTGGAGTTCGTTTGCAGTGGCTGGAGGCCCTGGCGCACCCATTCTCCTCCTCTCTCTCTCTCTCTCTCCCTCTCCCTGCCTATTTCTGTATCGCTCTCAAATAAATAAATAAATAAATAAATAATAAAATTTTTTAAAAAATGGCGTTCTGCGCAGGCTTGATGTGACAACAGTTACAGTCCCATGCTCACAAGAAGCCTACTACGAGATGTCCTATCCAGAGACAGGCTGTCATTGGTCACCAAAAGGGGGACCACCCCATACAAGGATTAGCCAGCCAAGCCCCTCAAAACCCATGTGCACTTCCTAAATAAACGAGTTTGTGAATTCTCGCTTCCGCTTTCACCCAACTCCCGGAGTCTGTGTCGTGACTCCGCGCTGCTCACCCCAATTCGGCAGAGACCCTATCGTCCCTCCTGAGCTGGACTTGGGGGGGACCCCAACAATAAATCTTTGCTTCCTTTAAATTGTTCTCAGGCATTTGTCACAATGATGAAAATCTAATGTAGAGACCTAAATGGAATCAGGTATATGACCTTGCTTTTAAAAAATATAAATCTTTCTCATTATTTACACATAATTTGACAGATATCCGGAAGTATATGCACGAATATTGCCCTCCCATAAATCACCCTCTTTCTACAAGCAACTGTCAGGTAAGCTACATGGATGAGATGGCAAAGTCCCGATCCTGGTACAGAGGTGGCACCATGTATTTTCCCATGGAACCAAAGGCTTATGTGGCAGTTGGGTGTTGGAGGCTAATGCTCACATTTAGTCAGTCATGTGTTCATTGGGTGGATGTGAGGCATTCCCTGGAAGCTGCTCCCTACATCAGTGCTTCTGTTAAAGCAGAAAAACATTCAGAATCCATAAAAGGACGTTATGAACAAATCTTTGGAATGCTGCCCATCTGTAAGTAGGGCTCTACCTGTGTTAAATCACCTTTGAATACAGCTTTTCCATGCCAACCTGGCGGGGTAATGGCACATTTGCAAATCTCAGCTTGCCTGGGACATCGCGCGCGTGCACACACACACAGGTGTGGTCTCCTGTCTCCCCCTGCACGGGAAGGAAGGACTGCAGGAAGGAAGAATGGCAACTGCAGGGCCACTTCTGTGCTCTCTGAGCTCTGCACCAAGGCAGCAGGTGGGTGGGGGAGGTGGGGAGCTTTTTTCTGACAAAGGCATAAAAGACATTCACTGCAAGCAATTCCAGATGAAAGCTAATCACACAATACACACCCATCCCAAAGGAAGCTGGAGGAAGCAGGAAGAAGGGTACAGGAACACCAAGTCCGGTTATCACTTATCCAGCGGCTCAGGTCAAGCCAAGTCTTTGGAGAAGGATCTGCGGGGCTTGAAGGAGGCAGCACTCTCTCAACAAGCTTCTCTCCAAGGCCACATACTCAGCAGCCACGCAATCAGTACACTCTTCCTCCATCTCCAGGGACCAAGGCCAAAGGTACAACTTACCTAATCATGTATGCTCACCAAATTCAAATGCTGAAGTCCTGGCTTCTGGCACCTTCGACTGTGACTGTATTCAGAGAATGAGTTTGTACAGGGGTAATTAAGGTAAAATGAAAACATGAAGATGGGCCCTAATCCAATAAGACTAGCCTTATAACAACAGGAGATTAGGTCACAAGAAAAAAAAAAATAGGGGAAGATCATGTGGGGACAGAGATAAGACAGCCATCTGCAAGCCAAGGAGAGCAACAACTCTGATTGTACCTTGATCTTGGACTTCTGGAACTATGAGACATTTCATGTCTACTACTGAAGCCAGATAGTCTGTGGCCAGCTGATGGCAGTCCTAATAAGTGAATACACTGCAGACTATGAGAGGCAGATCAGAGAGAAAAAAGATGCTGGCTCCAAGTCTCAAGGTCAGCATACAGCGTGACTTGGGTGGAAGTGTCCAAAACACTTCTAGCTCAGAAATAAATGAGCTACAGCATTGATTTCCCCCACCCCCACCCCCACACACAACACCACTCCACCCTAACATATCTGGGTCTCCTGGCTTCTTCTCCCTCCAGCCCCAGACAGCCTGCCTGGTCCTTGTCTTCTCAGGCTGCCAGGATGTACCATCTGCCTTCATCACTGCTCCAAAAGACCCATTCTTTACCCACAGAGGAAGTTTTAGGCAAGCCAGCGGAGTACAGAAGAAAAGAGCATAGGGTAAGATGGGGCCCAGTAAACACTCTCGAACTTTCCATTCATCCACTGGGAGGGCCCAGCTGTGCAGTCACTTAGGGGTTAGAAGTTATTTATTTCAATGACTCTCTACTATTCTGCCCAGCCATAGCAGGCATGCTGATTCTGGCCATGAGAGACCAATTGATAAGGGTGGGTATTTGTTTTCAATCCAGTTTCCTTCCAGTGTCTAAAAACCACCGGCCTTTCCCTGTCCCTCCCTGCCTGCTGCCCTCCCAACCGAGCTCTTATCTCTAGCTTTGACATGCTTTCCATCAAATGCATTTTCCCACCAGTTGCAATATCCACACCCATTCTTTTTTTTTTTTTTTTTTAATTTATTTATTTGCAAGCAGAGAGACAGAGAGAGATAGAAGAGAAGCAGACAGAGAGAGAATGGGCACACCAGGGCCTCTAGCCACTGCAAACGAACTCCAGATGCATGTGCCCCTTGGGCATCTGGCATACATGGGTCCTGGAGAATCGAACCATGATACTTTGGCTTCGCAGGCAAACACCTTAACCACTAAGCCATTTCTCCAGCCCTCCACACCCATTCTTAAATAATCCCAAGCTCAGAAGAACTCATACAGGTATACTCCATTTTTGAAGGCCTATTATGTGCAGCATTGTGCAAGTCCTATCTGACATATCATCTCGTGTGTGTGTGTGTGTGTGTGTGTGTGCATTTGTGCATGCATGCATGTTCACGTGTGTGTGTGCGCACATGTGTGTGGAGGCCAGAGTATGATATCAGGTACATTCCTCCATTGTATCCCTTTTATTTACTGAGACAGGGTCACTTACTCTGAAACCAGTGCTCACTAATTCGATTCATCTAGCTAGCCAGTATGCCACAGAGATCCCCCGTTTGGGCCTCCCCTTCCAAGCAAGTGCTGGGATTACAGGCAGGCTGCCACACACACCCAGCATTTATGAGAGTGTGGGAATATCAACTCCAGTGTTCCTCCTTGCATGGCAAGTGTTTTTCCGCCATCTCCTCAGCCCATGACTCATATCATTTCTAATGCTCCCAGTTACCCTCGCAATGTGACCACTTCCTCTTAAGTACGAGAAAGCTGAGGCTGGGCAAGAAGCAGCTCACCCACCCACCACCATGCAACCCGGTCAGCCAAGGGCCAGGGCAGATAGCTCTCTCTCCACCTGACACATTAGCTTTGCATTTCACTCCTCCTGTGAAAACTCTCACACACACAGAAATGTTGTGCAATAAACGGCATACCTTTCCCTCCAATTCTTATTGTTAATAACTGGAAAAGATGGAGGGGGGGAAGAAAGTGATGAACCTTCAGCAAATATACAAATCCCATGACTTCTAAAACGGAGATCTGTTCTCCAACTTAAAACTCGCATCTTCGTTTTGCCGGAAGAGAAGTCTAAATTCCTTTGGAGACCAAGCCTCCCCCCAGTGCTTGCTATAATAACACTCCATGCCTCTGCTTCATAGTATCCTGCCCAACTTGAACTTATATGATTTGGTGATTATTTGAGAAGCAGCATGTTTTTCTGCATCACACTGAAACTGTACATGTAGCATGATCATTTACTGTATTGTAAATAGAAACACAGTTGAGAGTAAAACAGGGTACTATCGATAATTATCCCAGGACAAGAAAGGCACTAGGACGCAGAGCCATCCTATGGAGGAAGTAGAAAGCAACTGTAGGTTGCTTGTCATTAGAGTCTTAATGCTTGTATTAGTTAGTTTTCTTGTTGCTGTGACCAAATACCTGACAGGAAGCAACTTAAGGGAGGAAAGGTTTATTTCAGTTCACAGTCAAGGGAACACAGTCTGTCATAGTAGGGGCGGCTTGGAAGTAGGAGCATGAAGCAGCTGGTCATCTTCAATTTGCAGTCATAAAACAAAGCATTAAATGGCCACACCCAGCTTTCTCCCTTTTATTCAGTCTGGGGGGACCCCAGTCCATGAGATGGTACACCAACAGTTAGGGCTGGTCTTTGTAAGTCAATTAACCTGATCTAGAAAATCCCTCACAGACATGCCCAGGGATTTGTTGCCTAGGTGATTCTAGATCTTGTCAAGCTGACAATCTTGATTAACCATTATAGTGTTAGATTCTATACTTGCGCATGGTAGATGTGTAATAAATAAATGTGTTGATTGACTTACTGTATCTTTTCAAGGTTTCTTACTCTCTTGTACCACCATATTTTCTAGGCTTTGCCTAGTACACCTTCTCACATATCCCATCCTAGACATATGCAAGAAGTCTCTGTTTAGCGAGCCTTGAACATCCTACAAATTCCCATGACTCCCAGCTTTCAGGAACCCATCACCTGAGTACACAGTGTTCTTCTCTTGTCCTCCATCTAGCTAATCCTCCCATAGTGGACCAGGAGAATTACTACCTCCTCTATGAAGTCTTCTACCTAGCACCCTTGCATATATCTCTATAATATCATCCATTTCCCTGTATTGCTGCTACACACAAACTTGGTCCTGACTGTGAATCCATTCAGGCTGCACTGTTACCAGTGGTCTATGTCTGGACTGGGTTTTCCCAGGTTCTTTGTGTCTTGTTCAGAGAATTATTAAAGGAACACACACACACACAGCAAAAGAGCAAGGAATGGCATTAAAGAGCAATGCAGAAGCACAAGAAGAGGCATTGCAAGGGAGCAGCAGCTTCATTGAGTGGGAGCAGGCAGGGTTCAGCTCTTGGTTATTATGGTCTGGGCCTTCCTTTTATTGGGTCCAGAAGGAAGAGGAGTTGGTTGCTAAGTGTCATCATGTGGGTAATCCTTTGTTTGATTGGCAAGGTTGAGTTAAGTAAGCCGTCATTTATTGTACATGTTCTTTCCCATGATGCATCTGATTTTAATCATATACACACCCAGTCATGTGTAGGCAAAAAGTAGTAAACAGGATTGTTTTTTCCCCTAAAATTTCACTCAGATGACACAGTTCACCTTACTGCAATACACCCCAAATTCAGGCCTTATTGGCCCCCTGCCTCCCCATCCCACATATGTTTTCAGACACGTTTTAATGGAAACAGGGCATTGCCATAGAATTGTTAAGGAGGGGCAACCCACCCTGCTGATTGAAGCAGGGTGAATATGTAGATCAATGAAGGCGAGGACTCCAGGTTTCTGGGTGCATTTGTTAGGAGAGGGCTGTGTGTATAGTCTAGGCCAAACAGACTCCCAAGTTGCTATGGTGCTCCTATGGCTGCCTGCCTCAGGATCACCCATTCTGGTGTCATGCACAGTAAGCACAGGATAAATGCTTCTTAAAGAATCAAAGAAGTTTGAGGGGCTGAAGAGATGGCTCAGCAGTTAAGACACTTGCCCACAAAGCCTAACAACCTGAGTTCGATTCCCTAGTACCCATGTAAAGCCAGATGTGCAAGGTGGTACATGTGTCTAGAGTTCGTTTGCAGTGGCTAGAGGCCTTGATGTGCCCATTTCTCTCTCTCTCTCTCTTTCTCTCAAATAAATGAAAAATAATTTTTTTTAAAAAGGCATTTGGAGCCAGGCATGGTGGCGCATGCCTTTAATCTCAGCACTTGGCAGGCAGAGGTAGGAGGATCGCCATGAGTTCAAGGCCATCCTGAGACAACATAGTGAATTCCAGGTCAGCCTGAGCTACAGTGAGCCCCTATCTCAAAACAAAACAAAACAAAACAAAACAAAACAAAACAAAACAAAAGGCGTTTGGGAGTCCTTCCGGATGTCAATAGTCAAGTAGGGTTAGAAGGAGTAAGTGTGAACTCTGAAATGATAAGGTCTATCTAGAAGTAGACAGTTACTTGCCTGCTTAAGTTTCATAGTGCTGGGCATATGACAATCAAATTATCAACCATTGTTATTATTATTATTACTATTATTATTCATTGATTTTGATGTGTCCTTACCTGGTCCCTGATGTCTTCTGCAACTCGATTGAAAATTCATTGCTATTTGTTCATCCTAGATTCCCCATCATTTTCTTTTTCGTTTGGACCCAACTATCTCCCCTGCCTTCTGTCAACCTGGATATATTGGAGAAGTCCTTCCTTGACAGGCAAGCATTCCTGGCACGCCTCAATATGTCGCTCACAGTGCCTCTGATGCTACAGCTGCTGCAAGTCTCCTCCATTTTCCCCTTGGCCAGGCTGTTCATATTCTTTAAAGACCTTTCATGTAATGCCTTTGCTAATATTTACATCCCTGCTTAACTAGGCTGGCCTCTGCTGCCCTGGGCATTTGACTCAGGCAGGATGGAGTTGCAATCTTTCCAAGCCACTCAGTAGCTATTTCACCAAAGCAAAGAACTGGGGATGCTTAGTGCATAGCCTGCCTGAGGGTTGGGTTGTGTCCAGTGAAAGATGTGCTAGGTTTAGCCTACTTGTATAGGACAAATCTCTTTAAACAGTAGGGCATGACCCCATATTGAGTCATGTGAATGTAGGTGTCGGGAAAAAAATTGGCAACAGTAAAAGCTTTCTAAATGCACAAAAACATAAAATTCAGAATCAATTCAAGATCAAGTACATAATAAGTCCAAGGTACTTCTGGCCGTGCTCACCCATGTTGGATCACACGACTTCACTAAAGTTTTGGTTCTGAACACACTGCTATCACACGTGCTATCACACTACACAATGCTATTGAATGGTGCCTGTGATACTTTGCCTCAGAGTCCAGACTAATATATATTATGAACTGCAGTTTTTACTCCACAGGAAACATGTTCTGCTCTTATAGAAAGAGAATTGTTTAATTTATGGAAAACGAAGACTTTTAATGCTTTCCTCCCATCCTTTCTCAGCATGTAAGCATTCTTACGCTGTGTCACACCAAGAAGCCTGTCCATCTTACTGCTATCAAATTTGCTTTCATCTTTGATGAATGGCAAAATTATCTGAGTCCAATAATTGTTTTAAAACAAATTTCTTTATGATTTATTTTCAGGAAATGATTGATTTGTATACCTATTTTGTATGTCTATATACTGGAATTGTATAAAATTTCCTCAGCGTCTGGAAGGATGGCTTAGCAGTTAAGGTATTTGCCTGCAAAGCCAAAGGACCCATGTTCCATGCCCCAGGACCCACGTAAGCCAGATGCACAAGGGGCGCACATGTCTGGAGTTTGTTTGCAGTGGCTAGAGACCCTGGGACACCCATTCTCTTTCTCTCCCTCTCCCTCTTTCTCTGTCAAATAAATAAATAACAATAAAATATTTTTTTAAATTTTTCTCAGGCAAAAAGCTTGCTCCAGTGGAAACAGCAGAAGTAGTCCTGGTGTAGGACACTCAGGCTTTGGAGATAGAGAATCCTGTGTTTGAAGTAACACATTCTGCCACTGAGCAGCAATGTGACAAGAAAGTGATTTAATATCTCCAGAGATTTAGTTTCCACAAGCATAAAAATGTAATAATCATATTTCACAAGATTGGTATAAAAATTAAATATGATAATGTATATAAAAAGGCCAGTACATAATAATTGCTCAGTAAGTGGTTATCTACTAATATTATCAAAACGGATTAAAATGTATTACACACCTACTATAGATAAAGTGTGGATAGTGATAAACTCCAGTATTTGGGTAAAGGAAATGAAATGATGAAGATATCATCTTTGCCCTCCTCAAGTTCAGCATCAGAAGTCAGAGCAAACTACGATAAGAGCTAAAAGACGCGGAGATAACCATAGTGGGAGGCAGAACGCTGAAGGTGTCTCTGGAAGGGACAGTGTTGAGCTGTGAGCCTGGCCCCGGAGATTGAGAAGAGCCTTGGTGTGTAGTTTTGATGAGTGAAAGTCTTGCAGAAGCAATCACTAGCAAAATGTCAGCTGGGGCTAGAGGAGAACAATCGCAGGAGCTGATGTGGAGACTGCCTGCCTCTTACAAGTCAGGCTCTGCGCAAATGCCTGCCATCTTCTCGTCTTGTCCTCTCTCTTCACAATCAGGCAAGACAGGGAAGGTGCTACCATCCTTCCATCCTTCTCATTCTACAAATGATGCTGGGGATCCAAAAAAGGAGTTGCTCAGGACAACCCAGTAAACAAGATTTGAATGCCGGTCCTTCTGACTCCAAAGCTCAACTTACCTGTGTGTGACAGGTTGGCACAAGTGGGGATCCATGGGAAGGCCAGTGCGGCTGGCCTATATGTAGCACATGTACATATGGGTGTGGGTTCATGACAAGTACTGACATATGTACAACACAGGACATACATGCACAACTTAATGCAGGGGAATTCTGCAGGAAGATTTGTGGAAAACAGGCAGGAAAAGTGTTGAGGCAGATCCTGAGTCCAGGCAGGGCTGTTAGCTCCTTTTGAGGCCAGTTCCACTAGCTGCACACTAGCCTCAGTAGGCCCCATGGGTTATTAATAGTAGCAGTGATTATGCTAATAATGATATAATGAGAGCGGGAAAGCCCCAAGGGTGGGAAAGGTGGTGAGCAGGGGCACGCACTGCGACCGGTGCAGGGGAAGCAGCCTCCGACTCCCATCTTTCAGGCTTCAGGGCCAGACCTGAGTCTCCAAATCGACTCTGACTTCGTGGGAGAGCTCAGCAAACCCTGCAAAAGCAAAATACCTGGAGGAATCTCTCTCCTTCTCTGGAGTTTTGGCAAACTTATTATCCCAATCAATATCTGAGTAATTACAATCCCCTGTGATCAAAGGGGGGTGTATTTTTTTTCCCTTTCTCGGCCTCTTTACAGGCCTCTCTTATCTGGAGAAAGATTTCTTAATCTACTTTCCCTAAATGCCCTGCAGGTCTGCATGCCATCACAGCCCCAAAATTCCCTGATTGCTTTTATTCTCCTTACCTGCTACCTGACCCAGCTTCCTGACAACCCTGGTAGAAATCAGCCTTTTAGCTTAGCACCCCCTTCCCAGTTCAGCCCCCAAAGGAGGTGGGGGCTGGGCTGTGGAGAATCCAGAAGAGGAGCTCCCAGTTTCCTTTCTATGGGAGCAAATAAGGTGTGCAGAGATGTGAGGACCTGCCATGTCTCCCCTGTCCTTCATAGCGTCCTTCCCTTTCACCTTACCGACTTTTGAGCCTTTATCAAGGCCCAAGAACTGACAGAAGGTGAGAGAAGGGACAACTTGAGACATGGAAGAAGTAGCTTGCAGGAGGCATCACAAAGCAGTGAAAATTTTTGCTCAGTCATCCCAGTAGCCCTTCCTGTCTGCGACGCCAGCCCCCCCTCCCCTTCAAGCCCCTTCCTAAAGATCATGTATTCTCTCAAATTGGGGAGCCTCACCCCTGGTACTAAAGACTTGCTTCCTAGTTCAGGCTCCCCTGTGCCTCCTACCTAGCAACTGTTTTCAAATGTAGGTCAGGGCGGGTCTCCAGGGAGGCTGGGATGTCAGGCCAGAGTAAAGAGGGGCTGCCATGTGGCAGACACAGGCGCTGGCTAGGGAGATGCAAGGGGCAATGGAGGGAGTCTTGGGGGCTCAGCCTAGCTGATGTATGATTTAGAGACCTAGTCGTCTCCGACACTCAATGATTTAAGAGGTTTCTGCGCTCCAGAAACCTAATTACCCCAAAGATTTCCGTTTGGTCTTCTCAGTTTTGCTCTGAAGAGGCCCTTCCAAGAACGCCACGGGGTTGGAGTCATTACTCTGCCCACCGCTTGCCGGGCCGTTTATTGTATTTTTATGAGGAGAATGCTGTGTTGCCTAATACATTTCCCAGGAAAGCCTGTGTGAGGGGCTCCCGGTGTCACAGCTGCTGCTGGGGAGGAGGAAAATAAACACAGAGGCATGTTCACACTCGTGTCTCCACACAAGAAGGGGCGCACACCCACAGGCGCGCACAATTGCAGCCAGTTTGAGCTCACAGGAGCTGGCTCCACACACTCCACCTGGTCCATCCTGATGAGCTTTCTAGACCATCCTGTCCAGCCCCCTACCTCCAGGCAGATGGGTTCCAATTTACCCTAGCCAGCATGGGTCTCTCCATCTCTGAGGCAGGCAATTTCACCATTCAGGGGAAAGCTTTTCTAATGTTTAACAGCCCTCCTCCCACAGACCATTTTCCTTCTGGAATTAGTGATTGTGCTAGGAGAAATCAAGTAGAGACGAAGCCTCACGTTGAAGGGATTGCAGGAATCCAAGGGTCTCCATTCCCAGAGCACACACCCCACCTGTAAAACAGAACCTGATGACCTGGCAGGAGTCAAACGCTGCAAAATCCTTCAGCTCAGCTCAGAGCCAAAGAAGCAGAGGACTTATGATCCAACCCAGGCCCCTGTGAGACTTGTCAATTTTCACAGAAGAATGACAACCTTACCCTAGGGTGGACAGATCTCAACCATGTGAGTTTGTAAGGCATATGGGTCTGCATTTAATTGGCAACCAAAGGGCTGTGTTTCAGGTATTTGGCAGGGGATATAGTCCAGAACTCACTGCCACACGGTGTCTATCAAAGATTCAGCTCAGAGAAACAAAATAGATGAGCAATGGCTGGAAGGGTATGTGGTTCATCCATCCTGCCACAAAGATTAACACCTGCCCCATGACTGAGCCACATCCCTCGGGTCCCCAGTACAGCTGTTTCTCTGAATTGAAGTTTGGCCCTTGTTGAAGAGTAATGCCACAGGGAGCAGCTGCATCCATTATGAGCATGTCCTTGAGGATGTCGTTTCTCACGTGACCCAGCTGTCCTGAGGAAGGTCCCCAGAACTGGCTCTGCCTAGTACAACAGAACCAGGGAAACTCGGGCTGCTTCTTGACAGTCCTTTCGTTCTTCTTCCCCCTGTTCGTAGTCTCTGCTTTCTCTCCTTCCTTCCTTAGTTCCCTTCCTTCTTCCCCCGTCTTTCCTTTTCCTTTCTTCTCTCCCTCCTGTCGTTCCCTCTTTTTTTCCCTCTCGTCTTATGTGCACCATGAATTTCAAGAGTGATTGAGTTACTGCTACTAGGTCGTCTACCAGAAATTGACATTCTGGATCCCAGCCTACTGAGTGTCAGTACCAAGCTTGTTTGTGAGCCCCTGTGAACTTCCTCCCTTTGCTCTGTGTTTCTTTCCCATTTGTTTCTAATATGTGCTCTTGCATTGCATCGCACGTATATGTGCAAGCTGCCACAACTGCACTTTGGCACAAGGCAAGTAGAAGTGAGTACATTAATGAATTAATTAATATGGCTCAAACTGTGCTGCACACAGAGATTTTATTTACAAAGGACTGCATTAACCAAGTAGGAGCTGGAAACCCTCCCAGACATGTGCCTTAGGCTACAAATCTTGAAAGGTGTGTAAGATTTAAAGAAATAGAAATAAAGTCTTGGCCGGGCGTGGTGGCGCACGCCTTTAATCCCAGCACTCGGGAGGCAGAGGTAGTAGGATCGCCAAGAGTTCGAGGCCACCCTGAGACTACATAGTTAATTCCAGGTCAGCCTGGACTAGAGTGAAACCCTACCTCGAAAAAAAAAAAAAAAAGAAAGAAAGAAAGTCTTGGTCTAAATTCTGTCCCTTGCACTGTAATCACCCCCTATATTAGTGAAGCCTATCTCAGGTAGCTTTACCCAGTCAAAAAAAAAGGGGGGGGCTGGGGAAATGAGTTAGTGGTTAAGGCGTTTGCCTGCAAAGCCTAAGGACCCTGGTTCAATTCCCCAGGACCCACATAAGCCAGATGCACAAGAGGGGGACACGCATCTGGAGTTCGTTTGCAGTGGCTGGAGGCCCTGGTGCACCCATTCTCTTTTTCTCTCTGTCTCTTCCTCTCTCTCTCTCTCTCAAATAAATATTTTTTAAATCTCCTCATAAATTTGAAGACACAGAACAAGAAAGTAAGAGGCATAAGCTCATAGAAGATAAGCATATAAAATCATCTCATCTGACCCTCTATTTTAATAAAAAAGGAAATGAAGACCTACACAGGGCAACTCTAAATTCTGGACCAATTAGAACAAGCTCTTGTAAAACCAATGTGTGCCTGGACCATAAAATCCACTATTCCATAAGGCTAAACAATGGCAGTTCTTTTGTAGGGAGCCTGACTGCTATGTTTACATTAGTATTCATCTACCATCTACAAAACCAGAAGGCATCAGGTCGTGTCATCCCAGCATGCTGGAGTCTGAGACAGGAGGATTGTCATATATTCAAGGCCAGTTTGGGCTACATAGTGAGTTCCAGGCCAACTTTGGCTATGGAGTGAGGCTCTAACTCAAAATTAATTAATTGATTAATTTAAAGAATTGAGAAAGGGTAGGATTTCAGGAGGATGTTAGTGGACAGATGACTTTGGGCATTGTGCGTAAGCTCACTGAGTTTTTACAACCCCACCTATAGAATGGAGAGGAAAGGAATGGTTCCTTGGGTTCTGGAGAGCACTGAATGCGAGAATGCATATGAAGAGCATGGCAAACATTAAATGCTCACAAACATTCTTGTGGTATTGTTAGGTGCTTGGAGGACTAGAATGATGTGGCCAAGGAAATACAACAATTCATTGGAGGGCTGTTACTCAGACCCTTAAATTTCCCATTCACTCCATTCCCACTTCCCCCATCTCTAGTCTCCTCCACAACCCAACTGTACCCACTAGTTACTTATCTCTTCATAGGTACCATATGTCCCAGTCCCCACACCAGTCAGAATGCCTAAATGAAGGACAATTGAGATAGGAGGGAGACTGAGCCAGCTCTTTTAGGTTCTTTTGTCTGGGACATCTTATGTGAGATCCTGAGCAGAAGCAAAGGGGTAGATCTAATTTCTAGACCACTTAGAGCCAGCTCTGAGTTGAGAAGCCAATGCCCCTAACTCCTGCAAAACTGTCCCCCCTGTGATATTCCATGAAGCTAGATGATTGCAGTTCCCAATGGAAAAGCAATTTTCCAGGGAGCTGTTCAGGTCTAAGTGTCTAATGATTCTACTTTCTCCTGGCCCGAGTGTAGACATCCAGATTATGTTTTGATACCTTTGGCAGAAACATGAACATCTGGAGCCCATGCTGAGCCTGTGCTTCACAGTCTGGGGACTCTTCCTGGCATACTAGCCTAAACCAACTCCTTCTTTATCTCCCCCTAGCCCATGGCTCTGGACCCCAGTACATAAAAGGAAAATAGGTTACCCGGTAAGATCTGGTGGAGCACGCAGAGGGAAATGGGACACCACAGACTGTTCCTGGGGTTTTGCATGGCCACCATTGGCTATAATGAGGAAGGGAGAAAATGGAAATGCCACACTGTTCTGAGGTCCTTGTGTTTGCTTCCACTGGCACTCATTTGCTTCCACCCTACCAGTCTCACTTTTCAGAACTCTCTGCTTCAGATGGTCACACTCAACGGCCTGGGCACAAGGACAGATCACTTCTACTCCAGGTCAATACATAGAGTAACAAATCAACTCTCAATGCTACAGCCATTTGTTCTATAGAGCTAGACCAAACCTAGCCCATTTTCCATTGGCCATATCCCAACCTTCAGGCAGGCTTCATACTAAGTGACTTCAGCTCTTAGCCTGCTTTGGTGGTAGGAATGGGAAAGAGCGACTGAGTAGCTTGGGAAGATTGAGGCATTATCTTACTTGAGTTGAAGAAAGGCCTAGGGCAGCAGAGGCCAGCCTGGTTAGGCAGAGTCGGAAATATGAGCACCACTATTATGTGAAAGGTCTTTGAAGAATAGCCTGACCATGGCTAAGGTGGAAGGTCTAGGTCATGTCAGAGGCCTTTGTCTGTATCTTATGATATATGATAATATGCAAAGCATAACCCAGCCTGGAACATCAGCCTAAATATACCACCCAAAACTTTTAGAAGAAAATATCAGAGAAAACTTGTAATCATAGACAGACATGCACCAAGATCATAATCCATAAAAGAAAGAAATTGACAAACTGAATTTTATCAACACTAAGAGCTTCTCATCAAAAAAAAAAAAAATTCTTTTGGAAAGAGTTGACAAGCCACAGACTGAGAGAAAGTATTTCCAAACCCCTTATCTGACAAAGGACTTGAATTCAGAATATAAAAATAATTGCAAAACTCAACAATAAGAAAACAACCAAACTTTTTAAAAGAATAATAAGCAGTTCACCAAAGCAGATTCTCAGATAACAAATAATCATATAGAGGATGCTCAGTATTATTAGTAATTAAAGAATATGAATTCAAACAACAATGAGATATAAATGCATACTTATTAGTGTGGCAAAAACTGAAAACAAATAAGCAAATAACTGACTATAGCAAGCACCAGGGAGGACACAGGACGACTGGAACTTTTCGTTCAGTAGCAGGGAAAATACAAAATGATGTACCATTTGGGAAAACCATTAGGAAGTTTATTATAAAGCTAATTACATAAGCCAGGCATGATGGCACACACCTTTAATCCCAGCATTTGGGAGACAAAGGTAGGAGGATTACCATGAGTTCAAGGCCACCTTGAGACTACATAATGAATTCCAGGTCAGCCTGAGTTAGAGCAAGACCCTACTTCAAAAAACAAAATAAATGAATAAATAAATAGCTAAATACATACTTGTCATATGACCTAGCAACTTCTGTCTTTATATACATATGAAATAAACTTATGTTCACATAAAAGCTACATGTGAATGTGTATGGAAAATATTCATCATCACTCCAAACTGAAAACAGCTCCAATATCCTTCATCTAGTGGACAGATAGACAAACAGGGCTGGGGCTCAGCAATGAAATGAACTACTGACATACTCAACATCATGAATAAATCTCAAACTCATTATGCTAAGTGAAAAAAGCCAGACTCAAGAGGCTATGTATATGACATTTATCACATCTTCTGGGAAAGGCAAACTATAGATTCAGAACACAGATCAGTGGTTGCCTTGGCTGAGGAAGGGAGAGGTGTTGGACACAGAGGGACATGTAAGAATTTAACAGTTGATGGACTTGTTCTCCATCTTCATTATGGTAGTGGTGACACTACGGTGCAGATCTGTCAGCACTCATAACACTGTACAAAAAAGTTTGCTGATTAGAAATTACATTCAAATTAAAGATGGACACTATCTTAAGGTGAAAGGTTGGAAAACAGTGTTTCAAGCAAATGGGATTAGAAAACAATCAAATGTCCCTATCCTAATATCTAACAGGGTAGACTTCAAAACAACATTAGTTAGGAAAGATAAAAAAGGTCACGTTATATTGATTAAAGGAACACTCCAACAGGAGGACATTGCAATCTTAAACATATATGCACCAAACACAGGGGCTCCCAATTTCATCAAACAAACACTATTAGAATTAAGGTTACAGATAACACCAAAGAGAGTTGTAGTGGGTGACTTCAACTTCTACTTCAACCCACTCTCATCAATTGACAGATCATCCCAGCAAAAAATAAACAGAGATGCATTTGGATTAAATGAGGTCATAGAACAAATGGACATAACAGATATCTACAGAACATTCACCCAAATGCTGCAGAATACATATACTTTTCACCAGCACATGGAACATTCTCTAAATCAGACCATATATTAGGACACAAAGCAAATCTTAACAGATACAGCGAAATTGAAATAATTCCTTGCACTCTATCTGATCACAATAGAATTAAACTATAAAACAATAGCAAGAAAAACTACACAGCAAACACAAAATCATGGACACTAAATAGTACACTGCTAAATGATGAATGAGTCAATGAAGGAATCAAGAAGGAAATAAAAAATTCATAGAATCAATGATAATGAGTACATAACATACCAAAACCTTTGGTACACAATGAATGCAGTCTTAAGAGGGAAATTTATAGCTTTAAGTGGCTATATAAAGAAATTAGAAGCCTGGCATGGTGGCACATGACTTTAAGGTGGCACATGCCTTTAATCCCAGCACTAGGGAGGTGGAGGTAGGAGGATTGCTCTGAGTTCGAGGCCTCCCTGGGACTCTATAGTGAATTACAGATCAATTTGTGCTAGAGTAAAACCCTATCTTGAAAAAACAAAAAAAGAAAAGAAAAGCAAAAGAAAGAAAGGAAGGAAGGAAAGAAGGAAGGAAGGAAGGAAGGAAAGGAGGAAGGGAGGGAGGAAGAAAGGAAGGAAAGAAGGAAGGAATTAGAAAGGTTTCAAGTAAATAATTTAATTCTTCGCCTTAAGACTTTGGAAAAAGAAAAACAAGGCAAACCAAAAATCAGTAGACAGGAATAAATAAAAAAGATTTGGGCAGAAATTAATGAAATAGAAATCGAAAAATTAGACAAAGAGGGCTGGAGAGATGGCCTAGCAGTTAAGGCATTTGCCTGCAAAGCCAAAGGACCCAGGTTCAATTCCCAAGGACCCACATTAGCCAGATGCACAAGGGGGCACATGCATCTAGAGCTCGTTTGCAGTGGCTGGAGGTCCTGGTGTGCCCATTCTCTCTCTCTCTCTCTCTCTCTCTCTCTCTCTCTCATTTGTCAAATAAGTAAAAATAAAATATTTTTAAAAACTGGACAAAGAATCAATGAAATAGAGTTAGTTCTTTGAAAGGATAAATAAGACTGATAAACCCTAGAAAATCTGACTAAAAGAAAGAGAGAAGAGACACAAATTAAGAAAATTAGAGATGAAAAAGGCACTATTACAACAGATACCAAAGAAATTCAGAAAATCATAAAGACATACTTTAAGAACATATATTCCACTGAGTTTGAAAATCTGAAAGAAATGGATGATTTCCTTGATTGGTATGACCTACCAAAATTAAATCAAGATGAGATTAACCACTGAAATAGACCTATAACAAGAACAGAGATCCAAACAGTTATATTAAAAAAAAAACAACTCCCAACTAAAAAAAGTCCAAGCCCAGATAGAGCCACTTGTGAATTTTACCAGGAGTTCATGGAAGAACTGATAATAATGCTTCTCAAACTTTTCCACAAAACAGAAAAGGAAGGAATTCTACCAAACTTCTACAAAGCTACAATCAACCTGATACCAAAACCAGACAAAGACAGAACAAAAAAAGAAAACTACAAACCAATATCCCTCCCTCCCATAGATACAAAAATTCTCAATAAGATATTGGCAAACAAAATACAAGAATATATCAGAAAGATCACTCATCCTGACCAAGTAGGCTTTATCCCAGAGATGCAGGGATGGTTCAACATATACAAATCAATAAATGTCATGCATTATATAAATAGACTGAAGGACAACAATCACGTGATCATCCCAATAGATGCAGAAAAGGCATTTGACAAAGATCCAACATCCCTTCATGATAAACTGGGAAGCTGGGAATAGAAGGAATATATCTCAACATAATAAAGGCTATTTATGACACACCTACAGCCAACATAATACTAAATGGGGAAAACACTGAAACTTTTCCACTAAAATCAGGAACAAGACAAGGATGCCCATTGTCCCCACTTTTATTTACTATAGTACTGGAAATCATAGCTTTATCAATAAGGCAAGAGACACACATAAAAAGGATACAAATTGGAAAGGAAGAGATCAAATTATCATTATTTACAGATGATATGATTCTATACATAAAGGACCCTAAAGGCTCTACCGGCAAACTGCTAGAGCTGATAAACACTTTTAGCAATGTAGCAGGATACAAAATAAACACACAGAAATCAGTAGCCTTTCTATATACTAACAAAGCATGCTGAGGATGAAATCAGGGAATCAGTTCCATTCACAATTGCCTCAAAAAAAAAATAAACAAATAAAGTACCTTGGAATAAACCTAACCAAGGAAGTGAAGGATGTCTACAATGAAAACTTTAAAACACTCAAGCAAGAAATTGCAGAAGACACTAGGATATGGAAAGACATCCCATGTTCTTGGATTAGAAGAATCAATATTGTGAAAATGGCAATGTTACCAAATGCAATCTACATATTTAATGCAATCCCCATTAAAACTCCAATGGCATTCTTCATGGAATTAGAAAAAAACAATGCTAAAATTCATTTGGAAACACAAAAAAACCTCAAATATCCAAAACAATATTGAGCAACAAAAATAAGGCTGGTGGTATCACAATACCTGCTTTAACCTATATTACAGAGCCATAGTAACAAAAACAACCTGGTATTTGGTACAAAATGTCACATAGATCAATGGAACAGAATAGAGGACCCAGATGTAAGTCCAGGCAGCTACAGCCACCTAATCTTTGACTAAAATGCCAAAAACTCTCATTGGAGAAAAGACAGCCTCTTTAACAAATGGTGCTGGGAATACTGGCTATCTATATGTAGAAGGATAAAAAAAGAACCTTATCTCTCTCCATGCACAAGAATTAAGTCCAAATGGATCAAAGACCTTAATATCATACCTGAAACTCTGAAATTGCTGGAGGAAAAAGTAGAGAAAACCCTTCAACATATTGTCATAGGCAACAACTTTCTGAATATAACCCCAGTTACTCAGGAAATAATCAACCACTGGGACCTCATGAAATTCCAAAGCTTTTGTACAGCAAAGGACGCCATGAATAGAGCAAAGAGTCAACCTATAGAATGGGAGAAAAATCTTTGACAGCTATACATCTGAAAGAGGATTAATATCCAGGATATACAAAGAACTCAAAATAACTAAATAATAAGAAATCAAACACCCCAATTAAAAATGGGCTATGGAGGCTGGAGAGATGGCTTAGCGGTTAAGGCGCCTGCCTCCTAAGCCTAAGAACACTGGTTCCAATCTCCAGTGGTTCCAATCTCCAGGTCCCTTGGTTAGCCAGATGCAAAATGACACAAGGGCGCAATGCCGCACTTGACCACAAGGGGATGCACGCATCTGGATTTCATTCACAGCAGCTGAGAGGCTGCTGGTGCGCCCATCTCTATCTGTCTTCCTCTCCCTCTCTCTGTCTCTCTCTGTGTCTCTCTCCAAAAAAAAAGGGGGGGGGGCTATGGAACTAAATAGAGCAGTTCTCAAAAGAAGAAATACAATTGCTGGGTGTGGTGGTGCACACCTTTAATACCAGCACTCGGGAGGCAGAGGTAGGAGAATCACCATGAGTTTGAGGCCACCCTGAGACTACATAGTGAGTTCCAGGTCAGCCTGAGCTAGAGTGAGACTCTACCTCAAAAGAAGAAGACGAAAAAGGAGGAGGAGGAAAAGAAATACAGATGGCATATAAACATCTAAAAAAAATGTTCTACATCCTTAGCCATCAGAGAAATGCACATTAAAAGTACTCTGAGATTTCCTCTCACTCCTGTCAGAATTGCTATTATCTGGAGGGATGGATTAGGACTTAAGGCACTTGCCTGCAAAGCCTAAGGACCCATGTTCAACTCTCTAGATCCCATGTAAGTAAGCCACATGCACAAAGGAAGGCAAGTGCAAAGTTGCACATATCCACTAGGTGGTGTAAGCGTCTGAAGTTCAATTGTAATGGCTGAGGCCCTGGCACACCAATTCTCTCTCTGTCTCTCTCCAAAATAAACTTTAGAAAAAGATTTAATATCAAGAAACTAAATGGCAATAAATGCAAGCGAGGATGTGGAAGAAGAGGAACTTTCTGCACTGTTGGTGGGAATCTAAACTGCTACAGCCATTGTGGAAATCAGTGTGGAGGTTCCTGAGATAGCTAAAAATAGATCTACCAGGTGATCCAACTATACCATTACTAGGCATATACCCTAAGGACTTGTTGTACTGCCTTAGAGATACTTGTACATCCATGTTTGTTGCCACTCTATTCACAATAGCTAGGAAATGGAACCAGCCTAGATGTCCCTCTACTGATTACTGGATAATGAAGATGTGGTACATTTATACAATGTAGTTCTATTCAGTGGTAAAGAAAATTGAAATTTGCAGGGAAATGGATGGACCTGGAAAGGATTATACTAAGTGAGGTGACCCAGACCCAGAAAACCAAACGTCACATATTCTTTCTCATATGTGGATCCTAGCTACAAATGTATGGACTTGTATGTGAGCTGGAACCAAAAATCGGCAGCAGAGGCCAGTAAGCTAGAAAAAGGCTATAAGGGAGGGAGGAGAGAGAATGACTTAAGGGGATGGTACTGTGTATATGTAAGTAGAAGAACAGATTACAGGGAGGGGAAAGGCCTAAGCGAGGCCAGGGGAAGAGAATGTATAAAAGAAGGGTGGGGGAGGGTCAATCAAAATTCAAGATATTCTAAATAAGACTTATGTAAACCTACTTTTTTGAATAATGGAACATGGAGAAGTTATAGATTGTTACTAGAAAATTTTCAGTGCCTTGGATGGGATCCCTTCCAGTGAGTTGTTGGCATGGAGGTCCCTATAGCTTTCAAAACATTACAGGCTATTGCCAAGGCCCTTGGTTTCCCACTAGGAATAGATGGTAAGACCCTATTACTGAACGCTTGGGCTGCAAGGTCACTGAGAAATCTTGCTGGTGCTGAGCTGAAAACCTCCTCCATGTAGACCAGATGACAGAAAGCTGGAAAATGCTATGCTACATGCAGCTCCATGGGAGAAAAAGAAGTCATCGGAGGCTATAAACAACAGTGGACACTACAAGCCTTACTTTGGCCATCGAGGACAAATGAGCCAATGGGTGCAATAGTGGCATTTTATGGAGGAAACCAACTGCTCTTTAATTGGACTGGAGGCCCACTTCACAGGAGGGAATACATGCCTGCTACTGAAAATCTATAATGGAGTAGTCATGAGCCTTAGGAGTGTCACGTCTGCTGGTGTCTGACTAAATGCATATATTATGCTCAACAAATTGCCCAATAAACACTTCTCTTAATGTTCATACCCATATATTAATGCTACTCTCAATTTAGTCAGAGAAACTTCTCTTTTTAGAAGGTGGTGACCTCTGGAATGACTCAAAAGGCACCATAGTGCTGAGTAGAAGTGACAGAGGAGAGCTCAACATTGAAACATCTCTATTACACATTCCAAGGATCAGGATCCATTGTAGAAGAGATGGTGAAAAGAATGTAAGAGCTAAAGGAAGGGTAGGACTCCTTACAATGCAATCAGCCAGACACAAAATGGCCTGGAAATACATAACACCAGTATAATAAGAGGAAAAGATGATGACATCAAAATAAAAGAGGTGCTGATTGAGATGGGGAGGGGATATGATGGAGAGTGGAGTTGTGAAGGGGAAAGTGAAGGGGGATGGAATTATCATGTTGTATTGTCTATAATTATGGAAGCTGTCAATAAAAATTTTTTAATTAAATTAAAAAAGAAATTATACTTCTGTTTTTAAATATTGAAGAGCTCTTTGTTCTTGGAAAAATAGCATATAAGATATGTACTAAAGGAATTATCCATACTGTATGAGTGAGGGAATAGAGGAATAAAGAGATGGCCTGATAAGTCCATGATCACAGTCAGTGAGAGAGAAAGCTGTGAATGGATTCTAGTCCAAGAGTTCTACTCAGACTGGCCTGTATTGCCTCAGTGCAGGGACCTTCCTTTCTTCCTTTATTCCCAAGTATATTTTAAATTATCCATTGGATCTAAACCACACTGAAGGTCCAAGCTAAGTCAGAGCATGCTATTGGTGTATCAAACCCATAAGAAGTACTGTGTTCATCCAGCTACTCAAACAATACAGAGAATAAGGAGTGATGAGGAAGGACCCTCCTACCCTACACTGCCCTCCAGAAATAATCCCCCGTGTGTGTGTGTGTGTGTGTGTGTGTGTGTGTGTGTGTGTGTGTGTCTGTGTGAAACTGGAATGGAATTCATGGCCTTATAAATGCCAATTAAGCACTGTACTCTCGAGTTATACTCCCAGCCCCACCGGGCTGATCTTGCTGACACCTGGTGGCTCATTTCTACTTTTTTTGCCCTCCAGATATATATATAGTTACCTAGGCATATGATATCCATTTTCCATCTCAGATCCAGTCTTCTGTGTGTTGGCCCTCTGGTTAGGGGAGAGCACTTACCTTGGAAACAGAAGTCATACCTCTTGCTTTATTGTAGACTAGCTATATGATTCAAGGGCAATAAAGTTACCACCACATGCCGTTTCTTCATTTCTAGACTATAAGTAATAATGCCTGTCTTAGTAAGTATAGGTCCCCAGACCATGAATAATGATATAGTAGATATTATTTAGTTCAAATGTGGAGGTAATTAAATTTCAGTAGATTGCAGCTAAGACTGTGGCCACCAAGCCTCTATGCCATTCAGCCAACCCCTGAGTAAGCGTGATTCAAATTCAGCTTTGTCTGAATACAGAACCTTTGTTCTCAAAAATTCATATCCACACAATCCTAACAAGTCATTTGGATCCTCTGTCACTCAAAGTATGACTGTAAGAATTGAAAGGACAGGAAATACTTAGCCTGGAGAAGCGAAGGCTCTTCAGGGATGTGAGCATTGGTTGAAAATATTTGAAGAGCTGTCATATGGGAAGGGAAGGCAGATTTGTTCTCTGTTGCTCCAGGGCAGAGCTAGAATTAAGCTGGATGCAGATTTTGTTATTATGGAATATAAAATTGTCCAACAACGACTACGAGCCAGCAGCAAAGGGGACTGGGCTGCCCACGAGGCAGTGAGCTTCTCATCACTTTCCAGTAATCAAACTGAAACTGCAGAGTCATTTTTTTGGAACTCCAAAGACAAAACCCAGTAAACTGATCTGGGGACCCCATGCTTCTAAGTAGAGACGCGCACATGCTCAGAACATATGTAGGTCTATGACAATGCTGAAAGAGGTCACTGTGCCCCATCAGTCTTTCATCCTCCTTCTTCATGAGAGAGAAAGGCCAATCGCAGGGTGTGTGAAATCAAATGCACACAGGAACCAAGGCAACATGAGATAGATGGTTTCATCTGCTGCTTCTGCATTTAAGAAGAGAAGGAAAGGAGAGAATGTCCTGCCCTCCAAAAATGCAGACCTATTTGGATATTCTCTGAGGTCCCTTGGCAGCTGACATACATGCCCATCTGTCAGGCTGGCACAGTGCCCCAGCAAGGAGAGCTCTGCTTCCTGCTGGTAGGCATAGGTGCCAGGTGGTTGCATATGTCTGCAGAGAGGGCCTCTGTCCTAAACAGCAAAGGGAAACTCATAGTTCCTATGCCCACTCCTGTCCTTGCACACTCCAGCCACACCCACATCAGGCTGTAGAGAGGTGCCCCGAAGCTGCAGAAAGTTACAGCCCAGGAGATAAGCCCTAGGGAATTGGGGCTGCCAAATGAACAGGCCTTGCCACATTGAGCCTGTGATGGAGCCAAGACCACCCAAGGAACAGCCAAATGGACTCTTGGAAGGAAAGGCAAAGGCAAAAACAGTATCAAAGGGCATCACAAGGGGTGTGGGCCCTTGAGAGAGTGATGGGCCAGTCCAATGTGCCTTTGGGTCTGTCATCCTCCACCAAGGAGAAAAAAATGGCTCTGATGGGAGGGCCTTCATTTTCATCTGTACTTAGCCTTGCTGATGCTCTCCTTCATGGCACATTTGAGTCCATGAACACCTCTGCTTAGCTGCGTGGCAGGATCTCCTCCCACATCTGCTAGTGAGTGTGTCTGTGTGTGTACCCACATCCCTAGAAGGGCTGCAGCCACCGCATACCGCTGATGCTGCAAAAGTGCACCGAGGCTGGACAGCTAATCCAATCATTCATGCTTCCCTTGTTCCCGCTCTTGGATCTGATAGATAAAAATACCCAGGCAAATGACCAGTTTCATGGACTGTTTCCTCTTTTGTCAATACAAGGAATTGTGAGCTGTCATCTTGTCCCTCCTCTCCAGAGAGCAAACTCAAATATTTATGACCAGCTTTTACAACACTAATTGTATTTCTAATTGTTTTTCCCTCTCAGCAACATCACTTCCCTCACCCTGCGAAGATGGGCACTTCTGGGGTTTATGAAGAGTAGTTTGTCACAAATAAAATCCAGGAGAGCTTTAGCATGGAGGTGGCCACATTTCCTGCTTATCAGGCCTCTGTTCTGAAGCCGGGGTTCTGGCTGCAGGCCAAAGTTCCACGTGTCCAGCAGTCCTGGCAGAAAGGATAGAAAGGATGAGACTGGAAGTCAGCACAGTGATCCAGGACAGCTCCTTGAGCTGGGGGTCTTTTGACCATGGGTGCAAAGTGAGTTTCTGCCTCTATTTCTCCACCTAGAAAATCTTCTCTCTCACACTTGCTTCTTGTGGTTCAGCAAAAGGCTCATCAGTATTTTTTTTTTCAGATCTGAAAACCGATTTTAGGTTTATGGATCGATGAAAGTGTAGGAAGCAGAATGGTGTACTGGGAGGCAAGTTTGAGACAGAAACAGAAAGCTTAGATGTCTGGTTGAATTATGCATTCGCTCATTTCTACATCAAACATGTATGGAGGCCTACTGTGTGAGCAGCATTGTCATACGTCCTGAGAAAAGAGACCCTCACATCTCACCTGCATACCAGAATTGGTTCTTACACAAAGGTAAGGTGGACCTTCAGAGCACCATAGCCCCCAAAATACAACAGACCAAGATGTGCCTTAAAGACAATCCAACTCACGATACTAAGGAAGAGCTTTGATTTTGTGAGCCAAATATCTAGACCCGCAGAACCCAGGCTCCCCAACTCCTGCAAATCTTGTTCTGCTACTGTCTATTCTATAGCACTCTTGGATCCATTTTTTGTCCTCACTAATAGGACAGAAATAAAAGCAACCTGCCTCATGTTGATGCTGAGTAAATAATGAGATGCTGTGGGTAAAACCCGTCTGTGAACTCAATATGAAATGAATTTAAGAAGGGCTGTAGCTCAGTTGGCTGAATGCTTGCCTAGAATGGACAAAGCCCTGGGTTTGATCTCTGGCACCACAGAAACTACATGTGGGGATCAGGACTTCAAGTTCATCCTGGGCTGTGTAGGAAGTTACAGGCTACCCTGGGCAAGAGAGTCCCCCTAAAAGAAGAAGGCAAAGGAGATGAAAGAAAAGACGAGGAGGAAGAGGAGTAGAAAAGGAAGAAGAAACTTTTTTTAAAATACTCTTTTTAAAAAATTGTTTATTTTTATTTATTTGAGAGTGACAGACAGAGAAAGAGGCAGAGAGAGAGAATAGGCACACCAGGGCCTCCAGCCACTGCAAACGAACTCCAGATGCTTGCGCCACCTTGTGTATCTGGCTTACATGGGTACTGGGGAATCGAGCCTTGAACTGCGGTCCTTAGGCTTCACAAGCAAGCGCTTAACTGCTAAGCCATTTCTCCAGCCCCAGAAAGTTGTTATTGACAACTTCTTTAATTGTAGACAATATCCCATGTTATTTCCCTCCCCCCCCCACTTTCCCCTTTGAAACTCCACTCTCCATCATATCCCCTCCCCCTCTCAATCCGTCTCTTTTATTTTGATGTCATGATCTTTTCCTCCTATTATGATGGTCTTATGTAGGTAGTGTCAGCCACTGTGATGTCATGGATATCCAGGCCATTTTGTGTCTGGAGGAGCACATTGTAAGGAGTCCTACTCTTCCTTTGGCTCTTACATACTTTCCGCCCCCTCTTCTGCAATGGACCCTGAACCTCGGAAGGTGTGTTTGAGATGTTTCAGTGCTGAGCACTCCTCTGTCACTTCTTCTCAGCACCATGGTGCCTTCTGAACCATCCCAAGGTTGCCACCGTCTGAAAAGAGAAGCTTCTCTAACCAAAAGTGAGAGTAGCATTAATATATGGGTGTGGACATTAAAAGAAGTGCTTACTGGGCAGTTTGGTGAGCATAGTATATACATTTAGCGAGACTCCAATAGACATTACACCCTTAGGGCTCATGACTACCCCTGTCGTATGTTTTCAGTATCAGGGATGTATTCCCTCCCATGGAGCAGGCCTCCAGTCCAATTAGAGAGCAATTGGTTTCCCCCAAACAGACATGCCACTATTGAGCCCACTGGCTCATTTGGCCTGGCCGGCCAAATTTAAAGCTTGCAGTGTTCACTGTTGAGTACCTTCACTGGTGATTTCTCTCTCTCCCATTGACCTGCATGCAGTGTAGCTTTTTCCAGCTTTCTGTCAGCTGGTCCACATGGAGGAGGCTTTCAGCTCAGCTCCAGCAGGATTTCTCAGTGAATTTGCCACCCAAGTATGTAGAGTCTTCAGCAATAGGGTCTTACCATCTATTCCTGGTGGGAAACCAAGGGCCTTGGCAATGGCCTATAATGTTTTGGGGGTATCTGTGACCTCCCTGGCAAACAACTCACTGGAAGGTATCCCCTCCCTGGCACTGAAAAGTTTCTAGTAACAATCTATGGCTTCTGAGTGTTCCATTGTCCAGAAAAGTAGGTTCTCAGAAACTTTTAATAATATCAGAGTCGAGTCCTACAGCTCTTCCAGTCTCACCTATGCAGGGCATAAAAAGGAGTGCCACTGGGAAATGATGATGGGGAAGACATCGATTGTAGACCCCCTTTCCAAAGGAAGGGGAAGACTCTTGTTCCAGTAAATCTTTGGAGGATCTCCCTGAAGGCTTAGGTCAAACTAGTCACCACTCCGCAGCGAGAGGCCGAGTCTTGGTGAGGACTAAAATTGTCACAGTCGAGCAGAGTTTTTAACTCCACAGCAAACCCACACTAGGGAACAACCTCCTGCTGAGGTGGGGAATCCCTGCCTCCAGCCCCTGGATCCAGCATCGGGTAAGGATTCCAGGGCCTGAAAGCTGAGCTCTGCGGATCATCTCTGTAGATGGGCCATGGAGAAATGTTGTTCCTCAGACCTGAGGGACTTCACTAGGCTAGGGAAGGGAGGTGGTGGACAGCAGAGAAGCAGCCAACAGAAAGTAGCTCCTCTTAGCAACCCCTACTAGGCCCCAGCATCTCCGGGTTCCCAGGCTCTTTCACCTAGAGGCACTTGAGTTTAATGTGTGAGCACAGTGGGATGGGACAAGGGAATTCTAGAAGAATATGAGATTGGGAAGCAACATTGATAATCACAGAATTTTTGTATAGAAAGATGCCACTAAAGAGGTTATTCCCAAACCCTCCCTTAACATCAATGGAAAATATGTTCAATCCACATGTGTGGATTTTGAGGGGTTGGAAGAATCCAGAGGAGTTTAGATGAAGATTCTGACTTCGCTGAGCTTCGAAATGAATTTTAATGGGGAAATTGTGCTAACAATAACCACTCCCTGGCTTGTGTGGTAAGTAGTTAGGGTAGATGGCATTGAAGAGAAGCTGGTCGGGCTTGTGGTCAGAGGACAGAAATTGAAAGTACTTTGTTCTAACTGCTATGTGGTCTTGGTTCTGTCTTTTAATTTCTTTCTCTTAAGAAAAGGAAGAATGATAATGGTGCCTACTTCAAAGTGGGGGGGGGGATGAACATCAACTGAAGCCATGAAATCCCCATGGCCATCAGTGTGTTTCCATAGTAGCACAATTCTGAAGAAGAGACCACGGCCTAGCGCGGCCCTCGGACTTGCCAGAGACACACTGATACTATGGACCCTGAGCCACTGTTGGTATCTGGTTGAAGCGCTGACTTCTGACTTCGAAGCAGTCCTCTGTTCACTCTGGTCCTCCAAGGAAGAGCCCGGCTCTAGTTCACAGGCCTGCGGGCAACCACATAACCCTGCTCAGTGGGGAGGAATTTTACATTGATTTGAATGCTGCTGTTTATACTAGTCTTCCCTCAGGAGTAAACTACGAGTCCTTCTCACATTGATCAGCTCTGTTTCCTAATGGAGTCAACACAGGGCCCCTTGGATATTGATGAGAATTTAACAAATATACCCCTTCTAACACCAGTCAGGGACCGCAGGACGTGGCACTTACACACATGGACCACTTCTGCCTGAACTCCCAGCTGAAAAGCCTCCTGACTTACCTGTGGACAATTGTGGCTGAAGCTCTGAGCAGAACTCATGAATCAGGACTGTTGAGGGTTTCTGCTTTGTAATTATGAGGCAGGAATGATAAATTGAAGTCTCATTGAGGCAAGGGACAAAAATACGTGCTGACTAAGGCAAGTCACAGAAGGCTGAGCTCCTGCCAGGCCTGCACCACCCTGAACATCTAACTGGCTGGGACCCCTTGCAGGCCTCTCAGTGCCCCAGTCACACTAGCAGAGGACTTGCAACTTACCTGGCTACACATACCAAGAGCTGGAACTGGGGCAGAGCCCATCCTTCCCTAAATGCCAGCGTCGTGCTCTACCAGTGAGCCTGGATTCTCTCTCCCCACTCCTCACTCAAGCCTGCCTTCCACTAGGCTGGGCCCCCATCCAACTTCTCCAGGGCAGGTCTGGCCTGCTTCTCAGCTGTGTGTCTCAGGCAGTGGCCACCTAAGCTCAGCTTTGCTCTCCTAAGAAGTTTGGAGCAGAGTTGAGGATGGTTGAAGGCCAGGGTAGGTGAGCTGGGTTGGCTCCTGCCCAGGGCCAAGCTTGCTTTTCATCTGCCCTGCAGGAAAATTCCAGATTAGATACTGGATCCCATAAACTCTGACCTCCCCAGCTTTCTAAAACCAATCCTTTTTTCATTACACTTTTAAGTGACTGGTGTGTGTGCATGTGCGCTGAAGCGTGAGCGCATACGTGTGTGTGTGTGTGTGTGTGTGTGTGTGTGTGTGTGTGTGTGTGTGTGTGTATTTTCAAAGAGCAATAAAATAACTGAGTGAAAGGAAAACTCAGTAAAAATGCACTGGGGAAAAAATCTTCCTTGACTCATTAATGAAATGAAGCTGGCCTAGGGGGGTTCTGTCCTCTTTTGGGGAGCAATCCTTTGTCTTTGCAAACAAGTTCCTCTTTTTCAGGACCACTCTGTCCCACCTTGCTAGGAAGATCAGGCCAAACTGCTGAGCATCACCAAATGGACACAGGTAGCCCACCCTCCTTCGGAATAGAGCCACAGCCCAGAGGATGAGAGAGGAATGGGGACCCCCTCATTCTCTTCCTGTGCTTGTCTCGGCAGGGGTCCCCAGCCTTCCTGGGTTCCACAGCTCCAGGCTCCCATGCAATCATCCACTCTCATGGCTTCCTAAGGAGTTGCACAATAGCTTTAGTGAGTGAGCTGTAAATTTCAGCAAGGCCAACCCTGGGAGTAGGCAATTACCTTTGGAGGAGGCTCCCTCAAGACTGCCTGCCATACCTTCAACACAAGGGGGTCTTTCATAACTGCTCAGTGCGGGGGCATTTGGTGGAGGGAACAAACACTCGGCCTTTGAAGTCTATTTGTACGGCTGCTTCTTTGTTCCCCCCCCCCCCAAGTTTTGGCTTCAACCCAAAATCGAGATGAGGGAAGGATGGAGAAGAATAAGTAACTATATCTTTCAGGCCTTCTGAAAGTTATGACATCCCAGGAAAAGTAGAGGGGGGCTGGAGAAGTGGAAGAGGGGAGGAGGGAAAGACCTTTTCCTTCTTTACTAGGGGGAAATCACTACATTTCTTAATAACAAGTAACTAGAAACCAGCTGAACCTTAAAACTTCAAATGTCAATCAAAGTCACTCTCAGAGAAGAGTAGGTGGTTTACAGAGGCTAGGAGATTTTTTAAAAAAAAAATAATAATGAAAGAACAATTGGTCTGTAATTAATCTTGATATTAATATTCAAAAAGATAGCAAAGTAGACAGGCTGTACCCAGATTGAATTCAGAGCCCTGAGCCAAGGTCTATTGTCAGGGGGGAGTCAGGTTCATGACCTTGAGCTGACAGAGATCAGAACAATGTGGAAAGGGAGTTCAGTTGATGGAGTGCTTTGCGTAGCATGTATGAAGCCCTGAGTTCTATCACTGGGACCTCGTGAGATCAGATGTGATTACACATACCTGTAAGTCCAGTACTGCGGAGGCAGAGGCAAGAGGATCAGAAGTTCAAGTCCATCCTTAGCTACATATCAGAGAATACATGAGATCCACAGAGAAGGGGGAGAGAGAAATAGAAACAGAGAAAAGAGATGTAAAGAGAAGAAGCAAAGACATAGAAGGAAAGAAAGAAAAGAAGAAAGGACCAAAGAAAAAGAGAAGGGGAGGAAAGGAGGGAAGGAGGGAAAAAAGAGAGGGAAGGAAAGAACAGTCTAGAAAGGGTTGCTCCTCAGCAGCCAGGCCACCCTGATTTGCTCTCACCCATGCCTCTTCTCCAGAGTGACAAGCCAGGCACATGGGTTGGGGCATAGGTGTCCCTGGGGCAGGTAGCCCTGGGACAGTGTTGACTGACAGCTCCAACTTACAAAGAGACTTGTGCAATGGGAAACAGAAGCTTGGGTTCCCCAAGGCTGTCTTCCCCAGCTCTCAGCTCATTTAAACTAAAGCCCAAGTATATGTATTCCCTGGTAAGCCTGCTACACTCCAGCGCTCCTGCCAGCTCACTCTGTAACTTTGTACACAGATCAATGTGTGCAATTTAGGAGCAGAGTGATGAAGACTTCTGTGGGGCGGGGGGAACAGGCAGAGAGCCTAGCTCCTGCACACTGACCCCCGTTCCTCTCCTAAAGCGCTTAGTTGCCCCCACCAGTCCCATAGTATGAATCTTGAAGCCTTTCCCTCCCAAGCTGACCTTGGTGAAGCGAGTAACTATCGACTTGCGCATGTGTCTCACGTTCAGGCGACCATGACTGTATGTTCACTTAAAACACCATCTGTGCTCATCCCTGAAGGGCACACCTACAGCACCAGTGTCCTCACCCCCAGGAGCTCCCAATTCCTCCGCAGATACACTGAAATGAGGGGACAGGCAACTTCAAGTTGAACAAATACAGATGCTATTTACCATCTATCCATGTTCCTGGCTATTCTTAGAAGACGGAAAAGAAACTTTAGCATCATTCTATTGTGGAAAGAAGTTGCAGACATCTCTGTGTTAAACCAGACCTGGTGGTGCATGTCTTTAATCCCAGCACTTGGGAGGCCGAGGTAGGAGGATTGCTGTGAGTTCAAGACCAGTCTGAGACTAACTCCAGATCAGCCTGGGCTAGGGCAAGACTCTACCTGGAAAAACCAAAAATTAAAAAATAAAATAAAATACACAGAAGAAATCTCTGTTTGAAAGAAACACAGCCACTCTAGCTAGCTTGGGAAGTTCCCTTCCTACTGTACCAACCCTTTGCTAGTTGGGATAAAAACCATCAATCAGGAATTCGTTTGCCTAAGATACCCAGGAAACTGTGTCAATTCCAGAGCAAGACTTCTAGTACCTGCCTTCACACACCCTTGGGCTGCCCTTGGTGTTCATTTTCATCCAATTCTATCAGAATGGTGACAACTCTGGAGAGGAACATGGTACATCCTGCTTGGTGAACTCCAGGCCCTGCTAGAAAGTAGTGTGCATAGCTAGTAGAGTTTACGTGGAAAAGGCAGACTCTACATTTGCTGAGCACAAGACTCTGCATCACATGCCTTGTATACATTACCAGATATATCCAATATTGTCAGCCTCTCCACTCCCACTAAAATCTTGGATCAAGTAGTGACTAAAGGAATTGGAGAGTTGGCTTAGCGGTTAAGCACTTGCCTGTGAAGCCTAAGGACCCCGGTTCGAGGCTATTCCCCAGTATCCACGTAAGCCCGATACACAAGGTGGTGCATGCATATGGAGTTCATTTGCAGTGGCTGGAGGCCCTGGTGTGCCTGTTCTCTCTCTCTCTCTCTCTCTCTCTCTCTCTCTCTCTCTCTGTCTCGTGCATGTGCACCCTCACTCTCTAATAAACAAAAATAAAATAAACAACAAAAATTTTTTTTTAAAAAGAAGTGACTAGTAAGTGATATGCCAAGGTCATGCAGCATGAATGGAAGCATGTGGACTCAAAGGAAGCTTCCTATCTCCACAGTGAGAACCCTTGTCTTGAAAGCAACATGATACACTGGGAAGAAGAGCACTGGACCCACAATAATCTGGACTCCATCCTTCCTAATGTCCTGGTCCCAGACAAGTATCTCTTCTCAGTGTCCGTTTCCTCATATGTAAATGGGAAGATCTAACACCCACGCCATAGGATGGTTAGGAAAACTGACAGATATTCAGCATAGGGATGGGCCTGAAATCCGGATAAACAAACAGATGTTTCATCTATTTCTCCCCTATCTTCTACATTTTGCAAGGTAAAAATAATTAAGATACACATGATGGAAATTTAACGTATGTGTATGATTTGGTGGATATCACCACCTGTACACACCCATGGGCCCAGAAACTAGTCCAAGAAATAGAATGTTTCCACCAATCCCTCTAGAGGTCACCTTCTGTTCCCCCTCCAGCCCCTGTGCCCCTTCCAGGATAACCTGGTCCCGATTTCTAGAGCTACAGGTTAGTTGTGCTTGCTTCTTGCTTTCATGTAAGTGGGTCGCGTCCAATGCTGCTTTCTTCTCTCAGCTCTGTTTCTGGAAGATTCTCCATGTGGCTACATTGTCTATAGCTCACGCCTGCTCATTTCTATGGTGTATTGCCTTGTGTTGGCTAGACCCAATTTACTTATCCAGTATTGCTTCCAGTATTTGGCTTATCCTAAATTCCTGTGTGTGCTTGTGTTTGGGTAAAGATGCATATGCTTTTGTTCTGTTGGTTATAAACCTAGGAGTGTAATTGCTAGTTTATAAGAGCTGTATATATTCTGCAATAGCAGACACTGCCAAAATGTTTTTCAAGATTTCTGTTCCAATTTATACTCCTACCTAGTACTGGAGAGCTCTAATTTTTCTATATTCTTATTAATATTTGTCTAATTTCTATTGCCCTCTCTCTCTCTGTCTTTTATTTCAACCATTTTGTTGAAAGTATAATATCTCACTGTGGTTTAATTTGCAAGGCTCTGATTACCAAAATGATTGAGTATGTTTTCATGTTTTTTGGTTACTTGGAGATCTTCTTTTAAGAAGAACCAATTCAACTCTTTCAGCCCATTTTTCTATTGTGCTCTCTGAGTTTTCATTATTGACTTGTAAGACTTATCACACACTCTGGATAGGCTTGTTTTGACAGATATTTGGTAGTTATCTTCTCCTACTCCCTAACTTTATTTTTGCATTTTAGTTGGTTTTGACCAAAACTCATTTTAATGTAATTCAATTAATCTGTTTTTTCCTTTGAGTTTAGACTTTGTGTGTCCTATGGAAGAAAACTTTATCTACATTGGAACATGAAAATGTCCTCCGTGTGTTTCTTTTTTCAAAAATATTTTTACCTTGTTGCATTTCTTACTTAGAACTACAGCTCATTTATTTGGTGTGAGATAGGGATTAAAGCCCCTCTTGTCTCCCATAAAGGATACCCTGTTAGCCAAATTCTGTCACAGTCGGTATCATGTTGCTAGCATGACCCTCCAAACCAGACACAGTTTATGGGAGGAAGAGAATTTATTTGAAGCTTACAGATCAGCAGAAGTTTCATAATGGCAGAAGCTGGCCTCCTTTCACAGGTCTATGCAGAGGGAGAAAAGGAACCACCATCAACATAAGCCCCAGAAACCCCAGGCAGAACTCAAGAACTCTGCTTATCTTTAGCCTGAAATGCCAGACTAAAGCCCCACACCTTAGGGCTGGACCCTAGGATCCACCCACAGTGGATCAAGTATAACTTGACACCAAGTTACAAGATTGAATAAAACTCCTGAATCTATCCGGGAACATCCATTCAAAGTACCACCCCAATAACAATGACTTTTGCCCTTGAAATCAGCACTTAGAAAGCAGAGGAAGGAAAATTACCACAAGTTTGAGACCAGCCTAGGATATAGGGTGAGTTCCAGGGGTAGTCTGGATTAGAGTAAAATCTAATCTCCAAAATAAATAAATAGCCAGGTATGGTGGTACACGCTGTTAATCCCAGAACTTGGGAGGCAGAGGTAGGAGGATCACCATGAGTTCGAGGTCACCCTGAGAATACATAGTCAATGCCAGGTCAGCCCGGGCTAGAGTGAGACCTTACCTCAAAAACCAAAAATAAATAAATAAATAAAGTTATGGTTTGGATGCAAAATGTTTCCTTCAAGCTCATATGTTTGAACACTTGGTCTCCAGCTGGTGGCACTATTTTGGGAAATTTTGACACCTTGAGGAGGTGGGGCCTAACTGGAGGAAGTAGATCTCCACAGGGTGGGCCTTCCCCCATGCTTCCTGGCCCTTGGGGATATGAGCAAGCGACCTCATCCTCCTGCCACCACAGCTCAAGATGTTCTTTGCCATACCATCCCCATGATGATCCCTGAAAACATGGGATAAAAGTAAACCCTGCCTCCCTTAAATTGCTTCTTGTCAAGTATTTGTGTGTGGCGGCACACGCCTTTAATGCCAGCACTCGGGAAGCAGAGGTAGGAGGATTGCCATGAGTTCGATGCCACCCTGAGACTACATAGTGAATTCCAGGTCAGCGTGGGCCAGAGTGAGACCCTACCTAAAAAAAAAAAAAAAAAAAAAAAAAAAAAGAGGGCTGGGGAAATGGCTTAGCAGTTAAGGTGTTTGCCTGTGACACCTAAGGACCCTGGTTCAATTCCCCAGGACCCATGTAAGCCAGATGCATAAGGGAGCATATGCATCTTGAGTTCATTTGCAATGGCTGGAGGCCCTGGCACACCCATTCTCTCTATCTGCCTCTTCCTGTCTTTCTTTCTCTCTCTCTCTCTCAAATAAATAAATAAAATAAAATAAAATGTGGTATTTAAAAAGAAAAGAAAAAGGAAAAGAAAAATACCTAAAACACATAGGTTCTATGGCAATGTCTGTCCTTTTCTAAGACCTCATGGCTGATAGCAATGGAGGCACTGTGCTTCAAGACAAGTAGTCACAACTCAAGACAGAAAGGGGAGAGGACTGAAAAGGCTGGACGTGCTGCTTTTATCATAGCTCTCCCTTGAGAATACAGGGGGCTTCTCAAGAACTACCTCCCAAGAGCACAGCCCCAAAGACTTGAGGACTTCTTACTAGGCTCCACCTCTTAAATGTTTCACCACCTCCCAAAATCACCACCTTGGGGATGAAGCCTTTAATCACATGAACCTTTATGGAGGCATAATTAAACTGTACCCAAATCCACTGCACCTGCTTTGCCCCAAGCTAGATTTTGCTAGTACCAAATTATCTGTTGCTAGTTGAGAGAAATAATAAAGGAATCCTGAGAAGGTAAAAATGCTTACATGTAAGTTTTATCTTTGGACTAAGTGAAATTGGGATAAGTTGCTGTGTGTGATTCAAGGCAGGAAGAAACCAAAGCTTCATAAAGTAGTACATAGAGCAGCAGAAAGTCAAAATTCCAAAGTCCAGGCTCATTCGTGCACTAGCCTTCTGAGGGAACAGAGTGATCCCAAACAGCTGACTTTACCTTTCTAGACCTCTTCTCTTGTAAAAAGAGGAGCTACAGGGGGTGGGGAGATAACTCAATGCTTGTTGCACAAGCTTGAAGACCTGAGTTTGGATCCCCAGCACCCACACGAAAACTAGATGCCGGCCCCTGTAACCCCAGCACTGAGTAGGCAGAGAAGGGAGGCTCACTAGCACTTGCTAGAAAGCTAGACAAGCTTGACCAGCACCAGACCTTGTCTCAAAACTTGAGGAAGACCCCTGGTTGTACTTACCTTCTCGTTGCTGGCACAAAGCACCTGCACCAAAAGCCACTTATAGGAGGAAAGGGTTTGTTTTGGCTTACAGACTGGAGAGAAGCCCCATGATGGCAGGGGCAAATGTGGCATGAGCAGAGGGTGGACACCACCTCTGCCACAGCAGGTGGAAAACCACAGCATGAGAGTGAGCCAAACCCTGGCAAGGGGGAGCCGGCTGTAATGCTCATTAGCCCACCCCCAACAGCATATCTCCTCCAATAAGGCTCCAATTCCCAAATTACCACCAGCTAGGGACTTAGTATTCAGAATTCATGAGCTTATGGGGGATACCCAATTCAAACCACCACATGCCACCACTGGCCCCCATTAATTGATGACCAGACATAATGTAAAATGCAATACATTGAGTCCAACTTTAAAAGTCCCTATAGTGGTTGTTTTTATCCATCTCAACACTGTTCAAACATCACCAGAGTCCAAGTTCTCTTAACTGTGAGCTATAAAACCAAAGGAATATAGTGGCACAAAATGAGCATTCACACTGCAAAAGATGACATTGAGCATAGCAAGGAAAGATTAAACCAGTACAAGATCTGAAACAAACAGGGAAATAGTCAAGTCCTGTAGCTCTAAGTCAGACATCTCTAACCACTGAAGAAGTCTCTGCAGTTCCAACTCCACCCCACCAGCTGGGCTGCTCACAGACCAGTGAAAATTCCATCCTAAGCCATTAGCTCTCTGTGGCAGCTATCCTATAATCCTGGTATATCCAAAACACCCTCAGGTCTATTATGAAAACCACCGTTCATCCATGTGCCATGAATCCATTGGGTCTCCACTCAGGTAATCCAATAACCCTGCCTCACGTTGCCCAGTGACCATCTCCAGTAAACCATGTTGCAAACCCAATGACACTTTCTTTCCTGTTCTTGTTATGCTCCATAGTATCAGGTGGACTATCAAATTGTTAATTTATGAGGGAAATAAAGCTGACTTTGAAAAGTAGGACATTCCTTCAGCATTCAAGCCCCTTTCTTTCAAGAGTCAGCCATTCTTCCTGCTGTCCCAACACAGAAGAGGAACCCAATCTCCATAGTTGTAAACTCCCAAACAATTGCAGCGGAATGGGTGCTGTCTCCAGCCTGAAATTTTCATTTCTTTCTGCATCATATTCTTTGGCTCACACTAGTCCATTTCTGTGTAAAGAAACCCTGTACAAGTTTTCTGAAAATGGGAAGGATGCAGTAAGCCTCTCACACAAAGTTCCTCCAACTTGGTCTGGACAATGTTCTCTTCTCCTCATAAGCCAAGCCTCACAGCCCACAGTTCTTACTGCATGCAGACCTTTCAACTCTGACTGGAATGGTCCAAGGAAGGTCTATTTAGAGCACTATCAGGCATCTCTTAGACCATGGTTTGCAATCCTTCCACCTTCCTCTCATAAGTCAGCTCCAAAAAGACAAAAGCCACACAGTCAGGTTTCTAGCATCAAGGACCCCACTCCACTGACAACAATTTTCGTTTTTCTTTTTTAGGTTCTGCTTTTATTTTTTTGTTTATTTTGGTACCAATTTTCCACAGCAGTTACCTTCTTGTTGCTGGCACAAAGCACCTGACCAAAAACAATTTGTGGGAATAAAGGGTTTACTTTGGCTTACAGAGTCAAAGAGAAGCTCCATGATGGCAGGGGGAAACGTGACGTGAGCAGAGACTGGCCATCACCTCTGCCACAGCAGGTAGAACACCACAGTATGAGAGTGAGCCAAACACTGGCAAGGGAAAGCTGGCGTAACATCCATAAGCCTGCTCCCAACAACACAAGGTTCCAATTCCCAAATTGCCACCAGCTGGAGACCTAGCATTCAGAACACATAGTTTACGGGGAACTCCTACTTCAAGCCACCACATACCTGATATGGACTTCTAGCCTCCAAGTTCATTACCTGTACATTTGTGCAACCCCACAACATGAGCAGCTACACACACACACACACACACACACACACACACACACACGCAAAAAAAGAGAGACGGAAGAGGAAGGAACTTGAAACACAAGTACTTCAAGCTCCCGTCTGTCTCTGAATCTATAATTGTGACTCTCAGCCAAGGAAAAGAACAATTGGTTTAGGAAATGACCCTAAGGGCATTTTATATTAGAAACAATACAACACTTGCCTAGTATTACTCACCCCCAGCGGAAGGAGGAAAGCATTCTGCTGAGCCAGATGTCTCCCTCATGTTCTGAATGCAGTTCTTAATGCCATCTGCTGAGCTGGGGGTCACTCTGGAGTGAGCGGTCTGTAACTTTGGCACCAGACAAGCAGAGATTCTACATTCAGTTTCTCCAACTAACTTGCTAGGTGGCTTTGGGAACCACTCCGCTTCTCTCAACCTTCCTGGTGCACATCTGCCAGCCTACCATGTTCTAGAAGGACAACCTGTTGCTTATAAACTAGATGAGGTTCAACAGTATCTGAGCATTGACAGGTAACTCAGCACCTATTACCTAGTTAGTTACTTTACTATTTTTCATCCCTACCTGCCATGAGCCAGCCAATAAAGTTATCCGTAAATGAATCATTGACTGTGAATCAATTCTAAGTAACACCCACTTACTGAGCAATTCCCTGGGTTTGTTTTGGATACGAGGCCTGAGATTCTTTGGCCCTGGGGGATTGTGTTTATGAGTGTGTGAGATCAGATTATGCTGGTACCTAGGATTTTTATTTATTTATTTAGTTTTATTTTTGGAGAGAGACACAGAGAGAGAGACAGAGATAGAGAGAGAGACAGAGAGACAGAGATGGGTGCGCCAGCAGTCTCTCAGCTGCTGTGAATGAAATCCAGATGCATGCGCCCCCTTGTGGGCAAGTGCGGCATTGCGCCCTTGCGTCACTTTGCATCTGGCTAAACGTGGGACCTGGAGATTGGAACTGGCATTCTTAGGCTTAGCAGCAGGCACCTTAACCGCTAAGCCATCTCTCCAGCCCGGTACCTAGGATTTTTGAGGGATTGAATGTGGCTGCTGTTCCTGAGACCCTGAGCACAGATATTCTTCTTACACCTTCTGTTCTGAAGAAAGTGGAAGCTCACTTCTGCTGTGAGTTAGACACGCCACAGGATTCCTGTCCTACCCAGCTCAACTTTTTTTGTGTGGCATGCATGTGTGTGTGTGTATGTGTGTGTCTGTGTGTCTGTGTGTGTATGGTATATGTCTGCTTATGTGTATGTATGAGGGCACATATGGGTGGGTGGGGAGAATTTTGTGTGTGTGCACGTGTGTGTGTGTGTGTGTATGTGTGTGTGTGTGTGTATACATGTGGAGGGAAGAAGTTGATGTGGGGTATTTTCCTTAATTGCTTTGCACTTTATTTTTTGAGACAGGGTTTCTCGCTGAACCCACAGCTCTCACCAATTTGGCTACACTAACTAAACAGCAAGCCCTAAGGATCTTCTTGCCTCCACCTCCCCAGTGCTGGGATTCCAGGTGCCCATTGCCACTCCTAGATTTTACATGGACACTGGGGATCCAAACTCAGCACTTTACCAATTGAGCCACCTCCCCAGCTCGACCAACAGGGCTTTGAGTTAAACAACACTGCAGGTTAATCCTTTGGCTAGAGACAAAGGAAGAGAAGAATGAATGAATTGGTAGGGAAGTATTCTCTCATTCACCCAGTGACCCTCCCCCATAAAAGGTAAGGCACTCTGCTTACCTAAGCTTCCTTCATCTAGACTACAAAAGGCCCATGTGGAGGCTAAGAAGGCCTCTTGTCACCAGCCCCCTGGCTGCCACAGGGTCAACAAAAGGGCCACTGGCTCTCACCTGCTCAGTCACTGTGCCCTACAGAGGTAACAACAGCCTGCCACTCCATGACGTCTCTGTGCTGGAACTGTTCCCCAAACCCAGGCCAGCTGCAGCTCTCTTCCGATGTCCTCCTCCTGTGTGGCTGGAGGGGAGCAGCCTGGGCACACAGTGGGAAATAATAGCAGATCTGTGCCTGGCATGCAGTTCCCAGCACATTTGTTTGATCCGTGTCCAGGTCTCTTAGCCATTTGCTTCTAAGCCGACAGCGGAACATAACAGTAGTCCCAAGTGGCTGTTTTCAGGTCTTCAACATTGGTTAGCCACAGTTGGGAAATCTCCTCCTTCCTGTGCCCCTGAGTGAATTATCATGTTAGCAAGTCAGAGCTTTAAGGTGGCCACGCCATAGTGCCGCTGCTCCTCCTCTGACAATCCATCACCCGCCCAGTGGCTTATTAAGCTGTCCTCGGCCCGGGAGTAAGCAACAATCTATAGCTTGGTGCCCTCCCAAATAGGCATGGGAGAGAAGCCTCTGGAATTTCTGACCCCTAGCTATTTGAGCCACACAACCATGTATGTTGTGGGTACTAATTCCTCAGCTTACTAAGATCCTGTGTCTGGTCACCAGTCCACTCATCCACACACACTCCCTCCCCATCATTGCCTGCATAGCCATCTAGGCTATAGAGGCAAGAATTTCTCCCAACTGCAGCCATGGCCAGCCATATGAAGCTCATGCTCAGAGACAGACCTTCGACTGGACCCTATGCAACCAGGTCATTCTCTGCCCTCAGCCTTCTCTGGGCCTGGAGCAGGATTATATTGCACATGAATAAGCAATATTCACTTGGCTCTGAAAGCCTGTACAACCCTTTAGCTGTTGTACAAAAGCAGCTTGGTATTCCCATCTCTTCTCTGCCCCAGCTCCTGTTTCATTGGAGGGCCTTGCTGTGGAATGGAGTTGCTGGTGGGTGACTGTGTTAGGACAACACCATCAACTCATGGCATCTGTAGCATTAAAACAGACCCTTAGGAACAGAGACTAGAGGTACAATGAAGAGAGATACTTGAGCACGATGCCTGCTTCCTGCCTTTTCCTTTACTGGGAGGAGGAAGGAAGACAGTCCCCTTTGTCTCCCACAAGCTCCCTGGCCCCACTGAGTCACCAAATCCACCTACAAAAGAAAACCCTCAAAAACCCCTCATATGAACGGCTCACTCTAGGAAGCGCCCACCCTTCCGAAAGGTCTGGAGAGGTAAGGTGCCCTCACAGGAGGGGAAGTGACAACCATGCTGTACCTGGCCACAGTGCATGTTCAGCACGTGTGTGCCAGTCGAGTCCTGCTCCACAGTTTGCACCACTGGGAAGTTCTTTATTGCTGTGTCTTACTTTCCTCACCTGCGAAAAGGGAAATATTGATCATAAGAGAGATGTGAGAGATGTGAGTTTCATATGGTCCAAAACAAGGCTGATCTCTATGAAGCGTCAACACACGTGAACTAGATTTACCTTCGTTCCCTTAGAAGTTCCCCCAGTCAGGCCAGATCCCTACAGGAATGCCAGGTATGGCAAAAGGATGTGTTGGCTTTGATGAAGAAGGTCTCATGACCTCTCTTTGGTCGTTCCTCGAGCCGGGCGTAGGAAATGCCAGTTCACTTATGGATCTGAAGTGCAGGACAGGAACTCTACTAATGTATTTATTTCAAAAGAAGGAAAGGAAAGGGGAGGAGGAAGAGAGGAGTGTCTCCTCCCACCCGGCTCACACGCTTCCCCCACTTCCCCCTTTCTGTCTGTGGGATTATTATTTTCTGTTGTCAGAGGCTAGCGCTGGTCATTTCCCTTACTTTTTCCCCTTCTGCATCTTTCCCCTGACTGGCATCCTTCTTCACAGGGTTCCGCACACGCCATTCCCTTTGCTGACTGTTCTCGCTGTAGTTCAGGGCTTCATCCTCGCCCCTCCCTGTGAATGAGGTCCTTCTGCCCCTGATCCATTTCCCCACCACCCATGCTGTTCAGTGCGTTCACATGGAGCTGAAAGTACGATTCTCCCTATACAATCCTCTGCCTCAACAGTAGGTAACCGCTGGTTTCCCTCGCTTCTAGTCCCACACCACCCTCCTCATTCCCCACTCCTCAGCACAGACACTCCCTTCAAGCTAGCTTCTCTGTCTGTGCTTAGGATGTGTTAAGTGCATTACCATTGTGAGGAGCTTCAGTTAGAGGTTCCACCTGCACATCTGGATATGGCAGCCACCAGCCATTTGAAATGAAGCCAGCACCACTAAGGATCCAAATTTTTTTATTTTATCTAATTTAAATTGAAAACTGAAAGCAATAGATAATGTTTTTTTTCTTTTTTGCATGAACCACTTTGTTGTTTAGTTAAGACCACATTTCTTTTTAACCATTGCAGCTCATAAGACATTATTGTTGTGCTGTCATACACATCAGGAGCATGTCATTTCTAGTATTGAAAACACATTAAAAATCACTGATCTTGTTGGTGTCAATGGATTGACTTAGTCTGTCATTTTATTTCTAAGCATGGATGTACTAGTGTAATGTGATTATTTAAATATTTTATGTGGACTGCCAGTGCTATAGTGATATCTGTTCCTTTTTATTTTTAAATGTGCCTACTAGAATATATAAAATATGTATGTGGCTTGCATGTATTTCCATGGTATGTGTTACCTCTAAGACATGACATACCAGGGCTGGTTGGGACTGATTAGTGAGGGAGGCATGAGATTGATCTCCTAAGAGACAGCCATGGCCACATCCAGACTGAGCTGGTCTTGCCGGTAGCTAGCTTCAGGCTCCTGTGGAAGTCCAGAGAGTATGGGGGATAGAAAGCTAAGCTTGGTATTCAATCTAGAACTGAACTTGCATCCTAGAACTGTCAGCTTGATAGGTGACTCTGGACCTCAGTTTTCCCATCCATTAAACTGGAATAAAAATGATCTTGGAGGGTTGAAGGGAGGATTACCCGGATAATACTCTTCCCATGGTGCTTGCAGATAATGAGTACTCAATAATTGCTAGCTATTAATCAATTGGATTTAATGGAATTGAGGCAAGAGGTGTATAAATTTACCTCTGGAGACCCGTTGATTCTGCTTTTCTCTGATTCCCAGCCACATGACAGCTACTGCAGATGACCTTCTGACTTGAAGAGGTGAGGATCATTGCAGCAATAAAATGAGCTCATAGGGACGTATTTTTTTACCCATAGACTCAGCATGAAATGCATTCTCAAATGTCCATCAACTAACCACAATGACCTGCCCTTGGGTGTTTTCTGTGATCAGCTCTGAGTTCCACCTCCAGCCTCCTTGAGTTGGCATATGGGGGTAGGGAGTCTATTTCTGTGCAGTTGCTGGGTATTAGACTGAAGTTTTCTATTTCCTACAAAATCTATGTATTGAAATCCTCACCCGTGGCGGGGGGTATATTATGAGGTAGGGTCTTTGGGAGGTGATTAAGTCCCAAGACAAGAACCCTCGTGAACAGGATTAGTGTCCTAATAAGAGTCCCCAGGAGTCTCTCTTACCCTTTCCTCCACGTGAAGACACAATAAGAAGATCACTGTTCATGAACTAGGGATTAATTAGCCCTTTCTGGTCACTAAATTTGGTCTTGAACTTTCTTGCCTCCAGAACTATGAGAAATACATTTCTGTTTATAAATCATAACTTACCCCTCTATGGTATTTTTTTTGTTGCAGCAGCCCAAATGGATGAAGAAATTGGATAGTAACCAGAATGCCTAGCTCTTCTCCCCCCAAACGCTCCAGGGTCAACCGAACCCCCAGACTATGCAGCACCAGGGATGTGATACAGGGGACCCTCCAGAGAAACTCCAAAAAGAAGTCCTCATCCCCTTAGTCCCATTTTGCTCCCTGACAAGTTGAGAAAGTGTGCAGATCCCCATCACTAGGCAGACGGGAGATCTATTGATGTAGAAACAGCCTCTGGGGACCTGCCAGCCAAGGGTTGGAGGGAAGCAGTCTCAGAGCTTGCCACGTCTGAAGCTCAGGTCCTTTCCCAGCACCTATGCTGAGGACAGAAAAGAATTCCAGGCATCAGAAGAGTCAAGGAAAAAGCAACCAACTCCAAGTCTTTTTGGAATAGTGCAAATCCAGAAACAGAGCCAGGGAGCCTTGGATTCAGGAACTGAGGAAGCAGCAGAGCAGTGGCTCACAGTGTTGGAAGGTAAAACACGTTGAGGTTTTCCAAATGAACCTACACGGATGTCCATCCCCTATTTAAAGTCCCCAGTTGGCCCACGGTTCTGTTATGGCACCTTCCTATATGGTCTTGAGGTTGTTCTGTGAGCTGAGGATTCTGGTAATGGTGGCTGAAACCCAGGAAATCTCTCCATTTCCTAAGCACAGTGATACCCAGTCCAAATGGAGTCTTGGGAATAACAAGTCAACTTTGGGCTGTAAATAACTGACCTTATTACCAGTAGCCGAGTCTAGCCTTTCCTCCAAGTGATAGTATCCATTTTACTCATAGCAGCAATATTTCCCAGCACAATTACTACATTGCCCAGCTTCCTTTGCAGTGGGGTATGGTCACGTGCCAATGAGGTATAAGCAGAGAGTTAAGATTCCTTTAAAAGACGAGAAGAGCATGTTATTTTTCTTCTTTTTGTGCTACCATTTTCCTGGGATGCAAAAGACATCACTGAAGTTCCTATGTCCCTGGCACATGTGATGAACTGATGCATGGAAATGTGCACAGAGGATTCAGGGGAAAAGTTACAGCCTGATCCAGGGAACTCCACCCGACACTGCACCGAGACCGCTGAACTTCTATTACATAAGTACGACATCGTTTCTGTTTAGTTTTGTTGTGGTAAGGAGCTAAGGAGAAAGGAGAGTTAAACACAGCCAAATCTGATGCTATAGCAATGTTTAAACAAAGAGGACTCTGACTAGCTTTCTCAGTTCTGGGTTTTAAATTTCTGTGGAAATTCCTGTATTGATCCAGCATGCATGAAATATTAACTATTCCTGAACTAAGGAGCTGTGATTCTGGAGGGTGTCCTTGGAATTTCCAGGAGAAAAGGGATGGTTCCTGGAGTGACTTGAAAGAAATTTCCTCCATAGGCTAATGGGTTTGAACAGTTGGTCCCCGGCTACTTGGGAAAGTTGTGGAACCGTGAGCAGATGGCAGCTTGTTAGAGGAAGTGTGTTGCTGAGGGTGGGCCTTGAGGTGTTGTAGTGGAGGACCCCCTGCTGTTCATACTCTCTGCTTCCTCTCTGCTGATAGGAGATGTGACACTTGCCTCTTGCTCCTACTATGCTTTCCCTGCCATGATGAACTCGAAGCCAAAATAAATAAACCGTTTCCTTCCCTAAGACACTTCTAGGTGGTTATTTTGTCCCAGCAACAAGAAGGTCACAGAGAAAATTCCCATGTTGAAAGACATCTGCAAAACTGATACCAAGAGCATGAATGAGTCACCCAATGTCTTGCCACTGAGCAAGAACAGATTCAGTCTGCAATCAAGTGGAGTTTCTACAATACCAGCTAGCTCGCAGATTAAATCTGCTACTAAACTCTCCTCGAGGCAGAAGAAACTGGAGAACAGATGATGATAAAGATGCAATCTCCCATCACCATCCCCAATAAAGACACAGCTGCACAGTTAGGAGACTGAGACCCCAAGAGCAGGGACAAACCCGTACAGGGGATCTAGGTACAAGTACAAAGCAGGAAAGTGACTATTAACTAAATGGACTCTCTAGAAGGAATGCAAGCCCTGAAGTCACGAATGGACACAGCAGGCGATAGACTCTCAGCAAAGTCCAACCATGATGATGTTGGCATGAGCCCAGAATATCTCTGCCACTAAAAGCAAAGCCATGAGAGAAACAATATCTTTCCTGGGACCTTTTGAAAAAGAGCTTTTGACAAGCCTAAAACATTAGTGTGACTTGTTTTCTCAGCTCTGGTAAATATTTAATTATCAAAAAAATGGTGTCTTTTTTTTTTTTTTTTTTTAACCTGTGTGAATCTGAATGGCAGCAAGAATTTATGAAAGCTCTCTCGGCAGTGAGTGGCATCCTAGTGTGGCATCTTTTAACTGACATCCCTATAATTAGAAGGAATTGTCTTTTCATACCACAGATTTGAACTGGCTAATTGCTCAATGAATATTTAGCTTCTGATGTAGGCAAATATCATGTGAGGAGCAGTACTTTATTGAATAAGTATTCAACCTAGAAAACTTCCTAGACACCAGCTGTGGACTGTCTATTAAAGTCTTTTCTGCACCTCTTGTCCAAGCTGTCACCCACACTTCTGCCATTACAACAAACACACACACACACACACACACACACACACACACACACACACAAATGCCACACTCAGACACACCACATTCATTCAGACACTTCAGGGAAATGCTAATGAAGTATGGAGTCATTTGGGGTTTTATATTTTTATTTCTTATCAAATATTTCAATCATTCAAAAAACTTTAAGACTATGAGATATATTTTTTTATTTATTTGAATGAGAGAATGAGGCAGAGGAAGAGAGAGAGAGAGAGAGAGAATGGGCACATCAGAGCCTCTGGCCACTGCAAACAAACTCCAGATGCATGCGCCACCTTGTGTATCTGGCTTACATGGGTCCTGGAGAATCGAACCAGGATCCTTTGGCTTTTCAGGCAAGTGCCTTAACCATGAAGCCATCTCTCCATCCCCTGGACTCAAATTCTTGTTCTGTAACTCTCCATTGCAGATCTCTGACATTACCCAACATCTCTGTATCTCAATTTTTTCGTCTGTGAAATGGGGTGGTCTCAAAGGGTTGCTCGATAAATATTCTTATATAGACTTCATACCATGAGAAATAAAATATTATGAATAATGTTGCATGCATATGTCCTGCATCCCCTCCCTCCTAATCCCACTCTTCCCACCCTCTTGAATTTGACCATCTTGAATTTGATGTTTATATTACTAAGTATTGGGGCTGGAGAGATGGCTTAATGGTTAAGGTACTCGCCTGCAAAGTCCAAGGATCCAGGTTCAATCCCCCAATACTCACTTAAAGCCAGATGACACATGATTCTGGAGTTCGTTTCAGTGTCTAGAGGCCTTGCATTCTCCCCCCCCATCTATCTCTCAAATCAATCAATCAATCAATCAATAAATCCATATGTATTATCCCTAAATATTATGTGGTATGTTTTTCATAGTGCATAGCTTTCATAAGTGGGATCAAAGCATAGGCTGCTTATTCTTCTGCAACTTGCTTGTCCAGCTCAACATCAAGTTTGTAGGATTCATCCATGTCAACACAGACAGTTCTGTATTCTTTTACGTGCTTCATTTATTTTTATTAATATAAAAATTCAGGGCTGGAGACATGATTTAACAGTTCAGGTTCTTGCCTGCAAAGTCTAAGGACCCAGTTTCAATTCTCCAGTACCCATATAAACCAGATGCACAAGGTGGTGCATGCATCTGGAGTTCATTTGCAATGGCTGGAGGATCTGGCATGTCCAGTCTCTCTCTCTATCTGCCTCTTCCTCTCTCTTTCCCTCTCTCTCTTAAATAAATAAATAAATAATTTTTAGAAAGAAAGAAGTAAGTCAGAGGGCTGGAGAGATGGATTAGTGGTTAAGGCATTTGCCTGCAAAAGCCAAAGGATCCTGGTTTGATTCTCCAGGACCCACGTAAGCCAGATGCACATGGGGGCACATGCATCTGGAGTTCATTTGCAGAGGCTGGAGGCCCTGGAGCGCCCATTCTCTCCCTCTCTGTCTCTCTCTGCCTCTCTCTCTCTTTCTCTCTCTCTCAAATAAATAAATAAATATTTTTTTAAAAAAGAAAGAAGTCAGTCAGGAAGGAAGGAAGTGAAGGAAGAAAGGAAGGAAGGAAGGGAAGGGAAGGGAGGAAAGAAAGAAAGTGAGAAAGAGAAAGAAACTGGGCGTGGTGGTGCACGCCTTCAATCCCAGCACTCAGGAAGCAGATGTAAGAGGATTGCTGTGAGTTTGAGGACACCCTAAGACTACAAAATGAATTCCAGGTCAGCCTGAGCTATAGTGAGACTCTACCTTGAAAAATCAGAAAGAAAGAAAGAAAGAAAGAAAGAAAGAAAGAAAGAAAGAAAGAAAGAAAGAAAGAAGGGAGGGAGGGAGGGAGGGAGGGAGGGAGGGGAGGGAGGGGGAGGGAGGGAGGAGGAGGGGGAGGGAGGAAGGAAGGAAGGGATGGGGAGGGAACGAGGAGGAAAGGTTGACCTCTTTCACATTCCTAGTAGATTCTGGCCGAAAGGTCCAGATCAGTGTTCATGGCCCCAGTGACTACTCAGGAGTCTTCTTCATGCTCCCAAAGGATCTGACATCAGGATGGCCCCAAAGCTCTAAAGCAGTACCCCCAGGAAAGAGCCTGGAAAATTCACTTACTTCCTCTTCCAAGCTGTCTGCACCAGATCCCTTTCCCCCGAACTCGCAGAGACTTGTGTCCCTGCCCAACATCACCTCTTCCATGAGTACTGAGGACCAGAGACTTGGCCTCAGGATCAAGCAAGGGAAACAAAGCTTCAGGAAACTCAAGATAGCTGCAGATAAGAAAAGATGAGTTTACTATACTGAGAGGAGAGCTCAGTATTGATAGAGCCGAGAGAGCACCCTGGCCAAGGGTGCTTGAACTAAGCAGGATCCCAGACAGTGAAACACCTGGATGAAAGGAACCAATGAATCTCTAATGAACGATTACCAAGAACCGAGGAAGAGGGAATCAGAGGACAATTTAGGGAGCACAGATCAGCCTTGTTCTCCAGGGATTAGCTTCTATGAGAAGCCACTGAGCCAGTTCATCGTGGACCTTGCGGTGTAGGGAAGGGCTCCTATACAAGACTCCCATGCCTGAGAACAAACTTAGTCTGGGAAGAGCAGGGAATGTCAGAAAGGAAGTTAAATGGCCACAGCAGTACAAGCCTTATCCAAGAGCCCTTAATCCAAGATAGTCCAACCCCTTGTGGGAGGACAGGCCCTTTCTGTTGTAATTTTAATGTAAAATGTCCCCAATAGGGTCATGGTTTTGAACGCTTGATCTCCAGCTGGTGGCACTTTCTGGGAAGGCTGTGGAAACTTTAGAGGGTAGAGCCTCTAAAGCTTGGAGGAAGTGTATTACCGGAGGGGAGCCTTGAAGTTTCATAACCCAACCCCACTCTCTGTTCATTCTTTGCTCCACAGCTAGCTGTAGTGTGATGAGCTGGCTTTCCACTCCTGCTACCATATCTGCCCTACCGCCCCCCAAGCTGTCATGAAGGTTTACCTCTAAACTGTAAGCTAACTAAAACCATTCCCATCCCTAAGTTGCTTTCTGGTCAAGTATTTGTTCACAGCTACAAGAAAGTAACTATCAGGACTGGATCCAAAGCCACTAGAGAGCTAGGTTGAGGCCAGGCCCCTACCCTCAAACTTCCAGGGCTTTGGAGAGTCATGCTGACCTCAGAGATGCCTGCCTTCTCTGTAACATCCCAGGCCAGGAAAGAAATGTTCAGCTCAACTGCAGCCTGACCCCAGAGTTGCCCTATCAGGTCATCCTCCAGTTCTTGGAAGTCCTTTACCCATCAGCCCATTGCTGCCACTGCACCATCACCTGGACACTTGATCGTACAGTCACGTATGACCTCTTTCTGGTCCTGGTGGCCTCATATAGCTGCCTCTTTGCAATCTGGTATGTCAGAAGCACAACCCTCGGTAACCGGACATTTGTTCCACCCATGGTCTTCTTCATCCTCCCAGGAGGCAGAAACTGCCCTCTCTGAGGGGCCAAATGAGGCTCAAAAGAGAATCTAGTTCCCAATCTACCTGGCCCATAGCAGACTTCTCATCCAGGGATGAGTGTGAGCTATCCACTCACATACAGCCCCTAATGCTAGGAGCTAGACCCCAGGAGGTCACAGCTCCTGCCCCCTGGCTGTGTGGCCCCACCCCCACTCAGCTCCAGCAACAATGCCTGAGCTAATTTCATCCAATTCTGCTTTAAAATAGAGAACCCAGGAAATAATTACTTCAGTCAGACATTATTTACTTAAGTAATTCTTTACTCAAACGTCTTTAGGCTTTATTTTACTAATACTACATAATTACGTAATTGTGTAATTAGGAAGAAATTAAATGACAAATGTTTGCTGAGAACAAATGGAAAAAAAAAATAGATCCTTCATTTCCCTGAGCGCTCCGGATCCATACAGCACGTCTTCTTCTCCCTTCTCCCAGTTCTCCCTCCTGGCTTCACCCCCTTGGGGGCTGCCTCTTCTCAAAGCTATCCTGTGGGGATCTAAGGGACAGAGTACCTGGCTAGGTGGCAGCAGATGTGCGTCCTTTGAGCCTGAAGGCAGGTGCTTATGAGAGTCTCTCCACACAGTCAAACCTTCCTCCTCAGGCACACAAGTCAAGACTCCTGGTTTGCTCTTTCTGTCTTCAGTGAGGTCCATGAACACCAGCTCATGGCAGGCCTGGAAGACTGAGTACAGTAGCTAACTAGCTCTAAGCCTAGTCCAGCAAGTCCTGAGATACATACTCCCTGGAACTACCAGTTTCCCAGGCCAAAAAGAAGAAAGAAAGGTCCACCAGATGGAGCACAGGTGCCCACAGTGTCTGCTTCAAAAAAGTCTACCCAACACGGGCATGGCATGCACCCCAGGAATGAGCTATCCATAGGTGGTATCTACTGACATAGACCACCATACCTCCTCCATCCCTCCTTCCTTTCTCTGGCCTCAGCAGCTTTGGAAGCCAGCAGAGCTTCCCACAGGCAAAAAAAAAAAAAAAAAAAAATTCAGTCAATCAACCACCCACCCAGTACCCATGGGGTGTTTCCTTTGTTCAAGTGCTCAGGGGCACACAAAAGAGCAGGCAGGCCATTGCTATGCTCATTGAATACGTCAGCTGTTTGGAACTTGGCTTATAGCACAGTTATTCACGACACAAAATTTCCTAGACCAGCCTGCCAATACTAATAATAATAATAAGAGAAAAACACAAAAGAATCACATCTTAATGACCCCCAGCATCCAGTAGCAAGAGGTAAGAGCTGAGCACTCAGGTGGTTAGGCTCATGTCCCATTGACAAGCCATGTCCCTGGGATACCACCTTTGCCTCCATTTCCTCAGTTATATGGAAATAATTTCTATCCTATGAGACTATTGGGAGGCCCAGAAAATCGGTGCAATAAGATACTCAGAACAGGGACTGGAGAGATAGCTTAACAATTAAGGCACATGCCTGCGAAGCCTAAGGACCCAGGTTCATTTCTCCGGGTCCCACATAAGCCAGATGCACAAGGTAACACATGTGTCTGGAGTTCGTTTGCAGGTGGGAGGATCGCTGTGAGTTAGAGGCCACCATGATACTACAGAGAGAATTCCAGGTCAGCCTGTCTGGCCTAGAGAGAGACCCTACCTAAAAAAAAAAAAAAAAAAAAAAAAAAAAAAAAAAAGGCTAGAGAGCAAGAAAGCCACGTGCTGGCACCAATGGTGATGGCATCGTGAAAGTGAAGTGCTTTCCCTGCAGGTGAAGACAGCAGACTCTCCGGCCACCTTAAGCTGAAGTCAGGGACTGAAGGAGTGTTGTGGGGAATGATGGAGCCAGGCTGGGCATGCTGAGCCCTTTGATAAGCCTGAGAAAAAACAAGCTCAGGCATTTGACCTTCCCAGCTCCCTAGTACTCTCTGTAGAACCTGTATAGTTCAAGTTTCTGCTGGACTACTTGACATCTGAGTAACCTTAGGTAAGTGATGCCATCTTTCTGAGCCTCAGTTTCCTCATTTATAAATCAGGTCTTATAAAATGATTAAATGCTCCTTCATGAGACTGTTAAAAGGATTGCATGAGATATTGCATTTTAAAGTGCTTAACTCAGGGCCCTGGCTCATATTAGGATTATAATAAATGGTAATTCATTTATTCATTACTGTCATTATTATTTTATGGAACCACCACTATCCTGCTGCCACAGATCAGCTCTTAGGGAGTGTCAGGTTTGGGACCCTAGGGAAAGGGTGGGGTTTCTCACACTGCAGACAGCAAAGAGGTCTGTAGAAGTAGGGACAGGGAAAAGAGTAAAGGGAAATTCTGAGCAACTGTAGTAGCTGGAATAGAACAGAGCCTATGAGGCCCATGGCCAACCAACCAGAACTGTCATCCCCATGCCCTGTCCAGATATAAGAGGCAGAGAGGCTGAGTATGGCTAACTGGGCATCTTTGCATACGACCTGTTAAAGAGGATCCTAAAGTCGTTTCAGCATCCTCCATCTCCCTTCATATTTCCAGGGTTTTTTAAGGATTTTATAATCAACATGGGTAATATTTGTTTCTTCTCCACTAGAGGCAAGCTCAGAGCACTGCAGGTTTAAGATTTACCTATAGTGACAGCAATAGCCCTGGAGCCCCCAAACCAGCATCTCCCTGCCCAGTCTGCTGGTATCCTGACCCCAGGGCTTGGTCTGAGTATATTCTGTGTGATGTTAAACTGAGTTCTTGCTCCAACATCCATTGCATTTTTGACATCCCATCCAAGGTCTCCTAGGTTTCAGCTAATTTTACCTTTACTGATCCGCCCCCCCTTGTCTGTCTGCCTCCTGTGGTGGCTGTGTCCTCAGAATCGACTGTGTGTCCTCTACCTTCCCAGGCAGCTGCACTACCAAACAGCAAAAGGGCTAGGACCACTTGAGTGAGAAGATTCACTTCCTCTCTCTACAAATCTAATTTCCATCTGAGTTTAATGAAAGGGAGAGTAACATAGGAGGGCTCAGAGCTCACATCACATGTGTGTGTGTGTGTGCGTGTGTGCGCGCGCGCGCGCGCACAGATGGGGCAAGTACCATAATGGAATAAATAAAAAGTCATCTTTATTGGCTCATCTCATATCTTTTGAAAAAAATGAACATTAGGATTGCTTTCAATGTTCTCTGGAATGTACTGTGAGCAGTCAATACCCGACTCCACCATCCATCAGCCCCTCAAGTGTCCTGGCTGATACTTCATGCTGCCTCCTGTGGCTGGTCGGCTGGGCACTGGTGGACATCCCAAGAAGTCTACAATTAGTGATGTAACCCCCTCCTCTCACCTTAACAAGGATAGCCTAGGCCTTCCCACACCTCCTGCTCCGTGCCCGTTTGTGAGCCTTACAGATTATTATGAGAGGCACTGTGGAGCTAATCACCTTCCTGCTGGACACCAGCCTCCCCCCTGGCTCCTGCTCCTACATTGTCTGCATTTGACCTGGCTTTCCAGGATTCCCCAGCTGCCTGCTGGCTGCTCCACAGAGGAGCAAAGGTGAACCCACCTGGGAAGGACTGGGGAATCATTTATCCCAAGAGGGTGACCTCTGCCCTGAGCCCCCAAGGTCAGACAATGGAGAGGGAGAAGGGAGGAGAGACTAGTGGTGGGGAACAGGGGGAGGGAGGAGGAACTTTAGAGAAGCATTGTAGCTAAAGCTGCCCTGGAGTGTATTGGACTCTGGTTAAGCCCTTGTTAGCACATCCAGAGAGAAGTACACTGGGGAAGGAGGCAGACTCTGCAGATGGCAGAGCTCCCCAGACCCGAATCAATGACGGGTAATGGAGAGGTAATTACTATGTCTCCTTCCCCAAGCTTGCAGAAGAAAAAACAAGCAAACCTCCATTCAGCAGAAGGAACCTTCATAGAACAGAGGAAGAAGTTCCTTTTAGTGACAGCGTTCTCCTTCCTTGGCTCATTTCCACAGGTGTTTTTTTTTTTTTTTTTTTTTATTAGCAACAGACAGACACAGAGAGAAAGTCAGACAGAGAGAGAGAGAATGGGCACACCAGGGCCTCCAGCCACTGCAAACGAACTCTAGATGCATGTGCCACCATGTGCATCTGGCTTACGTGGGTCCTGGAGAATCAAGACTCGAACCACGGTCCATAGGCTTCACAGACAAGTGCTTAACCGCCAAGCCATCTCTCCAGGCCTTCCACAGGTGCTTTTATTAGTCCTTGTCAGCTTCCATCCTGCACGCCCCTGAGTGGACCCCTAAAGGTAGGTCCTGCCGTCAAGGCTTGCCCTCCCCCTCCAGAGCACTCTCGTGCTTTATCTTAATGAACTACCTCAGGTAGTGCTAGCTATAAGTGTCCCCTCCTTGCTCTGCCGCGGCATTCACCTGTCACTCCCAGACTTTGCCTGGATGTAAGACCCGTGTCTACTATGTATCTGAGACTCCTCACTCCTGGGTACAGAGTCTTATATAAAAATGTACTCAATTGATACACTTACTTAATTTAACATAGGAGGCAAAGTAAGCCCTGGGGCTCTTGTCATTTGTGGAGTGTTATAATTAAAAATGCAGAGTAGCAAGAAAGGTGAGCAAGAAAGAGAAGAATCAGTTGTAAGGTCTATTACCTCATTTCTTCCTTGAGACCACCTTGTATTTGCAAACGAGGCTTAGAGATACCTGACAAGAAGGAACTTGAACAAGAAAGGAGAAGGGGACAGGAGAGATGGCTTGGCAGTTAAGGTGCTTGCCAGCAAAGCCAAAGGATCCAGGTTCACTTCCCCAGGACCCATGTAAAGCCAGATGCACAGGTGGCACGTGCATCTGGGGTTCTTTTGCAGAGGCCCTGGTGCACCCATTCTCTCTCTCTCTCTCTCTCTCTCTTTCTCTCCCACTCTCTCTCTCATTGAAAATAAATAAATTTTTAAAAATTTTTTAAGAAAGAAAGGAGATGGGGTTTATTTTGGCTCACAGTCTGGAAGGACACAGTCCATCACGGCAGGGGAAGCATGGCAGTAGGAACATCAAGTGGTTGCTTGTCCTGTCCATAGTCAGGCAGCAGAGACAGGATGGGAAACAGATGTGAGCTATAACCCTGAAAGGCCTGCTCTCAAATGACCCACTTCCTCCAGCAAGACTCTGCCTCCTAACATTTTTTAAATTTTTTAATTTTTATTTTATTTATTTTTGGAGAGAGACACAGAGAGAGACAGACAGAGAGGGAGAGGGAGACAGATAGAGATGGGCGCGCCAGCAGTCTCTCAGCTGCTGTGAACGAAATCCATATGTGTGCACCCTCTTGTGGGCAAGTGTGGTATTGCGCCCTTGCGTCACTTTGCATCTGGCTAAACATGGGACCTGGAGATTGGAACCGGGTTCTTAGGCTTAGCAGGCAGGTGCCTTAACCGCTAACCCATCTCTCCAGCCCCCTCCTAACATTTTTATAACCTTCCAAAACACCATCTGGGGACCAAGGGTTCAAATACATGAACCTTTGGAGACACTTTACATTCAAATCACAGCAGGCCCCATTTTCCCAGGGGCACATCAGTAATCTGCAACACTGTGGGATATGAATGAAATTCCTTGTGGTGCACGTGTATATGTATGTATGTATATGTATGTATGTTTATATATGTGTTCATCTGTGTGGTTGCATGTGTATATGAGTATGAATGGACATGTATGCATGTGTGGCTAAAAGCAAGAGATGGATAGCAGGTGTCTTCCTCAGTTGCTCTCTACTTAATTCATTGAGGGAGGGTCTCTTGCTTGAACCCAGAGCTTGCCAATTCAGGTAGTCTAGCTAGCCCACTTGCCCTGAGGATCCACTTTCTGCACATCCTGAGTGCTGGAATTACATGTCACTACATCCGCCCAGAATCTGTGTGGGTGCTGCAGATTCAAACTCTAATCCTCCCACTTACATAACAAGCACTTTATCCACTGAGTCATCCCTCAGCCTTATGAAAGAAGTTCTAACACTAAATACTAAATTTCCTTCACGGTAGGACATCCCCCTTGGCAAACCCTCACCCAATGTGAGGTCAATTTAACTTAAATCGGTAATAAAACAGACTAGCACAGAATTCGGGAAAGGATAGAGCAAGTAGGAAGGATGCTAAATATCACTAATCTTGAGAAAAATGCAAACCAAACCCACATTGGCATATCACCCCATACCTACTAGACTGGCACTAATGAAAGAAAGAGGCAAAGAGAGAGAGAGACACGGAGAATAATAAGTGTTGTTGGAACCTAGAGAAATTGAAAAATTGGAACCTTTGTTCCTGCCCTACTCAGGGAATGAAAAATGGTATAGCTGCCGTGGAAACAATGTAGCAATGTAGCCATTCCTCAAAAAATTAAAAATAGAATTACCATATGATTCAGCAATTCTACTTCTGGGTATATATACAAAAGCATTAGAAACTGGATGATCTTGAAGAAATATTGCACATCCATTTTCATAGCCTCATTATTCACAATAGCTAAGAGGTAGACACAACCTAAGTGTCCATCAAATGAATGGCTAAGGAAATGGGGTATATGTACATGGTAGAATATCATGCAGCCTTAAAAATGAAATTCTTGGGCTTGGATCAGTGGTAGAATGTATGTTATCATGCAAAGGCTCTAGGTCTCATCCCTAGCAATGGAGAAATTAAGACAAAAAAGACAGCAAAGAAGGAAGGAAGGAAGGAAGGAAGGAAGGAAGGAAGGAAGGAAGGAAGGGAGGAAGGAAGGAAGGAAGGAAGGAAGGAAGGAAGGGAGGAAAAAGGTTTAATTCTCACACATCCTACAAAATTAGAACTATTATTAGAACTATTGTGGTTTGAATGTGAAGTGTCCCCCATAGGCTCATGTGCTCAAACACTTGCTCCCTAGCTGGTGGTGCTATGGAGTAGGTGGTGAAACCTTTAGGCGGTGGAAACTTGCTGGAGGAAGTGGGTCATCAGAGCGGGCCTTGAGGTTTTAGAGCTTGACCTCACTTCCAGTTCTTCCTCTTCTTCCTGATTCTGGCTGCAATGGGACCAGCTAGCCTTCCCCTGCCAGACAGAATGTTTGTCTTTGAAACTGCCAGCCAGAATAAACTCTTTCTTTCTTTAAGCTGCTTCCTGTCAGGTTTTTTTTTTTAATCACAGTCATAAGTAAAGTAACGAATACAGTCAGCCAAAACAGGGCAACCACTGTCTGATTTCACTGACATGGCGTACCAGCATAGTCAAATGAACAGAAACAGAATGTAAAACAGTGGTTACCTGAGGCAGGGGTGGGGAGGAATGAGGAGCTATGTAATGGGCATATAATTACAGTTTCATGAAATGAAAAAGTTCTGGAAATTGGCTTACATGACAATGTGAATATATTTACCACTGGTGAACCATACAATTAGAGTCAGTAAAGTTTATGTTATGTGGTTTTGGCCACAATTAAAGACATATTTATTTTTTAAATCCATACTCTCAGAAAGTCTACAATTGTTCACTCTGAAAGGTCCACTAGTTGATATCACTGTGTGTTGTCTCGGCCATGGGGAAGCAGGTAGGGAGTCTTCAGGACTGTCTCTCCTCCCTGTGCCCGCAAACCTAACACCCAGGCACTTCTCTGCACAGTGGAAAGAAGGCGCAGAGCAGCCTTGAACGTGTATTCTCACTGACACTTCCAAAACGATGGTCGTGACAGGGGTCAAACCACGGCCTATTGGAGCCTCCTGGGGGTATAAGCAGGCTTTATCACAAGACTGTCATGGGCCTTTGGCTCTCTCATCTTTAGACACTCTGAAATCTTGTCACAGATCACCTGAGGGGTGTAAGTATGCGTGTGTGTGTGTGTGTGTGTGTGTATGCATATGTGTTCAGGGGTGAGGTGAGGGGCAAGAAGTTCCAGTAGAACTACTGAATGGTAGACCTCTGCCTGCAGGCTACTACGCAGCCCAGCCTCTCCCTAGACAGCCAGGCTAGTGCTAATTGTTTGCTGTCTGGCTGTGAAGGCAACTTCTTTACCCAAGTCCTCTCTGTCCAGATGTTGTCATTGGCCAGCCCCAGCCGGCTGGGCTGGCCTAGGGTCTGGCTCTCACCTGTCAGCCCTGACATCTTCAGTGGATAATGGAACGCAAGGATGTGAGAGGCAGAGCAGGTGCATGCTAATGAGGAGATCAATTTTAATTATGATTTTAATTAAACACCCGATCCAGTAGGAAATATGACAAGAACTAGGTGGGGGCTGTGCAACCTGAAAGAAGGGAGGGAGCAAAGAGAGGAGGCCCAGGGAAAGGTGAGAGCCCTCCAGGCCTCCTCAGGATTTAAAAGATGTAAAGGGCAGAGCCACTGGGAAATCGAGAAAAACTTGTGTAACCTGCCCTTCACGCCTGGTAAGCCTTTTCCTCTACAGAGCTTTCAGACAGGCAACCTCTCGGAGAAGAGATGCACCGCACAGAGGAGACCCTGGCACTCGCAAAGCCATGCCCTTTCTCTTCACATGGGGAAACTGAGACCCGGGGAAGGATATGCCTTTCTTTTGTCTGCCCCTCATCACATACTGGCATGCTTCCGATGAAGTATCTGCCTCACTAGATACTCATGACCATGCTGTAGCCTCCTTATTTATGTCGAGGGTTTCTGAAATTCAAGATTTGTTTGTACAATGCCAGCCCCACAGGCAAGGCACAGCGCCACAAGGAAGTGGACTCTGCTGCTCAACGTGCCAATGCTTCCTCCGCTGCCAAGCATGGCATGAGATAAAGGAGCTTTCCAAACTCCACACTCCATGCCCACCTGGAACAAGGCCACACATGGAGCAGGCACTGAGGAAACAAGGTGTGCCATGGGTAAGCTGACGAAGTACAAAGTCTAGAACATTTCATGAGAAGCCAGGAGCAGGCCGGATGACTGACTCTCCATTGCTCTTTGTGATTTCAGCTTTGAGGAAGTATAATGAACAAATAAAAATTGTATATATTCACCGTCCGTGCCTGATATTTTGATGGACATCTCTTAGCAAATAATTTGAGTCTGTCTATAATGAATAATTGTAATTAAACTCACCTTGCTACACGTTGGCGCTGCAGAACTTAATCATTTTGTGGTGCTGGGGATCCATCCCAGGGCCTCACGCATGTCAGATGAGCAGTGTACCAAATGAATGGCATCCCCAGCCCCTGAATTGACTAATGTTAAAACCAGAAGTTTGTACTCCTTGGCCAGCATTTCCTATTTGCCCTCTCACCTGCCAGGCTAACCGCCCTTTGATTCCTCGCACAAGTGAGGTCAGGCTGTACTGCCTGTCTCTCTGCCCGGCTTACTTCACTTTGCACAGGTCCTCCAGGTTTATTCATGTCACTGCAAATGGCAGGATGGTTTCCTTGTCAAGGGAGTAGAGCTCCAGTGAGTACCTGTACTGCATTTGCTTTGTTCCCTCAGCTGTGCATAGAGTGTTTACTGCTGCAGTAAACAGAGAGTGCACACGCCTCTTCATGGCCTTTCCTGAGCCAGGCTAGCGGATTACACTGCTCTGGTAGAAGAGAGAGATGCACCTTGCCTTTGTGTGGGGGCGTGTATGTTGTGTGCTGTGTGTGGTGGGAGATGCTGGATGAGAAGCTCAGAATCCAAGGACATAATCCAACGGGACTCAGTAGCAAACAAAGGCAGAATGGCAAGAGGCCTCACAGATTAGTGCTGTGTGCGATGATGGATACATTCTGTGCCTCCTCTGACACAATGGACTCTAGCCATGTATGACTCTGGGCCATTTGAAATGTGGTAGTTTGACTGAGGAGCTGAAACTTTTAATAACTTGAATTTTAAATTAACTTAAATTCAAATAGCTGCTAATAGATACCATATTGGACTATGCAGTTATAGATTCTCTAATCAAATTCTTTCCTTGTTCAGCAGAGATGTAACCCTTGGACACACACACACTCAAGCTTATCCATAGACACATAGAGGCAACATCTCAACCCTATAATAGCCTCTGGTTCGTGAAAAGAGTGTTTATAAGAGAGTTCCACTTGGGGATGTTAATTGAGTGCCTCAATGAGCCCTAAGGACAAAGACCAAAAAGATCCATCCCAGTTCCCAGATGAGCTTGGACTGGAGGAGCTGAAGCCCGGGAGGAAGCTCACGGAACTGACCCAGCTGCTCCTACCTCTTCTCCACACCGACACCCTGGCACGATGAGCCCACTTGGCTCCTTCACGGGAGGAATATGAGGTCTTCCCTGCCGCATCTCCTGCAGCTAAGGTCTTGTCACCAGCACGAACAGAGAAGCCCAATTGGAGACGGTGGCAGAAGTTAATTGGGATTAGATGCGTGCACTCCACAGATGCTGCTGAGCCACTCTTAACGCTGGAGCCCCTCTGGATTCTCTCCTCCTCCCTCTCTGCCTCCTCACTACCTGACCCCCAGCAATTCACCACCTCCAGGTTCCCCCAGAGGAGAGGTATCCATTAGGCTCTTTAACCCTTTTCCATAATGAATGCAGGCATTTGTGGGAGGGATGGAGTAAACAGGAGCATATGGCCTCACTATAACACACTCATTTCACTACCTCTTCTTCTCCCTCACTTCCTCCTCTCCACTGTCTGCTACATTCTTTGGGCTGTCGGTGGAAGAGATGAAGCCAATACACCCACAAATCACGGCTAGTCAGAACACGAAGGGTACCCATTATCAGAACACAGTTCTGATATCTGGCAGGGATGAAGAATCAGAGGGAGGCATGAGCCACAAATCCCCAGCAATTTCCCCTCAGCGTATCCCTTCATGACGCGCAATTGGATTCCAAGTTTCAGACGGACTCAGGTCCTCGGTTCTAGGAACTGGTTCACCAGAAACATCTTAGAACAGACACGTTCAGAATTCTTAGTTCCTTTCCAGTTAAAGGATCACAAGGGGCAGATGTTTAAGCAATCTCCACCCATAATTCTAAAAGCACTCTCTTCCTCATCCCAAATGTGAGCAGGTTCCATGTCAGCTCCACCTTGTGGTACAGCCAAGCTGCAGCCTCCATTCTTACCCTCTGGACTCTACCTGGCGGACAGGACAGAGGCATCCTCGTTGTGGACACTGCAGTCTTCCTTAGAAGAGAAGGATGTGCTGGGCCATGCCTGCCTGCCTGCCTGCCTGTCAGAGACCTGTTAGCTGAGACAGACACAAATGTAAGAGACAGCCTGCTGACCTACCAGAGCGCAGGGGAGGTGAAGAGCACACTGGGTGAGAAGGGAGCCATATTGGGTGAGGGGGGGAGGAGCAGATGATGAAGCCATCTGTGAGGGAATAGGCCAGGGACAGACAGGGAAGGTCATCTCACCAAGTTGGCCCTTCTCTCTCTAAGTGGGGGTCTCAGTTGGAGAATGAAATCCTCTCTTTGAAAGAGCTGACAGAGTGGCTGAGTGAATCCCTTTCTGCAATTGTTTTTTTTTTTTTTTTTCTCCTTTCTTAAGGAGCCCCTTCCAGAGCACAGCTCATGTGTGAAAAGCACGGAGTGACACCATAGTGGCTGGTGTCACTCATGCCTTCTTGATGGCATTTCAGCAACTACTGAGTGCCTCCTATGCTGTCTTCTCTTTCCTTACCACAGTGGACCTCCTCCTTGCTAAAACCCAGACGGTTTCCCTGAAGAATAAACAGTGACTCTGGATAGTGAGTGAAAGAACAGGGAAGGGAGGCAGTGTGGGGAACAAACACGGATGCAAAGGGATGGAGTGATGGAGAACATGACTCCTTATTAATGCGTGTGGTGTGTGTGTGAGTGCATGTGTGTGATGTGCATGTATCTGTATGCATGCTTATATATATATATGTAGGTACTTTATTTACTGAGACAGGGTCTCTCATTGAACCCAAGGCTTGCTGATTCAACTAAGCTAGCTAGTTCAGCTTGCCCAGGGGACCCCATTTCTTCCTCCTGAGCAATGGGATCACAGCCAGCTTCACCCAGCCTTTTATATGGGTGTTGAGCATCCAAACTCTGGTACTTACTGCTTTTGCAGCGATCTCTTTATCTGCTGAGCCATCTCCTCAGCCCCAGTACTCAGATTCCTCCCTAGCCTGGCTCCAGCATTGCCTGGCACTTTGGGCAACAGGCACTGTCACTTAAGGTCCTTGAAGGTGAGAGTTGAACTGTGGAGGTACTGGACAGCTCACTTCACCCTAGCTTACTTGCCTGCACTCGACCTGGTGATGACTTCAGGCCACATGCAAGCTTCAAGAAGTCACATCCATTACATAACTGCAGGGCACTGCATTCAAAGCCAGAGAAACCCTGGAGACTGATATTTTAAACTTCATTCATATACAGCATTCCTGGAAACATCCAGGGAGGGAAAGCAGCAGAGTGGTGGAAGATTCCGCCTGACAGCCAAAGGGACCCACATCTTGCCCCTCTCTGTACAAACATGTTTCTTTTCCTGCCTTGGAGTGGCTGCTGAAGCCCAGCAATGTCATCATTCTTCCTTGGCAATTAGCAAGCCCTGACCAGCATACAAGGACTTTATTAGCACTGACAACATCCCCTCTCATCCAAAGGTCACCATGGATCCTATAGACAATTTTCTGGCCCACTTCTCTTTGGCAGGGGGAGGGGAGCTGTGAATGGAGTTCTTTGTCTCACAAATTGGAAGATGTTGCAATCCAGGCTATCCAGGCTTAAGGAAAATGCTGCCAGTTGGGGAAAAAAAAAAAAAAAAAAAACTGTTGGAACCTTGGCATCCTATGTTTTGAGTTTCTTCACACATACCCACCAGAGGAAACCTATCAGCCAATATCTAGTGCACACCTTCTGCCAGGGAGGCCTCCTAGAAGACTCAAAGATGAGCAACATGAAATCTCTACTCACTGGAAGAAATTTATACCTTTCCTGAGGTGATGCAGCTAGGGCCCAGTGGTAGCTACCCAGGGACAGGGACAGACAGGGCAGGTCATCTCACCAGGTTGAACTACACAGTCATGGGGAGAACACTCATGTGGAGCACAGCATCCCTGGAGGTAATGACCTTGAACATGGACATGTCAATCACAATAGAAGACGCATATTACTTACCGTCGTAGGCAACTTCACGTCGCTGAGATGAACTTCCAAACCAGGCACAGTTATGGAGGGAAGGATTTTTTTGAAGCAGGGAAAGTTCCAGAATGGTAGGAGAAGTTGGCCCTCTTTTCACAGGACCAAGCAGAGAGAAAGAATCCACAAGGCACACACCAGCCCCACCAAAAAGCAAGCAAGCAAGCAAGCACTCTTCAGGAATTCTAGTCAGAACTCAAGTACTCTTCATATCTTTAGACTGGGATTCCAAATCCACCCCCACACCTTAGGGCTGGACCCTAGGATCCATGCACAGTGACACCTCATCCAGCCAGGTGGCTGCAGGTCTAAATTACCAATTTTCATAAAATCCTCAATATATTGGGAGCCATCCATTCAAAAACTACCACACTTATTCATTGTTGTGAGCAAATACCTGCCAAGAAGCAGCTTAAGGAAGGAAAGGGATCATTGCAGTGCACACTTCCAGAGGCGCAATTCACCATGGCAGAGGGCTTCCTCCAGAAGGAGCAGGAGGCTGGCTGGTCACGTGGTATTCACACGCAGGAAGTAAAGGACAAACCTTGAGGCCAAGCTATAAAACCTCAAGCCCCGCCCCCACTGACCCCCTTCCTCCAGCAAGGCTCCACCTCCTAGAGGTTTCACAAACTTCGCAAACAGTGCCACCACCTGAAGACCAAGTATTCAGAGACATGAGCCTATGAAGGATATTTTACAATGTGCTATAGGCCAAGTGGCAAGAACAGAAAAGAGGAGGCTACTGTGGGTGGATGGATAGAGCCTAGATATATAGATATGGAGATATATAGATATAGATATAGATGATGTAGATATAGATACAGATATAGAAAGTCTAGATATAAAAGGATGATTTGGAGTTTGTTGAAAAGAGAAGGATACAGAAGGGCTGAAGCAATGGGTCAATGACTAAAGGCACTTGTTTGCAAAGCCTGTTGGCCTAAGTTCGATTTCCCTGTCCCCATGTAAAAAGCCAGATACACAAAGTGATATGTACATCCAGAGTTTGTTGCAGTGGCAAGAGGTCCTGCTTTTCTCTGTGTCTCTCCCTCTCTCATAAATAAATAGAATATTTTTAAAAAGAAAAGAGGAGCCAGGCGTGGTGGCGCACGCCTTTAATCCCAGCACTCAGGAGGCAGAGGTAGGAGGATCGCTGTGAGTTCAAGGCCACCCTGAGACTACATAGTTAATTCCAGGTCAGCCTGGGCCAGAGTGAGACCCTACCTCGAAAAACAAAAAAAAAAAAAAAGAGAACTGGAGGGATGGCTTGGTGGTTAAGGCATTTGCCTGCAAAGCTAAAGGACATAGGTTTGATTCCCCAGGACCCACGTTAGCCAGCTGCACAAGGGGGCACATGTGTCTGGAGTTTTTTTTTTTTTTTTTTTTTGCAGTGTTTGGAGGCCCTGGGGTGCCCATTCTCTCTCTCTCTCTCTCTCTTTCTGCCAAATAAATAAATAAATGTAAAAATAAATAAATAAAAGAGAAGGGTACAGAAACCATTCCAGTTAATAAAATCCAATGAGGAGAGAGTCTATGCAGAAAGACCCAGCTAAAGCTCAAAATACAGACCACAGTTTGGTTGCAGAGGAAAGCTAATGAGCAGCAGAAGTGGGAAATCAGTTTGAAAATATAAACCAGGGCTGCTAAGGAGATAGCTCATTCAGTAAATGCTCACCTTGCAAGCATGAGGACGAGAGTTCAATCCCCAGAACCAATCTAAAAAAGCTATGTACGATGGAACAGACCTGTACTGTCAGTGGTAGGGAGGTGGATACAGAAGATACTTGAACTCACTGGCCAACCACTATTGCTTAATTGGTGAGCTCCAGATAAATGAGACACCATGTATCAACAATAAAGGTGAATGACAGCTGAGGAATAACACCCACAATTGTCCTCGGGTCTACACACACACACACACACACACACACATACACAGCAAGAAAATATAAACTGAAGACCAGGCACCACGATAAGCTCTGGGTGAACTCTGTCCTAATAGAAACTATTCAATAGATCTGCCTGGTATGGAAGATTCCAGAAGGTTCAAATCCAAGCCTACAACAGTCACCATTACATGGGCAGTGGAGGCCCCACTCCTTGAAGACAGCCTACCCACCTTTCCTCATGAAAGCCCAGTACCCACCATGTCATCACTGAGGAGCAAGGCTTTCCCCTTAAGAGCGCTTCCTCATTTTCCTACCTCCAAATTCCCTCTCCATGCATCTGCGCCCACCCTCCCTGCTCTCGCCTCCAGTCCAGAGGACACTTCATCAGGGACCTCTTACATTGAACTTGGCCCTCTCATTCTCAAACTTCAACTGTACCTCCTACATGAGTTACTTTTCTCATCGCTAATACCAAATATCTGACAAGAAGCAACTGAAGGGAGGAATGACTGGCCTCACAGGTGAAGGGTGCAATCTATCATGGTGGGGAAGATGTGACAGGAGTGGCTGGCGGCTATGCTTGCTCACATGCCAGCAGAGCAGGAAGCAGAGAGGGGCAGGGGCCAGAAGCAAGGCTGGGCTATAATCCTTAAGGTCTAAACCCCAGTGATTCATATCTTCCAACTCGACCCTCCCTCCTAAAGGTTCTACAACGTCTCCAAAGCAGCACCACCAAGTGTGCAAACTCGCAAGCCTGGGGAGGACATTTTACAGTCAACCCATAACTTTCCCTTCATGATTTAATTATACTCTAGCACCTCCCGTCTTATAAACAAAACCTTCTTTATCCCACACCCACCTCTAACAACCACCCCATCACTGTATTTACTACTTCCCAGCACCCATCTCTAACAACCACCTCATCTCTGTATTTATACTTCCTGTGAGCACTCAAGCTGCCCAAAAGGCAAGGGAGAAATGCTCTCTCCTTTGCTTTACCTTCAACCCACATCACTGTTTCTTCCACAGGTGCCCCCACCCACCCACCCACAGAAGCTGCATTTTCTCTGGCCTCTCGGGGACTGCTAAGCATCATGGGTACTCTCTGATAGCTTCATCCTACTGGACTTTCCTGTAGCATTTGCAAAGTCAACCCTTCCTTCTCCCTGCATCTCTCTCTTCTTCATGTCCCTGTGGGGTCCCTGTCTCTTGATTTCCTTCAAACCGTCTAAGAAGTCACAATACATGTTATTATTTTTCACATTTTGCAAGATGAAAAAACCAAGATACATAGGGAAACGGTCTATTACAGCTAGTTACTAAACAGCTATTACATAGCTAATAATTACAAAAAGATAAGGTTTGCACAGAGTTTGAGTCTTGAGTCTATGCTGTTAAACAATATGCTGTGCAGAGTTCGGTTTTGCTTTGAACTAGTATTGGTCAAAATAGGCCAGAACAGGTTTAAATTGCATACAACCTCAAGGTTTCAATAGCTTAATCTAAGAAGAGATTCTTTCCACCCATGCACTATGTCCAGAAGGCTCTTGAGGGAATGTACTCCACACAGTGTCTCTTCTTGGGCAATAGAGAGCCTAGGAACTTGCTGCAGAGAGGAGAGACTAAACTATTACACAGACTTTGCCCTGTCATTTCCACCAACATTTCATTAACTACATGTAGTCACATGGCCATCTTAACACAGAAGGAGAGAAATATTGGCGAGCAGATGGAATGTTTGCGGAGATGCCGTATATTCATCCTACACTATAAACGCTACAGCTCCTCCACATTCAGGCCCGGAGCCTTACCTTTCCCCCACAGCTTTCGACACTACATAAGACTTCTCAAATGTACATTTAGATTTCAGCTTCATTTTAGAGCACCAATCTTGCCTAACGACTAACATGACACTCCAAAAGGGGAGCTCAGAGGGTTCTTCAATTCAATATATTCAAACCTAACCCTCTGTAATCCTCTGTCATAGCTTCTCTCCTCCCCCGGCCTGTTTCACTTTCAACAGATACCTCCATGTAGTCATTCTGCCAGAAATCTGGAGATTGGATTACTTCCACCTTTTCATTTTACTTCCCACATTCAACTGAGTGCCAACTACAGAGGAGTGTATCTTCAAAATAATGCTGGATCTACCCAGTCATCGCCAGTCCTGTCACTGTTGTCTAAGCCACCTGCCTATCGTGACAATATTGTGCTCGCCTCCTCCCTGTTCTCCCTGCTTATTCTCTATGCCCTTCTAGAACATTTTCCAGACTTCAGCTAGGCTGATCTTCATAGAATGCACATCAGATCATGCCACTTCTCTCCTCTCACCACATACACATACTGGTGGCTACATTGCTCAGGGTTCAATCTAAAATCCGTAGAGGGACCTGAAAAGCCCTTACTCTAGCCCAGGTCTACTTTGCCATCCACACCACCCACACTGCCCACTGCTCCTGCCTTAGAGTGCCATCCCCAGTCCCTCAAGCTTCCCCACAGTTCCTTCAATACTCCATACTTTCACCAGATGCAGCCTTCACACCTACTGGTGATTCCTTGGAATTCTCTTTTTTACACATCACCTTGCAAAGTCCTCCCACATTGGTGTCATCCCAAATGTCATTGCCCCCTGACACCCCCCCCCAAAAAAAGCCTTCCCTGAGAGCCCCAGTGTTGAATAAGCCCCTCCTATAGTGTTCACCCAGTATCTTGCTTCATTGGCCCCAACTGCAATTTGTCACTATGCACCTATGTTTGTGACTTCTTATTTTCTAAACTCCCTGGCAGCTACAGTGGAATATGTGTGTTCACCATTGCATTATCTGTTCATGATTTCTACATGCCAATGAAAAAGTAGCCTCTTCCCTAGAACATGTCTTTCACGATCCGTTCACACAGCCAACCACAGAATCAGTTCCCAATCTCCCTGGCCCCTGACTCTCTGTCAGTGTGCTTGCTCACAATCAAATAACATGTGTCCTACTCTCCAAAGAATATGTGCATCTGGGTTGCCTAAAATAGCTAAGTCTGAAAGGACTCTCTGGCCACATCTCAAGGTAAACTGCTCTGGGCCACAGAGGCATTAAGAAGTTGTGTGTGTGTGTGTGTGTGTGTGTGTGTGTGTGTGTTTAGATTAATCAATTAATAAGTGAATTCCATAGTCCAATATACAAGGTCTTCATAAGCTGACTCAGCTTTGCCTCACACTTAGAGACTTAAAGCAACATAAAATGCCTGCCCTTCATCTCCGGGGAGCTCTGCATGTCCAAGAGCCTTTGGCCCATCCTTTACCTCTTGTGAGCTCTGTTATTCCACAGCCTTCAGACCATCCCTCATTTCCTGTGAGCACTTGGGAACCTTCAGTCTGCCTTTAGTCTCCAGGGAGCTCTACACACCTGACGGGCCTCCAGCTGCCCTTCATTTCCAGGTATCTGGCAGTGAGTGAGAGCCGTTGGCCTGCCCTTAATTTCAGAGAGCGCTATATACCTGAGAGCCCCCGGCCCACCCTTATCTCTGGGGAACTTTGCACACTTGAGAGCCTTAAGCCTGTTCATGGAGCTGGTGAAAAGTAAACACAGAGGGTACTGGGGTTTGCATCTGGTGTGCCAGGCAGTAACTCAGCAGAAAATGTCGTGACACCCACAACAACCGAGTCCCTTTTGATCAGTGAAAGTTCTCACTCTGAAAGAATAAGGGTGAGTTTAAATAAATTAATTAAGTTTAAAAAAAAAGCCAGGGCTGGAAAGATGGCTTGCTTGTGAAGCCTAAGGACCCTGGTTCGAGGCTCGATTCCCCAGGACCCACTTAAGCCAGATGCACAGGGACGCATGCATCTGGAGTTCGTTTGCAGTGGCTAGAGGCCCTGGTGAGCCCATTCCCTCTCTCTGACTCTTTCTCTCTCCGTGTGTCTGTCTGTCGCTCTCAAATAAATAAATAAAAATAAACAAAAATGTTAAAAAATAATAAACCAACCAACAACCCAGCTCCAGATGTGTACGTTGAAACATAAGAGCACAAGTAACATGAAGAACCCGTGGCAACATAACCCCTCCAAAAATAATGACCTCCACTGAGACTGAGGTCAAAGAAATCCCAGAAACAGAATGCAGAAGAATGATTGTAAGTCTGTTCAAAGAAATCACACAATTAAAACAAAATAAACTCATGAATATAATAAATAAACTCCTCCATGAGAACATAAAAAAAATGATTCATGGGCTGGAGAGAAGGCTTAGTGGTTAAGGTGCTTGACTGTGAAGCCTAAGGACCCAGGTTCAATCCCCCAGTACCCATATAAGCCAGATGCACATGGTGGTGTTTATGTCTAGAGTTCATTTGCACTGGCTAGAGACCCTGGTGAACCCATTCTCTCCCTCTCTATCTGCCTCTATCTGCATGCATCTGGAGTTCATTGCAGTGGCTGGAGGCCCTGGTGAACCCATTCCCTCTCTCTGCCTCTTTCTCTCTCTGTGTCTGTGTGTCGCTCTCAAATAAATAAAAAAATAAACTATTTTTTAAAAACAAAAAAATAGTTGATTAAAATAAATAAGATAAAAGACATTAAAGAGCATTAAATAAAGAAAAATACTGGAGGAAAAAACAGACAAATGCTAGAAATAAAAAACATAAAAGATCATATAAAAAGCTCCACAGAAAGCCATACTAATAAAAAAATCAAGAAGAGGACAGAATATCTGATCTAGAGGAGAAGGTGGGAAAACTGGAATATTCTAACATGGTCAAAAATAAATCTATAAGAAGGAATGAGCAGGTCTTTCAAGATATTAGGGACACTATGAAATGACCAAATTTAAGAATCTTCAGTATAAAAGAAGGTAAAGAGATACATTGTAAAGGCATAGAAAATTTTTTCAACAAAAATCATGACAGAAAAATTCCCTAAATTATGAAATATTTAGACCACTGAACAGATGAGACCAGAACTTTCCCACACCATATCATAATTAACCCACTAAATATACAAAACAAAGAAAAAAGTATATTGAAAACAACACAAATCAACACAAACGTATTACCTTTTAATTCTGGAGTTTAGAAGTCTTAAGTGGGTCTCACTAAGCTAAAATTCAGATAACAGTAGGGCACATTCTCTCTGGAAGCTTCGGGGAAAATCAAATTGCTTACCAATTCCAGCATCTAGAGGCCACGCATTCTTCAGCTCACAGTCTTGTCCTCTGTTTCAAAACCAGTTACATCAGGCCAAGCTTCTTTTAAGCTGTCTTCTCTCCTGACTCCTTCTACTCAATAGGACCCTGGGGTGTTATTGAGCCCTTCCAGAAAAACTTGGATAACCTTCCCATTGCAAGATCAACTAATTAACTATCTTGATTCCATCGGCAACCCTTTTTCTTAGTAATCCCACCTGGTTACCTGTGCTGGGGATTCAGAAATGACTCTTTGGGAGATGATTATTTTACCTACCATGGGTCTAATCCACTCCTCACTGCATTCCCAGTTGACATTTGAACCACAAAGAGCCTGAGACTGAATACTGTTATTCTGGAAAGCCAGGAATGAGGATCTATGGGAAGCCACGCCACTACCATTTGGAAGTTTCCAAACAGGCTCAGTCCAGTGTAACTCTTCATACCGTAGACCACCCGTTGACACTGCCAGCTTCCTCACCTGAAAATGATCTAAGGATACGTCCTTCTCTTGGTCAGCATGAGGGTTAAGCGAGCTAACGTTTGCACAGTTATTGGGGAGGTGGGATTGCAGGTGGAGAACTTGCGTTCCAGATCTAGAAGTCTGGGCTTAAATCTTGATTGCTTAATACTTCACAAGTGTGGGATTCTAGTAGATTATGTAATCTTTAAATTTACTCAAAACCATCATTTTCTCAAATGTAAAGTAGGAGGAGGGGTGTTAGAAATATCCCTGTTAGAAGGTGACAGTGAGGATCAAATGAATTAAGATTTGAAATGCATTTGACATCAGTAAAAGCGCCATAAGATTAGGGACTGTGATCATTCTACTGGCATCCAGAATACATTGTAGCTGTTCCTGACTGTGGTGGTCCTTTATTTAATTTCTATAATGGACGAATTCTGATGTCTCAAAGCTTAAGCACTGTGTCTTCAAGAAAGCCTTCTCTGGGCTGGGGAAATGGCTTAGTGGTTAAGGTGTTTGCCTGCAAAGCCTAAAGACTCTGGTTTAATTCCCCAGGACCCACATAAGCCAGATACACAAAGGGGGCGTATGCGTCTGGAGTTCGTTTGCAGTGGCTAGAGGCTCTAGCATACCCATTCTCTCTTTCTCTCTATCTGCCTCTTTATCTCTCTGTATCAGATAAATAAAATATTTTTTTAAAAAATAAAGAAAGCCTGCTCCTTTCCCAGGCAGAGATCATTAGAAACTTCCTGGTATGTTCCTTTAAATTTTGTTTATTTTTATTTATTTATTTATTTATTTATTTATTTATTTAAGAGCAACAGAGAGAGAAAGAGAGAGAGAGAATGGGCACGCCAGGGCCTCCAGCCACTGCAAACGAACTCCAGATGCATGAGTCACCTTGTGCAACTGGCTTACGTGAGTACTGGGGAATCGAGCCTTGAACCAGGGTCCTTAGGCTTCACTGGCAAGCGCTTAACCTCTAAGCCATTTCTCCAGCCCTGGTATGTTCCTTTAATACCCAGCCTGCATTTCTATTATGCTATCATTATAATGCATCAGATCTGAGACTTCTGTGTGTACAAGCACATACGTGCATGCATGCCACAGTGCACCTGTGAAGGTCAGTAGGCAACCTCTCATTATTATAATGCATCAAATCTAAGTGTGTGAGTGTGTGTGTGTGTGTGTGTGTGTGTGTGTGCGCGCGCGCGTGCACTGATGGTGGTTTGATTCAGCTGTCTCCCATAAACTTAGGTGTTCTGAATGCTAGGTTCCCAGCTGATGGAGATTTGGGAATTAATGCTTCCTGGGGGTGGTGTATTATTGGGGGGCAGGGCTTACAGGTGTCAAAGCCAGTTTCCCCATGCCAGTGTTTGGTCACACTCTCCTGTTGTGGTTGTCCACCTGATGTTGGCCTGGAAGTGATGTCCACCCTCTGCTCATGCCATTGTTTTCCTCTGCCATCATTGAGCTTCCCCTCAAGCCTGTCAGCCAAAAGAAACCCTTTTTACCCCACAAGCTGCTCCTAGGTGTTTTCAGCCAACAATGCAAACCTGACTGCAACAGTGTGTGTGTGTGTGTGTGTGTGTGTGTGTGTGTGTGTGTGTGTGTGTGTGTGTATACATGCACACATAATGCCACAGTGTACCTGTGAAGGTCAGTGAACAACCACATTCCACCTTGTTTAGGGGCAGGGTCTCTTATTCACTGCTATGTTTGCCAGGATAGCTGGCCTGTAAGCTTGCAGGAGATTCTCCTGTCTCTGCCACTCATTTGGCTATTGGCAGACTAGGATTACACATGCCTGCCACAGTGTCTGCCCTTGTTCTTCACATGGTTTCTGAGAATCACACTTGTGTGGTAAGTGCTTTATCCACTGAGCCATCTCCCCAGCCCAATCCAGGGACTTTTGCACACCAAAAACAACACACATATGGCTCCTCAAGGGTAGTTTCCTTGCTTGCTCTGTTTAGACCAGGTGCCAGGTTTCAGGCCTATGAGGTGTAATGTTTAAGCAATGTCTGACGATTGAATAAACAAAAGTTTCCAGTAAATATTGAATATCCAATAAATATTGAATATTTATTGATTGATTCATATAAACACACACAGGGTCACTGTACTCTCAGCATTTCCTGGAAGTAGCATTCTTTGGGGTTCAAGTGGGACTGGGCCCTGGGAGAGTGACTGCCAGAAAGCAGGATTTCACCATGTCCATTATGGGAAGAGTCCTATATAGTGGTTTTCAGACCACAACCACACGCATCAGCTTAGGAATTTACCTTTCCTGGTTCAGCAACTACGCCCCACCGAAAACCTCTACCCCAAGCAGAACAGGGCTGAAAATCATATTTTCATGGGATGTCAAACCTTCTCTCCTACCTTAAATGAAAGGTATTATTTCTGAGAGGAGAATGTCACACTCCACCACCAAAATGCTGCTTCCTCGGCAAAAAACTCCAGCAATTTCTCTGCACGGCTGGCAGCTCTCCACCCAAGGCCAATGTTGGGAAATTCACCAGGCCCAACACAAATCAAGAGAGCACAGGCTCTCTGTGATTAAGACAAGGGAAAGCCAAATCCAGGAGGATATGCTGTGCAGAAATGGGGTACGGAAAGGAAATAGGACCCAGGCGTTATGATGGGACCCACAAAAGGTGCAAACTACTCTTGGGAAATTCACCCATCACTTGCCAAATAAATGAATTCTCCCCAGCTCAGCAACCTCCGAGCCTTTCCTATAATGAATGATTTCCTTGCACCTTCATCTTGGGTATATAGAAAATATATCTTTCTAAGCTGCCAGAAAGACATCCATTCCTTGTCTCTGCCATCACGCTAGAGAGTGAGACCTCTTTCTTTTTCACCCACATGGCACCTGCCCTGGGATGAAAAGCTTTGCAGAGAGCCGGGCAGGGTGGAAATGGTGTCAGGCAGTCACTACATTCAAATAAATGGGGAACTGTCTATACTTTTTAATGAGTGAGAGTGTGCCAGGGAGAACAGGTCAGAAAGTGGCTTTTTGTCCCTTGAGCTTTCTGTTATGTCAACTTTTGTGTGTGTGGCCTGGGGGCTGATCATGCTGTTAAGTTCCCCAGAGTCACTAGTTGCTTTGCTAGCTGGCAGTTCTCGGATAGAGCACCTGTCCACTTGGGCTCTATCTTCCCAGACTGGGAGCATTTGAGCCCTACTTATTCCCCCTCCCCAGCCTCTCCCGGAGGCTCCTGCTTCCTGACAGAGATGGGAGTGTGCTCTGGGCAGAACCAAGATGATTAGCTCAGGTGTTCTATGTCTTCCAGATGCCCTGTGGCTGGGCTCAGGTGCCAACTTGTTCCAACCTACTGCTTCTAGCTACTCTGAGCCCAGGATGCCAGCAGCTTTGCCAAGATGATTCGGGCGTTGACCTATGTGTGGCCGGCAACCTGTCTGGGCAATGCACCCCATCTCGCTGTTCTCCGGCCCCTAGTGTCCTGGCCAGGTGTTCGGAACCCTCATGAAATACTGGTTGGGTTTACCAGTGCTCTTTACCTCCTCCAGAAAACTCCTGGTGCCCATGCTGTGTCATGCTTCCCAAGGACTCTCCAAGCAGAAATCCCCAGCCTGCTCTTCCATCACCTCTCTACTGCATGCCCAGGGGCTGTATGCAAACATTTGCTTTGATTTGTAAAATGATCCATATAATTAGGGAAGAGTTAAATAAAGGGACTGATTTCAGAGAGCAGGCTCTTAATGACACTAATACCTGACAAAAGGGGTCATTATGATGGGCTAATGGGCCTTGCCTGGCGCTCAGCTCTCTCAGGACACAATCCAACACACTCAATTATCTGCTAATCAGGGCCATTTTGTCAGAGGTTATTGCCCTGAAGTATCAATTATAGGGACATTATTAATACTTGATGGAGAAACCACTTGCATGAAAGTGTTAAACTCGTAGGGTGCGTTCCTCCCCACTTAGACCTATAGCATGCTACCTTCTTCTGCCCCCACTTAGCTCTCTACTTGGAGCTTGCCATGACCCATTGGATCTACTGGGAAGGAGCCAGGGCTGTGATGATGTTCCCAAATCTGTCACCTGTGACCGAGCTGGCAATCCCAACTCTTAATGCCACCAGCTGGCAATGGTGACTTAGGCCAAAGCCAAGGCATTACAGACTCAAGATGTGGGAGGAACACGGAAGCCATGGGCCTGGGGGAGCAAGGGGTGTGTGTGTGTGTGTGTGTGTGTGTGTGTGTGTGTGTGTGCGCGCGTGTGCGTGTTCCTACCTATTTCTGTCTCTGACTCTCCCTTTCTGTCCTTCCCTTTCCTCTCTCTCTCTCTCTTTCTCTCTCTCCTTTTTTCCTGGCCCTCTTTTCATTGTTCTCTCCCTCCTTCTCTTTTCTCTCCTTTGATCTCCTTCTTCCTATCTTTTCCTATCTCTCTGACATGGTCATTTCAAGGGAGTGGGAAGGTGATAGACAGGTGACAGTCTGTGCTGTAGTCTAGAACCCACTTCTCCATGCTGGACATGGGGATATTTCACAACTCAGGGAACATCATCAGACATAGAACACCTCTGAAAAGAAGAGTGCTATAGGAGACAAATGCATAAAAAGGATTTTTGCATCAAATCCACCCTGATTCTAGTCTCTGTCCCACATCAGGATCTCAGGTAAGTCACTTAACCTCTCTGAACTTTGTTTACTGGCTTCCAAAGGGGGCTGGGTATCACAGTGGGGAGGGAGGATAGACTTTAGAATGACAGCTGTGCCACTTACTGCTTGTATAAACTGGAGAAAGTTATTCAGCCTCTCTGGCTTCCACAAGCAAGCTAGGGAGAGCTATATCTATCTGCTAGAGCTCTGGTCAAGGTTAAGCAAGAACCTGCACAGAGACATTACTTCTGCGTCTGGCTCCTGCCACTCCCAGGAAGCATGCTTACTTTCAGCTGAGGCTCAAAGGTCCAAACAGTTACTGCTAATTAATGAACCTAAATGTTCAACAAATGCAAGATCTCTTTGTTCCTTTATCCCCAAATAACTAGACAGTTGCCAGTGATGTGCTAACTAATGTTTTCTACTGAGAAAGAAAGTGTAGTGGGCCCTTGAGCCCCATCCAGTGTCTTGCATCATGGCAGGCCACCAGTCGCAGGATACCTTGGGAGAATCTGCTTCTTGGGAATAGATGGGACTCTACTGTCATGGCCTAGCAGGCCTGTACATGTCTGTTCCCCTCAAAGCAGCCAGTTCCATCTGGGAATCTCTGCTTCTAGGCAGAGTTTGGTCTCCTGAGGAACAAGGAAGAATAAAAGAGAGAGGAAGAGGAGTTCTCTCTGCCACTTACTAGGCTATTTTCTACAGAGTTGTTTAGGAAATAGAAATTTAAACACGGCTATGGGACTGAGGAGATGATTCCATGGGAAAAGGTGCTTGCCAAGCAAGGATAACAACCTGAATTCAAATCCCCAGAACCCATGTAAAGCCAGACACAGTTGGGGGAGCAGCTGTAATCCTAGCACAACGAAAGCAAGACAGGAAGTGAGGATGGGAGAATCCCCTGGAAGCTCACAAGTTGACTAGCCTGATGAATGGAGCCATGAACAAGAGACCCTGCTTCAAGAGAGAGAGAAAGACAGAGAGAGGGTGAGAGTGAGGACACATTGAAACACACCCGGTATTGTCCTCCAACCTCCACATCCATGCCACCGCAGGCAAGGGAATGCACTCATGTACGTGAACAAACATACACACTGTAGTCATTGATATTGATGGTCAACTTGACAGAACCTAGAATCACTGGGGAGGATTATGTAAATTAGGTTCGCCTCTGGGAAGGGCCGCCTTAACTATGGGAATTCCATGGGTGGAGGTCCTGAACTATATAAAAAGGAGAAAGCAGGCTGAGCTCTTGTCACTTTCTACTTCCTCACTGCAGACTGAATGTGACCAGTTGTTTCAAGTTCCTGATTCGATGCCTTCCTTATCAGGATGGAATCTGGAACTGTAAGCCAAAACAACCCTTCCTCTATTAAATTGATTTTTGACCCAAGAAAGAGAAAAGTATCTAACACACACGCACATGCACACACACACAGAGTAAACATGGCTGTGCTCTTGCGTTCAATGTTGAGCACTTCCACGGCTCATATGTGAAAGGTGAAGGCCAACTCAAAGCGGCAGATCATTTCTACTACTTTGATAATGTTAGTGTCTATCTATACATCTAGAGATTCCGAGGATCCTTGCTCACCCTAAAGGAATGTGAGCTGTTCCACCAGGGAAACAAACCTAAGGACAGAGAGCAGAAAAACATTCACATCAGAATGGTCAAAAGTAAAAGTCAACTCTGCTCAACGGTGTCAGAAATCAGGGGAATTCGTTTCAGGCATAGCTGAAGTTTTAACCTAGAGTTCTACCCTAGAAGCAGCTTAAAAGGTATCAACGGGGGGCTGTAGAGAGATGGCTTCGTGGTTAAGGTATTAGCCTGTGAAACTAAGGGACCCAAGTTTGATTCCCCAGGACCCATATAAGCTAGATGCACAAGGTGGCACATGTGCCTGGAGTTCATTTGCAGCAGCTGAAGGTCCTGGCACACCTCATCTCTCTCTCTCTCTCTCTCTCTCTCTCTCTCCCTCTCCTCTCCCCTCCCTCTCTGTATATATATATATATATATATATATCATCAACAGGGCAGAAGAGACAGCTCATGAGGAAAGTACTTGTCCCAAATGTTTGAGATCAGGTTCCTGGTGGCACAAACCTGGAATCCCAGTACCAGGGAGGGAGGGACAGGGAATCCCTGAGGCTCACCACTGGCTAGCTGATGTAGCCAAAGTTTCAGGTTCAACAAGAGACCCTTTCTCAAAGAATAAGGTAGAGAGTGACTGGGGAAAACAGCCAGTGTTGACCTCTGGCTTCTACAGGCACACACATGCTGGTACACGTGCATGTGCACACACACGTGTGTGCTCATACATATGAATACTTATAAACAGCCACATACTATACACATACAAAATACGTGTACAAAAATTCAGAAAAGAATTCTTCAAATTCTTCCCTGGAGACAAGATGGCATCAACTGGAGGCACTTGGTCAACTTTAGGAGAACCCATCTTCACTGATGAACAGCCTGCATACATCCTGTGTCCACCAGCTGTGGACAAAGCGGAGCTATCACTGACAAGCAAAGCCTCTGCTCATCCTGCCTGGGGCACAGGCCTCAGTGGTCAGAAGTGCTGCTTGAAGGACGCTGGCGCTGACAGTCCAATCCCCTGACCCTTGATCATGGCTTATAAATGCACTGTTTGGTGGGCCCGTATAATTAGTGTTTGTGTTAAGCAGTTACGGGGTTAAGTGCGACCAGGGGTTGATCTGGGCTGACAGAGCCTGAGCTGCAGAGTGGGGTGGTTGCCTAGCAACAACACCTGTAGCACATTAAGCAGCCAGTCAGCTTTGTCAACTTCGAGCAGGGGCTTTGTAGAGCATAAGATGGGGGGGGCGTGGAGGGAGGCTTATGGGTCACAGAGCCACAAAGCTGGACAGTGGGTCTCAGGACGGGAGGAGTGGTGTGTGATGGGAGAATCAAGTATGGCAGGAGTCCTCCCACAACAGCTTTGTGTCATTTGCCTCAAGCAATAGGCTTGGGCAACAGCTTCAGGTCTGAGTCCAAGGTGGACGCCCCCTGTATCACTCTCACCTCTTGCTAAAATCCTTACATGAGCTGACTAAACACCCCTTCACACCTCAAGCCCTCTCCCAAGCAGGGTGCCTGCGGGTTTGGTGATGATGGAGAAGAGGTGCTTTTGTTGTATTTGCAGATCCCAGGGGAACAAAGACCACTGAGAACGAAAGAAGAGACCCTGGGAGAGGAAAATCCAGCCACACCTTCCCAGACATTCCCTCTGGCCATCGTTCTACACACACCGGAATTGTGCCAGCCAGACCCTGACTTCTGACAGTCTTCCCAAAATGCCTCTGTATGGGGTTCGTGTATCTTCTAAAAAGAGGCTATTCAAAAATTTTGCCTGATCAATCAGAAAGTTTGGGTCAGCTTCACATCTGTCCTTTCTACGCCCTGATGCCTTTGGCCGACAACTGACCTGATATACTATTGTGTGGGATAATTATACCTGCCCCCTTTCCTGATGAAGGTCAAAGGAGATCGGTTAAGCAAAAGCATGTTATAAATGCTTTAAGTCCTACTGTATGTCCAAGGTACCTGTATTACAAAGAAGACGGCAATATATCTGCTCTTCTGTGTGCTGGGGAGGCGAGCAACCACCCGCTGTGTTGCTTGGTAACTCAGTGGAGAATGGCACGCAAAGGGGGCCCATTCAATGCTTCTATTCTAGGTTCACTGGTTCAAATCCAGCCCTAGGCCAACAATTACTATAATCAGTGGGTTTGGAATTCAGAGTGGCTGACTTGCAGAAGACCTCTTGCTTATCTATGACCCCCTGAGTTGGTACCGTAAACTTCTGCATGCATTGACAAGGGAAACAGAGAGGCTGCGGAGCCGGGATGGGATCACAGTCCCCACATCTGCCTATCCTCCCCTGCACAGGCCGAGGCTGTTCACGCTAGATTATCTTCGAATGCGATCTCGTGGCTAAGGGAGAGGGGTGGGTGATGCGATTTGCCCTGTGGGCTGGGAAATAAATGTCAGCATGAGTGGCCATATCTGTCCTGCTTCAGACTCCCTTCACAGCTGAGAAAGCAGGCAAGTCTCCCTCTCTACACCACAGCTAAGCTAGTTTCTCCTCCCTCCCTTAAAGTCAAACCACATCTGATTAGGACCAAAAAAAAAAAAAAAGTATATATAGAAACCAGCAGGATTTGGGCCCAGAAAGTGGCAACTCACCAGCCCAGAATGCCCTAAGCCTTCTATATGATTACGTGGGTTTACTGCCCATGTGGCTACGTGAGGCTCTGCCGCACCCATGGCAACACACACTTTTGTGCATGAGTGTGCGAGTTACCCTCTCATGGCTGCTCTGCTCTCTGTGGTACGATGTGATTTTCACGCTCAGGGTTATATTTAACTCAAGTCATAATATTTGGTGGGGGGGAGGCGGGGGCTTGGAAGCCTGCTGTTTCACCAAGAAAGGCATTTGAATATTCTCGGTTCCAGAGAATTCCAAGGGCTCTGGGAAGAGAGTGAGGCGTTTGCCCCAGATTTGTCTGACACATCGTGGTCACGTGGACCTCCATTAGTGGATGACTGAGGCGTGGAGCAGGCAGCCTAAAGGAATGTTGTAGAAACGATGAGAGGAGCCCCTGAGTGATGTCAGCAGGAGGCTGATGCCTCTGGGCATCCTAAGGCGCTCGCCCCACACATCCCCACAGGGAGGGGAGCTCTAATTGGCAATATCGCCCGCCTTGTCACCGCCCCACCTTGTACACCTTATACCAGTCTAAGGGGAACTCAGAACTAAAGTCCCATGTGACATAAGGGGAGACACACCTCAGCTTATCCTGCTTCAGTGACGAAGAAGATAAAGCATGCAAATGGGGACCTATCCTAATACGTGGAATCACTGCCCAGGTTGTCCAAACAATCAGAAACGAGTATAACATTATTTTGTTCCTTACAGTGTAAAGACACCCTTGAACACAGGTAGATTCACCTGTTTCCAGATACCCTGTATACCTTTGAAGTTTCTTGTCTCTCCATTTTCTGAAAGTTCTTTCTCTGCGATTATGGACTCCATTGCTCTGCATATTCCACCCTGTTTTATTCCTGCCCCCACCCCTCGGAAGGGAGGCCAGTTTTGGAAAGTTCTAAAACACACCGAGATTGTTGGAGAGTGAAGACAGGCAGGATTACAACCTATCCTTTTGTTTGTTTGTTTGTTTGTTTGTCTGTCTGTCTGTCTGTGATAGGGTCTCCCTATGCAGCCCAGGCCAAGCCAGGAACTGAGGTTCTCCTGCCCCATCCTCCTAAGTGTGGGATTATAGGCTGGCTCAACAACATGTCTTATATTCTTGTGTACACACAAAGGCAGCTCTCCGTGTTTGAGGAGAAAGGGAAAAGTGTGATTCCCCAGACCATCAGATGTTATCTGATCCCCTCACCAGTAGACTGAGACTTGCAAGCAAGATGCTAGGAAGGGTCTGCCAGGTAGAGGAATCCAAGGGCAGGAGGGGAGGGTCAGTCAAGTCCCAATCTCCTTGCTGGCCACTGACTCATCTCTAGACAAACTTAAGCACTAAACCCAGCATTTGCGTATTCACAGGAACTGACATATGGTATAATTTTTTTTAAATCTTCCAAGTTCCCTAGGCAGCTTTGACGTGAATATTAATACTAACATAATTTCGTGATGATTAGAGAACACAATTAGGGGCTATTAATAATGACACAAATAATGACATTTAAGGCCTCATTTTAATTTGAGTAATATTCTGTCTGGTGGTATTTAAACAGCTCTGTCTAGCACAATTAGTACAGGGCTGGGGTACATTCACTGCTCACAGAATCCACCAATCACCTCACCAACTCACCTCCATGATAAGGGAGAAAGATGGAAGATAGTGTCCCAAATCTGAGCTGTACCCAGGGAATACCTTCTGTCCTAGACACATCCTGGACCTCAGGAACAGTTCCCCTGGACAGGAAGATTTGGGTATTGATTTCAAGAGTCCAAATTGGGAAAGATGGCTAATAGCAGGAGTCCACTAAGCAGTACGTTGTTCCATCTTCTGGGCCACACCTTCCCAGGAAAGAGATGTGCTGGTTCATCCGGACTGTCCACTTGACTCAGGAGATTAGAAAAGCATGCTTCCAGGTATGTCTGTGAGAGGATTTCCAGAGATGATTGGCACAAGGAAAGTACATGAATGGGAAGACCTGCCTTAAATGTGGGTAAGGCTTCCAAAGGAACAAAAAAAGAGGAAACATAGCAGCAGAGGTTCTCTCTGCTTTCTCTGTCTTTGGTCCTCCATGGAATGAACAGCCTTCTCTGTCATATGCTCTCCACCATGGCGTCTCACCTGGCCACACATGGGCCCACAAACCACGGAAGCTGGTGAGTATGGAATCTAAAATCAGGAGTGTACAGAAATCTTTCCTCCTCCAAGTTGCTTTTCTCGGGTATTTGTCAAGAAAAACAGATGAAGGCTGAGGAGATGGCTCATGGGTTCAAGGCATTTGCTGCAAAACATGCTAGCCTGGGTTGGCCCACGTTCCATTCCCCAGTACCCATGTAAGGCCAAACACACAAACTGGTACATGCAAGAGACCTTGGTGTGCAGGTTCATACTCTCTCTCTCTCTTCTCTCTTTCTCTATCCTCACAATTAAATATGTTTAAAAAGAAAGAAAAGAAAAACGGATGAAATGAAGAAGCAAAAGTATAGATTTCTGTTTTTCCAGTTCTCAGTAAAGTCCTACTGCAGTACCCAGCTCCCCACAGAGACCTAGAAGCATCTATCTCTAAGCATTATTATCCACCTTCCTATCCGGTGGGACACTCCTTGAGGGCTGAGCTGTGTCACTCCTCAACTCCCAGATACACAATTAGTTCTCTGTAAGTGCTTACTGACTAACCTGATGGCTAAATAACCATAGGTTCTGCCCATAGTCTCACGGACATTGCTGACGTTGGTGTCCCATATAGCGTTATACCTGCAGAACTCCAAACTGTGTCTTTCAGATGTTTACAGCCAACAGCAAACATCTGGCAGATGACACAGCTCATTGAGGAAGTACACAGAGAGGAAACATCTGTGAAATAGAAAACACTAGTGGCCAAGCACAAGCAGGTGGCCCTTGGTGCTAAAAGAACCCAAGGACTCTAACCTACTAATTAACACCTAATTCCATTAGATTTATGAGTAACTTTAAAAAAAAAAAAAAAAACTCCAGACACATGTGCCACCTTGTGCATCTGGCTTACATGGGAAATTGAACCTTGGTCCTTTGGCTTTGCAGGCAAGCACCTTAACTGCTAAGCCATCTCTCCAGCCCATGAGTAACTTTCTTGTTGCTGGAACAAAATGCCCCACCAGAAGCAATTTAGGGAAAGAAAGAGTTTATTTTGGCTCACAATTTCACAGGGTAGAGTTCATCATGGTAGGAAAAGCATGGCAGGAACAAGACACTGGCATCATATCATCACATCAACATGCCTTTTATACATCTTTTTAATACATTTTTAGATATTTATACTATATATATATATATATATATATATATATATATATATATATATATATCTCCTTTTATACAGTCCATGACCACCAGCCCATGGAATGGTGCCTCCACAGTTACAGTGGGTGTTCTCATCTCAGATAATCCACTCGAGAAAATCCCTAGTGGACATGCTAAGAGATTTGTGTCCATGGTAATTCTAAATCATGTCAAGTTGACAACCAGAGATGAACTCTCACAGATGTTTTGCAATTCTAGAATAGGATAAAAATCGTAGCTATTTCTGGACTTGAATCTAAGCTTTTATCTAACTCATGTCTGTCTCTAAAGAGAAGAACCAAAACAACAAACCATCTCATACGTGAGGACAGTAAGTAAAGGAAGGGTCAACAGGAAGAAAAGAGAAAGAACAGGAAAGAAAGTATATTTGTTGTATGTTTGTCATATGCAGAACCAAGAGTTACTTTAATGCCCACTATCTTCTTTGATCTCCAGTGTAGTCCTGTGAGTTACATACTGTTGTTATTCTCAGCTCACTAATGGTGAAACTCAAGTTCAAAGCAGCTGAAGTCACATGCCTGATCACACAGTAGTGCTGCAGCTGGCCCAGGCTTCAGACTCAAGTCCGTCCTATTATAAACATATACTGGATTAGGACAGGTGACTTGGAAGGATTGGGACCATGTAGGATACTCTTATCATATGAGAATAGAGGCCACCTGTCAATGGACATCTTCAAGGAAGAAGCCTGTTGATGTCCCTCCCGTCTAAGGATCCTGCCAGGCCTGCATGGAGACAAATGGAAACCTACTGGCCAGGAGCCAGAACCAGAAGGCCTAGAGCTGATGAGGTCTAGAGGCTACCCCTCTGGAATGGGTGACACTGGACATGCCCAAAGACAGGGTTGGCAGGCAGCCAAATGCAGCATAGGCTGACAAGCTTTGGCAGAGGCCAGCAATGCTGTAGAGGCTAGGGCAGGGCCTATGAGCAGTGGGGGAAGTTAAGTGGAACCTTTTCTGGGTAATTGACTCTGTCTGCCTATAGGACCCTTGCCAAGCCCAGGCGGGCCCCAGCCTGATGTGCTACAACCTGTCTGGAGTCTGCTCTGCAAAGGCAGAACACCTAGTTGACAGCAAGCTGGTAATTTTGTTCTAAGTCTCAGCCCTTCAGTTGCAAGCCTCCTTTTGTCTGTATCTCTGATGCGTAACTCAGGGAAGCATCTGAATTCTTGCCAAGAGTAGGAGCAGCAACAGTAACAATGTGACCCAGCACAGTGGGTGGCATTCAAAGTATAGGGGTCTGGAAGCCCAAGCTGAGTTTCCCTACACACTAGAAGCTATCTCAGCACAGCAGGCTGGTCCCCACCACACCCCAAGTACACACACGGGAACAGACTCCAAAGGGCACTGGGTCCCACATCCACAGGTTCTTGTAGCAACAGGAAGCCCTCATCAATATTCCCCTAACAAACATGATTTCTACAACTCACCACTGTGCTCCAAGTCCTGTCCTCCCACCCTTCTACCCTTTCCTGCCCGTAGGCAACAGCACAAAGTATCAATTGCTCTGATGGGGATCCAGGGTTCTAAGGACATAACCATGTGGAAGGCAGCTGTAAAGGGTATGCAGGAGGGTCAAGGGGGCACACGGAGATGGGGCTTCCTGGGACAAACAAAAACAAGCTAGTGCAAGACTACATGGCCTGTCCCGGTGTACCCTGTGGTTGCTTTTCATTCTTGGTCACCACAAACTTGAACTCTCACCTCCATTTATTGCAATGTCTCCATGCTGTTGCTCTGTGACAGGCATTGCTGTTTGCCCAGCCCAGAGTTATCGAGGGTGATACAGAAATGTATCTCTACCACCAATGCATCTCTATCACCAATCAGAATCAGGGTACACAGATTCCATCTCTGAGTGTTTCTCAAACACACACACACACACACCAGGACCTCACTGTTATTACAACCAGCCAGGCCCTTTGGCTCTCTCTTACAGATTTTCCTTCCAGGCTGGACATGCCATCTTGAAACAGAGCAGCTGTGAACGCCTGCATGAGACCCTCCTACAATGAGGCCTGTTGATGTTTCTTCGATGTGCTAGGTACAGTGCACATGCCTGTAAAGATCAGCCCTCAGATGAGGCAGGAGAAATGCCGAAAGTTCCTAGCCAGCCTTGTTTGGCCTGCAGATTGAGATCTGTAAGTAAATGAGTGAATGAATGAGTGAGTGAATGTGTGAATGAACAGATTTTTTTTTTTTTGATCCCCTCATAGGGATAGAGAGGAGTCACAACATTTAGGAGGCTCATAAGATCCTCTTGAGTCCTCTTCCCTCCCCAGGATTCCAGTCACCACAATTGACTGAGGTGGGACTTTTCAGTGGTGCAGCTGTCCTTAAGTTGCCCAGGAGACTCTTCAACAGTATAGTTGTTCAAACATACTACAAATGAGACCCTTCAATGGTGTGGCTGCCTGTAAGCTTCCCAGAGGACTTCCTGCTTGCATAGGAGCCTTTGAGCCCCTCTTCCCCACCCCCCCCCGCCCCCGTGCTCCTGTAAGTAGCCCCAATAAACTCACAGGTACACCAAGCTGGATAAAATCCTTCCATTAATATGTTGATATATTCTCCACCCCCTTCTTTCTCTGACATTTCTTTACACTTCTTTAGGAAACGTCTCAAAAATCCACTTGCCCAGACTGTCACAATAGTCTCCTAACTAACAGATGGGCCTTCAATCTCCCCCCTCTTAACCCCTGCTGTATTTACTACTATCAGAATTCACTTCCCAATACAGAACAGTTACACCCAACATTTATGAAGTGCTTACTGTGTGCCAGACTTTTTTCAAACACTCCGTGGGTATTACTTATTTGACCCTTACAACTCCATGCAGTAAGTACATATTTATTACTCCCATTGACAGGTGAGGGAACTGAGGCCCAGAGAGAAGAAATCATATAGTGAGGAAATGATAGAGCCAAGATTCCAAATTTCCACTCTTACTCAGAAGTCAAGAAAAGCAATGATTGGGGCTGGAGAGATGGCTTAATGGTTAAGGCGCTTGCCTGCAAAACCAAAGGATCCAGGTTCAATTCCCCAGGACCCACGTAAGCCAGATGCACAAGAGGGCACATGCGTCTAGAGTTGGTTTGCAGTGGCTGGAGGCCCTGGCATACCCATTCTCTCTCTATCTGACTCTTTTTCTCTCTCTCTCTCTCTCTCCTTCTCAAATAAATAAAATTTTTTAAAAAGAATAGCATGGGGCAGGAGGGATGGCTTAGTGTTAAGGCATTTGCCTGCAAAGCCAAAGGATCGAGTTTCAGTTCCCCAGGACCCACGTTAGCCAGATGCACAAGGGGGCACATTCATCTGGAGTTGGTTTGCAGTGGCTGGAGGCCCTGGCATACCCATTCTCTCTCTCTCTATCAAATAAATAAAAATAACTTATTAAAAAAATAACAGCAATGATTGTATTGAACTTCGAGGGTTGGGACTGGGGAATATAGTGCAGCTGGTAGGGGCTTACCAACAGCATCCTCTCCTTTGCATTCCAACTCAAGGGGTCCTGTTTGTTTGCCAAATGTCACCAACATTTGTACCTTTGTTCTCCACGTTCCTTCCTCCAATGACCCCCTTCTGCACTCATTGCTACATGACCCAAATACCCTTTCTCATTTCCCACCCTAGCCAAAAGCCAGCCCTGGGTGAACCTCCTCTACTCAGAGAAGCTATTTGTTCTGGGAGCCTAGGACATATTGGGTTACTACACTTGTTCTGCCACTATAGGCTGTGTCACCTTGAGAGAGCAAATTCACTCCTCTGAGCACTGGTGTCACTGCCTGTGACAGTACTTATTTGCAAGAGTTGTGAGGATGAAGAGGTCATTGGGGAAGCTCCTGGCTGCTAATAGACTCTCAATCCAGTTTAATTTCTTCCCCTCAGCTTCCTCCTACATAGCACTGATCACTGTCTCCCTGACAACTGGCTGTTGGGGTCTTCCAGAAAACCCTCAGTTACTCAATGGCAGTTGTTATGTCCCACCAAACCCTATGTCCTAAACACCTTGCCATGTGCCAAACATTGTTGGCACTCAACAAAATACATTGTGTGACCCCATTTAAGAACTTGGCCAATATGAGAATGTTATAGAGGGCCTTCACCTCTACCAAAGAAAGTAGAGGGCTGGGGAAATGACTTAGCAGATAAGGCATTTGCCTGCGAAGCCAAAGGATCCCAGTTCCATTCTCCAGGACCCACGTAAGCCAGATACACAAGTGGCACATGCATCTGGAGTTCATTTGTAGTGGCTAGAGGCCCTGGCACACCCATTCTCTGTCTGTCTGTCTCTCTTCTATCTCTCTCTCTCTCTCTCTCTCTCTCTCTCTCTCTGTTTGCAAATAAATATCTAATTTTTTTAAAAAATGAGAAAGTAGAACCAGGTGACTTTCAGGTGCCCTTCAACCTGCAATCCTCCTACTGCTGCTTCCTGAGTGCTGGGATTAAAGGAATGAGCCACCACACCTGGCTGAGAGTCTCGAATTTGAACTGATACCCTATATGCAAAACTCACTGGGACTCCTGTGTGCAAAACACAGCACTTTTGCTGGGTGTGGCAGCACATGCCTTTAATTCCAGCACTTGAGAGGCTGAGGCAGGAGGATCTCAGTGAGTCAGTGAGTGAGTTCCACATCAGTTTGGGCTAGAATGAGACCCCACCTCAAAAAAGAAAGAAGGAAAGAAGGGAGGGTGGGAGGGAGGGAGGGAGGAAGGAAGGAAGGAAGGAAGGAAGGAAGGAAGGAAGGAAGGAAGGAAGGAAGGAGAAAGAGAAACAACAATAACAAAAAAAAAAAAACCCACAGCACTAAGCCTACCCTACACTCTTTGTTACTGACAATATCAACTGGAGGTCACATTGATGCTTCAACTCCACTCCAAACCCCTTACATTTTCTTCCTCCCAATTATTGTTTTTCCAAGGGTCTGCCATTTCTAGTCCACACCAGGAAGCTGAAGTTCTCTGGCAGCCCCAGACCACTGCTGCCACTGGTGGGGAAGTCAAACTGGCAAATAGAAATGTCACTCAATCATTTCCCAGCACTTTCCTCTCGTTGCCCTTCCCCACCGCATATAATGAGAAATTCTTTTTGCCCAAATATTGTTTGAATTTCAAATACACAATTTCCCTGGGGGTGACCAGATGAAAAGAGAAATCTGGTTTGCAACATAAGACCTCGATGCAGAAGTTGCATTGAGTGAACACCGAAACTAAATTTGTATTGAGCTCCTTGAAATGACAGGCACATCAAGGAAGCCGAGCTCCTTCCCCACTGTGGTCTGCTTAAATTATTTTAAGTGAACACCAAGGAAGCGCCCCTCAAGGGCTGAGAGAAGAAGAGAAGGATTTTAAACGCAGTGGGCAAAATGATAAATCTGCTCCTGGCATCTAACCTATTCCCAGCAACTACTCTGGCCCCAGCCTTCCTTTGCAGGCTCTGTCTGTCCATGACCATGGTTCTTAACTTCGAGGAGGTTCCTAAGAGCCCCTCAGGGCAATGACTGTCCACCCTGGCTGTACTGGAACCACCTAGGATATTTTAGTTAAAAGAAATGAAGGCCCAATCCCACCCTGGACAAATTCGTCCCTGTGTGTAAGGCTCTGGCCTCATGAGTTTATTAAAAGCTTTCAAATATTTCCATTGTGCACATCCAAAGTGAGATCTCCACATAGGCTCGGAGTATGCAATGGTTCCCTCTGAATCAGTAGGGACCTTCTCGCATGCCTAAGAAAGTGTTTTGCTGGAATGTAGAACATAACTTCCGGGTAATTTTTTAAAATACCTGAAACTTGATACAATTTTTTGCATGTGTGTGTTATGTGACCATTTGTGTATGCATATTCCTAAGTCTGTGGGTTCACGTGTGTGTGTGTGTGTAGGCCTGGTGTGTCTTCTTCAGTTGCTTTCTACTTTTTTTTTTTTTTTTGAGACAGTCTCACTGCACCTGGAGCTCACTAGTTAGCCAGCACACCCCAGGGAATCTCTTCTCCTTCCTTCCTCTTCTCCTGTCTCTGCCTCGCCAGCCCTGAGATGAACAGGCTTGGTCCACCACACCCACCATATTGACTTGGGTATTGAGGACCCAAACGTGGGTCCTCGTGCTTGTATGGAAAGCACTTTACTGACTGAGCTCTCTCCCCGGCTCCTAAAACAAGTTTTAAGAACAGGTCTATGGCTTGGTGTCTCAGGTCCTAGAAAATGATATGCTTTCAAGATTGTGGTATTAAGGATTTAGCTGTTGATGGGCAAACAAATGGCAGCTGTCTAGGTCCTAGAAGAATGTTCCATGTGGATCTGGGTCCCAAATGGTAAGGGGTTGCCAGCGGGTGGGAGAGCTAGGGATGCTAGTAGAGAGTAAAAGACTCGCTGAAAAACAGAATGAGGCAGTCTCGTCAGGGGAAAAACTGGGCACTCGGTGCAATTGGTTCTCTCAGCCTATGACTCAGCTGACAGCTGTGCCCAGCTTGGCCCCTGAATCCGGACACGAGAAGAGAAGCCAGCTCATAGAGAATAGTGCCCATCCATGACGCTTATTCTGGGAGCTCCATTTTCATTGCTGGCCAATATCCTCCATACACAGACCTGGGAACCAGCGCAAGTGTGGGGAGGGGAGGGCAGATGTTGGAGAGAGGCAGATAAGGCTGATCAAGAGAAGGGTCTTGATCCCAAACAGTGTCCCCTGGGAGCCTGGGTCCCTATCAGCCCTTGATTCAATAAATCCAGCGGAGGTCTTATGCCTTGGGTATCTAAACTGAGCTGAAAGACAGGCAGGGTAGCGAGAGAAAATTACTCATTCGCCAGCTCCCGCCAAGTACTGGAGGCCATTGTGTGAAGAGCTTCACCTAACCAATTGATGTCCCTCCTCCTGGCCCCATAAGCCTGGCTGGATTGCTGAGTTTAGGCTCTGGCAGCACACAGCCAGTCTGGCCTGTAGCACCACCCTTGCCAAAAGGCAAGAGGGCCAGCCTCAGGCTTCCCAGCCCCACATCAGCTGCCTAAGTGCTCAGCCTTGTTCATGAAAGGGACCCCTCTTCCTCTTTTCTGGCCCACGCTCTAATTTATCCTCGCCTTTGATAACCAACTCCAAACACATTCAGCGGAGGCCCAGCCATCAGTGCATAAAGGCCTGCGCTCTCCCGGCTGAACGCAGCACTTCACTCTTGGGGGGATTTCTATAGAAGGCAGAATCCACCAAACAAGCTATTCCACTTAAATCAGACAATGCCCGAGGTGGCAGCGAGGCGACCAGCGTTAATGACTCAGCTAGCAGTGGGCTTCTGTATACTGAAAACTCTACCCAGCATGAGAGCAACCCGCTGCCCTTCCCAGCCTCTGCTAGATCCCTCTACTCTTGCTTCTGGACTAGAAAGGTGACCCTCTGTGTCTGCCCATTCTCTGAATCCTAAGCACAATACCCCAGGCCCACGTCCCCTGACTCTTGATTCCCTGGGGGGTGGGGGGGGGGAGAAAGAACAGAGTAGTTAAGTCCCATTGGCTCTCTGCTTTTCACCTTCAACCTCAAGAAGAGAAACTATGTTAACTAATGAAAGTCAGAGTGAGCTGGTGACAGCGCTGGGACTAGAACCCTGATCTCTTAAGCCACTCAATTCACCTAAGAACTAGTGTGAGATGATGCACGTAAAACACTTAAAGAGTACCTGACGCATCAGCGCCTTCAGTAAATGGCAGTAGTTATTACAGCAGCAGTGATTGTGTGCACAGAGTTCATTCATCTGTTCGTGGAGTGTCCACTACGGAGCAGGCAGTCTGCGGGTGCCTGGCGTGAGTCAGTGAACATGAACATGGCACTGCCCTCCTCTCCACAGCCTACACTCCAGTGGGAGATTCCAGGAGGCAGCTGCAAGGAGGGTGTTTAAGCGATCACAGAGGAGACATAACAGGTGCCTTAGGAGGTAGGACATGTACTCCAGACTTTGGGGTTCAATGAAGAAGAATTGGTGTCTGAAGAAACAGCCAAAGTTCATCAAGTAAAGGAAAGCGGGAATCAGTGGACAGGATGGGTACATAGTTTTCTAGGCAAAGGAAATAATAAACCATGCAAATGCAAGTAAAGGTGAGATGCATCTAGGGAAAGAAAATGTAAGCCTTCCGGGACACCTAAGATGGAGTAAGGATGGTCACAAGATGTGGGGTAGGATGAAAAGGTACAAATCCGATCCTGAATGTCAGACTGAACCAGGGCAAGGAGCCGCGGCTTGATCCCGAGGAGGGACTTGATGATCCCTGGACCTGCTGGAGATCATAGGCACTGTCGTGCGAATGGGGTTGAGGGAGTAGTGGTGAGAGCAGTGGGCGGGCCAGGCACTACTTAAAGCCCTTGTTTCATTCCATCACATTCTTTGTTCTCCTCTTGAGTCACAAATAAGTCCCACATTAATAGAACTCATGAAGGGGAAAATAAGATGAAAGGAAAAGGCTATGGCCACCAGAGCAGAGGAACTGAACAATGGCTTTCCCTGGCCACTTGGGTCATTACCCAAAAAGCCCGCAGCACCACAGAGTAAGATGAAGATCTTACTCACAGTCCAGCTATGTGACCTTGGGCAACCTCCATCTCCCCATCTGTGCAACAGGACATTTAGTAAGTAATGGGCAAACTGCCTCACAGTCCTCACATTTGGGCTTCTAGTACTTGAAATATACATCCTCCTATTTTTATTCTAAGATGTTTTGTTTTGCCCTTTAATGTTTAGTAAGCCATATAAATTGTTCTCCTCCCATGACAGAGCAAATACAAATCATCATAATCGGGTCTCCTGGGCAATGATCAAAGACATCTCCCCTTCCGAGTTCTTGTCACTCAGTCCAAGAAAGGCCTGGTTCTGACACAAGAATGTCTGTTTGGGAGGTGTTTCTCTCCTGGAAGCCTGTGGATGGATCCTGCTCTTTCAGGAAACTTCTGGAGGCCCTTTGTCCTCAGGGCTGCAGGCAGGAGATTCAGTGGAGAGCCACAGGCACTCTCTCCTTATTCAACAGCTCTGGCTGCTAAGGTTCCAAGCATTTTGGGCAGGTGAACAAAACAAAACAAATTCAGGCTGGGGTGGGGAAAGAGCAAACCACCTCTGAGTTGTTTTTGGCTGGAAAATGTTCTCCCTTCATGGCTTTAGGAAGCAAGCCGCAAAGCAGCGAGGCACACAGCTGCAAGGAACAATTCAAAAATTGCCTTGTTGGACTACAACGTGCCAATTTTTCAAATCTAGAGCCATTTTCACTATTATAGTGTGTGCAGCCTAAGCCTGGAGAATTTTCTTCTGGGAGGGAAAATTGATTCTGAGGTTACCATTAACCCCCATTATCACAGCACGCCCCATTCCAAAACCATTCTTGAGAACCAAGAAGGCTCGAGGAAGCTCCAAAGGCCCATGTCGAGGTTGGTGCCCAACATCACGGGTGCTAACGGCCAAAGTCCATTAACCCCGTGTCTCTGAAGGGTGTGAGAGTGAGTGAGATGGAGGGAGAGAGAGAGAGACAACAACACAGGGTCTGGCCATGTACTGTATCAGGGAATTCCTAGTTGGCCTGCACACCACACTTCACTGGGTAAGAGTGGGTGTGTGCATGAGCTGAAGAGCAGAAGCCAAGGTCAAGTTCTGCATAAACCCTTTCATTTTGATCTAAAGTCTCCACTCATGCTGAGTTGGCTAGCAGGGGCCAGAGGATGATGGAGGAGTGTTCTCCAGGAGCCGGCCTTAGAATCTATCCATCCCGTTTTATTCCTATAACCAACTGTCTAGGGTAGAGATCTTTTTCATCCAGAAAGATACAGGAACTAGCTTTGTCCACTCAGCACACTCTGTATGGACAATCACTCCAACCCATGAACTCAGTCACCAGCCAGAATCACGGGGTGTGCTGTGAGCTCCATCTTCTCAAAACCACCAGCCAAGCCAAGGAGGCAATTAGAGAGAGTGGTTTCTGCAAAACAAGGAAAGAAAGACAACTATGTGGACAGAGTGGACTGAGGGTCAGTGAGGAGAGCTGCTCATCTCATCTTCTGAGCTCCTTTCTCCTTTCTGATGACACAGTAGTCGACCACTGGTCTTGGATCCAGAAGGCCCAAGTCTGACATCTGGCTCTCTGACTTCGCAACTGTCTATGGGTCAGGTTCCTTTTCTCCACTGAAGAAAGAATTAAAAGGCAGAAAAAGAAAAAAAAAAATACAAGATGCAAGCAAAGCCAGAGTTTATTCAAAAAGAAAGTGAGAGGTAGACACAGACTCCTCTTGAGGGCAGGCATAAGTAAATGGAATCTGCTGCCCCAGCTTTTATTGAAGGAGGGAGCCCTGCCCACCCCTGTGTCCTGATTGGTCAGTTTAAACTATTGCGGGCACTGATTGGCCCACGAAGTATCTCATGTTACATGGGTCTCAAATATGACCTGGTAAGCTTGCCAAAGGAGCCCAAATTAGCCTGCCAACAAAGTCTACTGGCAGGAAAACTCACCTACAAAGAACCAGGAAGTAAGCAGCCCCCTCCATCATCTTGGGGAGCACCAGTAAAAGAAAATCAGTACTTCCTAGGGGCTCTTCTTCCTTGTCCATTTACCCAGTACAGGAAACTTCCTAACTCCTAGGAACCTCAACTGGAACCTTAGACTAGTGACTACATGTGAGCCTTTCTTTTTCTACAGCCTGGATGCAGAAAAAAAAAAAAAAAAAAAAAAAAAAACTAACAGTTGTGGGGCGTGGTGGTGTACAACTTTAATCCCAGCACTTGGGAGGCAGCGGTAGGAGGATCACAGAGAGTTTGAGGCCACCCTGAGACTACATAGTGAATTCCAGGTCAGCCTGAGCCAGAGTGAGACCTTACCTCGAAAAACCAAAACAACAAAAAAAACTAACAGTTGTCCTCACTATAAATGAAGGTAATATAGGGGACTGATAAACAGTGCTCAACAAATTCTACACACACACATATGCATAGATCATTGTCCCTGTCAACAAAAATGTTACACCCAGCTATGCCTTCCTATATCAATATATTTAATAAATAAGTTCATGAAAGTTCAATATTAAAAATATATTTTAATTATATTTATTATATTTAATAAAATTTAATATTTTTAAATTTTATATATATATATTTTTTCAACACCCATACCAATTCTAAAGTATCTAGTGTTCATAAAATGACCCAGCCTCATTCTCTTAGGCACATGAGTTTGAATTAATGTTTGGCTCCTGTTGACCACATGGTTGGTCAGCTCTGTCCTTTTAATTTTTTGAGACAAGGTTTCATGTAGCCAAAGTTGACCTTGAACTCCTCATCTTCCTGCATCCACTTCCCAGGTGCTGGAATTGCCACCACCACCCCCAGCCCACCACCACCAGCTCTGAACCTTCACCCAGTAACACCACCAATCCATGTCCTCGCTGCAGCCACGTCATCTCCCGGCATGGCTGTCCCCTTGATGCTGAGTGCCTTCAGGAAGAGCACCGGGAGCAAGGTCCCACAGCCCTGAAGCGCTGCAGAGAAGAAACCAAGAAATTCAGCAACATGCATCAATTAAATTATTTATTTATTCTTCCTTCTGCGCTAGGCCCTGGGGCACTTAGGTGAGCCAGCCCCCTCCCAGGATTGCCCTCTAGGGGTTGCCACGAGAGTGGAGGTAAAAGACTCAGCTCCTTGGAACCAAGCTCTGAGGACAGAGGACAGCTATCTCTGGATAGAGCCGGACAAATGGGGGTCACCCAAAGCAGGCCCAAGGATGGCGTCCCCAGCAGGCACGCAGTGGGTGCTCCCGTGACCGCACACACTGGGACCTCGACCTGTCTCAGTCACCGGGTGATCCGTGCGGGGAGGGAGGGGAGGGGAGCACAGGGCTAAGTGCTGACGGGACGTCCCTGTCAACACAATGTTCCGCCTGGCCGGGCCTTCATATATAAAGATATTTAATGAATTAGTTAATTAATGAGAGGAGTTTGATTGATAGATCATATGGCGCTCGCAGCAGGGTGAGTCTGACCCCGATATCGCCGCCTCGGCTGCAATCCGTCCCCCTCATTGGTCGGGAGAGTGCGGTCGCTCCGGCAATTTGCATGCATTTAATGTAGCTCTTTAATAGGATGTAATGTTAGCGAAAGCCAAAAGCGCAGCAGCTGTAACTTAAAAGACAGCCCCATTACTGCAAGCCTTATAATTAGGGTAAGAGGGAGACTCGGTCTGCCATATGTTAAACTCTTTTGAGGTTAATAGCTCTGTAAGATTTTTGCAATTTAAAAAAATTACACTTGAAGGATGATGACAAGGCTCATCAAGGAGGCGACGCAACACCGGAGGGAACGGACAGGAGTATCCCATGGCCTCTGAGGTCCCCCTTCCCTCGGGCAGGGCAAGGTGGCCTCTCCTGGCACAAACGGCCCAGTGTCCCCTCCCCTGTCCTCTGGACACCAGCTCTCCCCACTCCAGCTCCATTAGCTCAGGCTGCTCTTTGGCTTCCCGGGGTCGGGTCCCGCCCCGCGGGTGGGTGGAGGGGTGGGCTGCAAAGCTCTGCGCGCTCCCAGGTCCCCGAGAAACCACTCGCGCGCACGAGCGAGCTTACCTTGCAAAGTCCCAGGCAACTCCAGAGCAATTAAGGGTCCTCCGCAAGTGACCTGGTGCTGATTGCACAGCCGCCGCCCCCCAATCAGGGAACACGCAGCAGGCACTGCCCAGGGGTTGGGGGTGGGGATCGCCGGGAATTTGCTTGGTAATTGCCTGGCACAACGCCTTGAGGGTGTTTGTTCCCTTGGTGTCACAGCCCACGAGGCGAGAGGACCCGAGTGTGATGTGGGGCCTGATCCTGAGCCAAGGGACCTGAACCCAGCAGGTAGATCTTGGCGCGTTTGCCACCCACCCCCCAACACACAGACACAGACACCAGCTGCAACAAGAACCTGGAAGACCTAGCTCCCACTCAGTGCTCAGGAGGAGCCCCGCTGCCCCTGCCCAGCCTCTGGTGTCAGCCCAGGAGTCGCAGAGGCAGGAGCCCATCTTTGGAGACCGGAGCAGCCTCCTCCGGCACAGTCCCCCACTGCAGCCTGTACTCTGCAGTGGAACGCTGAGGAGCTGTGCGCTTGGCAAATTTTCTCCCCTCAGTTCTGTCTCTGGCATCCTTCCTCTCCTCCTCCTCCTCCTCCTCCTCCGTGCCCCCTGCCGAGCGCGTGGGTGTCTGACCAAATTTCTGACGACACTCCAGACAAAACAACAACAGGGGGAAAAGAAATCCCTCTTATTTTTTTTAAAGGGGTCTTGTTAGAAGGCAATTACAGGAGGGATAAAATTACTGCTAATTGCACAATTATCTGATTATCTCTGGTACCAAAAATACATGAGTTCCTTTCCTCCTTTCCAGTCACTTAAAGAAGTCCCAGGGACACTTTTTCCAGAAGAGACAGAGCTCTCTTGTCAGAACTTGAAGTGAGTCAAGATGAAGCACAGAGCTGGGGAGTGGGGGGAGCTGTGGGCAGGACCAAAGATTCCAAAGCACATGCCCAAAGAAGAAAAAGTTTAGGGCAGCATGAGAAAGACAAGGGCAAGGATGGGATGAGGGAAGCTGGGAAAAGATAAATCTTGGAAATTCTGTAATTTGGAGTTTAAAAGGCCTTAAACATCATTTATCTCAAGCATTGTCGTTTTACAAATGAGACCCATGAAGGTTAGGTTCCTCATAGAAAGGCTTGGGAGCTGAAAGGGCAAATGGGAGGGGGGGCGGTGGCTGCTCAAACGTGCATTTCCTTCTAAGCCCTCCAACCCACTGCGGGGAGGGGGTAGCGATTATGATCAGCTTCTGTGGCTAAATCTAAAAAGAAAAAAAAAAAAAAAAACAGTCTGCAGGGGATATCTTGATTTGAGATGTTTCTTACTCAGTTGATAAAATGATACCCAGCCCATCAGCTAACTTTTGTAAGTGCCTTAGGATTTAAAACACATCCCTCCTGTTTCCTGTCCTCAATCTCTTACTTAACCCTGTTCTATCTCTATCTCTGTCTTCAAGTGACTTCAGCCAAGATTTAGAAAATGTAAAGAATTAGCAAAGTCCCAGGTCGGTCACCAGAACACCTACTGTGGTTCAAGGTTAGTACCACAGTGATAGGTCTCATAGCTTTGGGGGAGAGAAGAGTTAGGCATTGAGAGGTTTTGTGTCCTTTTTTTAACACTCCTTATTTTTGTAGGTCAGTAGCACCGCTCAGCCTTCCTGTCTGCTTGGATGTGGCCCAGTGATCTGGAGTTATTTTCCCACGGGAAGGCACATCAGTTGGTGCCCAAGCTTGATGCATCATTTGGGAGTCATCAAGGACACCTCTGTTCCTTCAAGCAAGAGGCCCAGGAAGGCCCTGGATGCAGAATCACAAGCCTTCCTGTTGTGCCTCCTCCAAGCTCATCAACCCATCAGGACTGGGAGTGAGTCTCCGGGCCTTGCTCCTCATCTTCAGGCTTCCACAGCTCCGGAATGGAGGCTCAGAGGCTCCATTTCCCCAAATCCTGGGAATGCCCTGAGGGGTTGAGGATTTGAGCAGCTTCCTAGAGACTCCTTGGCAGTCTAAGCCACTTCTCCATTCTCCCCATGTCCCCATCATGTGGCCACCTGCAGAGCACTGATAGTTGTTTCAGAATCACCATCTACAGATCAATAGCAGGGCGATTACTGGCCTGTGCAACCAGCAGTGCTCACTCTGGAGACATGCGGAGGCGCATGCCAGGACATAGGTTCCCTTCATTAGGGCAGCAGGGCCCCAGGTGACAGCAGCCCAGGGCTGGAGACTCCCAGGGTTTGGGACTGAATGTGTTTATGGACCCATGACTATGAACTGCAGATGTGTGAGGAAGGCAGAGGGAAATTGTCCGAGAGAAAGAGAGGCCGTCTGCTGTTCTTCACTCATCTAACAAGCTCCCAGCAGCAGCCTTCCCCCTACACACAACCCACTGGAGACAAGTTAACAAAAAGTAAACAAACTGATTTTTCCCATCAGCTACTCCTTGATGGGCGATCCCTAGAGCCAAAGAGGTCAAGGCTCAGTCAAGCAGGATGTGTGAGACCAGAGCCAACAAAGAGAGATAGTTTAGAACTATCTTTTGACAAAAACTTCCATGGTGAAGGCCTGGGCTGGAGGAAAACCACTCTTAGACAGTTCCCTTTGTCTTCCTAAGCTCAACAAACACTGTCCCTTTGCTGTAGACACGAAGACAACAATAAATCAGACTTGTCCTTCAAGGAGCTTATAATCTGCAAAAGACACACAAGTGCCCACGAGACTTGGACAATATCGGATGTCTACAAGTTCAACATCCTCAAATTAAAGAATGGAGGGAACTGAAGGCGACTTTCTGGTGGCAGAACGATCAAGTAGGAAAAGTCTTAACTCTCAATCCCACCACAATGTTAAGTCAGTACATGCCACTCTGTCACTTGGTCTGGTCAGAGCAGCTTGTGGTACTGTCCTTTGGCAGCCCTGGTCACCTTCTTCATCTACTCTTTTTTACATTTCTAGCTCATTAAAATTAGTAGCTAGCACTTACCTGCAAAGTCTAATGACCTGGGTTCAATCCCCCAGTACCCACATAAAGCCAGATGACAAAGTGTCACATGAATCTGGGGTCCCTTGCAGCAGCTGGAGTCCCTGATGCACCCATTCTCTCTCTCTGTCTCTCTCTCTGTGTTTGCAAATAAATAAAAATACTTTTTTTAAAAAAGATTGGTAGCTACACCTTCATCTTTCTGGCTCAGCCAAAAATTTGAAGGCTCATTTCTTCCCAGAAGAAGAATTGATAGCATTTAAGATATTGAAGGATATCTTCTTCCTCAGCACTATCTGTTGTCAGGAGAAAAGAGCTGTAGACAGGATAGATGGAGGGAACTGGGGCAGAAAGAGAGGGAGGCACAGGTCTGGAAATATGATAAGCCCACTGATCTCTCTCTGGTCAACAGAAGGGAAGACATTTCTTATTTACCCTGTTTTCAGCCCAGATGACTCCTGGTGTTTTCTGTGTTCTCCTAACATGTCAGACAAGCTTCTGCACTGGGGCCTTCACACTGCTCCCAGAGGCTCATGTGTTGAAGGCTTGTTCCCCAGTACGGCTCTGTTGGGAGGTGGTGCAACATTAAGAGGTGGGGCCTGGTGGGAGGGCTTCAGGTCACTGAAGGTGTGCCCTCCAAAGAGGTTGTTGGGTACAGGACCCTCCCTCTTTCTTTTACTTCCTGGCCACTGGGTGTGGTTTTGTTCTACCACCGCCATGTGCTACCTCTCCACAGACCTGAGGAAATGGGGTCAATGCACTGAAGCCTCCACAACCATAAGCCCAAATAAACCTTTTCTCTTTTCAGCTCGTCTCTGGTCCTGTTCTAGCAGCAGGATCTCACTAGTATCTTCCTTTATCTAGACCTCCCAGTGATGAGTGTGATGTTCCCCTCCCCTCCTTTATGTGCTTCCCAAAGGGCGCCATGTCAGCGCAGATCTCCCCTGACCTCCCCACTTCTGCATCATAGTACCCTCCTGGCATTCACCAGCCCCCTTGCTCTGCCTCCTCATCCTCCGCAGCATATAATGACGTGTAATTATTCACCATGATATGCCCGAAAGCAAATACCTGAACCAAGCGTTTTATGTGTAGTGATCACAGTACCTGGAACAGTGGTGCCGCATGGTAGATGCTTGATAAATATGGGACAGCAAAAGCAGAAAAGCAACAGCTCCAGGTAGAGGGAGAGACACCATCTCAAGGAAGTATGCGGATGAGCGCTGGAGAAGGGCCACCAAAGTTCTCCTGTAGCCTCTGTGATTGTACACATGTCACGTGTGCATCTGAACACACACCACACATAGTATGGCCATCACTCACACACATAACACACACACACACACACACACACACACACACACAAAGAAAATACATATGGAGCATTCATTACTAACTAATCATTGTGCAAAAAATAATATTTACTTTTAAATCATTAGCAAAAGAATCATTATCATTTTGGTTTTTTAAATTTAATTTAATTTATTTATTAGAGACAGAGAAAGGGAGAGGGGAGAGAGAGAGAGAATAAGAATAGGCACACCATGGCCTCTAGCCACTGCAAACAAACTTCAGATACACGCGCCACCATGTGCATCTGGCTTATGTGAGACCTGGAAAATCGAACCTGGGTCCTTAGGCTTCGCAGGCAAGCACCTTAACCGCTAAGCCATCTCTCTAGCCCTCATTTTGGTTTTATATGGTGCTTTGCTCTGCATTTTGGGACAAAGTCTTGCACAAGCTGGCCTAGAACTCATGATCCTCCAGCCTGGACCTGCCAAGTGCCAGAATTAAAGCCAAGTGCCACCAAGCCCAGCAATTTTTAAAAATTATTTCATTTTATAATAAATATTTTTATTTATTATGATAATATTGCCCAATATTGTTCCACGCATTTTGCTAAAGCACTTTACTTCCCTTGTCTCTGTCTATGAACAGATGACAACTTTTCCTTTTTTGAACAGATGATAAAATTAAGGCTCAGAGAGGTTGAGTGACTTGCCTTCATTACACAACAGAGGATGGCTATAGTAAGATCCACCCTGAGCTGTTTGTCTCTTGACTCTTATACTACAACTCTATATCTTTTGTTTGTTTTTGGTTTGGGTTTTTCCAGGTAGGGTCTCACTCTGGTCCAGGCTAACCTGGAATTAACTATGTACTCTCAGGGTGGCCTCGAACTCACTGAGATCCTCCCACCTCTGCTTTCCAAGTGCTGGGATTAAAGGCATGCGCCACCATACCTGGCCAATTCTGTATCTTAATTTTCCCCTCTTCTTTTCTTTTTCATTCACCTTTCTGGGGCCAAACTAAATGACCCAACCAGCGTGGTAGGGGGAGTCAGCCAAGGTCACCTGGAGGTAAGTCCTTTTAAGGCTGCACACTCCTGCTACTCTGTGGACCCCCTCACCTCTACATCTCCTCACCCCATCTGCTCATCTGCTCCAGACCCCAAGCTCTGAGTGCTCTGAACAGTGCATACAGACGCTGGTGTGATTCACTACACCAAGATGGGTCCCTGGGAAAGAGAGCTCGTAAAACCTTACGGCAGTTTTATAACGTATTCTTAGCTTTTACAGGCGTGATGGGCAGCTGAGACTGCAAAGAGCCAAGTGCCTTGGGTGGGTGGGTGGTCCCCAGACCTAGAGTTAGTGGTAACAGCTGTAGGAAGGGCACCATTGCGTAGCTGCCTATGTGGGGAAGGACAAGCCAGGGAGTGAGCCCTTCCTCAGTTGTTTACAGTTGAAAAAGCCCCTCACCCTTAAGACATACCAGGTGAGTTGGTATGCTGCTAAGGGTGATGAGGAAGGAGACTCCATAAACCATAAGGGTAGAGCCAGCGCCTTCCTTCAGGACACTCCCAGTGACCTTGGTTACATCTGCTGTGGAGACAGCTGCCGGGATCCATGCCCTGGGGAGTGAGGCCTCGTCCTATGAAAGCATTCCCGTCATTACTTGTGGGGTCTTTATCCACATTCTGCCTATCACCAGCAACCCAGAGCAGTTCAGAGCAACCTCAGCTATGAACACTCAAGGACTGGAACTTTCTTACTCATGTCTATGCCCCAGGGTCCTAGCTCAGTTCCTTCTTCTCCCTTCAGGCCCTTCCCCACCTCCCACTCCCATGCTACAACTACTTCCACATGTCAATATCAGACATGTTGGCAATGCTTTCCAGCTATTACCATGGATACTATTGTTCATGTCGGTCACTCCCCAAATCCTAATCTAAGATAAGCAAGATGGGTCTCGTCATCTGAATGTTACAGATGAAGAATGGAGCTCAGAACACTCAAGCAATTTTCTGTATGCCACATGGCTAGAGGCTGACAAGACAGAATCTGAGTCAAGTCTCTTATGTAAGTCTCACAGAGTCCCAGGTTGCTCCTTACTGTCCATCTTGACAACGTTTTGATGAGTTTCCTGCTTCTTCCCTTGCTGGAAGCTAGAACTGACTTTCTTAGCCACAGCGCCAGATTTTCCAAGCATGTGGCTGAGGGCTCTCCTCAGTTATCCAATGCTTTACCAGTGGCATCTACCCCCCAACTGAAAACAAGGTAGAAAATAAATATTGACCCCCAAGGTTGTTCTCTGACTTCCACATGTGCACAGTGATATGTGCATGGTCATGCATACACACAAATGCAACCATACATATCAAGAAACACAAATAAAATATAGGAGCTGGAGAGATGGCTTAGCTGTTAGGGTGCTTGCCTGAGAAGCCTAAGGAACCAAGTTCAGATTCCCCAGTACCCACATAAGCCAGAGGCACAAGGTGGCACATGCATCTGGAATTCGTTTGCAGTAGATGGAGGCCCTGGAGTTCCCATTTTTCTCTATCTCTCTATCTACCTCTATCTCTCCAATAAATAAATAAACAACAGGGCTGGAGAGATGGCTTAGCAGTTAAGGCATTTGCCTGCAAAGCCAAAGGATCCCAGTTTGACTCTCCACAGGACCCTCGTAAGCCAGATGCACAAGAGGGCACATGCATCTGGAGTTTGTTTGCAGTGACTGGAGGCCCTGGTGTGCCCATTCTCTTTTTTAATTTTTTTGTTTATTATTATTTATTTGAGAGTGACAGAGAGAGAGAGAAAGAGGCAGACAGAAAGAATGGGCGTGCCAGGGACTCCAGCCACTGCAAACGAACTCCAGATGCATGCACCACCTTGTGCATCTGGCTAACATAGGTACTGGGGAATGGAGCCTTAAACCAGGGTCCTTAGGCTTCACAGGCAAGCACCTAACCACTAAGCCATCTCTCCAACCCCCTGGCATGCCCATTCTTGCTCTCTGTCTCTCTTTCTCTCTCTCTCTCTCTCTGCCTCTTTCTCTCTTTCTCGAATAAATAAATAAATTTATCTTAAAATAAGTAAATAAATAAATAAAACATATTTTAAAAAATAAATATAGGCTACAATATGGATGAACCAGGAGGATATTATGCTGTGAAATAAGCCAGACACAAAAGAATAAATACATACATAAGATATTAAAGTAACTGAATCCATAGACAGAGACATAGGAAGGTGGTCTCCAGGGGTCAGGGAGAGGGGGAATAGAAAGTTAAGAGTCTAATGGATACATAGGTTCAGTTTGGAAGGATGACCAGGGTCTGGAGATGGACAGCAGCATGGACACACAACATAAATGTGCTTACTGCCACTGAGCTGAGCACATCAAGTGGATAGGATGATGCCTTTATTACTATGTATATTCTGCCATAATAGCAACACCAAAACAAACATTCATTCACACATGGGTCTGAGGTCTTAGAAGGTGTGAGAGCCTTGTTAAGCACTGGTTGATCTTTGGGCCTGTTTGGCATAATAGAAAGAGGAAGTTCTGAGAATAAGGCGGGCAGGGGGGGGCACAAAGAGAAATGTCATTTGGAGCAGAGTATACTCAGTCAAGACTCAGACTTTTCTGGAATCTTGCAACTGTATCAAATCAAGCTGGTCAAACTTGCTTCAAGCAAGTGCTAGGGACTTGGTGATGGTGACATCCATAGAAATTGGGGGCCGGATCATGCCAGTGCTCCCTGCTTCCAGGTCCTCCCCTTCCTCTAATGGAAAGTAAGCAGTGACCTGGAAATAACTAACATTTCAGCTTGTCAGGCTCAGCTTCCCCATGTGGACCAGAGAGGGAGGAACTGCTATGACCTTAGAGGTAAAGCAGCCCAAACCTGGAAAGATCCATGAAGTCACCCAAGTTCAACATGGCTGTGACAAAGCCTGGACTGGAACCAGGCCTAAGTCCTCTACCCACAGAGGTCCCCGGGGCTCTCCTGTGTGACAGGCATCCGGCCCTTCTCTGTTGGGGACATAACTCCCCCCAGAGAACATTTATAATGCTGCAAACTGTTGGGTGCGTGTCCTGGGTATACTGGGGCACAGAGGAAGTTTTGCAAATTAGCCTAGGGGGGATTCAGGAAGATTCTCTGAAGGGGGAGACCCAAAGTGGGTGTCCCAAAGGCCATCTAGGAGAGCACAGCAGCCTTTTCCTCCCCCAGAGCCACAGAATGGGAACTGGCTCCAGCCAGCCCTCCCCTTCCCCAGTAGAGTAGATGACAAGTCACATCTGGCCTCTGCCTCACAGAGCAGAGACATGAAAATACACACATCTTTATTCCTTAACTTGCACAAAAGTACAGCTGTGTGTCAACTTGCAGGCTTTGCATTTCTGGTCTGCCTTGCTCCAAGTACCCCACACCCTTTCACCCATGAGAATGCAGAAAACCAACATGTTGTCTTGCTTGAAAGCTTATACTCTTACCAGGACCTCCTTGGCATCCTCAGCAACTCTGCAGTGGATGGCCAAGGGGTGTGGACAAGCCTCCAGTGCAAAATGCCTGGAAGAGGCGTGACAGAACATCAATCTCCCCCTCTGGGACAAGCCCCGGGGAGGAAGGACATTTAGAGCTAATTGTGAAGAATGGTTCACACGCAGGTCCTGCCACACCGGTTCACACACAGGTCTAGCTGTAAAAATGCAACGCAGTCCTGGAGGACTCCTTTGCAGAACACTTTTTATTTGCACTTTCATGGCTGTAGGAGGTGGGATTCTACATCCTAGGGGGACAGCTGAAAACTAACTGGAGCACAGGGGAGATGCAATGTCAAGGAATGCATTCCCAGTGTTGTAAGAGTAGAACAGGGAGTGAGGTGCTCAAACCCCAGCACCGTCTGCACCCAGCAAGCCTCTAAGCGCAAATAGCCTGGGAACTGCTCTTTCAGGAGCATTTGGAGTAGATTGAATCTGTGACAGGAACCATTATTCTTCTGAACTAGTGCAGGATGTAGCCATAGACCAGCCACCCCTGCCCAGGCAGGCAGATGAGGCTGTGGCAGCCCAGCACTGGGAAGGAAGGAAGGAAGGCACCCATGTAACCCAGCCAGTCTGCAAAACACCACACAAGGCTGGGCCGAAACTGTCAGGCCTGGGTCCAATCTTGGCTCTTGTACTTAAGAGCTGTGTAACCTTGGAAGAAATATTCAAGCTCTCGGAACCTTGGCTTCTCCGCTGTAACAGTAAGATGACAGCCCTTCTGTCAGAAGGTTACTATAAGGATGACATAGAGGTGGATATGAGCTGAGTGGGGTGGCCTGTGCTTGTCAGCCCGGCACTGACGAAACTGAAGCAAGGGAAGCATGAACTTGTAGCCAGCCTGAGGTGCCTAATGAGATCATAGCTAAATGAAGGGAAGGAGAGGGAAGGAAGAAGGGATGGGAAAGAAAGGAGGAGGAGAAGAAAAGGAAAGGGAGGGAAAGGGAAGGAAAATGAAGGGAAGGGAGTAAATGGAAGGGAAGGGAAGGGAAGGAAAGGGAAGGGAAGGATAGAAAAAGGAAGGGAACGGAGGGAAGGGAAGGGGCAGACCTCTGGTGGAGTATTTAGTCAGTGACAGCTGATAGCTTGAATGCTTTTTTCACATTATCATGAAGACTCACTTGAGTGTTCCTTTTGAGCCACCAATTAATTCATTCAATATTCAGGTAGGTCATGTCCCCTAAAAGTCTCCTAATGCCTCTGGGAGATGCCACATTTCTGAGCTTAGGACATTGGTGTGAGGATGCTGGCTGCTCCGTGATGCTGTGGATACTCGATCCAAGTTTGGGGTGAGGATTAAGTGAACTAATATGAAAAGAGCATCTGGAAGAGCCTGGCATGAGGTAGATAAGTAGAGAGTGAAGATTCTGCAGGCAAACTCAGGATGGAACCCCAGAATCAATCGTTCCTAACCTCATAGCCCTGCGTCAGTTCTCAAAGCGCTCCGTGACTTGGTTTCTCCATCTGTGACGAGAAGCAGCGCCTGCCTGGTAGAGTTGTTGCTGAGATTCAGGGAGAGAGTGAACACCAAACACAGAGGGAAGCCCTAGCACTGGGTAAGTGCTCCGTGAATGGTCTACAGTCCTGAGTCAGTGAGCTTTGTGGTTGGTTCTGGACTTGAATTCAGGCTCCAGCAACATCTATGTACAAAGGACTGTAGCTGAGAGTTCCCAGCCCAGAAACTAATGGTGGTATATCCATTCACGTGCATCGTCAACGTGAGAAATAAAGCATCTTCAAGCTGGCAGGGAATAATATGCAAGTGAATCATGGTGCAGTACAACAGTCAATTTTCTTGTTTGTTTGTTTTCCAAGGTAGGGTCTCGCTCTGGCTCAGGCTGACCTGGAATTCACTATGTAGTTTCAGGCTGGCCTTGAAGTCATGATGATCCTCCCACCTCTGCCTCCCAAGTGCTGGGATTAAAGGCTTGAGCCACCACACCGTGCAATAGTCAACTTTTACTTTGAGGAAAAAATAAAAAATAAATATGCATACTTGTACAGACATGAAAAATAACTGGTGGGACCTAGCTGATGAAATGAAAAGTTTAGGGCCTTTATTTTTCCATGTTAAACTCCTTGGTACTATTTGAATAATTTTTTTTGCAAACAAATGTATTTTCCTCTCATAACTGAAAGCCAAAGCAGTCTTTTTTTCTAAACTTTATGGATTATGAGCAAATTAACTAGGGCTTCAAATACTATGTTTGTTTATTGTCTTGATCTTAAAGTCAAAATAAGAAGCACTTCAACACTTTTGGCCTTTGGTTTTCCAACTCAAAAATAGGAAGGCCGAGACTGGAGACAGTCCCCAGAGATTGAGGTGCTTGCCATATTAAAGTAACTGAATCCATAGACAGAGACATAGGAAGGTGGTCTCCAGGGGTCAGGAGAGGGGAATAGAAAGTTAAGAGTCTAATGGATACATAGGTTCAGTTTGGAAGGATGACCAGGGTCTGGAGATGGACAGCAGCATGGACACACAACATAAATGTGCTTACTGCCACTGAGCTGAGCACATCAAGTGGATAGGATGATGCCTTTATTACTATGTATATTCTGCCATAATAGCAACACCAAAACAAACATTCATTCACACATGGGTCTGAGGTCTTAGAAGGTGTGAGAGCCTTGTTAAGCACTGGTTGATCTTTGGGCCTGTTTGGCATGATAGAAAGAGGAAGTTCTGAGAATAAGGCGGGCGGGGGGGGGGCACAAAGAGAAATGTCATTTGGAGCAGAGTATACTCAGTCAAGACTCAGACTTTTCTGGAATCTTGCAACTGTATCAAATCAAGCTGGTCAAACTTGCTTCAAGCAAGTGCTAGGGACTTGGTGATGGTGACATCCATAGAAATTGGGGGCCAGATCATGCCAGTGCTCCCTGCTTCCAGGTCCTCCCCTTCCTCTAACGGAAAGTAAGCAGTGACCTGGAAATAACTAACATTTCAGCTTGTCAGGCTCAGCTTCCCCATGTGGACCAGAGAGGGAGGAACTGCTATGACCTTAGAGGTAAAGCAGCCCAAACCTGGAAAGATCCATGAAGTCACCCAAGTTCAACATGGCTGTGACAAAGCCTGGACTGGAACCAGGCCTAAGTCCTCTACCCACAGTGGTCCCCAGGGCTCTCCTGTGTGACAGGCATCCGGCCCTTCTCTGTTGGGGACATAACTCCCCCCAGAGAACATTTATAATGCTGCAAACTGTTGGGTGTGTGTCCTGGGTATACTGGGGCACAGAGGAAGTCTTGCAAATTAGCCTAGGGGGATTCAGGAAGATTCTCTGAAGGGGGAGACCCAAAGTGGGTGTCCCAAAGGCCATCTAGGAGAGCACAGCAGCCTTTTCCTCCCCCAGAGCCACAGAATGGGAACTGGCTCCAGCCAGCCCTCCCCTTCCCCAGTAGAGTAGATGACAAGTCACATCTGGCCTCTGCCTCACAGAGCAGAGACATGAAAATACACACATCTTTATTCCTTAACTTGCACAAAAGTACAGCTGTGTGTCAACTTGCAGGCTTTGCATTTCTGGTCTGCCTTGCTCCAAGTACCCCACACCCTTTCACCCATGAGAATGCAGAAAACCAACATGTTGTCTTGCTTGAAAGCTTATACTCTTACCAGGACCTCCTTGGCATCCTCAGCAACTCTGCAGTGGATGGCCAAGGGGCGTGGACAAGCCTCCAGTGCAAAATGCCTGGAAGAGGCGTGACAGAACATCAATCTCCCCCTCTGGGACAAGCCCCCGGGAGGAAGGACATTTAGAGCTAATTGTGAAGAATGGTTCACACGCAGGTCCTGCCACACCGGTTTACACACAGGTCTAGCTGTAAAAATGCAACGCAGTCCTGGAGGACTCCTTTGCGGAACACTTTTTATTTGCACTTTCATGGCTGTAGGAGGTGGGATTCTACATCCTAGGGGGACAGCTGAAAACTAACTGGAGCACAGGGGAGATGCAATGTCAAGGAATGCATTCCCAGTGTTGTAAGAGTAGAAGAACAGGGAGTGAGGTGCTCAAACCCCAGCACCGTCTGCACCCAGCAAGCCTCTAAGCGCAAATAGCCTGGGAACTGCTCTTTCAGGAGCATTTGGAGTAGATTGAATCTGTGACAGGAACCATTATTCTTCTGAACTAGTGCAGGATGTAGCCATAGACCAGCCACCCCTGCCCAAGCAGGCAGATGAGGCTGTGGCAGCCCAGCACTGGGAAGGAAGGAAGGAAGGCACCCATGTAACCCAGCCAGTCTGCAAAACACCACACAAGGCTGGGCCGAAACTGTCAGGCCTGGGTCCAATCTTGGCTCTTGTACTTAAGAGCTGTGTAACCTTGGAAGAAATATTCAAGCTCTCGGAACCTTGGCTTCTCCGCTGTAATAGTAAGATGACAGCCCTTCTGTCAGAAGGTTACTATAAGGATGACATAGAGGTGGATATGAGCTGAGTGGGGTGGCATGTGCTTGTCATCCCGGCACTGACAAAACTGAAGCAAGGGAAGCATGAACTTGTAGCCAGCCTGAGGTGCCTAATGAGATCATAGCTAAATGAAGGGAAGGAGAGGGAAGGAAGAAGGGATGGAAAAGAAAGGAGGAAGAGAAGAAAAGGAAAGGGAGGGAAAGGGAAGGAAAATGAAGGGAAGGGAAGGGAAAGGAAGAAAAGGAAAGGGAAAGAAAGGAAAGGAAAGAAAAGAAAAAGGAAGGGAACGGAGGGAAGGGAAGGGACCACACCCTACAATAGTCAACTTTTAATTTGAGGAAAAAATAAAAAATAAATATGCATGCTTGTACAGACATGAAAAATAACTGGTGGGACCTAGCTGATGAAATGAAAAGTTTAGGGCCTTTATTTTTCCATGTTTAACTCCTTGGTACTATTTGAATAATTTTTTTTTTTTGCAAACAAATGTATTTTCCTCTCATAACTGAAAGCCAAAGCAGTCTTTTTTCTAAACTTTATGGATTATGAGCAAATTAACTAGGGCTTCAAATAATATGTTTGTTTATTTACTTGTCTTGATCTTAAAGTCAAAATAAGAAGCACTTCAACACTTTTGGCCTTTGGTTTTCCAACTCAAAAATAGGAAGGCCGAGACTGGAGACAGTCCCCAGAGATTGAGGTGCTTGCCTGCAAAGCCTAACTACCTGGGTTCAATTCCCCAGTACCCATGTAAAGCCAGATGCACAAAGTTGTTTGCTAGAGGTCCTGCCCATTCTCTCTCTCTCTCTCCCTCTCTCCTTGCAAATAGATAAATAAATAAATAATTTTTAAAAATTAGGGAGTCCATTCCCCCAGCTTCATAAGAATATAGGGAAAACAAGTAAGTGAAACCAGTAGAAATAAAAATGGAAGCCACCCATGGTGGTGCATGTCTTTAATCCCAGCACTTGGGAGTCAGAGGTAGGAAGATCGCTGTAAGTTCAAGGCCTGAGACTACAGCATGATATCCATGTCAGCCTGGACTACAATGAGACCTTATCTCAAGAAAAACTTAAACATTTTTAAAAATATTTTATTTATTTATTTATTTGAGAGAGAGAGAGAGATCAACAGGCAGGTAGAGATAGAGAATGGATGTGCCAGGGCCTCCAGCCACTGCAAACGCACTCCAGATGCATGTGCCCCTTGTGCATCTGGCTTACGTGGGTTCTGGAGAATCAAGCCTTGAACCAGGGTCCTTAGGCTTCACAGGCAAGCATTTAATCACTAAGCCATCTCTCCAGCCCCGAGAAAAACTTAAAAATTTTAAATTAAATTAAAGCAAACTTATTACCTCACACATGAAATCCGTGAGCTTCTGGGCTTCTCTCTCTCTTTCTCGGGCCCTCATGCGTTTCACAGCCTGAGAGAAAGGAACTGTGACTACGTCCTATACCCTATCCCTCAAGAGCCTAAGTAGGCTGAGGCTGCTCCTCTGCCATCCAGACTTCCCAGAGCCATGACACGATAGACCTGTGTTCAAGGACCCCCCTAGAGAAACCATACCTCGGAAGTCCAGCTGTGTTACATCTCTCATCAGCCAGGCAACCCTGCTGCTCCAAACACAAGGATGAGGTGACTGAGGCTGGAAAAGCTCCTGAGCCCCAAACCTCAGCCCTAATCACGTGACTCCCCTCTCCTCTGTCAGTGCTCCCCGTCCCCACCCCACAGAAGCTGGCTAAGCTCTCACAGCCTGGCTGCCCCTCAGTTGTTTGGTATTCATGCGATGTCACTATTGCCTGCTTCCATTTGGGAAAGTCTCTTTTTGACCTCTCTGTGTGTCTCTGTTGCCTTTCTTGGGTGGGGTGGGGTGGGGTGGGGGGAGTGCATGGGAAGGGAGAGAGGCATCTCAGCATTTACCTAATTAGCAGTAATTAGAAGACAGGGTCCTGGGGATCTCCTCACAGCTGTTCTGAAGGACAGAGCCGGGGCACTGCATTGAGAGAGCATGCCTGGTCCTGTTTCTCCATGTCTTCCAGGTGTTATTTCAGGGACCCAGGAGAGCCAGATTTGATTCTCAGACCTCAAAAGAGCAGCTTTGGATTGAGTCAAGTAGGCCTCACTGTGGCCAGGTACCTGATAGCGTTCTGACCCCTACAGCAACCCAGCTGTGCCCACAAGAGAGCGTAGTTCTCAGTAATGGGAATGCTGTACTGTCCTCACAGAATCCCAGGTTTTGGTTACCGTGAGCCACGGGGTCAGTGGAGAGATCTCGGCAAAACCATGCAGCTGGGTCTTGACGGCACCCTTTGTGGTTGGGTCACCGTCAGTCTAGAAGCGAAGGAGAAGCTCAAATCCAGGGACATCTCAGAATCTCAAATGGTCAGCACACCTGTGCCTCCTGAGCCTCTCACCTTGGCAGGTGGAGCAGAACTGAGAGGCCGTTTGCATTGAAAGCATGGCCTGCCCTGACCCCAACATTAGGTACCAGCTGTTTGGTACCATCCACCCTGCCCATGCTTATTAGTGATTCTGATTAACCTCTATGGAAATCCATTATCTCTAAGCCAGAGAAGATACTATTAATTCCCATCTGTGCCAGATTACTTACAGTCAGTGGTTGGTACTTTTCCATGGTCTCACAACACATCTTAATCAGATGGTGAGTGGGTTTAATTAGCCGAAGTATAGGTTTTATTTTTTTTATTCATATAACTACTTAATCTAATGGAAGCCTATTATCTGTGGCTTTTTTTTTCCCCATGCATAATTATTGCTGTTTTTAATTGATGGTGCATCAGGGGTTGCAGCTACAATATGGCAGCTGGAACACAAAGTCGCCTTTCCGCAGAATGAAGGTTGGAGAAAATGAGTTGTCAGGAAAGCATCAGACTCCTTGTTTTCATGAGATGTGAGCTCCCATGTGGAAGCTGCCGAGCTCCTGCCAAAAGAAAGAAAACGTGGTTCTCAGTTGGGTGACCCCTGGGCCTTACTGCTGCAAAATGCCCTTCAGGAGCCCTGGGGCTGAAGCCAAATCAGGAACAGCTGGGAAAGACAGCAATTTGTCAATCCAACCAGATCATGAGCAACCCCAGGGCAGGGATCAGCATCTTTTTCTTGTTCTTCTTGCTCCATCCCATAGGTCCCGCCTGGGAGCAGTGCATGCACCCTGGGTGTACTTCACACACGCGCAGTGGATTAAACTAGGCCCCTAATCCTGGCCTCTCCCAGAGAAAGTCATTTGTTTCCAATGTGGGATGAAACTGAAATTCCCCCTGCAGAGAGGAATCCATTTTCAAATTTACACAGTGGCTTTCATACAACCTACAGAAGATCCTAGCTGTTCCTTCCTACAATTAAGACCCTGATTGTCAGTGGGATTAACTGCCCAATTTTCAGTGACTATTTGAGACAGAGTGTGATCTCTAAGAACAAGGAAGGGTCCATTTACTCCGATTTACAGGAGCAATAAGCAGAAGTATGGAATGTCATCTGGTCAAAAGCATGAAGCATCAATTTTCTGATCACTTTGAAGACCTTGAACTTCCTACAGATCAGCTACTTCTAGGGGCTGCTGAGCAAAGACTCCCAGCTGGCCCAGAATGGAAGGATTCAAGAGCCTTTGATAAATTTTCAGAGTACCTTGGACAAAGCAAGACAGGAGTCTCTCTTTAGTCCTAAGGAAGCTGAGGGGTCATGGGACAGAGGGTGCCCTTCTGATCTTTCTCAGTACTCCCTCTCTCCCTCATTCTCCCACTTGCCTCCAGACCCTGAGCACAGGTCACAGGAGATCTGCATTGCTGGGTTCAGACACTTACTTCCCCTCCTGCTTGTCTCTTCCTGTTAAATAACGTGATGTGGGGAAGGAGGCTGTGGAAAAGAAGGTGCGAGGGCTTTCTGGTTGAGCTGCCTTTTCCAGGACAACCTGAGTTCCTGTGGCAGACAGCAAAGACATTCTTCTTCTGCCTTCAACCATGGCGGGTTATTGTTATCCGTGGCATGTGGGTTTGTTCCTTCCTTCCCATTTTGCAAAAATATTTGTACAGAGACTTCTGTGCCTGACCCACAGTCAGCAGCAGACAGGAGCCACAGATTCCCCTTGCAGCATTTTACAGGGTGACGGATCAGATAATGTACACTTAGCGAGTGCACAAATAATGTGAATCAGGGTTGGCATAGTGCAGTGAGGTGTAAAAAAAGCAATTTGAATTGTTCTAGGGAAACGCCAGAGCCGCTCTGACATGCTTGCTCGCCAGCATGCTGCCCTGTGCCCCTCCAGAGGGTGAAGCTCTAGACTCTGGCCGGAATGGCAACCAGACTGCCCAGTGCTACTGGCTCCAGAAACTTCCCTGAGCATGAGGAGATGCAGCACCACACAGAGAAGACAGCCGATGCATGTTCCTGTATAACTTGGAGCTTCACTTCTTACTGGAAGGGATGGTTTGACCCACTGAGCTGTCAAGACTCTCCTGGGAAGAAAAGAGGGAAAGACTGAGAAAAGTGAAGTTGTATGCCTTTGACTGGGACCACACATAGCCACCCATGAGCAGATGGGCTGGCACTGAATATATATATCTACTTGGGAAGTGCTTACCAGTCACTTGGGACTACCAAGTCCTCCAGTCTATTCCCCCGCCTCTCGATAGCCTCTCCCACACACCAAGTGGGTTTCAGATTCTACAGGGGAAGGAAATATTTAGCATCCTCTCTTAGTCACCTGTTCTAGTTTCACACAACACCCACCACCCTGCAGAAGTTCTTCTTCCCATCCAGCCCAAATCCAATCCTTCAGGCAGCTTTCAGCTCACACACATTGTCAGTCGGGTCTGGCCACATGTGACAAAGTGATGGTGTGCTGACAATATGCCTACGCCCTGACTTAGACACAGCTCCACGCCCTGATGCTCCAGGGAGGGAGAGCAGAACGAGCCCATTCCTAAAGTCGCCCTTCTCCCCTCCCTCAGTGTCCCTCTCCACCCTGAATGAGCCTTGAACTTGCTATACTCCAGCTCCTACTGTCTGATGACATTCTGCAAGGTATCTACAGGCTCGCTTCCTTCTGCCTCTGCCTTTTCAGCCCCTCCTCCCACATGCGGCTTCCAGGAGGTTTCCTGTCCAGCTCTGGAGACAGGCTGTTTATCACTGTGACACCTGCTGAGCAGGCCTACCTTTGCAAAGCCAGGAATTTCCACCATCCTCCCAGCCCTGGCTCCCCGCAGACCTCACTCACCATTGTCTCCCAGCTCTCCGGGGAGCCAAGGCTACACTCACTGAAGATGGCCAATAAAATAGTCTGGATTTATTTGTCAATAACCACAAGCAGACAATGCCACCCTCCTCCATAAGGTCCCTTCTTTGAGTCCGGCTCCAAACTTGAAGCTCAGCATCTGGGTGTTTCCTGAGACCTGATCATAGGGAAAGTGGTAGGAAACCTGGCGATTGTTCCAAATCAAAGCCGATTATGGGGAATAAGGGAATTTGCTGGTGGCTAGGGAAGCTGAGAGGTTTGGGGATAATGGGTGGCCAGCCTGCTGCCTACCCCACCTGTGTGACTGACCTCCAAGTGGTCAGGCTGAGATCCCAGTGCAGATTAAGAACACAAATAAAAGAGAAGACAGAGAAGGCCTGGGGACTGGCAGACTGCTAAAGGACTGGCTGAGAACTCCAATTTTTTTTTTTTTTTTTTTTTTTTTGCCCAGAAAATCTGGGGACACATTTCCATGTTGTCTTTACATAAATTTGTGAGCTGATTTGCATACATTTGCATTTCTGCCTTCAAAATGCCCAAGCTCCCAGAATATAAAATAAAATGCAATTGATTAATTAATTGGTATGATGGATGACAAATGTAGCCATACTAAAAAATAATAATAATACAAGATCTGTGGGGGCCCTGATCAAGGGACAGATTTTCTAGATTGTCCCCCTGAGTCAGGATGGATCTGGGAACATAGTACAACGTGTTCTGAAATTGTATGTCTCCCCTAGTATATAGTAAGCCCTTGAGAGTAGAAACAGACAGAACTCTTTGATCTATATGTCCCTGGGCACCAGCATCGGCTTGTCACATGTGAGACTGTTAATCACCATTTGAAGAACAAGCAAGTTAGTGACTAATCAAGAAAATGACCAGTCCTATAAATTTATGGTCCCAATGTAGATCAGACCCCCTGGGATCCAACTAGACAAGATTAACTAGACAAGGTTCAAAAAATCCCATAGAAAAAAGAAATCTGGGCTGGAGAGATGGCTCAGCAGTTAAAGGTACTTGCTTGTACAGCTCAATGGTCCAGGTTCAATTCCCAGTACCTACATAAAGGCAGATACACAAAGTGGTGCATCCTTCTGGAGTTTGTTTGCAGTGGCAAAAGGCCCTGGCACATTTCTCTCTCTCTCTCTCTCTCTCTCTCTCTCTCTCTCTTTCTTTCTCTCTCCCTCCCTCCCTCCATCCGCACTTTCTCTCTCTCCCTCTCCCTCTCTGTCTCCCCTTATAAATAAATTTTAAAAAAACACAAAAAAAGAGAAAATTTCTCTCATAGGACTGTGGACCAGGGACACTTGCCTACTTATATCCAGTGGACAGGAGGTCTGGAAAAGAGTGGTAGGACTGTCCCAGCCCAAGAGTAGGGATTTATGCATTGACATCTGGACCACAGTATTGTAGAAGCAAGAAGGAAAAGTAGAAATTGTGGGGGTGGCTAGCCTCTGAGCCAGGAAGGACCAAGGAGATGATCCCTATGTCCTTTCGTATCTCGGACAGGGCCTTACACAGAAAGGTAATTCATCAAAGTCTTATGAAAGTACTTTATATGTAATACAAAATATTATTTGATTAACTAATTCTCTGTTCATCTTCCAAAAGTATCTCCTCAGCTCCAGTTCCTAACTTCAACACCACTCTCCTCCATGAAGAGCAATATATTTTTAGACCCCAGAAAAGCCACCATTTGGTACCTGGTATCTCTTCCATACAAATGCCAGTTTAAGTCACAAGCATTGCTGTTAATTCTTTGAAGCAGGAAGTTCCACCTGACAGCTCATGAATTAATACTTCCTGCATCATGTCTACCCTCCCTTATCCTAAACTTGGAAAGCATCAAAAGTAATTACTTTTGGGCTGGAGAGATGGCTTAGTGGTTAAGGTGCTTGCCTGCAAAGCCTAGGGACCCAGGTTTGATTCCCCAGGACCCGTGTAAGCCAGATGCACAAGGTGGTGCATGCATCTGGAGTTACTTTTGCAGTGGCTGGAGGCCCTGGCGTGCCCATTCTCCCTCTATCTATCTGCCTTTCTTTCTCTCCCAACAAGTAAATAAATAAAATATATTTTAAAAAGTAATTACTGGGCTGGAGAGATGGCTTAGCTGTTAAGGCGTCTACCTGCTAAGCCTAAGAACACCCATTCGCTTCTCCAGGTCCCATGTTTAGCCAGATGCAAAGTGATGCAAGGGTACAATGCCACATTTGCCCACAAGGAGGCACACATATCTGGAGTTCGTTCACAGCTGCTGAGAGGCTGCTGGTGCTCCCATTCTCTGCTGGTGCGCCCATTCTCTCCCTCTCTCTCTCTTTCTCTCTCTCTCTCTGTCTCTCTCCAAAAAAAAAAAAAAAAAGTGATTACTCTTTCTCCTGCTCACTCCTCCACTATGAGGGCTATAAAGACCTACTACAACAGGAGTTCAACAAAGGGGTTTTGGAGCTGGCTGTTCAGGTCAGATGCTTAGCAGCACTTGTCTTCGCTGGGAGAATGTAGACAAGTAACTTCTCCCTCTCATCCGTAAAGTGGGAGTGATAGTATCTATCCCATACTGTTGGTATATGGATAAAATGAGATCATAGACAACAGAACACTGTGCATGGTAAAGGCTACCAGAGTATTAGCTAGTATTTCTTTGTAATGTAACCCCTCCCCTTTGCTTCAGAGGAGAAGCAGGTGACTGAAAGCAATATAGAGATTGAAGGAGAGCAGCACAAAAGTTATGCCTCAGGATGCAACCGGGGAGCTTTGCAACCCCCACATAGAGACTCAAAGCTAGTACTTAGAGAAAAGTTCAACGGCAAGAAGTAAAGAAGCAAGGGGTCGGGCTGGAGAGATGGCTTTGTGGTTAAGGCACTTGCCAGCAAAGCCAAAGGACCCAGGTTTGATTCCCCACGAACCACGTGAGCCAGATGCATCATGTGCACCCTTTCTCTCTCTCTGCCTCTTTCTCTCTCTCAAATAAATAAAACAAAGAAAAAAGAGAAAAAATATTTTTTAAAAAAGCAAGGAGTCCTTGGCAACCACCGGGGCATCTTCAACAGGTTGGCATACATCACCTGATCTAGAACACCAACACTGGGACAGCCAGGGGTTTGGTGATGTGTGTCAGGCTTGAGAAATCAGACTGAAGTGAGGCGAGAGAGAGGAAAAAGCGGAAGCAGGCATGCCCCAGCATTAAGACAGAGGTATACTCAGGTCGTAGATGCTGGAAAAGAGGAAAGACACAAGAGGACACTGGAAGATGCCAGCAAGAAGCGCTGCTGCTAACACTCTTTCTCTGGTCTTAAAGGCCGCCAGGATAGGACACTAAGAAAGAAGGGATGTGCAGAGGCATTACCTTAGCCAAAGAAAACACCAGCAAGAAGCTCAGATGTGGACAGTATTAAGAAATAACCTGAAAGCCAGGCATGGAGGCTCACCCTTTAATCCCAGCACTCAGGAGGCAGAGGTAGGAGGATTGCAGTGAGTTGGAGGCCACCCTGAGACTACATAGTGAATTCCAGGTCAGCCTGGGCTAGAGCGAGGAAAAACCAAAAAAAAAAAGAAAGAAAGAAAGAAAAAAGAAAAAAGGTATATGGGTATCTTGGACCAGTCAAGCACATGGTATTGAGTTCCTACTCTGGCTCAAGGGGCTTCTGGGAACTTGAACATATTCTTTGAAACAACTCTGAGACATAGTTACTGTTGTTCCTGTTTACAGATCCAGTAAGAAAGGTGACAAGTTTGCAAAGATAGACAAATGGGAGGCCCGATGAGAGTGCAGGGCTGCCTTAGACCACGGCATTAACTCTTTGTGTATCTCTGGAGGAAGAAAAGCTCACCCTGGGGAAGAGAAGCCCAGAGGGATGGAGGGGAAGGTGATGAGAAAGGAAGAAGCTTGCTGGGGGCTGGGGAGAAGCAGAAGCTAGAAAGTTGTGAGCATCTGACATTAAGTGAATAGTATGCAGATGATATGCAAAACCATATGCAAATGAGCAAGTAGTTTTTTTTATAGTCAACCACACTCGACTCCATTTGGCACAATTGCAACACAAGGCGTACCTGCGCAATCCAACAGTCCCCATGCTTCAAGCAGATGTTGTCTAGTTGAGAGGCTCCTTTCTCATTCCTTCCAGGACCTTCTATGTCCTTCCTGCTCCTCTAGGCCTTTGCCTCTGTCAGCGTCATCCTGAGACTGAGGCTGATCACGCCAGCTCCCTCCACCCACATACCCCCAGAGGAGAGTGGGCCTTGTCAGCTCCCTAGATATGCACCTTGCCCACCCCTATGTATCTTCACTTCTAAACAGGAACACTTTCTGGCCATCTGGGGTCAACAATGTCCTGACCTCATTTGTTACATGATTTCCCAGCCTAGTGCCACCCTTTACCCAGTGGCAACAGAAATAGAACCCACCCTTTAAAAATATTTATTTTATTTATTTATTCATTTATTTATTTGAGAGAGAGAGAAAGAGGGAGGGAGGGAAAGAGAATGGGCACTCCAGGGCCTCCAGCTACTGCAAATGAACTCCAGATGCATGCACCACTATGTGCATCTGGTTTACATGGGTTTTGGGGAATCAAACCTGGGTCCTTAGGCTTTTCAGGCAAGCATCTTAACCACGAAGCCATTTCTCCAGCCCTAGAGCCCCCCTTTTAAGGATCCATCCAACCCCACCGCAACTCAACATCATCTTAGGTGAAGCATGACAATGCTTCCTAGCCTGGCCTCTGGTTCATCTTGGATTTGGAAAGAGTCTTGCAAGGGATGGTTCCTGTACTAGGTAAATGCTATGGTTAACCTCTCCCATTCTTGAAGATAACTGGTGGAGAATCTGGCTAGCCTAAACTAACCATTTACCATTCCAATTTTTTGTTTGTTTGTTTGTTTTTGGTTTTGGTTTTGGTTTTTCGAGGTAGGGGCTCGCTCTAGCCCAGACTGACCTGGAATTCACTCTGTCTTCTCAGGCTGGTCTTGAACTCACAGCAAACCTCCTACCTCTGTCTGTCAAGTGCTGGGATTAAAGGCGTGTACCACCACACCTGGCAGAGAGAGAGGATGGGCACACCAGGGCCTCTAGCCACTGCAAACAAATTCCAGAGGTGTGTACCATTTTGTGCACCTGGCTTTATGTGTGTACTGGGAAATGAAACTTGGGTCATTAGGCTTTGTGGGAAAGTGCCTTAACCCCTGAGCCATCTCTCCAGCCCACCATTCCAATTTTAGTCTTTCTTTCCATCTGGAACTCTTTGCCATTGTCAACTTGAATCTCTCAGCAGGCCAGCCTGTCCTCTATGGTTTTGTCCTCAACAGAGGTGAAGAGTCCCTTTACCTCTTAACTCTTACATATAGAAGAGGAATGGGAGGAGTGAGGGGTCTATACAGAGTTAAGTACTTACTGACAAAATACCAGGCTTTTTACCTTCTCCTACCCGCCTGGGCAGCACAGCTCATATCTGTTCAGGACTCAGGGTCAATGGCCCTGGAGACCTCCTGGCTTTCAGCATGGGAAAGTCATAGAATCTGAGAAGAACAATTATCTCTTTGAACCTTGGCTTTTATGTTTCCAAAAGGAGTTCTGGATAATCATTTTGTTTTTAAAGTCAGTATCAGCAGAGCTGTTTGCAAGATGGACTGTCCATAGGAGGACCATGGAACAGCAGTATCCTATTGGCCAGTATATTCTTAGCAGCTTATGTGGTCTGGCTCAGAGGCATGTTCTTTAATATATATATATTTGCAAGCAGAGAGAGATAGAGAGAAGAAAGATAGACAAAAGGGGCATGCCAGGGCCTCCAGCACTGCAAAGGAACTCCAGATGCATGTGCCACTGTGTGCATATGGCTGAACATGGGTTCTAGGGAATTGAAACCAGGTTGTTAGGCTTTGCAACCAGGCACCTTAACCGCTGAGCCATCCCTCCAGCCCCAAGAGGTGTGTTCTTTGCAAACCTTTGTTCTCATCTCTTGATGCCAGGTTCAGATTTAAGCAAGCATATGACATAATATATATCAACTAAATACATACACTAGTCCTTTAAATCCCATCTTCGTTGCTGCTTTCAAGATAGGAGGTCTTCTTCCAATCCGACAGATAAAAAACTCAAAGGCCATGGCTAATCTGACACTTTTCAGTCTCTTTCGGAACCTTAATAGTCAGAAAGTCCTACCAGATGTCTACCTAATCTCTCTACCTAATCTCTTTGAATACTACTTTCCTTTCTGTGTTTTATTCCAGTTATGGAAGTCATCTGCTTAGTGAGCTTGAACTGCCAAGTGTGGGCCAGAGTTAGGGATGACTGCAACTCCATTCCTCCCACCACCACATCCCATCCTACACCTCCACCCCAGTGCAGAAAGACACCTCCTCAGAGAAGGTGAGCAGCGGAAGGAAGAGCCTCCGGCATGAACACAGGTAACATGACAGGCCCTACCCTGCTGCCTGGCCTCACTCTAGAGTGAGTCACAATTCCCACTCCAGGCACTTTCCCTTTCTTTTGATGTCACTGTTCTGGCATCTTCAGCCAGGAGGCAGGGGAAGCAGGCTGGAGTATTGAAGGGACATTTGGAGGCTGGTGGTTGCATTAAATGCTGTAATTCTGGCTTCTGACTGAGCTGCTGTTTGGATAAAAAGTCTTTTCATTATCCAAGTCCTTCAGTTGCTGAGTTTCGACTGATCAAGGGCTGGGTTGGCTGTTGGAGTAGTCAGTGGTGCAGCCGGGGTTCTTCTGCACAGGGGCTGAATCTGACACCGCCTCAAGGTGTGATAGCCGCTATAGACACTCCAAAGTGCTATGCACTTAGAACTCCTAAGAAATCATATACTTAATCCAGGCATGGTGACACCCACCTGTAAGCCAAGTATTTGGGAGGTGGAAATAGGAGGATCATAAGTTCAGGGTCAGCCACCAGGGATAAGTAATGAGACTCCCCCCTGCCCCCCATCAGAGAGATATAGAGACAAACACAGAGGCAGAGAGAATAGAAGGGGGCAATCTTTTAATAAATTTGGCAGGATAAAATAATTGCAATGTTTGTTTCAAACTATTAGAAAAAAATTACCTATTTAGGGGCTAGGAATGCAGCTCAGTTAGTGGTGTGCTTGCCTAACGTGCACAAAGCCCTGGGTTTAAGCCCTAGCCCGCATAAATGTCACATACCATTCTTAGCTACATAGGGAGTTCCAGGCTAGCCTGGGATATACAGGAACCTATTTCAGAAGGAAAAGGAGGAGAAGAAGGAGAAGGAATGGGAGGGGGAGAAGAAGAGGACATAGAGTAGGAGAAAGAAAGATTTCTCTGTTTCTCCTTATAATAATTTTCCTCCACAGCTTCTTCTCTGTGTATGAGAATCTCAGGACCCAGAACAAAAGAGGTACAGGATGTTAGATGAATAGGTAAATATAATCACACCAAGAAACAGTACGGAGAAAGACTTTTCTGATTCTCTGAAATTCATCCACCCTAAGGGAAAATGACCTTGTCTCATTGTCTAATCCCCATCCATACTGTGCCAATGCCAGCCCCCAGGGAGCTTAGATGCATCTGCTTCTAGCTCTGCAGAAAGTTCAAATGCCTCTTCTGCAGGGGGTGGGGAGGACACTTTGCCGGAAACCCAGGGACAGCTGGGATAATGCTTAGCCCGTAGTTCTTTCGGAAGAGCCTTAGACAATGGGGCCCAGCTCCTCTGAAGCCAAGAAGTTTTGTTCAAAAGACAGCTAGTTAGAAAGTGAACAGTATTTTTAAACACATGAGTGTGCTGAATAATTAAGCAAAAAAAAAAAAAAAAAAAAAAAAAAACTTCTGTTTTCATGGAATAAAGAATCCTCCAAAAGCTGTATCAAGCAGTGTACTGAATTTGCCACAGGCATTTGTTGGCATGATCATTGTGAGACTGTGTGTTTCTTCCAGTTCAGAGAAGGAGAATCTGTGCCAGACCTAGTCTATGGCCCTAAGTTCAAACAACCCATGCTTTCTCATGCAGAACAGTCACTCTGGGTCTATCACACAAGAAGGACACTTCAAGGTCACTCAGTCTTTCCCCTGTCCTCATTCCAAATTATTCCACTAGATATTCTTTTTTTAAAAAAATGAAATATTTTTTATGTTTATTTATTTATTAGAGACAGAGAGAGAGGGAAAGAGAGAGAGGGAGAGGGAGAATGGGCACGCCAGGGCCTCCAGCCACTGCAAACGAACTCCAGACGCCTGCACCCCCTTGTGCATCTGGCTTACATGGGACCTGGAGAATCGAACAGGGGTCCTTAGGCTTTGGCAAGCAAGTGCCTTAACCACTAAGCCATCTCTCCAGCCTTCCACTAGATTTTCTTTGAAACATAAAATATGGGTGTAGCTAACCCAAATCCAATTTTCCATATGAAAATACTGAGGACTGGAGAGGTCATCAGATTTGACAAAATTTGCATACTAGTAGATAGTTGAGCCAATACTCTAAGATGTCCAGTCCTCGCCCTCTCCCTTCTCTGCCAACTGAAATATAATTGCCCCTTAATAGTCTGCTGAAGTTTCCCCTTGTTCAGTGTTTTTGAGTGCTTTGTTTGTTGCCCATTTGTATTGTTGATGGTTTTGTTTTGGTTTTGAACCCTATATCTCTAAGCCATATTCTTGTTTTGTTATTGCTGTTTTATTTTTTAATATGCATTTATTTGAGAGAGAGAGAATTGGCACAAAGGCCTCCTGCTACTGCAAACAAATTCTAAACACATGTGCCATTTTGTACATCTGGCTTTATGTAGGTACTGAAGAACAGAGCTCAGGCTGTCAGGCTTTGCAAGCAAGAGACTTTAACCATTGAGCTGTCTTTGCAGCCTTCTTTTAAATTTATTTTTAAATCCAACAGTCTATAAAGATCACTTTCCTGTTTTTTGTTTTGAGATTTATTTTTAATGTGGGTGTGGTAGTTTGAATATATGTCCCCCAATATATTCAGTGTTTTATTAGTTATAGTTTGCATGTGCAATCACCTTGCTAGAGACAATGTCACTGGGGGCCGATCTTAAGGTGTGGTGATGGTTTGAGATTCCATTGTAAAGATATGCAAAGTGTGCTAATGGGAGTTCCTGAAGTGTGCTGTGTGGCTGGGGGCTTTGCTCTCTGGACTAGTCCTGTGAGAGCAGGCTGCTTCTCTTGCCATTATGGAACTTCCCCTGGATCTGTGAGCTTCAATAAATAATATCCCTTCCTCCATAACTGTGCCTGGTCTAGAAGTTCATCTCAGCGAACCTGAAGCTGTCTGCTACAGTGGGGAAGTAGTTTTTTTTAATTATTTTTTTATTTTTTTATTTTTGGAGAGAGACACAGAGAGAGACAGACAGAGAGAGGGAGAGGGAGACAGATAGAGATGGGCACGCCAGCAGTCTCTCAGCTGCTGTGAATGAAATCCAGATGCGTGTGCCCCCTTGTGGTCAAGTGTGGCATTGCGCCCTTGCATCACTTTGCATCTGGCTAAACGTGGGATCTGGAGATTGGAACCAGGTTCTTAGGCTTAGCAGGCAGGCGCGCCTTAACCGCTAAGCCATCTCTCTAGCCCAGGGAAGTACTTTTAGACAAGGTATCACAATGTAGCTCAGAATGGCTTTAAAGTCACTATGGGCCCATTTTGGCTTTGAACTAGAGCTTTTCCTGTCTCCCAAGTGTTGGAATTACAGGCCTATTCCATTGAATTATTGCAAAAATGATTTTGTTAAATATTTACTATCTATACCATTAATTGTGATTGCTCCTGACAAGTTGTATTCTTATTTAAATATCACATGGTAACATATTTTCAATTAAAAAGAAAAGATTATAAGAAAGATGGCACAGTGGGTAACGTGATTGCCACACAAGCATGAGGACCTGAGTTCAGAACCCCAGAACTCATGTAAAGCCAGATGCAATAGTATGTCTGTAATCCAGGGCTTCTCTGGTGAGAAGAGAGGTGGAGACTGGAGGATTCCCAGAGACTCCTAGGCCAGCTAGCCTGGCGTATGCAAAGATGACCAAGAGACCCTGTCACACCATGTGTGTGTGTGTGTGTCTGCAGGCACACATTCCATAGTGTATATGTGTGGAGATCAGAAAACAACTTCAGATCCATCCATTCCACCCCGTGTGAGGCAGGGTTTCTCTCTGTTTCATTCTGCAGTTGTTTTTGTGTGCTGAGCTAGTTGACAGCTTCCTGGAAATTCTCCTATCTCCACTTTTTAGCCCCACATCAGGATGTTGGGGTTACAGAAGCCCATCATGGGGATTCCTGCTTTTTACATAGTATCTCAGGACTGAATTTGAGAACTCAGGCTTGAGCAGAAAATGCTTTATGCTATCTCTATAGTCCCATGGAGCCATCTCCCCAGCCTGAGATCCTATCTTAGATAAGGTGAAAGTTGAGGACTGACACCTGAAGTTGTTCTCTGACCTCAACATATGCACTATGGCGTGTACACACCTGCACTCACACGAACATGTGTGTGCACATGCACACACACACACACACACACACACACACACACACTCACTCACAATGACAAAAAAGGATTTATAAGGTCTTGAAGGAAGGAATACTCTTAAATCTTTTTGTATAATTTTCAGTGTCTAGAACATAATTGATTCTTGATGCATGCTTATGAAAACTGTAACTCCATAGACGGATGCATAGATTGAGTGATTGCATGATGTGCTTAATAGGTACTTAATAAATGAGAATAAATAAAACAATCAATTAATTTAATTATTTCAAGAAGTTTAGGATCAGCGTTTTCTTAAAGATATAGCAGCAGTTTACATATAAATACACAGGCACATGCCATACACAGTGCTCACACATCGCAGTCCCTTTACCTTGCATTCACGTGCAGATAATAAAACCAAACCACAGGCTGGAGAGACAGCTTAGTGGTTAAGGCGTTTGCCTGCGAAGCCAAAGGATCCCGGTTTGATTCTCCAGGACCCACGTTAGCCAGATGCACAAGGGGCACATGCATATGGAGTTCGTTTGCAGTGGCTAGAGGTCCTGGCTTGCCCATTTTCTCTCTGTCTGCAACTCTTCTATCTCCCTCTCTCTCTCTCTCTCTGCTTGCAAATAAATAAATAAAAATTTTTAATTAAAAAAAAAACGAACCACAGACAGAAGAGAAGAAATCACCACTCTCAAGGCAAAGAGGAAGAAGTGAGTTCCAGGCAAGACTCTCTATGCATAGGCCACCATTTGTGTTGATGGCAGTTTGGTTCCCCTAGGTGAAGGGTGGACAAGAAGCAAGTCTCTGAGAATAACATGGAAGACCTTCCTGGGTAGTAGTCAGGCCTCGGGGACACTGGGAGAAAATGATTTCATTCTTCAAAAAAGGAAAATATTATTTATGTTTCTTCTTCATGCTCAAAATTACAGGTGTAACTAGTGGGATATTAATTACAAAATGGCCTCAATCTCAAATGGAGACATTGGTTTCTGTTTCTGTTTTTGTTTTAATTGTCTAAGTACATGTAGCAAATTTTAGTCTTAAAAATCACAGGAGTGGACTGGAGAGATGGTTTAGCAGTTAAGGCATTTGCCTGTGAAGCCTAAGGACCCCGGTTCAATTCTCCAGGTCCCATGTAAGCCAGATGCACATGGAGGCGCATGCATCTGGAGTTCATCTGCAGTGGCTTGAGGCCATAGCACACCCATTCTCTCTCTCTCTTTCTCTGTCTCTCATAAATAAATAAATAAATAAATAAATAAATAAATAAATAAATAAATCTTTAAAATATTTTTTTAAAAAAATCACAGGAGTCAAAAAATTAAAAAATAATAATAAATAAAAAGGTTGGAGAGATGGCTTAGCAGTTAAGACACTTACCTGAAAAGTCTAAGGACCCATATTTGACTCTCCAGGTCCCACATAAGCCAGATGCACAGTGACACAAATGCACAGGTCACACATGCACAAAAGGGAGGTCTATATGTCTGAAGTTCAATTGCAGTGGCCGGGGGAGGCCCTGGCACACCAATTCTCCCCCCACACACACACACGTGCATGCTCTCTCTCTCACTCTCGCATTTTAAAAAAGGCAGTCTGTTGGCTTGCCTCAAAAAAAAAAAAAAAAAAACAACCTGGAGTCAAAATTATTTACCAATGTGGTAATTCTTTCCATGACAACGCTAGAACTCATTTTCCTTACCAGCACCACCGATAGGGTAATTGGCTGCAATTAGTGACGACTTTGTCATTCCTCTCAGAGCCTGGCTTTGGCATCCGTGAAACGTGCAGATCTTTTTCTCTTTCTCAGCAGGGATTCAGCTTCTGCAAGCTTTATCTTCCATGTAGAAAGGAAAGAAGGTATTCCCTATGGAATCCCTCACTGCAGGGATGGAGGGGCCTGCAATCAATTGTCCAGGGTTCCTCAAAAAGTGATACAAGGGCTGGAGAGATGGCTTAGTGGTTAGGGCGTTTGACTGAAAAGCCAAAGGATCCCAGTTCAATTCTCCAGGACCCACGTAAGACTGATGCACAAAGGGGCGCATGCATCTGGAGTTTGCAGTGGCTGGAGGCCCTGGTGTGCCTATTCTCTCCCTCTCCCTCACTCCCTTTCTCTCTCTCTCTCTCTCTCTCTCTCTCTGTGTGTGTGTGTGTGTGTGTGTGTGTGTGTGTGTCTCTGCCCCTTTCTCTCTCTCAAATAAATAAGTAAAATATTTTTTTTTTTAAGGAAAGTGATACAAAGCCGGATGTGGTGGCACATGCCTTTAATCCCAGCACTTGGGAGGCAGAGGTGGGAGGATTGCTATGAGTTCGAGGCCACCCTGAGACTACATAGTGAGTTCCAGGTCAACCTGGGCTAGAGTGAGACCCTCCCTCAAAAAACCAAAAGAAAAAAAAAGTGACACAAAGAATAACTTAAAGCAGCACGTAAATGAGCTTAATGAAAATGAATGGTTATGAAGTTCATTCCAGTACACATTAGAGGAATAATCACTTCCATGTTTTGTGGATAGTATTATTAGAGTGTGAACAAAATTTAAGTGTAAGATCTGACAAAATTCACAATCAGTGAATCAACTGAAGATTGAGAAGGATTGGTTGCCACGCCCTTTCATTTTCTGGAACTAGAATCAAGCTCTGGGTGGCCAGATTCAGCTTTGTTAACTCCCAAGCCATTTTTTGCTTTACACTGTACTAGGTGTTAGGGAAAAAAGCGGAAAATGAAATGAGAGAGAAGATTGAGCTCAACAGCAGAGACAGGCTGTATTCAACGGGGAAAACCTGAAAAGAACTATGGCCAGCAGGTCAGAAGCAACTTCCCTTACAGACTAGGGAATACTTATGAGGCAGTGGGAGGGTCACTGGAATTCTTTGGTTCCAGGGCGTTTATCACAGTCAGCTTCATGTCACTGGGATAAACTTCCAAACTGGACATAGTTTACCGGAGAAAGGAATTTATTTGAAGCTTATAGATCTGGGGGAAGTTCCATAATGGCAGAAGAAGCTGGCCCCCTTTACCAAATTCACACAGAGAGAAAAACCACCAGCAGCACCACCCAAAGCACTCACAAAACCACAGGGACCCTGGCAGTGCTCGAGCACTCTATGTACCTTAGGCTGGAATTCAGATCCACCCCCAGTAACACCTTAGGATTGGACCCCAGGTTCCACCCACAGTGACACCTTCTCCAGCCAGGAAGCTGGAAATCCAAGTTACAGGCTTTAATAAAACATTTGAATTTATTGGGGGACATAAATTCAAACTGTCACAGCATTCCACCTTGCCTCCGTGCTTAGGCCACTTCAGGAAAGTGATAATCGGACAGGTGGTTTGGCCATGCCAAGAAAATGATAATTGGGAGGATTGGTCTGGGTCAATGAAATTGCAGTCAGAGTCCAAAATGGAGACAATCTGGGTCTATCATTCCCAGCTCTGTCATTATATAGAAATCCAGGGTAGGAATGTCACAGGAGTGAGTTCCTGTCCAACAGTTCTGATCATGGGGACTGAGGTGGATGGATGACTCAGCGGGACTGTAGCGGGAGCATGGATTTGATCTCATCCCAAGAGGTGGCTCTGGAAGTAAAATAAACATACTGGGAGGCAGCCTCAGAATTTCAAGTAGCAACAGGTACTTCTGAAATCATCTGGAGTTGGAGCTGCTGAAACAACTTGTATAGATAGGCAAATGAAACATTGACTCATGACAATGAAAAGCAGAAGCCTGGGAAGTGTAAGAGAGGTTTGGAAGACAAAAGAATGAGTTTTACCTTGGAGTAAATAAGCAAGGGCTCATGTATAGGTCTATCTTAGTAGGAATATATCTATAAAGACTATACAACCCAGTATGGGGTTCCAGACCCCACCCAGAGGGATCTGGTCCCAGTTACCTGATTTGTCAGAGAATGAGGCTCCAATGGGGTGGTGAGGAAGGGAAAGAGTGAAACCCAAGAAGGGAGTCAGTTCTGGGGTACCTCCATCCTGAGTTTCACGATGGCGGGCCAAAACAGACAGCTTCTTGAAAGAACGATTTAACATTGGCCCGAAGACAGTCCAGCAGAAAGACCAGTGGAGTTTTGGAAATTTGGGAACCCATGGAGGTTTGGGAGCTCAGGGACACCTACCCTTGTTTGTAACTATAGAAGTGTGAGCCCCGTGGCTGCTTGGTTATTATATAGTCAAACATGACCTTGAGCATCTGATCATCCAGCCTTCACCTCTGGGATTCTGGGATTAAAAGCATGTGCCATCATGCCTGGTTTATGCACTGCTGGGGATTGAACCCGGGGCCTTGTGCATTCTAGACAAGTACTCTACCAAGTCTCCTCAGTCTCCTAAGCCCTGTCTGTACCTCCACTCATTTTTGCTGTGGGAAGTGCCAATTTCTCAGTCTCCCCGGACAGATGCCCCCAAGTTGTTTCCACATATCCCTCCAGGAGGTGAAGCTGAACGCTCCAGGGACTGTGGCCAGGTCAGTGAGGCTTAGCTGCTCAGTCAAGCGAAGACAGGGGCCTGCCTCCTCCCAGGCCACAGCTTCCTGGGCTCTCATTTGAAAGGATTTAATGGAAAAGCATTTCCAGTTCCCCATCTACCAGCTTTGACCTCTCCTTACCATCATGCTTTCAAACTTTTCTTCCTGCGTGATTTCTTTTTCCCCTCTAACTTCATAAACTGCATTCCCCACCACTGACGAAAGAGCCCTCACCCTTATCTAACTCCACAATGGAGCTCTTCAGCAATCTTTCCCGGCCTGGACAAATGCCAGCATGAAGAGTGACAGATGTCCTCTCTCACAAAGGTCTGGGTGCTGAAGAAGGAGGAGCAGACAGGGAGACCCGAGTTCAAGATCAAGATGCACCTTTGCTGATCGAGTACTGGGAGCAAAGTACCCAGTCTCCTGGAACCTCAGTTTCCCCACTCCCACAACAAGGGTGCCCAGACCACAAGGGTCTCCTCAGAAGCAAATGAGATCAGTTAATGTGGTGGACATATGGAAGTGCTCAGCAAGTGGTAGCACTTAGATTTGAGCACCTGTTTGCTGAGAACGGAACTGTCCCCTGAAAATCAGCCTGCTTCCTTTAGTGACCCTGTCCAAACCACGGATTTCAACTGTGTGTCACTTTGTCCCCAAATCAAAGAGAGCTGTGTGAAAAAGTCTGGAGTAGATACCAAACAGCCCAAATCCACAGTGTTGCCCTGCCCTAGGTGGCAAGGATCAGAGAGGGTCCCAAAACCCCAGTCCCTGTCTTCAAAGCTGTTTAGTTAAACCTTGGAATCCTCTTTCCCACTACAGCCCCCTCCCCCAGCTCTTCCATCCTCTCCTTTCAATCAAACACTTCAAAGAGATGCCGGGAGAAGAACTGTGAATTCTCTCTGCTAGCTAGTTTTCATGAGAGGAAAACCAAAGAATGTTTCTTTTTGAGCCAGCGTCTGCTTCTCCAAACCAATTTTACTGGCTGGGGGGACTCGCACTTAAAGGCAGGCTCAGGACTGATGAAATTCAAACGAGCAGCGGAGGGGCACTGAGCATTGCAGGGTGAGGCCTGGGCAGCAGGAGGGGCCGGAAGAAAAAGAGGCAGGGAGAAAGGCAGATAAGGAGTAAGGAAGAGAGTGGGAGAAAAGGGGAAAGAGGAGGAGACACGACCCAAGAGAGCATTTTGTTTCCCTTCTTGAAAGAATAAAAATAAATAAATAAAACACCAAACAAACACTCAGACTGCTTCCACTGAGGGGAAATGTTCGTCTCTGCCGAAGGCATTATTAGGACAGGAGATAAGGAATCCCAGAGATAGGAAATAATTATTTTGTATCTGTCTTTATAAATGAAAATGAAGGGCATTAACTCAAATAGGATTTAGATATTCAGGGACAGAAGGGAATGAATTAGGAAGTAATTCTGATAACATAGGAAATGTTTATTAAAAGGTTGGGGGGGTGGTTCTTGAAACTGACAAGACCTCCTGGGCCAGATTAAAATCCACTATACTGCAAAAGAGACAGGGAGGGGTAGAGTGAGGGGTCAGGGGCCTGCCACTTGTGCAAGATAACTCAGTTTAAGACAGAGCTCCATGGAAAAGGTGACTGACCCCCAGGCTCGGCATGGGAGTCTCAGGCCTAACTCAGCAGGGGGGCAGTCAGATGGTAGCCACAGATGGGCCAGAGGAGCTGGCTCCCACCAGGAGTCCCATCATCTTCCCTTACCGTGGGTGGGCAGGGGTATGGGAAGGAAAGGTAAGAAACTACTTCAGCCCTGGCCCGGGGATCTAAATTCTAGCTCCAGTCTCTACTAGGGATGTAGTTTCAGTCATCTCAACCTTTTTCACCTGTAAAACGAAGTTTTCATAACCTACCCCTTTCATGGGGTTGTTGGAAGGATTAAGTGAAACAATATACGAAAGTTCTTAGAGCAGTAAATAAACAGTGACATTTAGGAATCATGTCACAATGCCCGGAGGCATCTTGACTTACTTTCAAAACCATGTTAAGTTCTGCTTTGCCTAAGCCTAGTCCATCCTGTTGCTACCTGAGGCCGTCCTGACTGCAAAGAATAGAACTGTTCATGCCTTCCTGCCACAGGCCTTGAGCTCTGACACAGAAATGCTCTTCCCTATGCGCCTTCCATCCTGACTTTCTATCCCATCACCCCACTACAAGGCTGAATGGGGAGAACATTTCACAGCAGAAACCCACCGCATTCCTTTGAGGGTGTGGAAGCTTAGTGTCTCCCCAAGGAGATGGGGCTGGCTCTTTGGACTTTCTGAAAGCTCTGTGCTGACAGGATTCTATAATCAGCTAATACTCGACCCTGCTGTGTCCTGAGCCCTGGGACAGATACATAACAATGTCATCAGACTGCCTTCTAAGAGCCTTAGCCAGCTTATGTCCTCTGAGTGCTTCTGCCCTGGGTAATTATTCTAGACTCATGCCAGTGAGAAGGGCTGAGCAGCAGAGTGTCATGTCACTGTGGGTCTCTGGAAAGATCTCCCACTGGCTTCATCAAAGGGGCACACAGACCCTTGGTCTCCCCTTTCCATTTACCCTTCCGGAAGTTCTGAGCTGGCTCTTAGAGACATTAGCTTTCTCTTGCCAAGGGAATGCTTCCTTTGGTAAGGTCCAGAGAAAATGAATTAAAACAAAACCTTGGCCTGGGATCTTCAAAGGCCAAGGCTAGGATAAGGGTGGGTCCAGTCTAGGAATCCCCAGCTGAGAGTCAGTCCGTCCAGGCCAGCCTTGCAAGGAAGCCTTCACAGACCCACTCCTATGTGTCAATACAAAAGTAGTGCAAATGGGGTGGCAGAGGCCTGGGACGGCTAACAACTTCCAGTCCAGGGGTGTCCCCAGAGGGCAAGATGTGTGAGCTACCTGTTACTCTGGAAGGGTGCCTGCAGAGTGGGAAGAAAAGCCCCAGCATGTGTGGAATCTCAACTCTGGCCTCGTCACTTCTCTAAGCCTTTTGACCTTCTTTGTATATTTAGATACACATGCATGATGACCAGAGTTCAGATCTCCAGCACCCATCTAAAGGCTAGAAGTGTCTATAATCCTAGCACAGGAAATCCCTGGTGAGATCCAGGTCCAGTGACAGACCCTGTCTCAAAAACTAAGGTGGAAAATTGGGGAGATGGTTCAATGGATAAAGTTTTTGCCAAGCAAGCATGAATACCTCCATTCACATCCCAGAACCCATGTGAAGTTAGACACTGTAGCAGGCACCTGTAATCCCAGTGTGCCTATGGCAAGATGGGAAGCAGAGACAGGAGAATGCTCCAGAATCTCACAGGTCAGCTAGACCAGTGAATGCAATAATGAGTAACCTCAACCCTTCCCCAAACAAGGTAGAAGTTCTGCGGACACCTCAGGTCATTCTCTGACCACACACACAAACAATTAACAAAAACATTAACAAAAAAAATAATAAGATGGAGAGTAATTGAGAAAGACACCTGATACTGACTTCTGACCTCCACATGCACATACATACACATGCAGGCACACTTGCACACACACACACACACACACACACACACACAAACAAACACATGCACATACCACACAGATAAACACACTCAAAAAGAAAGACAGGGACTTCCCTAAACAATAATACTGACCTCATGGGTATTTCCAAGAAAGTGTACAATGCACCATGAATGCCTGTCCCTTCGCATGCATTTTAAATGTTTGTTTTTTTTTAATGTAGAATCTACAGGTTACAAAGTGCTTTCACACATATTAACAAATTCGGTCATGGCAGCACCTGTGGGAAAGTCAAGATGAACTCTGAGATGTAGGGGTGCTACAGGGACACTCAGACAAATCTAATGACTTGCCCAAGGTCAATAATTCATTACTAAAACAGAGAGGCCAGTTGCTTGCTTCAGAGCCTGAACATTTGCTTTAGATGTCCAGAGCCCCATACCTCATGAGGAGCCTTCCCTGCTGCTTGCCGCGTCTAGCTAGAGACGCGCAGGTCAAGATTCTTGCTCACCTTGCCTGCAGTGTCCCTGAGTCAGGCTACAACATGGCCCTGTCCGGCCACGTGCATGGTTGTGGATCGATCTGTGTCACAGTGCAAAGTGTTTCAAAGCCGCTTGCATTGTGGGCTCTGTTGTAGCTCAGTGGAGAGAGTAGAGAAGGGGTGACAATGTCACCCATGAATAATGCATAGAGGGTGCCCAGCTTCGGCTCCAGCAAGATCCGAATGCTCATTTCATCTTTGATTTCTCCATCTGCCTGAGCCCTTCCCTACAGCCACTGATCCCAGGGACTTCTGCTGGGCGCGTGGCCGCCTGCTAAATTGGCTATTCTGGATAGTGAATATAAAGAGGAGGGGGCTAGGGGCAGAGAGGGGAAAAAGATAAGTCGAGGGGAGGGGATTCAGGAAGATGAAAGCGGAAGATGAGAGAAGGAAGCTCTTTCATAGAACTACTCTCCTCAGACTGCCACAGCCCCCAGAACTTGGAGAGGATTTGTCCAGGGGAACGTTCTGGTCTTCTCACTGTGTGGTTGTCACAGACTGAATTCAGTTCTCCCCCCAAGAAGAGGAATTAGTGTTGGGTGGGAGCAGAGGAGGGAGCACAGAGAAAGCCTGGAGGTCTACAGGGGAATGATGGAGAAACATACTACCTTCTGGGAGGGGCAGAGGCAGGCACTGATGCTGGATCCCAAACAAAAACAACAGATTCCCTCAAGTCTAGTTTGGTGAACCAGTAGTTTATTGGGGTTACTTATAGGAGCATGGATGAGGGGTTATTTGCACTAACATGGGTGACTCAGGCAGCTACATCACCCAAAAGCCCACCCCAGCGTGGGCAATGGCTCATAAAGGCTGCATCACTGGAGTTTCCTAGACAATTTGTAGGCAGCTCCATCGAAGAGTCTCCTCCTACTATCAATTGTTTACTACTTATACAAGTTGGGGAGGGGGCTAGTGAGTCTTTCTATTTCTTATAATAGTATAGCTTTCTTGTGAGATTTGTGAACCTTCCTCCCCCCACCATCCCCAAGAGGAAATTTTTGTTTGTTTGTTTGTTTGTTTTAGTTTTTTTTTTTTTTTTTTTTTTTTTTGAGGTAAGGTCTCACTCTAACTCAGGCTGACCTGGAATTCACTCTGTATTCTCAGGGTAGCCTTGAACTCAGGGCAATCCTCCTACCTCTGCCTCCCGAATGCTGGGATTAAAGGCATGCGCCACCATGCCCAGCTAAGAGGGAATGTTTTAATGCAAAGGAAATAGCTATACAACACCTGGAAGGTTCCAACCCAAAGGCCCACCCAGGTTGCTACAAAGGGAGCCCAGATTCTGGAAATGCTACGTAGGCAGTTCCACCCCAGCTGAGGATCTGGAAACCAAAGAGAGCTATAAAAGCCACTTGTTTGGTGTAGCCAAAGGGCAGCTGCCCAAACCAAAAATGTCGCTCTCACACCACACCTAGACCATGGGATTCCCACTAGGCTGGAAATGTGATGGGGCCTCTGCAGGGGTCCTCAGGTGCCAGGCTGCAACAGCCTCAATGGTGAGGGAAATACTCAGATTTGTGCATGCCATACCTAGGGGCAGGAAGGGTGTTTTCAGGGATGCTCTAAGTTGAGACTAAATGAAGATGAGCATTGACAATCACAGCTGAAGATATTTCCAGCTGTATCCTTTCATATCAGCTAGGTAGGATGACTGGAGACACCCACAACCCTTTGTTTTCTGTGGGGCAGCCAGCCGAAGCAGCTGCTGCTGATTTTAATGAGACGTAATAATATTCTATCAGTTCTGTGAGCTAAGACTGAGCCCACCGAGGGAACCTGCTCAACTCCCCCACACACACACACAATGATCAGACTTGTCAAAATAGGATCATTTTGTTCCTTATTATAAAAGAAAGGAAGATATGATTTAAGTGTCATCCTCTGGGTATGTGAGCTAGATTCCTATAAATCAATCATTCCAAATAAACTCTTTGGAGTGATTTCACTACAAATACGCTGCAAACAATTTCTTTAAACAAAGCATAGAAGTATTACTGCATCTCTCCAACATCAAGATGGCTTTAGACATACAGTCTTGGGTTGCTGGAGTGTTCTTTGCTTAAAATATGTTATTTATGGTTTTGCGCCTGACAGGAAAAGTTAGCGCTGACTGCTGGCTGGAAACCTCCCACTTATTCAATGTCTCATGAGCTCCCATCATGAGCATGGTGAAAGAGGATGGGTAAGGGCCAGGTGAGGGCCTGGCTCCTGCATATGTGAGGTGCTCTGAGTCTCACTGTATTGCAAAATGGTAAGCACATGCTTGCCATCCAGCCCCCCTGCTTGGGTAGGATTCCCACGTGAATCATACCCAGCTAATACTTCTTTTCCTCTGTCTTCTGTCTTAAAATGGGTGCACACCCCTATAAGCCCAGCACTCAGAAGGTTAAGGCAGGATCTCAAATTCAAGGTCAGTCCAGACCACATTGTGTACTGAGACCAGCATGAGCTACATAATTAGCTGCTATTTCAAAAGTAGAGAGGGGCTAGGGAGATGGCTCAGTGAGTAAAGTGGTTACAGTACAAGCGTGAGGACCTGAGTTTGGATCCTCAGCACCCATGTCAAATGCTAAGTAGGCATGGTGCCACATGCTGATAATTCTAGTGCTGGGAGGGCAGAGACAGAGGAATCCCTAGGCCTTGCTAGCTAACTAGCCTATCAAATAGGTAAACTTTAGGTTCAGAAAAAAAAAAAAAAAAAAAACTTGCCTCAAAGAATAAAGTGAAGAGCCATTAAGAAAGACATGTGGGCTGGAGAGATAGCTTAGCAATTAAGGCGCTTGCCTGCAAAACCTAAGAACTCATGTTCAAATCTCCAGATCCCACATCGCCAACACAGTGACACAGCATGCAATGCCACACATGACCCACAAGGGGCTCATATGTCTGGAGTTCGTTTGCAGCAGGCTGAAGGTCCTGGCATGCCCATTCCCTCTCTCTCTGCCTCTTTCTTTCTCTTTCTCTCTCTCTCTAAAAAAAAGAAGAAAGAAAGAAAGAAAGAAAGAAAGAAAGAAAGAAAGAAAGAAAGAAAGAAAGAAAGGGAGAAAGTCATGTGAAGTTGACCTCTGGCCTCCACATGCATATATACATACATATATACAAACATGTATACACATATGCATGCACACCACACATACATACCTTCAAAAACATGGTGAGGACAGTGACCACAATAAGTTCTAACTCATTGGTTGCTGGAGGGAACACAGGGTGAATATGGGAAAACACTTGAAATGATCCAGTCATGTGGTAGTACCAGGTAAGGGCCAGCTGTTACTAAATTGTTGTCATTAGCAGCCCAGGCAGTTTCCTGCTTCCAAGGAAGTGCTGTGAAGCAAAGTTGCACTTGGTTTCCACCATAGGCTCTGTAATCGTCTTTAACCTTGACGATTCCACTTTATTCTGACCAGAGAACTAGACTTACAGAGGGTGAGCAGCATCCCCACACCATGTGGCTTTGAAGTCCCATGAGCTCCCAGCCACAGCAGTTGCAGAATGGACAACCCCAGAAAAGGGCCTGGCTGGTATGCCTGTGTTACAACCTCTGTCTCGCTTCACCCAATTCTTCCTCACCACCTTTCTGTAATGCTCTGATCTGTCCACATTTTAACAACCTCATACCTCAGTCGAGATAGAGTCTGAAAAGTTTAATATCATGTCAAATGAGAGCGCCAATAAAACTTGACATTATTAATATGATGTCAAGGGTTTTTTTTTTTTTTCCCCAACTGCTTAGGGAAAAAAACATTGTGTCCCATTAAGTATAGCTCCTTGCACTGAGAAATATTAAGTGACTTTTCAATGACTACCACCTGGAACTATCAGTTTTTCTTCATAAGAACTAAAGCCGTCAATGCTGAGAGGCCAGTTCGAACCTTTTATGAAGATGAGGCTATGCAACCAGAAAGCATTTAGGTTTCTCTGAGATCTCTCCCTAAGTGGGGCTGTGTATGGAAGTAAGCAGATGAATTATTAAAGGGCTTGATTCTTTGTGGCCTAATGTGCAGGAGCTTTAGTGCTCCCTGTGTCCATTTGTCCCCAAAGGACTGGGTAGCCTCCCAGGACAATCAGGTGTGGATGAAACTTAAGATGGGACCCCCAGAAAGAAAGAAGAAACAGCGGGGCCTCCTCTCTCTGCTTGTTGACCCTGTCGTCGGCCCTGGGCCTTCAGCGGCATTGTAATGGACACATTAGCTGTTGATGACACACATCCCATTGTCCTGCAGCAGGTCAGAGGGTGTGAAGGGCCCACAGCTGTTCCCATCTCTGCTAGGAGGTTGTGGGCGAGCTGTGGGGGCCTCTGGTGCCCTTGCCCCAAGCTCCTGTTTGCTTCACTGCGTGTGGCTTTCCATGTCAGATTCCCTTCCAGGGACAAGGTCAGGACTTTAAAGTAAGCTGGCATGACTCATTTCTGAGATGGGAAATGCCTGGCACCAGTACTGGCTTTTCAGCAATGTGCAGCTAGGGAAGCTGAAAGAAATTTCCAGAAGCTCAGATCTGGGCTTCCAGAGAGTCAGGAGGTCAACAACGATCAACGATTGCTTCACATGATCCTATCCTTGCTGCAGCTCAGGAGTGAGAACTTCCTATAATACTTCCACATTCCCAGGGAAGCACATTCAGGAACACCCACCCCCCTTTCCCATCCCTCCTCAACTTGGTTGCACACCCCAGTGTCTCATCACCTTCACTGTGATTGGTGTGTGTGTGTGTGTGGTGTGCATATGTGTTCATATGTATGTGAGAGCACATATGTATGCATGCATGTGCTCTCCACATTATTTATGGACTCATTAATTTGGCTAGTCTGGCTACCCAAAGAGCCCCAGGAATTTCCCTGTGTCTGCTTCCAGATGGCTGGGGTTTCAGGTGTGTACCACCACACACCTAACATTTACATGGGTTCTCTGGATCTAAACTCAGGTCTTCATGCTTGTGCAGCAGGTACTTTTACCCACTGAACTGTCTCCCTGGCCCTCATGGGAAATCTTTGTCTCTTCTACCCATGACCCCTTCAAAGGAATATACCTATGTTTTCCACACCAGGAATCCAGGGCGGACGGGCCCCAGTGAAGTCCTGGGCTTATTTATGTAAAGCTGAGGATTTATGAGACAGTTGTGTTCCTTTTGGAAGATCAAAAGACAGACATGCACAGCAAACACAACAGTCCTCATTTAACTCTTCTGATGTTCCAGTTGCCAGCTTTCCCCTTTGCCCTCATTCATCCTGCACCATCTGCAAGCTTGTGACCCCTAGAGCCAGCAGATGGAAGACAGCTTGTCTTCTTAAGTTTCACTCAGCACTTAGGGACCCCTGAGGGAAAGGCCTTTGGCTAGTCCCTCGAGACACCTCAAGCACTCACAACGTCCCGGTCCCAGGTCCTCTCTTATACACAGAAGCTCAAGATTAGGATTCAGACAAAGGCAAAAGAAGAGGGCCAGTGAGAAATGTGTCTGCTTCAGGTTTCCCTTAGTTGACATCAGCAGGTCCTCTATATTCCCGTTGACCTGGGGACAAAAGGGAGGACATTTTGATACTATGGTTATGGAATGAAGTGATTCAGATGCCACAGAGGATCTCCTGATTCCCAAGGTGGTGGCTTTGACAAAGCTGTGACATCTTCTCTGGTGCGGTCAGTGGCTTGCTCAGAGATCTGGCTCCACCTCAGTTCATATCTGACGGTGCCTAACCAGCACTTCCCCTTTCCACCATGACCTAGTTCAAATAACTAACTTAGAGATCAAGGCCATAACTCCCCAAAAGGTTAAGTGAACCTCGGGTAAGGAATAGAATCGAGGCAGGTTTGTATCCAGGCTTGTGTGAGATGGGGCAATCACAGAGAAAGGACAGGAGACTGGAATTAAGAGGTAGCACATTTGTGAAGGAGTGGCCTCAGTCTACCCTCTAGGCTTTGGTCAACTCCCAATAAAGCAGAGAAAATGAGACCTGCCTACAGCTATGTTAGAATTATTTTGGGCTCAAATAAAATAATACACACAAACACATCAGAAAAAAAATATGTAAGCCGCCTTTAACTACAGAAGATTACTGCTCTCATAACCCCCCTTCCTACTCAGGAGCAGCAGTGAAGGTGTCCTCTAAGGCTGGTGGTAGAATCAGGTGATATTTAATATCCTTTCCACTCTCAGAGTCTGTTCTCAGGGTACATTCTCACATTTCCTCTATAGATTGCACTGAGCCTATTCTGTGTAAGGCAGGGAAGCAGAGGATGTGAACTGATGATTTTCAATATACTTAGAACCAAAACTACCATCAAAGAAACATGCTATGACATGAACCTTAAAGGCATATTAACTAAAAGAAACCAGTTACAAACAAGACAAATACTTAAGCCAGGCATAGTGGCATACACCTGTGGCACTTGGAAGATGGAGGGAACATGAGAAGTTCAAGGTCATCTTTGGGTTACATGAGACCCTGTCTCAACACAAACAGACACAGAGAGAGAAATGGAGAGAGAAGTATGATTCCCCATATGTGAGGTTCCTAGAGTCTTTAAATTCATAAATACAGAAACTAGAGCAGTGGTTACCGTGGGGCGGGGCTGAATATGGGCAGTTGGGCTCAGTGGGTAGAGTCTCAGTTTGGGAAGATGAAAAATGTTCTAGAGGTGGATGCAGGTGATGTGGCACAACAAGGTGAATGCTGTACTTGATGACATTGAACTGAGCCCCTAAAAATGATTACAGCAGGAATTTTATGTTATATACATATATACATATTCACTGACAATATGAAAACGTTGATATCAAGTCACATTGTTATCAAGTAATACATTTCAGTTCAAACAAAGAACTAAAGTTGATCTACTAAAATGTCTTGCATAATGAACTGACCTGGCACAGTCCCCCTACAGGTTGGGAAAGCTTCCTGTTTACTGTTTCACAGGAACAAGCTTGCACCTTAGCGAGGGCATGTGATCAGTACCCCTGATACCCAGATTGCACAGTCTACAAAATCTGGAATTCTAAGAAGGCACTACATTTATCCCCTTCTAATCGGGATAGCCTAAGACCATCCTTGGGTGCAGCAATTGGAGCTGTGCTCCACAGCGAATGGAAAGGAATCGCCTCTTACTCCCCCTTGCTGCAGCTCAACCTTCCTTCACCTTCCAGCTTTAATGTCTTAATCAAGTGGCAGATGAGAGGAACTGATCCGTGCAAAGGACAGAAGTTGCTATGAGATGTGGGGAACCCACTGCTGCTCTCTCATCCCTCCCCCCCCCCGCCCCAGAGTCATCGCCCCACCAAAGAGAAAGATAGGCAGACGGAAAAAGAAAGGCGCGAGAGATTTTGTACCCTTAAGCCTCCACTGCCGCAGTTCAAAAGACCAATCTTTACTGAAAATAAATTTAAAGGAGAATTTTTGATGTATATTACGGTCTCTGGTGGTAGACAAGAGCGCTGCCGGCAGTATATGGAGTTATGCAAAGCCAAAGTGGGATTACTTAAAAGTGTCTGTAGTGCTTTGATTAACTGGTGTGTATTTTATTTTTTATATGACACAATCACAGGCCTACATTGATAATATCTTGCTATTATTGTTCGACACTTGAATCTCCCTTTTTGCTATCGCTTGGAAGTAGGTTGTGTTTAGTCTGGGGCAAAGGGCAAAGGATCAAGATGATCCCACAAGGGATGAAGATGAAGATAAGGCCCCTCCCAAAGTAGACAGAGAGAGAGAGAGAGAGAGAGAGAGAGAGAGTGCGAGCGAGCAGCATATAGAAGCCCTCGGACCTGACATGCTAAGTTAAGAACAGGCAGATCAGACATGATAACTCAAGGAGTTAGTGAAGATCAGGGGCTACAATAGCTCAAACTGCCTTCCAGGGCTCCTTCTGTCTGTCTGGAAACTATTCCCCCATGAATCAGTGCATCCTCTGGGAATGAGGCTTGGTGGCAGTTATTAGTCTACACACCCACCTTTCTCGTTCTGCCTCGTGGGGCTGACGCTGAAGTGCTACATATGGCATTTCTCCTTGCCAGCTGGAACCCGTTTGGTCCTGCAAATAGAGGGAGCTACAGGGAGTCTAGAAAGACAGAGCTGGGGAGATGAGATTTGCTCTTCCTGATTCATTTTCTGTTTCTGCCCCTCTAGTGCCTCTGTGCCCCAGCAGCAGCAATGGCCTCTAATCTCCCGCTTCACTGGGTTTTGGGGTATCAGTCGCTCTGCACCCCCTCAAAGGTCTCAGCAACAGCTGAACAACACTTCCTCCTGTGAGGCCTACGTCCCTACTCTGCAACAGTGTCCCCTTGAAGTCCGTTGCTCCTGATAATCACAAATTCTCCCCTTTATTTACTCATACCTAAATAATAATCGCTTCCTTCTGTTTCGGCAACCATTCCTATTGGAAAGCCTGGCGTGGCTCCTAATTACCTGAGCATCCTGAGAGCTGTAAGAGCTCTTTGAAGCAGAGCCGGCAAAGCACTGAGGACCAAGCAGGGAGGGGTCAGGCCCCGTGAAGTAAAGGCTGGAGCTGCTGAGGCTCCCAAAGCCCCGGAGAGGCTGTGTCACCCCCTGGCAGGGCAGGGAGAGTTCTACTGGAGGTTAGGGACACACTTTTACAAGTTGCCATGCCTATAGAATCCTCTCTGCCACACTGGGAAGAAAATGAAAGGCGAGGTAAGAAAATCCACTCCGTCCCTGGCTTTGGAAGCCCTTCCTGACATGGCCTGCTCTCTGAGATCCATCTTCTTGGCTCATGGAAGGAGCATAGCTGCTGTTCTCCTTGCTGGCTTTCCCCAGCCAAGTCTGCCACTCCCCCAGGGAGCAACAAGGACGAGCTCAGAGGTGTCTCCTACTGTGTAAGTACCAGTGGGACTCTCCCTGGACCCTACCTAGTTCCTTATATTCCCCCTTTTTTTAGGACAGATTTATTTTATTTTATTTTATTTTATTTGAGAGAGAGAGAAAGAGGCAGATGTATATATAGAGAGAATGGGCGCACCAGTGACCCCAGCCAGTGCAAGTGAACTCCAGATGAATGCACCACCTTGTGCATCTGGCTTTACGTGGGTACTGGGGAAATGAACCTAGGCCCGTTGGTTTTGCGGGCAAGTACCTTAACCGCTAAGCCATCCATCCAGCCCTTAGGAGAGATTTTTTTAAATTATTTTTTTTATTAATAACTTCTATACTTACATACAAAAAACACATGATATTTCCCTCCCCTCCCCCCTTCCATTTTAGAACTCCAATCTCTATCATATCCCCTCCCTCTCTCCATTAGTCTCTCTTTTAATTTGATGTCATCATCTTTTTTTCTATTTTGAGGGTCTTGAGAAGGTATTGCTAGGCACTGCAAGGTCGTGGATATTGAGGCCAATTTCTGTCTGGGCAGTTGCATTGTAAGAGGTCATACCCTTCCTTTGGCTCTTCCATTCTATCCGCCCCCTCTTCCGCAATGGTCCCTGAGCCTTGGAGGGTGTGACAGAGGTGTTTCAGTGCTGGGCACTCCTCCATTCCCCTTTTCTTGACTCCACATGCTGCACCACCAGGGGACCTTGTCTGAGGCCTGGACAATCGGGGAATTCCATGGCCAACCTCTCTCTCCTCTGCTGGCCTCTAAAGATAGAAGCAAAGTCTCCTCCCTCCACTGTGCTGCTGAGTCACATGTTGGTAACAAGCACACACTCTGGGGTTCACGGCCATGGCCCTTCTCCTTTCCTGCTGCCCTGCTATTAATCGGGGTGGGAGGGGGGTCCAAGTTTATCTCATTTCTCCCACAGCCAGACTCTGTCTGAACTTCCTCCATACATGGCGAGGAGTCCACTATTCTTAAGCCTTAACTCAACTCCTTTGTCCTTCAGCCATGTGTGCTCTTATTCTTCTTCTTTCCTTCCTTCCTTCCTTCCTTCCTTCCTTCCTTCCTTCCTTCCTTCTTTCCTTCCTTCCTTCCTTCCTTCCTCCATTCATCCATTCAACTACATCTCCTTTTTTTTTTTTTTAAGGTAGGGTCTCGCTCTGGCCCAGGCTGACCTGGAATTAACTATGTAGTCTCAGGGTGGCCTTGAACTCATGGCGATCCTCCTACCTCCCAAGTGCTGGGATTAAAAGCGGGCGCCACCACGCCCGGCTACATCTCCTTTTTGTCATCGTGAAGTCAGAATGCCTGGCTTCTTGTGACTTTGACTAAGTCTGTTAATCTCTCTGACTTCCAATTGTGTCCCTTGAAAACCTAGGCAAAGACTGTGTATTTCACAGAGTTGTTGTAAGGGTCAAATATGATAATATATGTGAGTGCATCTTGTGCACAGTGAAGTCCTGTGCAAATGGGAGGTAATATTATTGCAACAGTTGCTGCCCAAGCCACTCACTACATTATTATTACCTCAGTCTGCCTTCTGGTGCTTTCAACTCATTTCTTTTTGCTCTGTCTGGTTAGGTAATGGGCTGTAGATTTCTCCCCAGGGATCCAGCTGCACAGGCAAGAGAAGGCTGAGGCAGCCATGAGTCTCCAGTCCAAAGTCTAAGAACGCCCCGCCCCCAGCAGAAGTCTGTTCTACCAGTGTCCCCAGAGCATGGTCCAAGCTGTCCCTGGGGGACTATGTTTTTAGGCCTACCCAGTTCTCAGTGCGGAGCCTCCTCCGTCTCAACAAGCAGCAGCCTGGCCGGCATCTGCATGAATCATAGCTGCCTGTGGCCCATTATGCAGGTCAAGGGCACTGCTGGAGAAGGCCAGGGCCTGACCTCAGAGGTCTCTGGAAAATTTATTGCCTTTGGCTTCATGGGCTAATTTGGGCTGGGCCTTTGCCCAGCCCTCGGGAAATGGCTTCATTCCCTTTCTTTCCCAAGGGCTAGGTAAATTCAACACCCTTCATTTTCTACTTCAGAGGAATATATGATGAGATCCAGGGGGAGAAATGTAAGAATCCCCAAGTACAATGTCCTATAGAGTGTGTGTGTGTGTGTGTGTGTGTGTGTGTGTGTGTGTATACATATATATAAATTCACCACCCTCATGGCCAGCTGTGAGGGTAATCTAACGCTTCACATGAAGTACCCATTGCATGGCTCAAAAAACACAGATCATTACTACTCTCTTTGTGTGTGTGTGTGTGTGTCCCCTATGGATAACAATGCTAGCCCCTTACAGTCAGTCCAGTAGTGCACATGCTAAAACAGTTCCAGGCAGTGGAACCATCAAATATAGAAAAGACAAAGGCAAGAGTTGGTCAGGAAATATTTCTCAGAGAACATCCATTTCTCTTTCTTTTTAAAGAAGTGCTTTGCTGAAAAATTAGAAAATGAATAAATAAAAGGAAGAAAATAAAAATCACCCACAATTCCTAACTGAAGATAACCACTATCTACAGGTTGATGTATGCTCTTCTGGACATATTTTGATACATATATTTATATTCATACACTTTTAATAAAAATCAAATTATTCTGCATGTACTATTTTATAACCTACTTATTTCACTTAATTTTCTATGTCAATAGATATATATCTTCATTATTTTTTACAACTACCAAATTTTCTATTGTGGGACCATAAAAGGGAATGTGTGTTTATAGAGATTCTGGGTTTTCCAGTTTTGTACAGCAGAGGATATCCTGGGACTTACATCTTTGTGCACATGTAGGATTATTTATGATAAAGTTATAGAACTCAAAATAGTGAATGAAAGGATAACACATTTCTAGGACCTTTATTATGTCCTGTCAAGTCCTCCCTTAAATTTTTCACCAAAGCATACTCATAACCTACAGAGAGGGGACAATGTAAATCAGGCTTTGGAAGTCTGGAAAGAGATGGACTGGGGAAAAATCATGAAGACAGGTTTGAGGACAGCAGGTTCAAGGCATTAAGTTGGGATCTATACAAACCAGTCCTTTAATTCAGCATTAATTAAGCCTGACTGTGAGCTGGGCTCTGAGATGTGACCCAGGCATGTTTCTTATAACTTCACTGTGTTCTTTTCTTCTGTGAAATGGGAGCAAAGCTCTATCCTTGTGACCATTGAATGAGTTCATATGCACAAAGATTACAACTCAAAATTGTTCCTGGTACACAGGAAGTGTTACAGAGATATTAGCTCTTAGTTACGAAGACAATAACAAGAATGGGTATTAGAAGGAACATGGAGTGAGTCTCGGGGGTGAAGAAAAGCTCTGACCTTGCATGGCAACCCAGATTCAGCCACTGTTGATGTGGAGGAGCTAGCCATCCGAATTCATAGTTTAATCTCTACAGGCTCATTTCTTCGACTACGACATGGCAGTTAGAATCACTACCCCATCAGATATATTGTCTGTATTTACAGAAGGTGTCAACTAAAAGGCTGTGAAAAAAAGCGCTGCCCCATCTTACAGTGGTGAGGGTAAATTCTTAGGGCATGAAAAGAGTTTTCCATGCAGCATCCTTAACAGAGCCCAGTAACCATCAAACCTCACTGCTGTGTGGTTGGGACATAGAGGCAGTGCACGCCTGCGCAAACGTCATGGCCCTTGGACCCTTGGCACAGTGGCAGGTTGGCTTTCAGCCAGCCCCACTGTACAACTTTAGGCTCCTTTGATGAGGACTCCAGTGGTGGATGAGGACTGGTCTAGTCGGCTCTCTGAGAAAATAAAAAAGCACAAGGAAGCAGAGATTAAGAGAAAACAGGTAAGACCAGCTCTCACCCTGGTGGCCAGGAGGTCCTAAGGCAAGACAACCATTTCGTCCCAACACAGTCCCATGCACACCTGTTGCAATGGGCCTGCTGACCAAGCTTGTGAAAGACTCTGAGCAATTCTCACACGACAGGTGCCATCCGTTGTCACTGTGAGCCTGTGATCTGTCTATTCGTCCAGTGACTGCCTGTCAATCTCCTTCAGTGTCACTTCTGATAAACAACTCAGGGTGACACCTTGATACATCAATTCCATCTGAGATGCCCTGACAGGCCACCCAGCTCCTGAATCATCTGGGTGATTTGTGGCTCAGCATAAACACCAACAGACCCTTCCTGCAATGCCAGGACATGCCAGCTCACACCTGTCAGAGCAGCCTGGCTTGACCCATGTCCTAAGAGGGAGGAAATTCATCCATCCATCCATTTGGCAAACATATCCTGTTTAAACCCAGTGCTGTTAGAGTCTCTGTGCACAGAAATGGCCCCGCCACCAGTGTTCCAATGACTGAAAAAGGTCAATTAACGTGTGTGCACTGGTATAGCTAGACTCAGCTCCACTTCACAGCTAAGAAGCAACATTAGAAAACCTGGATGTGAAACTCAAAGGTGGGATCCTCGATACCATCAGGGCTCACTGCCTTTTCTTCCCTCCATTGTGCAAATGTGCAAATTGTGCCAAGGACTGTTCTGGTATCAGGAATATTTCAGTAGACAATTTGTCATTTGTGGAGTTTATCATCTAACAAGGAGAGAAAGTCAACTAAATAAGTAAAATACATAGTATATTAGATGCTGGTAAGTATCTGGAAGAAAGATAAGAATGAAAGGAGTACAGAATATTCTGGATCAATTTTGAATAAGGCAGTCAGGAATGTCCTCATGAGAAGGTGGTATTTATTTTCTTTTTCTTTTTCTTTTCTTTTCTTTTCTTTTGTCTTTTTCTTTATGGGAGCTCCAGTGCTTCCAGCCACTGCAAACAAACTCCAGATGCATGTACCACCTTATGCATCTGGCTTATGTGGGTCCTGAGGAATTGAACCTGGGTCCTTTGGCTTTGCAGGCAAACGCTTTATCCACTAAGCCATCTCTCCAGCCCCAAGAGGGTGGTATTTAAACTGAGATATGGAGGATGTGAGGGAGCAAGCCATGGATCCCTAAGTATGTCCCCAACAGAGGAAACAGGAAGTGAAAAGACCCTAAAGAAGGGGAAGAGAATGCCAGAGATCAGCTTGCTGTTGGCTATGATGGAAAGTACTTTGGACTTCATCCTGAGGGAGGTCCTGGAAGGTTTTGCACACAAAAGTGAGGCGATTTGAGATATATATATATATGGAGAGAGAGAGTGAGTTTTGTTTTTCAAGGTAGGGTCTCAGTCTAGCCTAGGCTGACCTGAAATTCATTCTGTATTCTCAAGGTGGACTCGAACTCACAGCGATCCTCCTACCTCTGCCTCCTGAGTGCTGGGATTAAAGGCGTGTGCCACCACACCCGGCCTTGATTTATATTTGAACATGATCCTCTAGAGAGAGGAAAAAATGCTGTCAATAATAATGATAATAACAGCAAATGTCCCCATCGTTCTTTCTGTGTAACAGGGACCCCTAAGGTTCCTGGAGCACATTGACTCATTGAATCTTCTCAACAAGTCTCAGAGGCAGAATCCGTTATTATTCCTGTTTTACAGGTGAAGAGAGTCCAGAGAAAGATCAGTGATCAGCCAAGGTCCCATGGCTGGTAAGCAACAAAGCCAGGTTTTATATTGTTTGGCTCTGAAGTCTGGGATTTCCTCCACCATCCTCTGCTACTGAATGAAGGCCAGGCTGGAAGCAACTGGCAGCAGTGAGAGTGGTCAAGGCTAGGCACATAAATACAGTGACGGTCCTGGAGAGTTCTGGTCAGATTCTGACCGTGCGTGCACGCAGAGACAACAGGTTTCACATTCAGAGCAGGCAAAGAGCAGAAGATGATCAAGCTGTGTTCTCAACCTGAGCAACAGGACAGACGGGTGGTTTAAATGACGTACAGAAGACACAGGAAGGAGGGGGGTTGGTTTGGACCACACGGGACATAGGAGATGGAACCACGGCAAAAACCAAGAGGCTGAGTGTCACAGTCAGTGTCACAGAGCTGGGAAAGCCAGGAACCATTCTGCAAGTTGAAGCTGGACCTCTTCTTTGTGCATCCAAGCATCTGTCCATTCTCCAAGGTGGGGGGGGGCAAAGCTGCTGTCCCCCATCTCTAGGTTATCAAAATGGAAATGAGGAGCCAGCACCAGTGTGAGAGCTTCTCTCTTCCGCCCATGCTTGGATAGTGATGGAGTGTGCATGCCAGGGCCTATGGTGGGAAGGGGTGTTGAAGGAGCTAGCAAACGAGGTGACTGTCTCTACGTACTGTAGGGGAAATACAGATCTATCATTCCTTCCAGCTTGAAGAGAGGCACTGCAAGACCTGCTGGAGCTGGGGCATTGATCAAGTGCATGGGAGATGGACAATTGGATGAGGTGGAGAGTCAGCCTCTGCCGGGGGCGGGGGGACGGAGCTGGAATGAGCTGCTGGGGTTTACTTGGCTGGTGAGCTGCTATTTAAAATCAGGCTTTGTTTCTGAAGATGAGACAGCTGGGGCTACATTTGGTGGATAAAGACATTTTGTTGAACTTTCAAAATGGGGTATTATTTTCCATTTACACTTATTTCACGGAGAATTGTAAAAAGATGAGATTGTAGACGTGTCTGCGAGATGCAGTAATGAGTGATGGATCTTTGAAGGTAAAAATATCTCTGGGATATTTCTTTTTCTTTCTGGTTTTTTTTTTTTTTCTACTCCTTTCTCCCTCCTCTGAGCTTCAGGTTGGGTGGGTTTGGGTTTTGTTTTGTTTTTTAATATCGAAATGGAGAGTGTGTCTACTGGGACTATAGCCTGTGCTCTGTTCAATGTTTGTCTTAATAAAGGTTAAAAGAAATGAAATAATATTAAAAAGGTTCTCAGGAGACCAGAGCACCAGATGTCTCCAGCTTCCTGGATTGCTTGGGAAGGAAGCAGGAGAGAGAGAGCAGGGCTGGGTAGCCCACGTGGTAAAGTGAACCTCAGCTCCCAGCAGCCTATCCATCACAAGGCTGAAAAATGCAGGGGACAAAGTTGCTATGGAAGAGCAGGAGGACCTAGGAAAAAAGGACAAGAGAATCTGGGCTCCAAGAAGGAGGTGCTTCTCTCTCTCCACACTCAAGACTCTCCCTCTCTTTCTCGCTCTCTCTCTCTCTCCCCCCTCTCTCTTGGGATGGCGATCAGAAAGGGCACACATCCCAAAGGAGTCAACTTCCACATCCCCCCCCCGCCAGCTTTCTACCCTCTTCTTAATTGCTTTGGAAGAAAACCAAGAAAAGAGATACTAGAAGGAAGAAATGCATTCAGCTTAATTCTCTTGGATAAGAACTTGTAGGAAAAAAAAAATCACTGGAGTTTATTAAAAAAATAAATCATTAATCTGTCAGTCACTATTTCAAACAATCAATACATAAATCAGAGAACAAATGAGAACGCCATGAATTTGATATAAACGCTCAGATTTGGTTGTTGTTTTTTTTTAACTTGTGGGGGGAATGTAGTGTGCGTGTGTGTGCACACATGTATGTTGTGTGTGCCCTTGTGGCATCCCACGCAGTCACCTATAGTGGAGTGTGCTCAGAGATTGACTGGCGTTTCACTCTTTTACTTCTGCCTGTTCTGATTTTGAGCTGGAGTCTCTTACTGCTCCTGGACCTTGCCACTTTTTCATGAGCTCTGGCAATTCTGGATCTTGGCTCCCCTTCAGGACTAGGGCTACAGGCATGAGTGACCATGTTCAGCTGTTTATGTAGGTTCTGGAGATTTGGACTTGGGCGGTCTCAGACTCCCTCAGGCCCACATGCTTGTGCTGGAAGTGGACTTAAACCCTGAGTCATCTCTCCAGCCAGATTTCTTGACCTTCTGCTACAGCGTCCAGATAGTGACATCTTTGTGTACTGATGATGTCAGTAACCTCAGAAAACAATCACAGATGTCATCACCACCAAAGGCCTAAACCCAGTTTTATTTTCATACAAACACACCAGGAAGACTTTCCACCTCGCTGAGCTCTTTGTGCAGAAAGACTAGGCAGCAGACACATTCTTTTTTTTTTTTTTTTAAAAGAAAGGAAGGTAATAATTTCTAACATACTGAGTTCAAAGTAGATACAGGATTAAATTTTTGAATGCAACAACTCTTGAAGGTCCGTTTGATTATGCTTTGCACCCCTCGGCATGTTTCAGGCTGTCCAACCTGCTAGTCCTAACCCCTGTAGTGAGGCATGCCTTTCCTCCACCATGCTACTCTGGGCCTACATCTGTGTCTTCATCTGCGTCCCGCACCCTGATGAGGGCATAGTGACCATTAGTCAATGTCCCCTTAATTGAACTCAGAGCAGTTGCGTCAGGACTGTGAGCTTTTCCAGAAGACTGTGTTTTATGAATGGACAGCGGATGTCAGTGGACAGTCAGTTGCAAATAGCGACTCTGTTATTTAAAGCCAAATGCTCCAGAGTCATCCTTGACCTCTCCCTGGGACATAACTCATCAATTCCACTGACACTGGGACTGGGGAACCAAACTAAAAGTCACAACAGTGATGTGCCAACCAGCTCTTGCTAATCCCTTGAAGTGGCTGTGAACTTGGACACAGAAGATTCCACTGAGAGATGGTGGCCTGCTTTCAGAGCCGAGGGTAATGGGATCATAAAGAGTAAGTAAGAAAGAAAGATTTGCCTTTGAGAGCACAATTTATATTCCACAAATTAAGAAGGGCCACCTGCAGATCAGCCATTCAAGAACAGAGGGAACTAAAATCAATTCTCCAGACTAGGAAGAACAGACTAAGCAGGAAACAGACAATGGGCCCTTAGTCCTGAACAGTGCAGAGTAGACGGTTTCTGTGGGCTTGATCTGGGTGGAGGATATACAGGGATCTGCTCCTATGGGGACACAGGGAGGGATGGATCCAGAGATGAGAGGGATCATGAAGACAGTGACCCCTGTTACACAAAGAGGCAACAGTCCATGGGCTGACTTATTTTCCATACCTAGAGAAAGAAAGGTTCCCCTTCCCCAGCCCTAGGCTGAGGATTAAAAGGCTGTCCTGAAGATGAGGACACCTCAGAGAAGAATGGGACCTTAGAGTTCACCTTGCTCAGTACCCCTGTGTTCCAGCTGAGATGGCTGTACTAGAAATCACCTCTAGTGCTCTGTGAGTTCCCCTCCTACACCCAACCTCACTGAGAAAGCAGATGAATGATACACGTGGCACACTTCAGCTCATTTTGTCCCCTTTCTCTCTATTGCCTTACTAATGAGGCCTGGGTTTTGTAAATACCATCTCCAACCCTGAAAAGTTGGAAAATCTCCAGGAGGAGGAAGGCAGTGGGATCGGGAGACTTCCATGAGTAGTCTCCCCATCCTGGAAGGTAAGAAAGACAACAGGCCTGGGCAGAGGTTCTCAATTGTCAGGACCCTAAAGGACATTTGTAAAGTTTATCCAAAATACAGAAAATAGGGCTGGGAAGATGACATAATGGTTAAGGCACTTGCCTGCAAAGCCAAAGGATCCCAGTTCAATTCCCAGATTCACAAGATGGCACATGCGTCTGGAGTTTGTTTGCAGTGGCTGGAGGCTCTGGCATGCCCATTCTGCTTCTCTTTCTCTACCTCTTTCTCTCTGTCACTCTCTCAAATAAATAAATAAAAAGTCTTTAAAAAATACAGAAAACAGAGCTGAAGAGATGGCTCAGCAGTTAAAGGCACTTGCCTGCAAAGCCTATGGACTTATGTTTGATTGCCCAGTACCCATGTAAAGCCAGATGCACAAGGTGGTGCATGTGTCCAGAGTTCATTTGCAGTGGCTGAAGGCCCTGGCCCACCCATTCTCTCTCTCTAGCTCGCTCTCAGTCTCTCTCTCTCTAACAAATAAATAAATAAATAAATTTTTAAAAATTAACTAGGCTTGGATGACAGCTTGGTGAGTAAGAGCACTTACTGCAAGCATCAGGGCCTAAAAATCCTGAGTTCAATTCCCATGGGCCCAAATAAACAGCAGGGTGTGCCCCTGCATGTCTGTAACCCCAGTCTCACAGGGAGCAGAGACTAGAGAATCACTGAGGCTCATGACAAACATGGCTCCACACTCAGAGAAAGACTCCAGCTCTAGGAGACACACAGGTTGCTGATAGAGGAGGACATCTAATGTGCTCCTCTTGCCGCCTCCATGCTATACACATCTGCACATACGTGTACATATAACACACACACATACAGAACATCTTTCCCACCCCTGAAACTTTGGCTTCCATATCTGTGATGTAGGAATTTTTTTTTTTTTTTTTTTTTGGTTTTTCAAGGTAGGGTCTCACTCTGGCCCAGGCTGGAATTAACTATGTAGTCTCAGGGTGGCCTCGAACTCTCAGTGATCCTCCTACCTCTGCCTCCCGAGTGCTGGGATTAAAGGCGTGCACCACCATGCCAGGTGGGAATCTATTTTTACCAAGCACCTTTGGCAATTCCTGTTTGTGGTTTGGGGCCTATGATAGAGGACAACACTCAAGCGAGGCAGGGAAGCAGGGATGGCCTCTGACCTGGTGTAGGGATGTCTGGGAGGAGCGTGGGGGGTAGATTTCTTTTGTCCATCCCAAAGATGGGAGGGAGAGTCACCACTCACTCCCTCTGACCTTCCTGGTGGGACAGCAAAGACAAACAGGATCCAGAGGTGAGAAAAGACTCAGGGCTCTTTCTGAGGATGTTTGATCTGCCCAGGGTATTGTGAACTTAGGTTTTGGTTGGTATCTATACTATCTCTGAGCCCTGGAGGGAACAGCGGGTATGATCCAGTGCTGACCATGCTGAAGCAAGAGACTCTCCACCTCATAGTCCTCATTTCCAGCCTGGCCAAGACATGACCCTCAGCAGCTCAGCTCCATACTGGACCAGCCCTTGAGTTAAGGCCCCACAGGAAGTTAGTAACTATAATTGGGGCTGCAACTCCTAAATGAAGACACAACTGTCACCGAGCAGGTAAATTCATCACCTCTGCTCTCCCTGCCCCCACCTAGATCAGCATTCAGTTCAGACCAAGCTGGGCCTTTATTGGTGCATGCGCAGATAGACTTTCAGTTCCCCTGCCAGCCTTGCTGTGATTGGCATTCCTTCATTATTCCCACAGTGCTCTTTGCTTAACATTTTTTGTTTGTTTGTTTGTTTGTTTGTTTGTTTGGTTGGTTGGTTGGTTGGTTTCTCGAGGTAGGGTCTCACTCTAGCCCAGACTGGCTGGCCTGGAATTCATTCTGTAATCTCAGGGTGGCCTTGAATTTACAGCGATCCTCCTACCTCTGCCTCCTGAGTGCTGGGATTAAAGGCATGCAGCACCACACCCAGCCAATTTTTTACTGTTATTCATTTATTTTAGACAAGCACTTGGCCACTAAGCTAGGACCCCATATTTGTTGTTGTTACTTCTGAGACAAGGTCTTCCTAAATTGCGCATGCTGGTCATGAATCTCAGTGGTCCATGCAGGTCTCAAACTTGTGAACCTCCTGCCTCAGACTCCTGGGTAGCTGGGATTATAGATTTGGGCCACCTGGCCTAACTCTGTTTAACACTTCATCATGGGAGCCAAAAGCAACAGAAAGCTCTATCAGTGGCTCCTGACCACTCTATTGCCCAAAACCGACTATGGAATGGTCCAGAAAATATAAAGAGCCAAGCTCCCCAGTTGATAAATGTCAACCATCTAGGTTTTCTGCACCAGCACAGGGTTTTACGTGCCCCACACTATTCTAAGCTGATAACGTAGATAACCCGTCTGGTTATGGCCTGCCTTCCCTCCCAGGGTGGGCAAGGGATTAGAGCTGTTTTAACGCTGGGAGACTCTGAGCTTGTAAAGAACCTTGTGCTCTGAACAGAGGGACAGTTACATAAGTCCACAGAGCTCTGGCACTGCAGGACAGCAAGCTCCAAGTGGCATCTAATTACAGGGAAGCTGGTGGCCGCTGTTGAAGATACTGTCACAGGACCCAGGTCTCAGCCGGCTGATGTCCTGCCAGCAGTTGCTCTAAAACGGAAATTAAGCACAGTGTCACGGCCATTTAGGACATTAGGAACGGAAGGCGCCGGGGAACTGCTTCCTGGCCCCTTGCCCACCTTATTAACAAGGTGCAAACGAGGACTTGGGCTGGGAGAGGGAAACAGCTGGAGAAAAGAGACCTTCACTGTAGGTGGAGATGCGAGGAGAGGAAGGGGATGCGGGGAGGCTCTGTCCCAGATCACCTTGGCTGAGAAGAAAATTGGCTTGATAAATGAGGAAAAGTCATATTTTTCTTCATGAAACCCTTTAAGGAACATTTTCTAGGTGACAAACTTTCCAGTCCCTGAATTTCAGCTCTGGCTCCCCAACACACACACACACACACACACACACACACACACACACGCACACACAGTTAGCAAGGAGAGGGCCTGGGGAAAAGGATAGGACCAAATGACATCCACATTCTTTGACACCCACCTCTTGTCATTTGTAATTTGCTTGAAGCCTTCAGGCTAGTGGCTCTCTGCAAGGTGTCACTGGACTGCCAAGTTCTGTAGCTCAGAATCTGGGGAAATCCTGGCCTTGGCCTGGTTCCAGCTGTGGCCACTGCCAAGGCTATTTGCTAAATAAAGACTACAAGGCCTGGAGCTGGAGTTCTGTGTTGTGAAACTCATTCACCCGCGCCCATCCCCCTCCCGGCACACACTCTCTTTCCTCAGTCACCCTGACCTTTCTTTCTGGCATTGGTCCAGGCTAAATGACTGACAAGACTCTGCTTAGGTGATTTGGGCAAATCCACTAGGGTGCCTCAGCAAAGGATGGCATGATACCCTCTGCCTGCTCTTCACCTGTTCTCACAGAAACACACACACACACACACACACACACACACACACATACCACTGCTGGGGAGCTTGTCCCTCTCCAGGCTCAGGGGAGGTGGAGCTGCTGCATCCTCTGCCCAGCCAGCAGGAAACTTCCAAGAACTGCTGGGCTCTCTTGTTGCTCTGCCAACCGCTGTAGCAGAGGTGAACTGGGACATGAGAAACATAGGCCCCCTTTGGATGGGGAGGTGGGGATTAAAAAGCCCGTTTTTCTGTCCTGTCAGGTCTATTTAAGTATTTAATGAGGTGAGAGAGTACCAATAAATTTAACATGGCACAATAACTCTGATGATGTGGGCCACAGACTAATAAGCTTCCATCCCAGGGACAGAAGAGTGATCTTGCCTTCACTAGATCTTATCGGGTTTGATTGCTTTGTTCAGATATTAAAAAGGTTGACCAAGGACTTTCGAGAGCTGCCACAAATCCGCGAGTACCCTCCTGGCCAAGATAGATTGAAGCCAGGCCATAGAATACAAGGTTGTTTATTTTAATTGACAATTGAGAGGAGTGGAATTGGTACAAGGTGGAGGGTGGACAAGGAGCCCCGGGGGCCTATGATCAGGTGGCTTCTGTGTTCATTCACTTTCTTCTCTCTTCAAAGGCCATGGCAAAGCTGTGGCTCCAAGGGGGCTGTCCAATGGAGTGTTGGCTCCTGAGGCTTCGAAGTGTCTCTTCTCTGCCCTACTTGTCTTGAACCAGGAGACCTGTGATTTTTTTTGCCCTTGCATTCCATGAGATGAGGCCTATTGCAGACATTCCTAGCCATTTGTGGTCAGCCCCAGCTGCTGCTGCCACTTGTGTAGTCTGTCCTCTCCTTCCTGTGTGTATTTATGTACAGTCCCTAAGGCTCTTTAAGATCATGAGCTACTAAGGGCTCCTCCCCCACAGAGCACAAAGCACAGATCAGATTTTCTAAAATGTGCTATGCATACTTTGGGGCAAGTGAAATTATTTCATATAGAATGTGAGTGAACAATTTTCAGTCACTATTTAGATATTTATATTACTAAATGGTAAAGCTGTAGTTGATATGCCCTATATGATTTCACATGGTTTACTTAGAATAAGCCCAAGATAGGGGCTGGAGAGATGGCTTAATGGTTAAGGCATTTGCCTGCAAAGCCTAAGGACCCAGGTTTGATCCTCCAGGTCCCACATAAGCCAGATGCACATGATGGCACATGCGTCTGGAGTTCATTTGCAGTGGCTAGAGCCCTGGCATGCCCATTCTCACTCTCCCTTTCTCTGTCTTTAATAAGTAAATAAAAATGAAAATAAAATCTTTTTTTTTTTTTAAAAAGAATCAGGCCAAGATAGATCAAAAAAGTTTTAAATAAAGTTCAAGTAAATTATTAAATATTATAAATAATGACACAAAGAGTATCCGTCAAATAAGATTTAGGAAATACTAATATTAGCTGACTTACTAATTGCTTGGATGGTTGGCTGTTACTAGGTGTTGTCATTTTGCTTGTGTATGTATGTGTGTGGTGTAGCATGGTATATGAACATGAATGTGCCCTCCCAATATGAACGTGAATGTGCCCTCTCAATGCCCCATGTGCTTAAAACAGGGTGTTCTGGCCTGTGGTGGCCAGAACGGAAAGTCTTCCACTCGATCTTGTTTGAGCTCATCTCTTACTGCTCCTTGAGACTGCCATCCTTTAATATTTATTTATTTATTTATTTATTTATTTATTTATTTATTTATTTATTTATTTATTTGCAAGTAGAGAGGGATAGAAAGAAGAGAGACAGAGGGAATGGACACACCAGAGCTTCTAGCTGCTAAAAATGTGCCTCGTTGGCTTTACATGGGCACAGGGGACTTGAACCCGGGTTTTCAGTCTTTGTAGGCAAGTGCCTTAACCACTGAGCCATCTCTCTGGCTCCAAGATTACTATTTTTTCTTGAGCTCCAGCAATTCCCAGGCCTCTGCTCCCCGTAGGACTAGAGCTACAGATACCTATACATGTAGTGGCTGCACTCAGGTGTTTATGTGGGTTCTGGAGCTTTGAACTCAGTGGTAGTTCTCAGGCCCTCGTGCTTGTGCATGATGTATGCTTATCACCAACCTAATATTAGCTTTTTGATTGACAGATGTTTTCTCCAACATTTTGTTATGAAAAATTTTGGATACAGCAGAAAAGTTGCGAGACTTGCACAGACAATGCCCATATACCCATTACCTAGGTTCTGCAATTAACACGGGGCTCTATTTATCACCTCTCTCTCCATCTTTTGGATGCATTTCAAAGTCAATTGTACTTTACAAAATGAAGCACACATTACCCTTAAACATTTCAGCATGCAAATCATGAGTACACAGTATTGTTTATAGTTTTCCTAAGTAAAATTTATATGCCATGAAATGTACAAATCTTAATTATCTCATTCAATGAGTTTCAATAAGTACATAGATTTGTATATCTAATACCCTATCAATTTATATAGAATAAGACTGCCACCCTTGTACACCTTCCAAATAAACCCTACTCCACCTGCTGAGGCCACTACACTTGTGGTTTTTGTCATAATATATGAACTATTCCTACTATGGACATTTATGGACATGGAATAATACAGTATGTATGTGTTCTTTTTTTCATGAGATTCACCTGTATTGAGGTATATATTATTAGATCTTTTTTTTTTTTTTTTTTGGAGAGAGAGACAGAGAGAGAGGGAGAGGAAGACAGATAGAGATGGGCGCGCCAACAGCCTCTCAGCTGCTGCAAACAAAATCTAGATGCGTGTGCCCCCTTGTGGTCAAGTGCGGCATTGCGCCCTTGTGTCACTGCATCTGGCTAAATGTGGGACCTGGAACCAGCGTTCTTAGGCTTAGGAGGCAGGCCACCTTAACCGCTAAGCCATCTCTCCAGCCCAGCTCTTTGTTTTTGTTCATATATATATATATATATATATATATATATATATATATATATATATATATGAGAGAATTGGTGCGCCAGGGCCTCCAGCCACTGCAATTGAACTCCAAACATGTGCACTACCTTGTGCACATGTGCAGCCTTGCACATGCATCACGTTGTGCATCTGGCTTATGTGGGATCTGGGGAGTCGAACATGAGTCCTTAGGCTTCACAGACAAGTGCCTTAACTGCTAAGCCATGTCTCCAGCCTCTGGCTTTTTGTTTTTGATACTGGGTAGTATTTCTCTGTTCATATCTCTTCTCCTTTGGAGGACACCTGGGTTATTTCCAGATTGTAGCTACAGTCAATAAAGCTGCTAATAATCTTCCATAAATCTCTTTGTAGCTATCTGTTTTTATTTCTCTTGGATAAATAACTCAGCATTGTATTGCTGGATCATAGGATAAGTAGATTTAATTTTTACAAACCTACTAGGACTTTTTCAAAGGTGAGTGTGCACTTGTACACTGTCACCAACAATGTGTAAGAATGACAATTTTTTCCCAGCAGTGCCAACTATTAATGATGTCCATCTTTTTCATTTGAGCCATTCTAGTGGATATGGTAACTGCATCCCATTGTCAAGCATTTATTTTTCATATACTTATTGGCTATCCATAAACTACTTCCTTAACAAAGTATATGTTCAATTTGTTGTCCATGTTTTAATTATGTTGTTTATCTTTTCATTATTGAGGGGTACCATTTATTTATATATTCTAGATATCAGTTTGTAATCAGACATATTTTTGAAAACATACTCTTCTTACTTTTGGTTTGCTTGTTCATTTTTGTAATATAGTGGCTTTGGCTCTTGGCAAACAAAAATGCCCAATGTTGATAAAAATCTAATCCATATTTCTTATCTTACCCTTATTGTTTTCACTCTCCTAAGGTATCTTCACCTACACAGAGTCATAAAGACTTCCTCAAGGCTTCCTCTAGAAGCCTTACAGTTTTAACTTTTGCGTTCAGGTCTATGACCTATCTCAGACTAATTTTTGTATATAGTGTGAGATCGAGGTCAAGGAACATTTTTCCATATAAATATCCAGTTTCTTCAACAAAATTTGTTGAAAGACCTTTCTTTTCCTCTTGATGACTTTTGCACTTTTGTCAAGACTGAATGATAATGGAAGTGCAGATCTATTTCTGGGCTCCCTGTTCTGCTCCATTGATTGATGGATTTTTAAAAACAGATTCTTACAATGTTAGAGCTAAAAGGAAATTCATAAATCCTTTAATCTAAAGGTTTATAAACTTTCCTGGATCACAGCCCCCTTTAAGTCTCTGATAAATGTTTTTGGACCATCTCTAAAGAAACAGAGATAAAAATGTTTGCATATAATCTGATGGGGACCAATGACCCTCATATTTTATGGAAGAGAAAACTGAAGCTCAGAAAAGCGATGGGACTTGTTAAAGGCTCCAGACATTAAGGACAAATCTAAAACCCAGAGTCTTCTCCTCTCCTACACCAGCCCCTCCAAGTCCTCACGATCCAATAGCTTACATTGCAATGAGGAAGGCAGACCTGTTCATAACTGAAGCAGACAGCTTCAGGTTCACTGAGATGAACTTCCAGACCAAGCACAGTTATGGAGGAAGAGATATTTATTGAAGCTTATAGATCCAGGGGAAGTTCCATAATGGCAGAAGAAGCTGGCCTGCCTTCACAGGACCAAACACAGAGAAAGAGAAGCCACAAGCCAAAAGCCACGCAGCACACACACCTCAGGATTTCCAGCTAGGCACACTTTGCATATCTTTAGATTGAAATCCTAAACCCACCACCACACCTTAAGATCCGCCAGTGACATTGCCTCCAGCCAGGTGGATGCAGATGCAAACTACAAACTAATAAAACACTGAATATATTGGGGGCCATCTATTCAAACTACCATAATAACTAACTAGATTAGAAGGCTTTATGTAATCAAAATCAACCCTGTTCGTAGAGAAGATTCCATGGGGAAGGGGGCCTTTGAACTGGACCAAAAAAGATGCAGAAGGATGCTCCAGCCCAAGGTATTCCAGAACACAAATAGCTGGGAAGAAACCCTCCATGATTAGTACTGTACTATACTCCCCACCCTAGCTACCACTATTGTACATCTGAAACTCTGCGCTTCTGCGTGAAGTCTAAATCAGCCTCCTCAGGGCAAGAGAAGGAAGGAGGAGAACGGTCGAGCAGAAAGATTTTACAAGTTCAGATCAGCAGACTCTGAATTGAAGCCTGTCTCTGAAATTTACTAATAGTATGAGCTTGCACAAGCCAGGAAACCTTGCTGACCTTTTGTTTCCTCGTTTGTAAAATGGGACTAATCATAACCCTGACCTCACTGGTCATTGTAATATGTCAAGGAAATAAAATATGTGGAAGCACAGCACCCTGGGCAGAGAACTGTGCAAATAGAAATCATTATTATTATTTTTAAAAGATTTTTGGACCCCACCACTAGGAACCCATACTGCTGGTGCTGGGCAATGTGTCAGAGAAGCAGTTGGTGCCAGGGGAAACCAAGAAGCCAGACTTAGAATCCACCCAGGGATGCCACCCCCCACCAAAAAAAAAAAAAAAAAAAAAAAAACAAGGTGTTGGGTGGAAATTCCAGCTTTACATGCATTGACAAGCTTCACGTTTAACATAGGGATGTTCATTGAAGGCTGTCTTTGACATTTATTGAACTCCATCTCTACTGTGTTTTGGGGTGCTCTTAGGAAAGGAGGAGTTCAAAGAAACCATATGTTACTGTTTCTTTAGACTGTATTGACTTGATCAGTCAGGATAAGTTAGGTTATGTTGCAGTAACAAACCTTAGGCATACTGACTAATAACAATTAATAGCTATTATTCTGGGAACCATACCATGTAGTATTGAATGATACTGGGGACCCTCACTTCAGACCTAGGCAGATGGAGCAGCCACCGTTTTAAGCACTGCCAGTAAGTGTAATAAAGGAAAGGAGGGAGTAGGGAAGTGGCTCAGTCTGCATAAGCCTGAGGACCTGAGCTTGGATCCCCAACCCCCACATGGGCCTATAATCCCAGCACTGGGGAGATAGAGATGAGAGATCCTGGGCATTTACTGAATCAGTAAGCTCTAGGTGCAGTGAGAATCTGTCTCAAAAAGTAAGGTGGACAGAACTAGATGGTAAGTCCCTGTTGCTGAAGACACTACATGCTGCAGTTGAAGGACACTTGAGATATCAAGCAAGAACTGAGCTGAAAGCTTCCTTTCTATTGATTAGCTGTCATCGTGCTGGAAAGTGTTATGCAGGTTGCTGGGAGAAAAAGTTACTAACGGTCATACACAGTGATGGACCCCCACCATGTATGCTGCACAATTGACCAGCCAGGCAAGATGTGCCCACTGGTACAATAGTGGAATGACTGGTATAGGATAATCAAGTGCTCTCTGATTATTTCAGGCCTGCTCCATGGGAGGGATTCATACTTGGTACTGAAAACCTAGTTAAAAGTCTAAGGCTGGGAAGGTCATAAACCCTAGGGGAGAAGCTACTACTATTTGGATAAGTTGCCCTCTAAATATCTATGTTTATCCTCATAGATTAGCACCTGTGCCCTTGCAGACAACCTTAATTAGACTCAGTGGGTCTGTCCTTTTCTCTCTCTCTCTCACACACACACACACACACACACACACACACACTTGAAAATACAAAGAAGAGAGAGTGTAGAAGAAGGACTAGTTGAGACGAAGGGGTTCATTGGAAGAGGGACAGGAAAGGACATCAAGAGAAGGTAATGGGAGGAGACTGTGGTCAGAATACATCATATGCACATATAAAAATTGTCAATAAATTTAAGAATACAAATTCTGTGGCAGGCATCTGTAATCCCAGTGAGTGCATCAAAGACGAGAAGAGAGGCAGAGACAGGACACGCCCCAGAAGATCATGGGCCAGCTAGCCTGGTGAAGGCAGTGGTGAAGGCAGTGAAAGACTGGGGTTCAAACAAAGACCAACGTCTGACCTCCATGTGTGCTGTGCTACAGTGTGCGCGCATCATACACAAACACGCATGCCAAAAACCAACTAAATAAAAGTAAAATGCTTGGACATATGGGACTTCTGCTCCCAACTGATTGCCATAAAGTCATCCCAACGAAGCCAACATTAGGAAAGACAAGAAACGCATCCCATATGTTCAAGAAAGCGGAAGGCTGGAAATAGGGTAAATAACCCCTTATTAAGACTTCCTTCTTAATTTTCCCTGGATCTGTGCCGGCTCACATCTGGCTTTGTGTGTTGCGTTTCTTCTGTGTGGAATGCTATTATCTCTTCCTAGAAAGTACCTATTCATCTTCTAAGATTCATTCAAATGTCTGCGGCTTTTCAAGCCACTCCAGAACCTTTATCACACAGGAGTGCAGCCAAGGTGGGATTTATCTGTTTCCTTACGACACTGAGGGCTTTTTTTAGGGAACAAAATAAATGTTCATGAGATAAAGAAATGAATCCTGATACTTTAGCATAAGATAACCTGACCCGATTTCCCTCACCCCACCTTGCTCCCTGAATAGCTCTGACTGTCATGGAAGGAGAAAAGCAAATTTTGCCATACCCTTCCCCAAAGTCTGCCAGAAAAGAGAAGGCCCCCAATTTAACTTAACCTATAGATTAAGACTTGATTTAACAGAGTGAAAGAGACATACATTCAGTAGAAACTATACTTTGAATTTCAATCTTTCCCGGGCTAGCAATACGACAGTCACCCATGGACACGGCACAGCAGCAGTGAGCCTCAGCTCCCACACAGCCTGATCCAAGGGACCGACAAGCAGAGCTGTATGACCGCAGACCACTCAGATGAGGCTCAGGGCTAGCTGTGAGAAATACTTCTCCACTTAGGATATTTCGATATTAGGATATTTAGCCGGATGGAACTCTTTCCATGGTAAGTTGGGGGCATCTGTGTTTAACATTCAACAGGCACTTTTTAAGAACCAGGCACACTGGGCGTGGCGGCGCACGCCTTTGATCCCAGCACTCGGGAGGCAGAGGTAGGAGGATCGCCGAGGGTTCGAGGCTACCCTGAGACTACATAGTTAATTCCAGGTCAGCCTGGACCAGAGTGAGACCCTACCTCGAAAAACCAAAAAAACCAAAAAAAAAAAAAAAAAGAACCAGGCACAATTGAGAGTGCTATTTATAGCATTGAGCTTAATCCTAGCACCACTATAAGGCTCCTGGGTTAGAGAGTGGGGTAGAGATGCTGGTACTGAAGCTTAGGAAGTTTCAGTGACCTGCAGAGTGACAGAACTATGCCTGGACCCAAGTTTCTTAGACACCAACATCCATGCACTTCACCATTCCACAGGTGATAGAACTAGGCCCCAGGAGCACTGCTTGATTCAGATTGCTCTGTTGTCTCCAAGCATAAAGCTGACCACACAGATGGGAAGTCCCTCTGTCCATGTTCCCTAAACAAATGATGCCAAGATTAAAGAACTAGACTATAATAGAAGACCCTCCCCACTGTAGTTCTCTTTGGTCAGAAAGCCCAAAACCCACAACGGAAACCAGCCTGCTTAGGCCATGACAAAGAGCAATCTGGGAATGAACAGTTCATTGGGTGGGAGTATGTAGCTTAAGAAAAGAAGAGTGACTTGATAGATGGTGGTGACTGACCAGATGTTCACCAAACCCACCGAGGATAAAAAGACAGCACTTAAAATTCAGCTTGGGGGATTTCAATTAGACAGCAAGAAGACGCTCTTACCGCAAGAAGAATTAAATATCTTTGACTAATGAGCAGTGATAGAGTCTTTCTTTGAGTCTAGGGTTCCTGTTTGGTTATTTATACCTTTGTGTATTTAGCCACTAACTCACTCACTCCTTCAGTAGACATTTGTTAACCACATGCCAGGGTAGGTACTAAATATGAACAGAAATACAATCCTCTCCCCTGGAGACTCCCTTCCTGGGATCTTTTTCAAGATGTAAAATTTCCTTGAAAGACGTAATAACTCATAACACTGCAATATAAATAATGTTCCCACTTTCCAGGGAGACCCGGTGCAGCATGGCTTTCCTGGGAGATGTGAACAAATGCCTGTGTACCCAGATAGGGCACCGATGACAGAGCAAAGCATCCATTCCACACAAGTCTAGCTTGGTGAACCAGTGCGAGGTTATGCACAAAAGCATGGGTGACCCCCACACCTGCATCACCCAAAAGCCCACCCCAGCAGGGGTGGGTGACTCTCAAAAGCTGCAGGACTGGACTTCCCTGAACAACTTGTATGGCTTCACTGAGGAGTTTCTCCATAGCGATCTACCTTAGAATCTTGTAAGTTTCCTGAATCTTGTGAGTTTCATGAGCCTGAACAGCCCACCTGCTCCCTCCCTCCAGAGAGAGCGGTTCAGTTAAGAGGAAACAGCTACCCAAGTCTGGGATCCAGATTTGCTGTATGGTTGGGTTGAGATAATAAAAGAGAAGAGACTGGGAAAGAGAACTTGGGAGTTTAGGGCTTAACCAGTTTCCCAATGCTGCTCCAACACAGACCTAGAAAACTAAAGCCTGTGCTGGGGGGTAGGGGGGTAGCAAGGTCCCGGTAACATTGACCTTTTAGGGGCGCCATGGTAGAATCTGTTTCCTTGACACATTAGATTCCAGTGGCCATAACCATTCCTTGTGGCCTCTTCCTCCATCTTCAGAACTCAGCCTTGGACTAGAGAGATGGATCAGTGCTTAAGACACTTGCCTGAGAAGCCCGAGGACCCATTTTCGATTCTCCAGTACCCACATAAGCCAAATGCTCAAGGTGGTGCATGCATGTGGAGTTCATTTACAGTGGCTAGAATCCCTGGCATGTGCATTCTCTCTCTATCTGCCTCTTTCTCCCGCTCGCTCAAATAAATTTTAAAATATATATATATATTTAAAACATTAAAGAAAGAACTCAGCCTTTTGGGCCCATTCTCTTTCGGCATGTCTCTCACTGTTTCTGAGACATGCCTCTGAATTATAAGGACTAGTGTGATCTTGTCAGGGTAACATACTGTCTGAGTCGCTTTTTGCCATATAAGTAAATTCACCAGTCCTGAGAATTAACACTTGAGTGTATTTGAAGGGCCATTATCAAGCCTACTGCAAGGTCAACGAGATTATTTGTAGTAACTTTCCCTATTTGAAGATTAAACCCAGAACGAGTCATGGCACTCTATGTGGCTAAGGTCATCAGAGACCATTGAAGAGTGTCATACTGCTGGTTCACACTGACAGAGGCGTGGGATCATCCTATGATATAGCCAGCCCTGGGAGTGGGGAGGTTCTGTCCTGGCTAAAGGCAGAGAAAGGATAAAATCAATGTCATGTTCATACATGTGCCATAATAATGGCTAACATATGATAAAATGTTCATAGGTGCCAAGCACTAAACTAAGCACATCATTATATTCTACTTTTAAATTTGTTCAAAATTAAAAATTTTGCTGTTATCAAAGCAACTGGTATACATAGTTTTTTAAAAATCAAATCAAAATACAAGGCTCACATCAAATAATACTTCTATGTCTCTTAACCGCCTCTGTCCCACAATGGTAATCTCTCAACTCTTCACCATTTCCACTGGCCTTTCCTTCTAATATTTTGACCACTACATTTATACTTCTATTTCTTATCAGTTTTAGACTAAATTTCTTTTATTTTCATTGAAGATATTGCTGTCCAACACACTGCCACATTCTTCCTACTATCTTTCCCTCATCTTTCTGGTACATTATACCATGGTTTGAGCCAACAGTCTGTGTTTATATAGTATGACTATGAAACTATTGTTCACTGAGCCAGGTTTTGTTTCATCTCCTGTATGTTGTTTTTCTTGGAGTTTATAATTGCATACCTTTTATTTGCGATTTATGTGAATCAGAGTCTTTCTAGCACCACCAGCAGCTGTTCTAGTTGATCAATCACCTAGAATAACAATCACCCTTTGGTCCTCTTCATCCTCTCCTTCCAATCTAAACTCAACCAGATGCAGTCTGTTGCTCCTAGAATTTGTTTTTTCCATTTTCCTACACTGAATGATGTATGTTGGTTAAGTGTGGGTCCTGAGATCTGAACCCACAATTGCCACATTAAAAACATACACACACACACACACACACACACACACACACACATATATGGAGAGAGAGAGAGGGAGGATCTCACAGTGATCCTCCTACCTCTGCCTCCCGGTACTGGGATTAAAGGTGTGCACCATCACACCTGACAAAAGCCTACATATTTTTTTTTGTTTGTGCTTTTTTTGTTTTTTGTTTTTTCAAGGTAGGGTCTCCATGCAGCCCAGGCTGACCTGGAATTCACTATGTAGTCTCAGGGTGGCCTCGAACTCACAGTGATCCTTCTACCTCTGCCTGCCAAGTGCTGGGATTAAAGGTATGAGCCACCATGCCTGGCTAAAAACTTATATTTTTAACTTGTACATTATATGATTTCTATAAACTTAGCATTATAAACAGCATTTATAAAGTCCAATCAGGAGATAAATATGCCATAACTAATTCCTGAAAGTAGTTACTGCTAGTGTCTGTATGGCATTTGAACTGCACACTTGTGTACACTTTCAAAAAATAACTAATTCTCAGCTGGGCATGGTGACACACGCCTTTAATCCCAGTACTCAGGAGGCAGAGGTAGGAGGATCACTGTGAGACTGAGGTCAACCTAGGACTACAGAGTGAGTTCCAGGTTAGCCTGGGCTAGAGTAAGACCCTGCCATGGAAAAAATAAACAAAAAACACTACCCAAATTAAAAAAAAAAAACAAAACAGTTTTCAAAGTGTTGGGATTTGCCACTCACACCTGGAAAACAGCATTTAGATAAGGAACTTTTCTTTAATCTTACATTTCCTTGTAAATTTGTTGTTACTATTGGAATCCTTTCCAGCTGGTAAGGTTTTGTTCAGAAGTGACATCTCATAGCTGTGGGGTTTTGGTTGTTTCATTTTCATTTCATTTCTTCCTAATTTGCTTGTCTAGTTTTCTCCAAGGTCTGTGAAGACTCCCCATATAGTCCACCCAACCAACCATGGGGGCAGAGTGCCTTTTACATAAATCATATACCACCCAACCAACCATGGGGGCAGAATGCCTTTTACATAAATCATATACCACCCAACCAACCATGGGGGCAGAATGCCTTTTACATAAATCATATACCACCCAACCAACCATGGGGGGACCTTTTCTAACCCATTACCACCCAACCAACCATGGGGGCAGGGTGGCTTCTACATGGACCATCTACCCATTCACCCTGACCCAACTCTTCTCTCCTCTCCCTGCTCTTCCCCTCCCCTCCCCTCTCCTCCTCTCCTCTTCTCTTTTGTCTTCTCTCTGCCTCTTTCTTTTCCTCCCTCCCATCTTTCTCTCACTCTCTCAGTACTTGGTCCCAACTCTGTTAAAGAGGAGAGAATCTAGTCAGTGCCATAAAAGATGAGTTTATCAACCTGTTTGAACTGGTGTCACAAGAGGAGAAGGAGAAGGAGAAGGCAAGGAGTGACAAGGTATTTGAAACAACACCAGATATTTCTAAGTTATTTTGCATCTTCTCCTGTCCTGTGCTCCCTACAAGCACAGACTTGTTCTGACCTTGTGCTCAGAACCCCCACCTACCCAGCTGAAACTAAGAATCCCCAAAGGGTCTAAGCTTCTTGGAAGCAAAGACCCACTGAAGGGGTCCAGTGCCAGAGCTCTTCTATTTTCTCTCTCTCTCCTCTCTTCTCCCTTTCCATTTCTCCTCATTCTCTTACCTTGTTTTTCTCTGGTACTTCTTTCTTCAAAAAAGAAAACACTGCCACCCTCTTATTTGTCTGTTTGTGCTCTGTGCATGAGGCTAAGGGACTCACCAGAATAGTTTATTATGGCTTTTCTGTTTAGCTTGACTGCAGAATACCACAGGTAATACAATCATGCCTCAGCTCCATATGGTCTTGGAGGTTGACAGCCTCTGATTCATTTTGTGTCTTACTTATGAGGCTGCTGTGCTAGGCACCTCCTACAGGACAGATCAGAGAAGGAGCCAGCTTCGTGTTTTTGTCCCCACTCCTCTCTCTCTCCTTCCCTCTCTCTCTCTCTCTTCACAGCTCTGGGCATAGTGCAGATAAGGAAATAATGATCAACTCCAGAAAACATTAGGGCCACAGAGGAAAAGTGGTGTTGCAGAAAAGACAGTGGTGAAATGTACTTACAAAGTGTACCACATATATCTTACTACAGGCACCTATGTAATCCCCATACAACTCTCTGGGGTGCATGCTGTTGTCCCGTTCTCTCTTGGAGACAGCTGAGGTCAAGTTGAGCTTTTCTCTAAGTGATAGACTAGACTAGAATTGAATCCTTGTCCATTTGCTTCCGCGATGTCTGTGTCTATAATGGGGGGGAGGGGGATGATCTTAATAGCACTTCTCTACAAAGAGCCTAGATTCTATAGACAATGATAGAAGATAAACCACACTTCCAAACTGACAACATAATGAGGTCAGATCACAGGGGCTTAGCGTCATCTTTTGCCACATTCAGAGCAGGAGCACACTTAAGGCCATGGGAGCCAATGAGGCTGTGAATGTGGAGAACAGTGAGAATTCAATACAGCACACTTATTATTCACCATCAATGCTAGAGTGACAATAATAAGATTTCTGCTAACAGTGCAGATGACAATGTAGTAGGAAGGAGCCAGGGAGTGTATTAGAGGTGGATAATGAAAGGATCACCCTCAAGCAATTTTGGTGTCTTTGAAGGTATGTGTATGGTGTGCAGGTGTGTATGCATATGTATTCACATATGTGTGGGTGCACATGTGTGTATCAGTGCACATGGATGCATGACTGTGTGGAGGCCAATGTAACCTCAGGTGTAATCCTCAGGAATGTCATTCAGCAAAGTTTGAGACAGACTCTCTCATTGGTCTGTGGCTCACCAATCAGGCTAGCCTCGCTAGCCAATGAGCTCCAGGGATTCTCCTGCCTCCACCTCCCCAGCAGTAGGATTACAAACTCCAAACTCATGCTGCCATGCCCAGCATTTTACATGGGTACTGTGGATTAAACTCAGATCCTCATGCTTGTGAGTGGTGTACATGACTCGCTGAGCCATCATCCCAGCCCTCAAGTAATTCCTGAATCCTTGTGCTTTAAAAACCATGGTGGGGGGCTGGAGAGATAGCTTAGTGGTTAAGGTGCCTGCCTGATAAGCCTAAGTAAGCCTGTTGGATTCTCCAGGTCCCACATTTAGCCAGATGCAGTGATGCAAGGGCGCAATGCTGCACTTGCCCACAAGGGGGCGCAAAGGTCTGGAGTTCATTCACAGCAGCTGAGAGGCTCATTCTCTATCTGTCTCTCTCTCTCTCTCTGTCTCTCCCCCCCCCCAAAAAAAAACATGGTGGTGGAATCATTGGTCAGCTATCATATCTCTGTATCTGGACAATTTTCATCCCAAATATCTTAATGAACAAAGGAGAACCAACAACAGATACTAGAACTTTCAAAATTTTGGTATCCAATCCATACGCAATAATCACAATTTCTCATTTGTGTTCTACACTCTATAGCTAAGTATGACTGATCACTCATCTGTTCCTCGCACCAACCCGTGATATGGATGCTAGTGTGAACAGACCATGGCACACAGAGGCAATCAGTAAGTATTTGTTGAGTGAAGTGTCATTCATTTCCTAGACTAGAAAGTCAACACACAATGAGGATTCACATAAGTGGCACATTCCATGGAGGGACTGAGCAGGAATGGAGGCTCTGGCTACCTACCCTTCCCTCTTGCTCACCAGTCCACTGCCCCACACAGCCTGCATTGCTGCCACAGATTCTACTTCCTTCTCAGGCTCCTAGCTCACTTTCCCAGGCCAAACTGATTGGATCATGAGAATCAATGTCTACCTGAAATAATATAGCCACGTGTATTAGTTACCTTTCTTGTTGCTGCCACACATACCTGACCAAAGCAACTTGAAGAGGAAGGGTTTATTTTGGCTTACAGTTCAAGGTTATAGTCCATCATGGCGGGGAAGGAGTGAAGCAACTAGTCACATTGTGTTCACAGTCACGAAGCAGAGAGCAATGAGTTCTGGTGCTCAGCTTGCTTTCTTCTTTTTATGCAGTTCAGTACCCCACCCCATGTAATTAAGTGCCACACCACACTATGTGCAGAAAGTATGGGAGGGATTCTGTGTGGCCCTCACTGCAGGGGAGTGGGCAGGAGCTGAAGAAGCCCTCAAGGTGTGAGGCGCAGTGCAAGATGGAAGGGAGTGATCTCACTGAGCGTGCGCTAAACAACCTGGACTACTGATATCATTACTTGGGGAGCCCTAAGGGTGGCTCCTGTCCATCTGTGCCTTACAGAGGGATCAGCAGCGAATCTCTGTGCAATCAAAAAGACAAACTGCCCTGTTCAAAAATGTTATGGCTCCTCCAGGAACCACAATCTCCTACATGTTACCTCTTCCAGCCTTGAGCCTGAATCACAAGGGGCAACTCACATGCGTGTCTAGAAGTAATGATGGGTTTTGGTGGTAGCTATCCCACTGGGGGTAGCAGCCACAGGGTTCACAAACATCTCTGATGTGCTTATGACTTCATAGGCATGGACTCCCTTACTGATTCGCTGTTTGAACCCCATTTAGCAAAATGAGAAAGGTTATTATGTGTTAGAGGCTAAAACCAAGGGCATCTAGTCAGTATGCAAACAGAGGAACATATATAGTGATATAGATAAATAGATATGTCATGTCATGCATTGTGTGTGTGTGTGTGTGTGTGTGTGTGTGTGTGTGTGTGTGACAGAGAGAGAGAGAGAGAGAGAGAGAGAGAGAGAGAGAAAGTAAGGGAATGTTATGGGTAGCCTTGAAGAAGAAAAGAAAGTCTATCTTAAAAAATATGTTTAGGAGTTTGATCACAGGAGAAAATAAATGAGGAGAGTCTGTTTTGTTTTCTGTTTCCCACCACCCCCCCCACCCGCCTTGGTAACAGCGGTGGGATTCAGTATAGGAGCTATGTATGTGAGCATATGTATTTTTTTCCGTAGAAGCTAATTGCACCACCTGATTCTCCTCCACCATCTGTCTCCTAGACTTGTCATCCTTTCCACCCACCCCAGCAGCCAGTCACTATAGCAGCCGAGAATTCAGAGTCCTCCCAAAATCTACCTGAGCCAAGAAGAGGTCCTCTTGCATTCTGTACAAGAGGGTGTCTAGCACCCAATCAGTCCATACATTCTTTTTTATTTATTTATTTATTTATTTATTTATTTATTTATTTATTTATTTTTGGAGAGAGACACTGGGAGAGACAGAGAGGGAGAGGGAGACAGATAGAGAGTGGGCGTGCCAGCAGTGTCTCAGCTGCTGTGAACGAAATCCAGATGTGTGCGCCCCCTTGTGGGCAAGTGCGGCATTGCACATTGCGCCCTTGCATCACTTTGCATCTGGCTAAACGTGGGACCTGGAGATTGGAACCGGGTTCTTAGGCTTAGCAGGCAGGCGCCTTAACCGGTAAGCCATCTCTCCAGCCCTATTTATTTATTTTGAGGTAGATTCTCACTCTAGCCAAGGCTGACCTGGAACTCACTCTGTACTCCCAGGCTGATCTCAAATTCAGACCAATCCTCCTACCTCTGCCTCCCTGGTGCTGGGATTAAAGGCATGCACCACCACACCCGGCTAGTCCATATACTCTTATTAATTAAATGCCTACTGGATACGGGAAACTCAAGAGACATCAGAGCAGACCAGAGAACAGAGAAAGAATTTTTAAATCTTTTTGATTCGACAAAATGACTTCCAGTGGTTAGAATAGCCAGGCCTAAAAGAAAAGTCTATCTGCCAAGGAGGCCGGAGATAAGGCGGGGCATCCTACAGTCCTGAGCTCCTCAGAGGGGACCTGAGATTCCCATCCTGCCAGTACCTGTTCTTCCCTCCAAAAGCCTTTTGTTCCTGTTTTGCCAGAGGACAGGGCTGCCACTCACCACGTGGAGCTCCGCCCCTGCGCGGCTGGCTCACCCTCTGCAGACCTTGCACCTCGAGTCCTTCCCGTCTCCTCCATTGGTGTGCATCATAAATGTGTAACGTGGAATCACCCGGCCCAACCCGCTCTCCCTTGCATCCATAACAACCTTATCAAAGGGTTTCTTCCCGAGCGCGGAGAACAGAGAGCCCTCCAGGTTTTGATTCATAGCAGGTGAAGGCTGGATGTGCTGAAAGCTGATTGAAATCAGCGAGGTCAACAAAACACAGCCGAGAATGCCCCAATAATTGGGAGACAAGCCTGGCTCCCCGGCTGCCTGGTGATCCTCGGCACTGAGTGGCTCGCACTTCTGAAGGGAAGCCTTTGTCTTACACACTTTATTGCGCTGGCGTGGCCTTTATTTTTATAAACTAGGGATTTTGCTGACCCGCCGTTTCCTCCTCCTTTGTCCTGTAAACCGCCTAGCTCTTTCAGTGGGGGCTGAAGAAGGAAAGGGTTTTCATGCCTGCAGGGAACGTCCCACCTGCACGCGCCTGGGCACGTGCATGTGTGCACCTTCCCATTTTGTTTCCTGAAAGTGTGCCCTTCTAGCCCCACTGGCCTTTGATGATGACAGGAGACCTGTTTTTGCTAAAGAATTCTAACTAATTCAAGGGCAAGTAGCCACAGTGTAACCAAAGTGAGTCTTCACATCTACAGCCTCTCTCCCCGACCCCCTTGCTTTCATTCTCCTTTATGGATGGTGTTGCCTGAACAGGAAGGTCTCAGGAGGTAGGACCTTCCTTGGACCTGCTCCCCACACCCGGGGCCGTGGCACACTCACAACACAGGGCTGCGAGTGCCTCAATACCCACTGCTGGAAGGAATACCCAGCTGAGAGACTAGCCTCTCCTGAAAGGAAGGGGACTGTCCCTGAGCTCTGTCCCCACTGGGAAGACAGCTGCCCAGAGACACCCAGAGGCTCAGAGAATATGCAAAGCTGTTCTTCCAACGTTCACCTCAGCAAGAGCCTCACTAGCTGAGTCGTATAGATTTTAACCTGGGTCCTGTTTGCAGTGAGCTGACCCTGGGAATTTTGTTCGTTGGCCCTCACACTCTCAGAAGGAACTGGGTCCTGCCTCCACTGTCCATGGACTCCCCATTGTCTGCTCAGAGCAGTCGGCTGTGTGTGTTCTGTCCTGTGGGGCAGCAGCTCTCCAGAATCCCTGTCACACAGCCGTGCTGGGGAGTCCTCACAGCTACCAGTCAAGCCTGGGGAATATTACCTGTAATCACCAAAAATCTGTTTCTTCTTGGACTGGAATCTCTTCTGCTGACCTCAAAGGGTCCTCAAAGGCACCTGCTGCCACACGTACAAGGGGAGAAGGGACTTTGTCGCAGTAGTATGCTCATCTCTCATGTGTAAATTGCGAAGTTCACACAGTCTGTAATGACATTGGCAAGGTTAGCAGCCATCCCTTGTCTAGTGTGGGTCATTGCAACAGCCCATAATTCAGTATTGTCCTACACCTATTTACCCTTCAATCCACTCCCCTGGAAGCCCCCTGAAAAAAATATAATAGGTAAGAACAAGATTTTGCAGGGATGTGCAAAAATTGGAGCTTTTGGACATTGCTGATGGGAGAGTAAAACAATGGAGACATTTTGGGAAATTTTTGGCAAAGATTACACAGACCTACTATCTGATCCTACACTCCCACTCTCAGGCAGACACCAAAACAAATGAAAATGCACTAACACAGGAATGTCACGGCAGCGTTATTCATAGTAGCCAAAGGTTGCAAACAAACCAAGTTTCAACACATGCAAAATGAAGAGTCAAAATGGCCTACTTACAGGCTGCAATGCAATGTTAATTGGCAATGGAAAAGAATGAAAGATATGCCATAGCATAGAGAAATGCCAAACGCACGGTGGTGAGAGAAGACAGTCACAAAAGGCTGCATAAAGCATGACTCTATTTACATTAAATGTCCAGATGGGGGAAAGCTGTAGAGAGACATACGACTGGTTCTCTACAGATTGGCAGTGTCCTTTCACTGAAGGCCCTGAGGTTTCGTTGGAGGGTGATGAGCATGCTCTAAGTTATGCTGATGAAGAGTTCAGCAAGGGGGGGGGGGTTGGCTGGAAAGATGGCTTAGAGGTTAAGCATTTGCCTGTGAAGCCTAACGACCCCGGTTCGAGGCTCAATTCCCAAGTACCCACGTAATCCAGATGCACAAGGTGGCACATGCATCTGGAGTTCGTTTGCAGTGGCTGGAGGCCCTGGTGTGCCCATTCTCTCTCTCTCTCTCTCTCTGTCTCTTTCTCTGTCTGTTGCAAATAAATAAATAAATAAATAAATAAATAAATAAATAAATAAATAAATAAGAATTCAGTAAGTACATGAAAACCATCATTGCATGCTTTAGGTGGGTGGATTGTGAATGTTCAAGTTATATTTCATGACGGGGTACCCATCCCCAGAAGAGAATTACATCTGCCCAACCAAAACACTTCTGATGGTTTTCCACTGCTCCAAATGAAGCCCATGTGTCTTGGCCTACTGTTGTCCATTTGGTTCCATGCTGTATTTTAGCCTCATCATCCATTCTTTCTTTTAGTTTGCAAGCAGAGAGATAGAAGAGAGGCAGACAGAGAGAATGGGCAAGCCAGGGCTTCCAGCTGCTGTAAACATACTCCAGATGCATGTGTCACCTTGTGCATCTGGCTTTACGTGGGTCCTGGGGAATCAATAGGCTTTGCAGGCAAGCACCCTAACCTCTGAAGCATCTCTCCAGCCCCTTCATCACCCATTCTGCTGCTAAGTACCCTAAATGCTGAGCCTTGCAGCCTCTCCTTTTCTAGCGCACTCATGCTGCCCAGCACCTCCAGCCTTCACACTGTGGACTAGCATCTGGAACACCCTCATCTTTCTGTGCACATGCTGAGTGCCTGTTCATTCTTCAGAGTGAAGACAAACATGGATTCTGTGCAGCTTTTCCCATGTCTCCCAGAGGTTGCCTCTCTCCCTTCTGGGCCAACGGGATGTTCTGTTTACAGTCTGCAGGGATTGTCACATTTTATTTTAATTACCTGTCTACATAGTACTTTTCCCACTAGCTTGGACCATGGTCACTTCAAGGACAGAATGTATACCTTATTTATCTTTCTCTTTATCCCACTCTCACTAGAACACAGGAAGTATGTGTATGCGTGTGGACGGGTAGAGAGAGAGAGAGAGAGAGAGAGAGAGAGAGAGAGAGGCCTGTTGGCACAGTGTGATGTACAACTGACTGAAAGTAGTTAGCAAACATGAAGAAAAGACTGTTGATGCCAGGCACATGCCTTGACAATGGGAAAACTAACTTGGATGCCCTGCCATGCCCTCTTTGCTTGTTTGAAATGTCACCTATGTCCCTCTTCTCACAGAGTTGGCTGCTCTGTGGGTCATTTGCATGCATTTTCTCATGAGCCCTACATCATCCTCATTCTTAGAATGTTGAAACACTTGCATTTGCAAAAAATATTTTTATTTATTTGCAAGTAGAGAGAGGGAAATTGAGAATAACCACATTAGGGCCTCTTGCCACTACATACAAACATCAGATGCATGCGCCACTTTGTGCACCTAGCTTATGTGGGTACTGGGGGATCAAACCAAAGCTATCAGGCTTTGCAAGCAAGTGCCTGTAACCACTGAGCATCTCTCCAATTTACTGACCAGCCTCTCATGAAGCCAGGGCCCCCATGTTTATTTCCACACCACCAAATCTCACTCACTTGCTAGGCTCTAACTCCAACACAGTCTCCTTTAAGGCATCGTTGAAACACCTCTGCTTTATGCTGCAAGGTCTTTCCTTCTCAGCCACTTATTTTAACCACACACCTCCAAATTTCACCTTACATTCACAGAACAAAATTGCCAATTTCTACCCCTGCTTCCTTCTCCCTACTGTCCACTGATTTGGTGACATCCTGTGACACAGACTCTACCCTCACCACTCCATTAGAATTATACTCTGTGACTTACCCACAGCCTAAGTGTGTAACTGGAATCTCGGGTCCGCCCCTGTTATGCTGTTCCATCATTCTAAGGTCAGACCTGTCTTCAGAGCTCCACTTACCGACCTTCTACAGCATTTGAGGGCAGTCTCTCCTCCCTCCTGTGCTTCTCTGCCTCTCTCTCCACTGCCTCTCTCTCCCCACCTGGGTTTGCCTGAATCCCAAGTCTCACATGTGGCCCTAGGTTGGTTGGTTGGTGTCTTCAATACTTAGGTTGCACCCAGATCCTGGCTCATACCAGGCAAGTGCTCTGCCACTGAGCCACACACACCCTTAGGCCCTACATCATCTTTCTTGAAGTGCATGCCCACTGTAACTGAAGCTCAAGCCCAGAGTTCTTCCCTTTGTTCCACTTGGCTGTCTCCTATTGCCTTCTAGATGGTTCTACTCAGATGCCTTTCTGCCATTCAGCATTCAGTATGTCTAGATCCTGGGGCTGCTTTTGAACACAATATGAGCTGCAGATAACATTATCTTGATAGGGTCTGAAATACAACTCCAATTTTTCTGCACTTGTACCCAACCTAGTCTCCAGCACAATGTCACATGAGTTTGTCACCTAGAGTGTCCACATAAGAGATGTACACTTTATTGTGGTTGGCAGGGTCTCACTCTAGCCCAGGCTGACCTGTAATGTACCCTATAGTCCCAGGTTGGCCTGAAACTCATGGTGATCCTCCTACCTCTGCCTCCAAGTTGCTAGGATTAAAGGCATGCGCCACCATGCCTAGATGGAGTATACACTTTTTTCAAGGAGATGTATAGATACAGAAGTACAGAGTCCCAAAAAGAACATAGCATAAAATCAGACTCCTCATGCCCTCCCCAATGGGCAACAGTTTAGTTATCTGTGTTTATTACAGAGATTCCTTTGGCCCACGGCTGTTTCATCTCATCTACTCCTTCCACCAAATCTATCAGTCCCCCAACCCTGCAGGCTCCTCTTCCTTAATACCCCTTGTGCCCATTCTTTCTGACTTAAATTTAAGTCCTCATTGTAGGACTAGTTCTCAGCCATGAGACCTTACCTCCACAAGCCTTCCTACCGTTCCCCTCCTTCCTATGGGCATCCCACGTGGTTAGTCCTTCCAATAGCACCCCTCAAAATCAGAATCACTTCCATCTCGTTCCATGCAAGCAGTCAACTCCATTGCTCCCTAACTGTTAGAAAAGCCCTCCCCACTTGAGAATTCTCTGTATCATTATTTCTACCCGTTGGTTTAAGTCATCCATTTTTCTCTAAGTTGTTTGTTAGTGTATATTAATTACACAAAATAGTGGGCTTCATGATGACATTTTCAGTCATGTACACAACATGCCCGTGCCTTATCCACCACCTCTCTTGCGCTGGTCTCCCCCTCAATGTTTCCCTTCCTCTTTCCAAAGTCTCTCTCATGCTTTCATAGCTTTCTTTTATTTCTAAATCCTGATTCCACCTATGAGAGAAAATGTGATATTTGTCTTTCAAAGTCTGCGTTTATTTTGCTTAACATAGTGATCTCTAGTTCCATCCATTTTTCTGCAAACAACATAGTTTAGTTCTTTTTTATAGCAAGATAAAGCTCCACTGTGTATATGCACCACATTTTCTTTATCCATTCGTCTGTTGATGAGCCCCTAGGCTGGTTCCATATCTTGGCTATTGTGAATAGTGCAGCAGTAAACATGAATGTGCAAGTATCTCTGTGGTATATTGACTTAAATTTCTTCAAGTGTATACCCAGGAATGGGATAACTAGGTCATACGGTGGTGCTATTTATTTTCAGTTTTGTGAGGAATCTCCAAGGTGATTTTCATAGTGGCCACAGTAACTTACATTTCCACCAAGTCATAATGATCTCCCCTACCCCCAACCCTCACTAACATTTGTTGTTGTTTTCTCAGTGATAGCTATTCTGGCTGTGATAAGACGGAATTTCCAGGTAGCTTTGATTTTCATTTCCCTGACAGCTCAAATCAACCATTTTCACTTCCTACTGCTACCTTCATCATGTCTTTCTAGTTTCCTCATAATTCACAGTCCTTCTTGAACCTGGAACTCAACACACCCAGTCTCCCCACACCCTGAACAGTGCTGATCCCCACCCCCCACACCCCGTCCTCCTCTCTGGAAAGAAGGGAAAGGACAGGAAACTCACTGTGAAAAGGATGTGGAGTCTATGGGTGCCCACTGCCAGTGTGTTCAGTCTTTCTGAAGCTGTGTGAGTGGCGTATGTGTGTATGCTATATGTGTGTGCTATGTATGCACATGTCATCTATGTGTGTGAGATCCATGTGATAGGTGTATAAATGTATGTGATGTGTGTGTGGTGTGTGCATGTGATATGTGGGATGCATGTGTCTGTGATGTATGTATATGTATATGATGTATGTGCATGTGGTATATGCACACGTGTGATATATGTATAAGATGTATGTGTGTGATGCATATGTGTGATATATGTGTATGTGATGCATACATGTGTGTGCAAGATGTATGTGTGATGTATATGGTACACAAATGTGATGTATGTTTGTTACATATGCATATGTGTGATGCATATGTGTGAGATGTATCTCTGTGTGATGTGTGGTATATGCATATGTATGATGTATGTATGTGTGTATTATATATGATGCATGTGTATGATATATGTGTGTGAGCTCTGTGTGTGTTATATATGATGTATGTGTATATGTATGTGTGTGAGCTGTGTGTGTGACGTATATGATGCATGCATATGATGTATGTATGTGATATATATGATACATTTGTATGATGTATGTGTGTGAGGTACATGCATGTTATATGAATATGTATGCAGTACATGCACATTTGTGTAAAATGTTAGTGTGTGCCATATGTGTACATCATGTATGAGTATCTCTGTGGAAGTATGTTTGTGAGATATGCGTGAGTGTGCATGAAGTAGGTTGTGATGTGTGCCTGTGACTATGGTGGTTTGATTTAGATGTGCCCCATAAACTAATGTGTTCTGAATACTTGATCCCCAGCTGATGACAACTGGGAACTGGAATATCACTTCAGGTGTGTTTTGGGGGGGTGATCTTATGGGTGCTTTAGCCAGTTTTCCCTTGCCAGTGTTTGGCACACTCTCCTGCTGCTGTTGTCCACCTGATGTTGGCCAGGAGGTGATGCCACCCTCTGCTCATGCTGCATTTCCCCTGCCAACGTGGAGCTTCCCCTTGAGTCTGTAAGCCAAAATAAACCCTTTCCCCCACAAGCTGCTCTTGGTTGAGTGCCTTCTGCCAGCAACATGGAGGTGACTGCCGCAGTGATATATGCGTGTGCAATGTGTGTGTGCAGTGTGATCGATGTTTCCCAGGAAGGTCATTTCAGGTGGATTCCACTTCCTGTGTTTGTCCAGTGTCTTGGGGATTTGAATTTTGCCTAAGCAAACATGAAATTTGCATTCTGTTCAAATTGTTCAATAAGATAGGAATCACATTGGAACACATCTATATTTAATGGGAAAAAGCTCTTCTGGTCATTTACAAATGTGAACATGCCATGTACATGAAGAGCAAGGTATGAAGACAGAGCCACGGACTAACACTGACAACGATGACAGGCTGTGATGGGTGTGTGCTTCTCTATTTATTGTGGAGGACTTACTTTCAGCCCTAGTTGATATTTGGTGAAGTCTCTAGAAATTTTGGGTTGCCACAAATGTGGGGAAAGCTATGGGTGGCCAGGCCTCACAGTAAATATCTCACAGGGCTTCAAGCACTCCCCAAATAAAGAATGACCTGATCCAAATTGAGTCGCTTGAGAAGCCCTCAATTATTTTCTTCTACTGGCCAGCCCAGATTTGAAATCCTGCATAGGGTGAAGCCAGCCACAGTGCCGAGAGACTACTAAGGGACGGCCTACTCCCAGGAGACCTGGAGGTTTGTGGGGTGACCTATCATCAACGCTCTGACCTCCATGCCCCAGGCAAGCCCATTGAGATAATTAGAGCCTAAAAGCTAGCACTTTGCTGACGAGCTGCTGCTGTGGTGGGGAGTTTCCCCTGGGTATGAGGACAGAAGAGAGGGAAACAAGGAAACACAGGCAGAAGGATAAACTTCAGGGTTGAGATCTGGGGATGTGATGGTAGAAGAAGGGTCCAGGTAAGTCAGTGAAGAAGGTGTGGCAAGTAGGGGCTCTTCCCTGAGCCTGGAGACAAAACACCTCTCCTTACAGTCTAAGAAGTAAATCCGAGCGTGGTGGCACATGCCTTTAAGCAAAGCACTTGGAGACACAGGTAGCAGGATGGCCGTGAGCTCGAGGCCAGCCAGAGACTACACAGAGAATTCCAGGCCAGGCTGGGCTAGAGTGAAGCCTTACCTTGAAAAAAGAAGGAAAGAGGAAAGCCAGGCATGATGGTGCATGTTTTTAATCTCAGCATTTGGGAGGCAGAGGTAGGAGGATCGCTCGCTGTGAGTTCGAGGCCACTCTGAGACTACATAGTGAATTCCAGGTCAGCCTGTGCTAGTCTGAGGCCCTACCCTGAAAACCAAAAAACCAAAAAAAAAAAAAAAAGAGAAGAAGTACAAGAAGGAGGAAGGAGGAAGAGAAGGAGGAAGAGGCAAAAGAAGAAGAAAGTCCTTGCAATTTACAGAGGATTCTACATTTGTTCTCTCATCAAATTCTCACAACCAGCCAGAGACACAGAGAGGGCAATTATGTTGGCCTTGGTTGTAGAAGGGAAACTATCAAATAGACTCAAGGTCGCAAGACTAAATTGAACCTGTCGATTCACAGAGGGAGAAGGGAGAAGAGAAGAGCATGAGTGAGGAGCTGGGGATACAGCTCAGAGGTAGGCCACTTGCCTAGCATTCGCATGTGTTTCATCCTAAGAGAGAGAGAAGAGAGAAATGAGGTGGGCATCAGGACAAATAGAAAATCTTAAGCCTAGCAGATGTCCCATGAATGTTTATTTATTCATCATCGGTCTCTAAAAAGATGAAATCAATGTCAGGAAAACAATGGGATGACCTAAAGAGAATGCAGTGGGAAAAAGTCGAGTAGGTTACCTCGCCTTGCTGGACTGGGCTTCTCAAAGAGTGGGCACGTTGGATTAAGAAGCTTGGGAACTTCTTCCAGTTCTTGAATCTCTGACCATCTACTGTTTCTTCTTCCCAGGCTGCTCCATCCCAGGTTCCTCTCCTGTCCACAGCCTGAAACAACTAGTCAAGAGTTTCACGGTGAAAACTTACCTACACAATCATAAAGCATACCTGTGTCTCCCCCAGCACTGTCCCAGGCCCCACTTTCTTGTCATTACACAAGTGGTTGAGAAATATAGAGCAGGGACAACCCTTCCCTTCTTTTTTGGAGAGAGACTGAGAGAGAGGGAGAGGAAGACAGATAGAGATGGGTGCACCAGCAGCCTCTCAGTTGCTGTGAACAAAATCCAGATGCGTGCACCCCCTTGTGGTCAAGTGTGGCATTGCACCCTTGTGTCACTTTGCATCTGGCTAAATGTGGGACCTGGAGATTGGAACCGGGTTCTTAGGCTTAGCAGGCAGGCGCCTTAACCGCTAAGCCATCTCTCCAGCCCAACCCTTTCCTCCCTTATAGAGGAGAGGCAGCACTTAGAGGAACCAACAGGTGAGAGATGGCAACCCTCTATTAGGATGGCACTCCCCCTGGTCCTGGGTGCTTGCCCACTTTGCACACTCCAGCACCTGCAATCTGCCATTGGATTAGATCATTCTCCACTTGGAACCCACACAGGGCTCCTAGCTATTCTATTACGCCTCATGTGAGAGCTTTGAGTACCTGTGGATGTGGCGGTCTACATGGGTCCTTGAACCAATCCATGGCTGACATTGAGGGGTGACTGCTTTCACATGGTAGCTCAAGAAGATCTCTGATCAAGTGTCACCTACTGAGCAAGGCACTCACCATGTGCCCACTCTGGTCCGTTATCACAAGCTGTTCATAATTGGGGTGACAAGGCATACCTAGAGCTCCCTTAGGGAAGCAACCTTTATTAGCCAGCTTTTCCGTACTTCTCTGTCAGAAGATGTTAGAGCAGGATAAGGCTTGCCCCTCCCCTCTCTTTAGGAGGCTGAGGCTGAATAAGTAGGGGCTAGTCTACTGTGGACCAAGAAGGAGGTTGAACAGGGATGGTTCTGGCACTATGGGGGCAGCCTGTGGCCTATGGTTGATCATCACTTCCTGAGACTGAATATGCAAATCTTCCTAATTCCAGGGTTCAGCATCCCAAAGGCATTATTGCTGGGCTCCTGAGTCACTTTCTTCAGCCCAGCTTTGATTAGCCATTAAGCTGACATCTGGGGCTCTGCTGTCTGACTCCTACGTCTGTCTCTCCCGTGGTTCAGAACTGAGCTGGGAACAGGTATGTCCTTTTCTGAGTTTGCAAGCCTTTGATATTTACCTCATCCTCCAGCAGCCATCCACTACTTACTGGTTGACTCATTTGTTTACATATCTACTGCCCACCCCTATGAACACAAGCTTCCCACTCCCTGTTATCCCCAGCAGAATATAAAGTCCTCAACAACAGACTCTTAACACACACACACACACACACACACACACACACACACATGCACACATGCACAAAATTGGTTTTTCGAGGTCGGGTCTCAACTCTAGCCCAGGCTGACCTGGAATTCACTCTGTAGTCTCAGGGCAGCCTTGAACTCAACGGCGGTCCTCCCACCTCTACCTCCCGAGTGCTGGGATTAAAGGCGTGCAGCACCACGCACGGCTTCATTCATATATTTTATGACTACAACAGCGTTGGGTCAGATGGATATAAAAGGAGGTATCCACTGAATAAACAAAAGACTGTTAAATGCATCACGTAAGACCTCAGGACATTTGCACAATCTGAGGATAAAGCTTACACTTTCAACTTGCTCAGAAGCATAAAAACTCAATTCTAACTGATTTAAAGGAAACTTTCAAACTATTCTTATGCCCTGAATTGCACATAAGACTTTTTTTTTTCTTTTTTTGGTTTTTTGAGGTAGGGTTTCACTTTAGCTCAGGCTGATGTAATTCCAGGGTGGCCTTGAACTCATGGAGATCCTCCTGCCTCTGCCTCCCCAGTGCTGGGATTAAAGGCGTGCGCCACCAGGCTAGGCCACATGAGATATGTATCCATGAGTATAGCTTCCCTAAGATAGGGAAACTGAAGCATGCCAAGGTTCAATAATCTGAGGGTTCCGGAGCCAGGTCGAGGCAGAGCTCTGGGTTGCTTCCTTCCTTCTGTCTTCTTTGCCACCTGCAGAGGCAACTGGTCCCCTGTCGCCTGTCAGGAGGCAGAATTTGCTAACACAGAACTTCAGGGTGGTTCAGGTCCAGGCACAGATGCAGTGCTCAAGGCAGGCGTCCAGAAAGCTAGCAAGATCTACACAAGATGATAGATGCTTGGCCAAGTGAGCCAAGGTTCAGGGTCATTCTCCAGATCCACTGGAGCCCGCCTGTTCCTCCGTGGAGAGGGCCACTAGGTAGTACCTTCTTTCTGATGCTGTCAGTCCCTGCAGTTTTTTGGTTCCATTCAGTTCTATTCCCGAGGTACTTCAGCCTACAGGCTCACCCTGTCCTCCACTCTGGCCCATCACAGGGCCTGAGAAAGGGCCAGCTAAACCAAGGAGCGCATTGTAAGGGAACTGGGCCACTGCACCCGGCTCCTCCGGGTCCCGCTGTCCCCACTCATAATGGTCCAGTTGGTAGAATGGGAACCTGCTTTGGTTACCTACTGGAGTGTGGAACTGGAGAATGACCCTGAACCTTGGTGCACTTGGCCAAGCATCCATCATCTTACATAGGTCTTGCTAGCTTTCTGGGTGCCTCCCTTGAGCACTGTACCCATGCCTGCACCTGAGCCACCCTGAGGTACTGTGTTAGCATATTCTGTCTCCCGACTGATGCCAAGTGCTCCAATGTCTGCAAGGTGTGGTTTTGCATGGCAGGCCCATCCTGGTGCCAGTCTGACTTCATCCCTTGAGAAGCAGGTCTGGGATTCCTGTTCCAGTAAGTTCTCCAAAGGAAATGCTCTTTGCTCACCTGGCCCACCTGCTAGCTTGCCATGAGCTTTCCCCCCTACCCATGACGTCCTTCAGTAGAGGCCTTGTGGGATGCCAATCCCAGCTTGTCCCAGTAGATGCTGGGTAGCCAGAACAGTGGCCTTCTGTGTGGGTGGTAGCCCAGGCCTTGGGTGGAGTGCTCTGTGAAGGCTCTTTCTTTCCTGAGCACCAGGACACGTGCCTCAAATTCTCTCCCCTCCCTGAGGTCCTGCTTATAAATTTCACATTTGAAACAAATATTGATTTCCTGACCTATGCCCCTTGCCAGAACTATAACACGTGCGCGCGCACACACACACACACACACACACACACACAGGATCCCAGAAAACAAAAGGCACATACATACCTGCTACCACTGCTGGAAAGGAATAAAATTCAAACAGAAATCTTATAGGGAAAAAAAGATGTGTGTGTGTTTTTATATAATAATTATTTTTATCATCTTTTTATTTATTTACTTGAGAGAGAGAGAAACAGGCAGAGAGAGAGGGAGAGAGAGAAAGAGAGAGAGAGAGAGAATGAGTGCACTGGGGACTCCAGCCACTGCAAACAAACTCCAGATGCATGCACCCCCTTGTGCATCTGGCTTACGTGGGTCCTGGAGAATCGAAACAGGATTCTTTGGCTTTACAGGCAAATGCCTGAACTGCTAAGCCAACTCTCCAGCCCAAGATGTGTGCTTTTTTATAAATATTTTATTTATTTATTTATTTACTTACTTACTTACTTACTTGTAAGCAGAGAAAGATAGAGAGAAGAGAGATAGACATAACAGGTGTGCCAGGGCCTCTAGCCACTGTAAATGAACTCCAGATGCATGTTCCACCTTGTTCATCTGGCTTTATGTGAGCACTGAAAAATTGAACTCAGGTTGTTAGGCTTTGCAGACAAGCACCTTAAACACTAAACCATCTCTCCAGCCCAGAAAGTGTGTTTTGGGGGCAAACGATGGCAGTTGCTATTATTTCGTGGCCTCTCTGACCTAGCCCTGAGTTAAAAGCTGAGGTAGGGGATGACAGTTCACTGGAAGTTAGAGACCCATAAGAGCTGTTTTCCCTATCAACAGAAGAGAGAGTTTTAACTTTCACATGTCCTAACCTGAAATGCCACCCTGGCTGTGGGTCTCCTGGCCCACTGTCCTTTCCTTCCCCATCCCTCCCACAACCTCCTTTCTCTTGGCTAATAAGCAATCCTGAGCTTTGTACTCCTTGCTAATTGCATTTGGCTCAGAAACACATTCTGTTTCTGGCCCCAACCTCAGGCAGCGGCTCTTACATACCAATCTTTACACCTGAACACTGGAGCCATTGCGCCTCTAGTCATTTTCAGGGGAAGCTGCAAGAAGGTGGCTGGGCATAGCATGAATGCTATTCCTTAGGGGTTCTGATGCCTACAGCCTGGTCACTTTCTGTCTCAGACTGAGCAGCCTTGTCCCAGCCACAGTGACAGGCCGCTGGGACACCGAAGTAGTTCCACGGTTGCATGATGCTCCCTTCACAGGGTGATTCAAGCATCCACTCAAGATTCCTCTCCATCTCGGAGAATTTGCATATAGTAGGGCAATTTATTGAACCTTTAATGGAGCAGAATAACTGACTCAGAAATTATCTATGCCTTGTTTTTTCACTGCAGCAGGCTGGACACAAAGGCATGAAAGGTATTTCCTTCTCTCCTCCCCAACCTTCCCGGGCTTTTATGTCCTTGAGGTCTAAGTTTCTTCACTCAGTTAATAACATTTACCACTGTTTCATAGCACAAAGGAGAAGTTGCCAGGTGCCATTATTTTTGTTAAAACTCGGGGACAGTCGAGCGATTAAATAGGATTTGTCATGCAGGGGAGAGCATGTGGCTGTACAGTACAGGTTTGAAAAGGCAAGGACAGCCTGGGGAGGAGGTCCTGCCTTGGACCCTGTAGATGATGGCATACTCGGAGGAGCAGGAAGGAACCGGCACTTCACAGAGAGGCAGGTAGACTAGTGCCTCGGAGGAGGGAAGATCTTGGTACCCCAGGAAGACAGAGCACTCAAGGCATGATCTTGGGGACCTACAATGAATGTCTCCTAAGCCAAGCTTACACAAATGACACCAACTTCCCCTTATCACCTAGACACAGAGCAGGGCCAGAGGATGGCCTCAGACTGAGGACCAGATTATGGGATGCCTCACCTCTATCTTCCGAGCCCTGGGTGACCCCAGTGAGTTTTGACTGAATGAATGTAAAGATATACCAAAAACATACAGACATTGGCAACCTTGGGGATCACAAACCAACTTGGGTGCTTTTTGTTTGTTTGTTTGTTTGTTTGATCAGAATCAACCCAAGGCTTTGTATATGTCAGGCAAGTGCTTGACTGCTGAGCTACACCTCCAGCCTTCAAACCACTTCCAACTTGCTTTAGGGAAAAGAAGCTCTGAGCATGATTTCATTACATGCTTTCCTCATTGCTGTGATCAAATACCTCACAAAAGCAGATTCAGAGAGGAAGGGTTTATAGTGGCGCACAGTTTGGGTGTATAACCCATCAAGGGGGTGAAGTGATTGGTGGTCAGAGCCTAAAGGTCATATTGCATCTCCAGTCAGAGTGAGAGAGATGAACACAGGTGTTCAGCTCACTTTCTCCTTTTTATTCACTTTAGGACTCCAGCAATAGGATGGTGCCATCTACAATGTTAAGGTGGATCATGCCACCTCAGTTAACTCAATCTAGAAACTTCACAGACATGCCAGACATTTGTCTCCCAGGTAATTCTAGATCTTGTCAAGTTGACAATCAAAAATAACTGTGTCAGGCTGGACAGATGGCTTAGCAGTTAAGGCACTTGCCTGCAAAGCCAAAGGACCAAGGTTCAATTTCCCAGGACCCACATAAACCAGATACACAAGGGGACACACACATCTGGAGTTCATTTGCAGTGGCTGGAGACCCTGGTGCACCCATTTTCTCTCTCTCTCTCTGCCTATTTCTCTCTCTAATAAATAAATAAAAATAAATTATTTAAAAGATTCAAAAAAATAACTGTGTCATCATTGCATTGGGGGATGGCAGCTGATGGCCTGCCGAAAGCCTGCAGCAGAGGACTTCCCTCTGGAGGCAGAGGTAGATGGGCTTTTAACTTCTTGGGGGCGGGGGGGGGGAGCTGAGGGATGTCTATGGCCACATACCTCTTACCCCACACCTCATGGGATCCCTCCTTAGTCTGGCCCTCTCCACATGTATTTACCAGCTCTGTTCTGTTGCTCTCTTTCCATTGACCTTCAGCTCACATTTGGGTCTACGATCTATTATCTTCCAATTAGGTCTTGGTGTTCTTCCTGGCTTCCCCTGAATGGCCTTGGGGAATGATTGTATGCTTAGGCCTTTTGATTCCATTTCTATTAGATGTTAGCTACTCCTGTGTTCAGCCTCGTGGAGCCTAGCTTTGTTCTGGTGCAAACAGTTCTGTTCAAGTGTTCCTCCTCTCTTGGGGCTCTGGAGATTCAGCTTCGGTTCCCTCCACCCCCCCCCCCCCGAGCTTCCTCCAGACAGTCAACCCTAGCTCATAAACCTTCCCACCCACTCTGCTGTCATCCCTCATGGCTCTACACTTCCAGTGGATGACTCACCTAATAATGGACTCTCCCAGGTTCCTAATTTCCGTTATTTCAACCAAGTTAACCTCTATTCCAGGATCCACTTCCATGGCAACACCCTAGATCTTGTCATCACTGAAAACAGTCCCTCTGCCAGCCTCTTCTCTTCCTGTGTGGAGCGCCCTCCTCTCTCAAACTCTGCCCATCTTCTGTCACCCAGCTCTTCTGCCCACGCTTTAACTTCCGAGTCAGCCACGTGGCCATTTCTCTGGGAGCAGAGACAAACAGGCAGCATGGCCTTTGCTGGCCCAGTGGAAAGCCTTTGATGTATATGGACATCCGTCACCTTTCAAAAGAAAACCGTGTGCAGATGAGCTTGAGTAATTTGAATAAGTCATCAGTCAAGACCAGCAACACAGTACAAAACAAAGATTCAGGATCCCCTGCTCCAGAGGGTGCTGGCCAGAAACTTAGCAAGACTGGAGAAGATAAACTACCCCTCGCACTTCAGCCAAGCCACAGCTGAAACCACAGAGGTATTGGAGAGACGAGCAAGAGAGCTGCTTCCATGCTGAACCCAACAATCAGTGCCAGGGTATAGGAGGCAGACCCTGAGGATACTCAACCCCTAACAAAGCAGAGATCCAGAGGCTCCTAAGAGCTCAATACTGAAGTAGACTTAAAACTCACCCACCACAGCTCAGGGAATTTTGAAGAAGAGGAGGCAGAAAGGTTATAAGAGCCACAGGTTGAGACATCATGTCCAGAGGCATTGCCTCTCCCCAAAAAACTGATTGCTCCTCCCACAATGCAAAACCCACAATTCCATGGGAAATATCTGCAACTCCACTGAGGAGGGTCCCCCACAGAACGGGATGCAGGGATGGGGGAAAAGAGGGTTCCAACACATGATGTTTCCATACAAAATATGTTGTTAATAATAATAATAAAAGCAACGATTCGGAGCTCATTATTCAAAACCCATTGGAAATGCCCCTAAAATAATAATATATAAAACTTCCTTACAAATATTTATTGCTGATAAGACAACAGAAGTAAATATTCTAAGTCAAGTTAAAGTTTTAAATTATTAGCATAAATTTTGCTGTTCATCTTCATAGACACCAGTTTTAAATACAAATAGAAATGCACACGTACAACTTCTTTGGTGTTTCATGGTTGCACATGCATGGGCGTTTGTTTCTACCAGAGCAGTGGGACTCTGCACAATTATTTCACTTTTTGTTACATTATGTTTTATGTTACACATTCTCTCAATACTCCTTGCCTCAACTCAGTACTCAGGAAGGACTGAAAAGAAAAGGAACTGTCACCCTCCGGTTCTCTGTCTCGGTATGTCATCATTTTCTGCATAAGTGTTTGGCTGAAACAGGAAAGTAATGTGAGGAAAATAAAATAGAAAGAAATAGGGATCCTAGAATGTTGTGTTCTTCTTCTTGTGTTCAAAGCATGTGTGGTAAAAGGGAAATTATGACCTGGTTGGGTTGGCAGCCTCCTGCTCCTTCAGTCATATGAAACATGAGCGCCAAACTCGGTGGGCCCGTGATGTCTGAGAGTTTGGCCAGACTTACAGTGAAAACAAATTAAGCCCTGTGGAAGCTATGTGCTGACTCAGAATGCTGTATCCAAACAAGGCAGACAGAAATGAGGGCCATGCACCTTGCCCATTTCCTCCACTCACATGCATGCTCCGTGGATCCATAGCAGAATACAAGGTGGAAGACAATGTTATTAAGGATTTCACAGCAGTGCCAGCAGAGTTTTTCGCCAAGTGTAGACTGTTCTGAAAGTAAGGTGTCAGCTGCTTCAGAAAGGGCTATGGCCAGGCTAGAAGCAAGTCTTTTCAACTGAGGTCATTCTCAAAGTAGAGAAAGTTGTCTCCCAGTTGGGGCAATAAACCCCATAGTCCTGAGGGGGCAGAGGCTGCTCAGGCCAGCACTCAGAACCCCTTCCCTCCTTCCCAAAGAGAGGAGCACTGCGCACCAGCTCCTCAGGCATGCTCTCCGCCCTGACGTCTTATTCCATGGATTTCCTAACTTTTCTTCACCTCCTCCTTGACTTCTCTGATAGGAAACCCTTTCAACTCAATCTAAATCCATACTCATCTCCTTATATTAAAACATCCTCTGTTGGGGTCATGGCTCTGTGGATAAAGCACCTACTGAGCAAGTGTGGCAATCTCAGTTTGGATCTCTGGAACCTGTGTCAAGCTGAGCACAGGAGCACAAACACCTGGAACACCAATGCACTCTAGCAAGATGGGAACCGCAGAACCCCCAGAGGCCGTCAGCCAGCTGGCCTGGCAAATTAAGCAGTGAATGAGAAACTGGGCCTCAAAATGAGATAGGAAACAAAGACCCATCTGCGATTGTCCTCTGACCCCCACACATGCTCTGCGGTGTGTGTGCACTCATGCTGACACACACACAAATGTGCATACACACTCACATATACAAATCGCACCACTCAGCTCTGCTTCCACTTGTCTTCAGATCTTTCTATGCTTCAGGACTGCTCAAGAGTCCTATCTCCACCTGCTAAGTCCTATTCCTCCCCTTGCATTCTCCTCCAGCTCGGGTACGTACATGCCTGTAACTGGTCCTACAGCTCCAGCCACTAAGGGCTCTCAGATCTGCTTGGTTTTATGTCCGGTCCCTTCAGCCTTCAGACCTGTCTGTGATCCCCCAAACAGTGTGTCACTTTGTTTATGAAATCCTGTCCTTTTTTAAAAAAAAATTAATTTATTTATTTGTAAGCAGAGAGAGAGAGAGAAGAGAGGCAGACAGAGAAAGAATAGGCACGTCAGGGCCTCCAGCCACTGCAAATGAACTCCAGATACATGTGCCCCTCGTGTATCTGGCTTACATTGGTCCTAGAGAATGGAACCGGGATCCTTTGGCTTCACAGGCAAACGCCTTAACTACTATGCCATTTCCCCAGCCTGAAATTCTCTCCTTTGATGACAGCATATGCCCTGTTGTGGTCCTACCATCATGTCTCCCACCATACCTTCTGAGTCCCGTGACTGACACCCTTTCACCACGTCCCCAGACTTTGTTATTCATGACACTGACAGAGATTCTGCTGTCTCTTCCTGCCTGCTCTCCTGGGCTGATTTCATCTCCTCCCTTGTCTATAAGCCAATGACTCCCAATTCTTCATCGTCAATACTCATGGCCCCCTTTCATCTTGTGAAAATAATCTCTTTATTTTTGGCATGTACATGGGGGTAGGGAGTATTTGCATATAGTATATATGCATGTGTGTGTGTGCATGTGCACACCCATTGTGCACCCAGTCTGCACACGAGTGGAAGCTAGAGGAGCAAGCTGGATGTACCCCTCTATCACTCATTCACCTGGCTTCTTTGAGACAAGTCTCTCACTGAATCGAGAGCTTTCATTTTTGGTCAGACTGGCTGACCAGGTGGCCCAGCAGTTCTGCTTTCTCCACTCCCCACAGGACTGGGAGGACAGCCATGCCCAGATTTGTTTTTATTTATAAACTTGGGTGTGAGAGATCAAACTAAGGCACTTTCAGACCCTCCCAGGCCCTGTATGTTTGTGAGGCAAGTGCTCTTACCAACAGAGCCATTTCTCCCACTGCAAAAGTAATCTTGGTCACCTAATTCACCCAATACTTCAGCTCCAAATTACTTCTTAAAATTATGCAACTAATGCATAGTTTCTATAGAAAACTGCAAATGTGCCCAAAATAAAAAGAACTTTTGAAGGCAAAACTCTGAAACTCCAGCTCCCAGAGAGATAATCACTAGCAATGGTTTGATATATATCAAATGTTCTAGAAATTTTCTGTGAAAATATATTAATTTTTTGGTACAAAAATGTATTTTTTCCCTAAAATTGTGACAAGAATGTTTGGTACCTTTTTTTGTTCGTTTGTTTTTGTAGTCTTCTCAAATCACTGATGATAATTCTACAACATCATTTTAAGAACTGCACAACATTCCATGATTCCAAAATCCTTTAAAACTTTCCTTCTAACTTTTGTATTTTAGCTTTGCTTTAACATTTTCTACCATCATAAATAACATGGCAATCGACATACTTATGATTAAACTGCTGAGTTTAAGCATACAAACTTTTTTTTTTTTTTTTTAGACAGAGTCTCAATTAGCAGAGGCTGGCCTTGAACTTCTAATCTTCTTGCCTCCATTTTTCAAGTGTTGGGATTACAGGCATGCACCACCACACACAGCTTAATGCATTTTTAAGATTACTCACAAATACTGTCAAATTCCTTTCAGAAAAGAGTGTCTTATCATGTATTCCCATCAGCAATGGTTGGGAGTACTGGTTTTCTTCAGTCCTTAAGAATAGATGAGGGTTGGGGATTTAGCTCAGTGGATGAGCGCTTGCCTAGTAAGCCCTGGGTTCAGTCCTCAGCACCAAAAAAAAAAAAAAAGAATAGATGAGGAATTGTTTTTTACTTTCACCTGTTGATTTCTCTCATTACAATAGCATTTCACGATTTTTTCATTTTGTTTATTATTTACTAGTTTGTTGTCCCTTGCATTGCTTTCCTTATATTCCACAAACTGCATTTGTGGGTTGGAGAGATGAAGCACTGGGTGCTTGCTGAGCAAACATGAGGACCTGGGTTTGATCCTCAACATTCACTTTAAAAAGCCTGGTATAGTCACACGTGCCTGTGACTCCAGCACTGAGTGTGTCAGAGACAGGAGGATCACAATCTAGCTGAAAATGGGGAGCTCCAGATTCAGTGAGAAACTCTGTCTCAAAGAAATAGGGCCTCTGCGTGTGTGCATACAGGGTGGGTTCATCTATCTATCTATCTATCTATCTATCTATCTATCTATCTATCTATCTAACTATCTATCTATCTATCTATCTATCTATATATATATATATATATATATGTTCATACACTGTACATGCTATACCATACATGCTACATGAAGAAATTGCGTTTGTTTCATGTTTTACTCTCTAAAGATGTTCTTTGGCTTAGTGATTCATAAGAGGCACCTACAGTTCCTAAGTACCTATAACTAGATTTCCCCAGAGCATTTCAAGATCAAAATTTCCAAAATGAAACTGATTATCTTCCCCATAAAACACAATATATCTGTGGTCCCATAGTTAATCTTATCAACATCTCCCAAGTTCACCAAGACAAAAGCTTGAGAAATAAGCACATCTCCTTCCCACTAATCCAGTTATAAAGTCCTGGCCATCGACTCTCAAATTGCCCTCAAGTCTCCCAGCCCCTGCACAGTCCCACATTTTGATTTCATTGTCTCTTATTTGAGCTACTGCAAAAAAGCTAGTACATGTAGCTAGCCTCTTCTTCGCCATCTCTTTCAGCCTCCATACTCACACAAGAAAAATATCTTTGCACAGAGCAAAACTCTGGCCATTGCAATCTCCTTCTGCAGTCATGTGTAGTACAGTGTGGTGGGTCCCTTACTGCACAGGAAGCCAAGTCCAACCCAGTTCCAAGTTGCTATCCACGTTTATCTATGCCATCCTAACCTTTGCACCTATAACCAGTCCTGCTGAATATTGCTCCCCACAAATGTCATGCTCCATACAACTTTATGCAGAATCTTCCTCCACCCCCTGCTTTTCACTTGGAACTGCCTGATAACCAGTCCCTCAAGACATACAGCCCATCTTGCTCCTGGAAATGCCAAAGATATAAAGCAAGTGTACAAGCTTTGGATTTTTAGCTCCCTGGAAGTTGAATAAGAATGTTGACCCCCTGGGCTGGAGAAATGGCTTAGTGGTTGAGGCGTTTGCCTGCGAAGCCAAAGGATCTCAGTTCAATCCTCCAGGACCCACATAAGCCAGATGCACAAAGGGCACATACATCTGGAGTTCGTTTGCAGTGGCTAGAGGCCCTGGTGTGCCAATTCTCTATCTGTGTCTGTCTCTTCTCTCTCTCTCTCTCTCTCTCTCTGCTGGCAAATAAATAAGTAAATAAATAATGTTGACCCCTGACTTAAAAAATAAATAAATAAAAATACAGTTGAACATGTCCTCCTAGAATTAGCAAAATATCTACAAGGCAGACTGGCTGGGGTTAATTCCTAGCTTGACATTCAATGGCCCTATGATTTAGAGCAAGTTACTTAACCCTTGTATGTCTCAGTTTTCTTATCTTTAAGATGGTAATCATAATTATGACTCCTTACACTTCTTATGAATTAATATATGTAAAACACTTAGAAAAATGCCTGCCATGAATCCGTTATTTAAATAGATGATATATTTGGGGTAACTAATGTGGGTGCCATCTGACTATATCTAAGTGGTTAAGTGGATGAAATGGCATAATGCATGTGCAGGCTCTCTGGAAAATTTAAAGCACTATGGCATCACTATCACTCTTTTAATTTTAAACAAGATAAGTCTCAACTCTTCCAAGAAAGTATATATTATTCTCTAACTCATAAAAGGAGACTTTTAAAATAATCACATATACCTCATCTCATTTCAAAGCAGTGTTGAGTAAATTCAACCCCAAGACTTATACAAAAGAAAGATGATGATGGAGTAATAAGAGGACATAAGATTAGATATAGTGGAGGATAACTCCAGGTTCTCCTATTTATTAATACAATGCCTTCTCCAAGGCCCAAAGATATTGTGAAGTGCTGGGCATGTGGAAATGATCATTATTGTCCTTTGGTTGAAAGAGGACCACATCAAGGCATCCTTGGCAGGAGGAATAAGGCAGGCATTCTGAGGAAGGACTAAAGGTTGAGTCACATTGAGTTAGTTCAGAAGAACCAGAGGACAAAAGATAGCCAGCAGCTCAGCCTGGACTCAGAATGCCACAGATGGAATCTTAAATCAGAAGTTATTTCAAATGCTGCTATTGAGCCTTCTTCCACTCGGCCTTCTATCATAGTTAATTATTTCTCTCTGTCCCCCACACTAAATTGTATCCTCCGTCATATCAGTGAGCTCATCTTCACAAGCCCAATGCCTGTCCAGGCCTTGGCATTCAGAACCAGGCCTAGATGACTGGAGATGCAGAGACCAGTCCTATCTACTCGGTGAACTCAGACGTGTGTGAAGGCCCTGTTCCACTATCATCTTTTCTCGGAAATGAGCTCATTTGAGAAAAGAAGATAGATTTCTTTAAGAGAGAAGTAATGAGGGACCTAGATGGAGGATCTCAATCCTGGAAAAACTTTCCAGGATTATGGAGATGCAGAAAAATTGTCACAGCAGACTTTACCTCTGCATCTAGATTAGGAAGCTGTGTAGCATTCTGTGTCTTTCACACGGATTCCCACTTAGACAGTGAGGCACTCTGGCTCTCTGAAAGAGGCTGGACCTTTGGGGGAGCTACTGTGAGAACTTTCTATGGATGGAGTGTGGCTATCACAAGCAGCTGGTGTCCCAAGACCTCAGAGAATGGTAGAGACAGGCCAGAGAGGCAGCTTGTGGGCTTATGCTGGGGTGATGAAGGTGTTGAAAAGGGACTGTCGTGGTCTCTCCTCACTCCCTCAGCACCCTGTGTTAGTACTGCCATGCATTCTTTGTGACAAGAAGTACAATCTCACACCCTCTCCCAACCCTTGTGAGTTTCTAATTGTATAGCTGCAGGGGACGCTGACTCCTGTATGTTTTCATTCTTCAGTATACTCCCTTCCTTTATTTTATTTTATTTTATTTTATTTTATTTTATTTTATTTTATTTTATTTTATGTATTTATTTAAGACAAAGAGAAAGGTACCTAGACAGAGAGAGAATGGGCATGCCGGGGCCTCTAGCCACTGTACCTGAACTCCAGACACATGTGCCACCTTGTGCATCTGGCTTACATGGGTCCTGGGGAGTCGAACCTGGGTCCTTTGGCTTTGAAGGCAAGCTCCTTAATCACAAAACCATATCTCCAGCCCTTTTCATTTATTTATTTATTTGAGAGAGAGAGAGAGTAAGAGAGTGAAAGAGGCAGGTAAAGAGAAGGGGAGCACCAGGGCTCCAGCCACTGCAAATGAACTCCAGGTGCATGCACCACCTTGTGCATCTGGCTTATGTGGGTCCTAGGGAATTGAACCTGGATTATTTGGCTTTGCAGGCAAGTGCCTTAACCACTAAGCCATCACTCCAGCCCACTGCCTTCCTTTCCTTTTAAATTTTTCATTTCTTCTTTTGCATACGTATGCATGCATAAGTGAGTATACATGAGTGTATGCATGTTCATATTGTGGGTGCATGTGTGGAAGCAGTACACACAAGTGCACATGTGTGTGTTTGTAGACATCATTATTATTATTATTTGGTTTTTTGAGGTAGGGTTTCACTGTAGCCCAGGCTGAGCTGGAATCCACTACCTTGTTTTTCGAGGCAGGATCCCTCTCTCTGAACCTGGAGCTCTCTGCCCATTTTGCCAAAGATGCTAGTGTATAGCTTCCAAGGATCCCTGGTTTCCGCCTGCCCACAACTGGGGCCACAGTTAGGTGCCACTTTGCCTGACATGAGTATTGGGGATCCCCGCTCAGGTCTTACGTTCACACAGCAAACACTACCACTGAGCTCTCTCCCCACTCCCCTCTTCCCTTTGTTTTCTTTTTGTTGTTGTTTTTAATTTTTTTTGAGAGAGAGAGAAAGAGAAAGAAAGAGGCAGAAAGAGAATGGGCATGCCAGAGCCTTCAGCTGCTGCAAATGAACTCTAGACATGTGTGCCCCCTTGTGCACATGCACGACATTGAGCATTTACATCATCGTACGCCTGGTTTATGTGGAACCTGGAGATTCGAACAGGCTTCGGCAAGCAAGTGCCTTGACCGCTAAGCCATCTCTCCAGCCTTTCCCTTTGTTTTTTACCAACCTCCACTGACCTCTGAAGACCTGGTCAATGCTCAGAGCCCAACATCATCAAATAACAACAAAGACATAGTTACTGAGGGTTTCCAAGGATTTGAGCATACAGGGAGTAGAAGAGGGTCCCTTCTCATCCTGAGAATGTGTTTGCGCCTGTGCCTCTACAGGTAGTCTAGACACACACACAAGCCGGAGTAACTCTAATGTTACAGGTGGGTCTAGAATGTCAGGGTCCTCCTGGGCTTTCCAAATGGTTTTCTAGAAGTTGTGCATGCCCAGGAAGCTGTGAAATGTCAGAGAAGGTGTAGGCATAAATGTGCAGGATGTCATATGCCATTGTAGCTTGCCTGGTCGTGGGAGAATGGTCAAGCCCACATCCACCTGTGAGGTCGCCTTCCCTCTTCTTTGTTCCTTTCTCCTGTATTTGCTTTCTTGGAGTTGAGGAGTCTGAGAAACCCAGCAAACTGTTATTTCCTCCAGTGCTGTAGCAACCTGTGCTCAGATTAGCCCTGCTGGCTTTAATCAGACATTTGCAATTCTCGAAGCAGTCGGGTCCTTGGAATGCCAACCTCAGATCACATCTCCAGTAGGCTTGGGTGGGGGCAGGGAATGGCACCCCGAGGGTGAGCGGGAGGAGGGAGCCACACACAGAGGACTTTTGTCCTGGGCTGTGTGTTAAAGCAGGTACAATGTGAAATCAAAGCAGAGATAGAAAGGGGAGGCTGTGCTGTGTCCCAGTGTGAAGACAACAGCCCGCTCTGAAGTTATCGCGGCTCCGGAGACAATGTAATTTCTTCTCGGGCAGTGCTCTGATAGCCTGACCAGCGGGAAGGGCTGGAGGCCCGGCACACCGGCGGGGGAGAGGGCGCGATGAGCAGATATGGCCGGCGGGGGCTCCGGTTCCCGCCCTGGTTTGGAGCCTGGGCTGCTCCGGACCCTTCACGCTGGGCTCAGCCCAATCTCCATCCAAACCTATCCCGAGGCCGATTGTGTATTTCTCCCCTTCCCCGGCTCTGGCATCCTAGAGACCCTCTCTTCTTTTGCAAATACTGCAAAGAATCCACTAGGCCCTCAGACAAGCTGGACACCTGAAGTCAAATTTCTGCAAAGGATTCCTGCATTCCAGCTGGGCGGGGTGCCCACGCCTTTAATCTCAGTACTGGGGAGGCAGAGGTAGGAGGATCACTGTGAGTTCAAGGCCACCCTGAGGCTACATAGTGAATTCCAAATCAGCCTGGGCTAGATTGAGAACCTACTTCGAAAAACTGGAAAAAGAATTCCTACATTCCCAGGGTGCTATGGACATGATTTACAGGACAGTTCTGTCCTGGGTAAGCCTGGGCTCTGTCTCCTTTCTTACATCCAACTCCCCCTCAGCTAGAAAAGCCTTCAGAGAAAGGTCACTCAAATCCTGTTCTGATGTCCACCAACCCCTCTCCCCTAACTCACATAACACTTCCAGTTTCATCCCCAGTTCTTCTACCATTCCGCTGAGAGGCCAGGCATAGCCCTTCCTGAGTCCACACACACAAGCATCCTGTCCCCCTTCCCATGGGGCCCCAGAAATCTGGGGATTTGGGAGAAAGTAGCCACCTCCGGATGCTTGCAACACAGGACTGGGAAACTTGAACTAGACTCAGTGGGTCATCCAGGATCAGCAAGGTTTGTTTCCTGTATCTAGGTCAGGGTGTCCAGGTGGCCGTGAAAGTGTCCTTTCTGTTCCTGCCAAGCCATGAGGGAGATAACACACTGCTGGCTGGGTCTCCAAATATCTGAAGGTGGACAAATGGAAAGGACTTAATTGTCACCCTCCAGGCCTGAGACTTAGAAGAACCTTTGACTCCTCATCTAGTGCAACAGGAAGCGGGCTGTAAGATTTCCTTACAGGAAGGGGATGCTGCTCATTGGTCCTTGTCATCTGTCCCCCAAAAACTCTACGGAAGAAATGGCTGCAACATGGGGTGAAGGACTGTGGGGCTAAGGTGACAAGGGGCTGTGGATTGACGGTGGGCAGCCCACAATTTTTCTTAATTAGCCATGGCACTGTGCCCATCATCGAAATAAATAACAGGTGTACCCTAAGGACGGCACATGAGAGGCGCCATTTATCGCAGTTCTGAGAGGAAACTGACAACATGACGGGTGACATAGCAGAAATAATGAAGAAAAATGGCAGCAGGCAAGAAAAGGCCCCATCAAGATAGCCTTGCCATCAGTCCCCAAAGGGAAGCCCCCTTATTCCACCACCTCCCATTGGGAGAGCAGCGTGTCCCGTGGAGTCCTGTCCTCCAGACACGATTTACATCTTCCATTAGTACTAGGCAGGTACCATGTGGTAGCATTTCAGGGTCACTTGCAATCCTTCTGCCCTATCATGGGTAAATGAATATGTGTCACAGGCCCCAAAATGCCACTTTGAGAATTTCATTATTTTCGACATTTGAAGTTTAGGCAACTCTAATTTGTCACTGTGAATTGTGTCTGCCAAATGTTTGAGTGGAGGGCTCTGATGTGCCACCCAGCATCCTTCTGGTTATTCTCATTGTCTAACAATTGGTCGCTATAGCCAGCTTAAAGGGAAAGAGGGGCCCACCCCTCTCCCGTCAAAGGCTGAGATTCCCACTTGTGCTCAGCATCCTCTGCCCCACTGCCTCATGGGAATTTCTCCCTTCTGTAATCCCTTGTCTAACCTCTTCCTGTGTACTTCCTCTGAGGGCATACACATACCCATGTCTCTTCTATGAAATATAAGACAATCTAACTTTTTATGATAGTTAATTTGCTGTCATTGATGACTGGGTTACAGGATACTGGGACAGCTCATTAAAAATTACAGCATGTGTCTATGAGGGTTTTTCTGGAGATCAGCATTTAAATTGAGGAAAAGATGTGCCTTTAGCAACATGTACGGGCACCATCCAGTCCACGGTGAGTCCAAGCGGAACAAGCGGGCAGAGTAAAGTGTGTTCCCTTTCTCTCTTGAGCTGGAATGCCCTTTTCCTCTGGAGCTCAGATATTGGATCTTTGTGTTCTTTGGCCTTTAGATTTGGGGATTTATACCAACAGTTCCTTAGATTCTCAGGCCTTTGACCTTGGCCTTGAAATTAGATCACTGGTTCCTCTGGTCCTCAGAGCTTCATATTCAGATTGAATGACACCACTGGCTTTCCTGTAGCTTCAACTTGCAAATGGCATATCATGGAATTTCTTAGCCTTCATGAAACACATAAGACAATCCTTATAAAAAATCTACACACACACACACACACACACACACACACACGCACACACACCTGGTCGTAGTCTCTGGAAGGCTCTGATGATATATACCAGCCCTTCATGGGATCTACAAACCCTTTTAGCTAGCATTTTTACATACCTCTCCTCTTTTTTTAAAAAACATTTTAGGGCTGGAGAAATGGCTTAGCAGTTAAGGCATCTGCCTGCGAAGCCAAAGGATCCTGGTTCGATTCTCCAAGACCCCCGTAAGCCAGATGCACAAGGGGCACATGCATCTGGAGTTCGGTTGCAGTGGCTAGAGGCCCTGACGTGCCCATTCTCTCTCTGTCTGCCTCTCTTCTATCTCTCTCTCTCTCTGCTTGCAAATAAATAAAATTTTAAAAAAACATTTTAAAATGTTTTTATTTATTTATTTGAGAGAGAGAGAGAAAAAAAAAGGGAGAGAGAGAATGGGCATGCCAGGGCCTCCAGCCACTGCAAACAAACAACAGAAGCATGCAACACCATGTGCATCTGGCTTATATGGGCCTTGGGAAATCGAACCTGGGCACCTTGGTTTTGCAGGCAAGCACCTTAACCACTAAGCCATCTCTCCAGCCCACACCTCTCCTTTTAAAAGCCAGCTTTTCCAAAGTGACCTCACTTCCTACCCTTCTGTTATTTTTGCATGCAAAAATGTCTTCCACAGGCATTTGAACACCTGCTGCCACTGCCTTGGGAGGTTGTGGAACCTTTATGAGGTGGAGTCTAGCTAGAGGAAGTAGGTTACTGGGGCCAGATCTTTAACGATATAAGGCAAGCTCTGCCTCTGGCCAGAGCTTTCTGCTTCCTGGCCAATGCCATAGGAGAGAGAGAAGCTCCCATTACCATATCAAAATAAATCTTTCCTCCTTTAAGTTGCTTCTGCCAGGTATTTGGTCATAGTGATGAGAAAAGTTAAGCAACTTCCGTTGACTCCATGTTCAACAGCAACTTGGCTTTTGCCATGATCACTGGAACAGCTCTTCCTAAAGTCACCAGTAGCTATGACTAAAGTTCACGGGGGATGATGTAGCTCTTTCCTTGCTGATCATTTCTGTTTGTATAGTTCTTTTTCTCCCTTGGCTTTTGAGAGGCCACTCTCTTTCGATGCTCTTTCTGGTTCTCCCAAAATTTCTTCTCAGACTGTCATGCTTTGGATAGGAAGTATCACCTGAAACACTCATGTATTGCAGGTTTAGTACCCAGCTGCTGGATCACTGATTGGATCATGAAAGCACTGACCCAGAGCCTGGAGAAATGGCTTAGCAGTTAATGCATTTGCCTATGAAGCCAAGGACCCAGGACTGATTCGCTAGTATCCATGTAAGACAGATGCACAAGGTGGTACATGCGTCTGGAGTTCATTTGCAGTGGTGTACCCATTCCCTATCTCTCTCTCTCTCTCTCTCTGCCTCTTCCTCTCTCAAATAAATAAGTAAATAAATAAAATATTTTCAAAAGAGTCATGTGAAAGCACTGACCTGATCAATGGATTAATCCACTGATAAAGATAAATTCATGAGCTGGAGAGATGGCTTAGAGGTTAAGGCACTTACCTATGAAGCCTAAGAACCCAGGCTCAATTCTCCAGGTCCCACATAAGCCAGATGCACAAGGCGGTCCATGCATGTGGAATTCATTTGCAGTGGCTAGTGGTCCTGATGCACCCATTCTCTCTCTCTCTTTCTCTCCCCCCTCATATGTCTCCAATAAAAATTAAAATTAAAATAAATAAAGAAATTGGCCATTGTTTATAAAAAAATAAATTCATGATATGATGACAGTATAAGGAGGTAGTGGAAAGTAAGTGGGTCCCAGTTAGAATTAAGTCACAGGAGGTGCGCCTTGGAAAAACATACTTTGTCTCTACCCTTTTGTCTTCCTCCTCCTTCTCATCTTCTTTCTCTCTCTCTCTCTCTTCTCTCTCTCTCTCTCTGTCTGTTCCTTTCCCACTTTCTGTTCATCATAAGGTAAGTAACTTTGCTCTCCCCACACCTTCTGCTGTGATGTTCTGCCTTACCACGAGCTCAGAACAGTGGAGCTGAAACCTCTGAAACTGTGCAGAGATCTGCCTTTCCTCCTTGTAAATTGTTATCTGGGATAATTTATCACAGTGGCATAAAGACTCGTTGGCAGCACCTTTCCAAGACATTAGGGGTCTTCAGGCTCAACATTAACTCTCACATCTCCTGCTGCATGATTGTCCCAGGTGGATTTGTGTACTCCATGACCTTACAGGTCTTGATAATACCCAGGTATGTGTCTGTCACCTTGTCAACTCCTTTGAGTCTTGTCATTGTATATCCAATCCTCTGCTGGAAACATCTCTGAGTGAATTCTACAAGCACCTCCACTTTGAACACATCTCAAACTGAATTCCCTTTTTCTCTCACTCTCACATGTATGCACATCCCACCAGCCAAACCTCCTCCTGTAGAATGGCACAAGAAGCCACCTTTCAAAGGAACTGGCAGAGAGCCACACCACTTCACACTTACTTAGCAGTGCTCTGGGGACAGCTAGTGACATCATGGTGCCTAGGACTATGAGGTAGGCCCAAAGACTCTAGTATCCACATGCTGCCCACACAAAAGTGATCAAGGGCAAATAGGTCCAAGGAGTTCTGAAGATCAGAGATTAGATCAAGACCTTTGCAATGGGCAGAAGGATATATAGGTGGGATTAACCCTAGGACAAAAGACAAATAGATGGACTCCAGCACAGATGAATCTAAGACAGCAATCTCTGCTGTAAACGTGTGTTCATTCATGGTATGGAACCCTAGAAATCATATAGGAGGGAGAAATTAGAGGAGTACATTGGGCAGAATTGTTGGCCTAAGTATTGGATAATAGCAGCAGAGAGAAGTACCTGGGGCTCATCCAAACATCCTGGGTTCTAGAGAACACAACTTCATTCCAATCTCAATAGAAAGTTAGGTTGGAGTTCCCATGTCAGTCACAATGGCCTTAGAAAGCAGGGTAGGCCTCAGCCTCCAGTTTAAACTCATGTCATACCCCTATGGAAGATGGAAGGGTGGAAAGGATAATGAGCTAGGGAAGCTGAGAACCTGTGTTCGACATAATAGTTCATCTGTGCGCATCTGGGGTAGATCCTCTGTGCTGTGCTGGCCTTTTCTTTCTTGCTGGGCCAAGTTTGTTTTGGTGCTGAATGTTTGGGGAATGAGCAGACAGCCCATGATGGCCAAGGGCACTTTCTGTGGAGCAGCAACAGTGGGATGTTGTTCTCCCACAAGTTTTGACCTTGTACTTGTTGATGGGCCAGAAGGGTTTTTCTAGTATTTCAATTGAGTCTATTGAAGACAAGAGTGGGGAAAATTAGCCTTGGTGATGTAAGAAATATGAAATGAATGCCTGCTAAGTATAGCTACAGTGTCCATCTTTATGTGTTGACTAGGATTATCTTTTCTATTATTATTGACAACTTCATAATTATAGACAATAAACCATTATAATTTCCTCCCCCTCACTTTCCCCTTCACAACTCCGCTCTCCATCATATCCCCTCTCAATCAGTCTCTCTTTTATTATGACGGTCTTGTGTAGGTACTGCTAAGCCCTGAAAGGTCATGAATATCCAGGCCATTTTGTGTCTGGAATACAGTATTGTAAGGAGTCCTACCCTTCCTTTGGCTCTTACATTCTTTCTGCCCCTCTTCCTTAATGGACCCTGAGCCTTGGAGGGTGTGATAGAGATGTCTCAGTGCTGAGCACTCCTCTTTCACTTCTTCTCAGCTCTATGGTGCCTTTGGAGTCATTCCAGCAGTCACCACCATCTGAAAAGCAAAGCTTCTCTAAACCAAAAGTGAGAGTAGCACTAAGATATGAGTATGAACATTAAGAGAAGTGCTTACCGGGAAGTACAGTGAGCTTAATATATGCATTTAGCCAGAAAACAGCAGGCATCACATGCCTAGGGCTCATGACCTCCCCTGTCATAGGTTTTCAGTATCAGGCATGTACTCTTTCCTGTGGAGTGGGCCTCTCGTCCAATTAGAGAGCAGTTGGTTGCCCCATAACAGACATGCCACTATTACACCCATTGGCTGGCTGGCCTAACTTAAGACTTGCAGTGTCCACTGTTGTTTATCTCCACTAATGACTTTTCTCTCTCCATGGAGCTATATGTAGCATAGCTTTTTCCAGCTTTCTATCAGCTGGTCTATGCAGAGGAGATTTTCAGCTCAGCTCCAGCAAGATTTCTGAGTGACCTTGCAGCCCAAGCATGTGGAGTCTTCAGCAATAGGGTCTTAACTATCTATTCCTGGTGGGAAACCCAGAGCCTAAGAAATGACCTGTAATGTTTTGGGAGCATCAGGGACCTCCTTGGCCAAGAACTCACTGGAAGGTATCCCATCCCTGGCACCGAAAATTTTCCAGTAACAATCAATGGCTTCTGGGTGTGCCATTGTCCAAAAGTAGATTTCCATATGACTTATTCATACCATCTTAGATTTTGTTTAACCCTCCCCCTCACCCTTCCTTTACTCAATCTCTTCCCCTGTACTCACTTAGGTCTTTCTACCTCCAGTAATATGTTCTTCTACTTACATATACTGTATAATCCCCTTAAGTCTTCCCCTCTCCTCCCTCCCTTATAGCCCCTTTCTAGTTTGCTGTCCTCTGCTTCCGAGTTTTATTCCAACTCACAAACAAGTCCAAACATTTGTAGCTAGGATCCACATATGAGAGAGGACATGTGGTGCTTGGCTTTCTGGTTCTGGGTTACCTCACTAAGTATAATCCTTTCCAGGTCCATCCATTCCCTTGTAAATTTCATAGTTTCATTTTTCTTGACCACTGAGTAGAACTCCATTATGTAAACCTACCTCATCTTTATTATCTGTTCATCTGTGGAGAGACATCTAGGCTGGTTCCATTTCCCAGATACTGTGAATGGAGTGGCAATTAATATGGATGTGCAAGTATCTTTAAGGTAGTGAGATGAGTCCTTAGGTTATATGCCCAGGAGTGGTATAGCTGGGTCGTATGGTAAATCTATTTTAGCGGTCTAAATCTATTTTAGTGGTGTGAGAGATGTGAAACGAATGCCTGCTAAGCATAGCTACAGTGTCCTTCTTGCTGTGGTGACTAGGAATATCTTTTTATGGGATGAGCCTGTGTTTTGTCTTCCATACTTTGCTTCCAATGGAAATATGAAGGAGAATCTGGAGAGGCTAAGGTGGAACAGAGGAGAAATGGGCAAGCGAAGAGAAGTAATGCTTTATGTTTACCAAGCTGCTGCCGGAGTCAAGCTGCTAAGTGCTCATACGCTTCCCATTGACCACAGTGCCTCACAACCATTACCGTGCTGCATATAAATCTGCACCATGAACACTGTTTATTCATTAATTGGCATGAGTAAATAGGCAGGGTTTGTGCATATGATATGTAGTAAATGACGTTGTTTCTTTTTGTGTGCTGTAGTTTCCAGGCATATAGAAAGCTGAGTGAGGCCATGGTGAGATCCCACCTTAACAGATGGCCTACTTGTAGCCCAGAGAGATTAGCTGGAAAAAGAAGCTTAGAACCACATCTGGAAGAGCAGATTCAAGATCCCCTTTGTCCTACATGCATCTAGCTCTGCCAGGTTAGAGTGGTTTTGTCTTCCTATTTTATTTCTTCAAAAGATCACGCTTCCTTCTTCCTCCTCTTCCCGGATCTAAAACTCAAGCCTGTAACCTTTCTGAGTGGCTATTTTCCTCCTTACTGTATCCCTTTCTTGATTCTTCCCAGTCCACACTGAACTGATTTATAGGCCATAGTTATCCCCTGGGTTGGGCAGAAAAATAGCAAGGAGACAGATTAATGATCCCCTCAGCATTGCTCAGGGAAATGCCAGCATCTGAGCAGTAGAAGCCAGGAAAGTCCGCAGCCATCTCCTGCGTGTGGCCAGCCACACTGAGCGTGAGTGTGTTCACCTGTGCCAACCCTGGTGCTTGGGGAAGGGAGAGGAGGGAAAATTCAGGATGGCTCCAACCACCTATTCCAACTACTGCTTTCCTTCTCAAAGGCAGGATGAAAGACCTGGAGCAGACCCAAGGTGAAAGCAGACAGGGAGGTTACATTGAGAATATATACCACACATTTTGTTTTATATGTATTAGCAGGCAAGGCCTTGGCCCCTCCCTGACTTGACCCAGTGTGTTGGGAGGTACTGTAGTGGGAAAAGAAGAAGCTCCTGAAGCCTTTGCAGCTTTGGGCCCCCAGCATAATGTCCCAGCTCCCTCCCTGGAAAGCCCTGGTGAGTTGGGGTGGATCCCCTCCTTCTTCCTTTTTCTAATTATGACAAGACCCCGGGGAGCCAGGCAAAAGGGGGGGTGCTGAGTGAGGACTTCAAGTGGGAAAGGAGGACAGAGAAGGGAGGGAGGAAGAAAGAGGGAGGCAGCTGAAACAGACTCTCTGTTCTGGAGAGAAACGAGTACGTGGCTAGACATGGGGTCACACACCTCCCTTCCTATGAGAATTCCAGGGCTGTGCCCACAGAGGATCTGGGCAATGGAAAAAAGGAAGACCCTCAATTCTGAGATGTCATAGGAGGTTGATTTCTTCTAAATATCTATATATAGACGTAGGATTTTTTCTTGTGTGTGTGTGTGTGTGTGTGTAAGGTGTATAATATGGTATGTTGTATGTATGTATGTAGCGGTATGTGTGTGGTGTATGCATGTAAATGTGCCCATGTATTGCCCTGTGCACTCACCTGTGGCAGGTTGAGTTTGCCTGCGGTGGCCAGAAGGGAACGTCAGGTGTCCCTTCCATTGCTCTTCTGCCTTTTCTTACTTGAGCTGATGTCTGTTACTGATCCCATAGCTTGCTGGTTTTGTTGTTTGTTTGTTTGTTTTCCCCACAAGCCCCCATGTTTCCTCAGTCTCTGTTCCACACAGGCGTGGGGTCACCAACATGCATGGCCAGGCTTAACTTTTTTTTTTTTTTTTGGAGAGAGAAAGAGAGAAAGGAAGAGGAAGACAGATAGAGATGGGCGTGCCAGCATCCTCTCAGCCACTGCGAACAAAATCCAGATGCATGCGCCCCCTTGTGGGCAAGTGCAGCATTGCGCCTTTGTGTCACTTTGCATCTGGCTAAATGAACGGTCTGGAGGTTGGAACTTACGTTCTTAGGCTTAGCGGGCAGGTGCCTTAACCACTAAGCCATCTCTCCAGCCCCAGGCTTAGCTGGGGCTTGATCTTGAGCACTTTCTCATGCACATCTCGGCCCTTCATGCTTACACGGAAATGCTCATAACCACTGAGCCATCTCTCCTGTTCACTTTTTTTTTTTTTTTTTTTGGTTTTTTGAGGTAGGGTCTCACTCTGTTCCAGGCTGACCTGGAATTCACTCTGTAGTCTCAGGGTGGCCTCAAACTCACGGCGATCCTCCTACCTCTGCCTCCCGAGTGCTGGGATTAAAGGTGTGCACCACCACGCCCGGCTCCTGTTCACATATGTGTGCATATGTGTGTGCAGACGCACATGCACATGTGTTTGTGGAGGCCCCAGCTAATCTTGGATGTCTTTCTTCAGGAATTCTGTCCACTGTGGTTTTTTTTCCCCCAAGATAGGGTCTTATTGGCCTGGAGCTCATCAATTAGGCTAGACTAGTTGACCAGTGAGCCCCAGGGATCCCCCCATCTCTACTCCCTTAGCATGTCCTACTTTACCAACTGTGTTGTCTCCATAGTCCTAAATCCAGGTTGAATGTCATTCTTTCTCCTTCCTGAAACTAGTAGACACTAAGAATATTTGTCATGACGTTATTTAGAGGAAGCTTGGATTTTAGAGCCGCCTGACTCAAGCACATCATGCAGGTCCTTTGTTCCTCATCCAGCACACATCGCACTGCTCTGTCATCTTGGAGAAGCACTGGCTTCCTCTTCCATTCTTTGGGTTAGGGATATTAAAAACTCACCTCTTATGAGTGATATGCAAAGATATCCATGAGGAATTCCCAGGCCTCTGATTCAATTCAACAGATTTTTACTGAAGTTCCCTGTACATGATAGATACTAGGCCAAAAGCTGAGAAGAGGGGATAGATAGGGAAGTCTGATCCTGGACTCACAGAGCTCATGGCCAAGCAGAGGCTAATGGCACAATAATGCCGTGTTATTTCATGCATGATTCTAAGAACCCTGTTAGGGAAAGGACCACGGGGAGCAGGAAACCTTCTTTGTACTTGTTAGCTAAAAAAGAGAGGGATAATCCTGGAGCTGAGGAATTCTCCATGACATCAACTTCTGGCTTTTGGGCAGCTCCTGGTTAATCCAGTTCCCCAGGCTTCTCCTCCCTAAGATTTAGAATTAAGTTAAAATGTCAGGTCCTCTCCAGATGACAGAATCTCTTCTCTTCCCAGATCTGTTTTGTTGTGGCCATGAAGACTGCCTGGCCAAAGATTCGGAAATAGCAACTATTCCAATTATGTAAAATGTGATTAAAGGAAGTGTCATGGCCCTTCACATGCCCCTTCCACTTAATTCTTGCCTTGCAACCCTTGCTTGGGCTGACAAGCATAATAGATCTACTTGATACATCTTGTGCTAAAATAAAATGTCTAGTCAAAAGTGCTTAGAATCCCTCTAGGCTGGAGTTGGCTTAATGATGTCATTACTCCACAAGGCCTGGCGTTATTTTTAGGATGGCCATTTCCTCCCACATTAAGGCTCATTAGGATTTTTGTTCCTGTGTAGTACTCTCCCCACACAACAGAGGTCATACAGAGAGGAGGCCTGGTGTGGGCCTACGCAGTTCATTCACACTTTCCAACAACTAAGTTCCAAGTAAGGTCATATGAACATGAATTCAAGTCTTGAATGATGGTGGATAAGACCAAGGTCAAAGGCTATCTGGGTTGGGCCCTTGCCAATACTCCTGTTCTGCCAATATGATGGACAGTTAGATGTCCTCCACACCCCATGTACTCCTTATCTGAATCTTCATCATTCTCAACTGCAAGGTCATTTAATACACTTTGAGCCTGGCTCAAATGTGGGGTGAAAATAGCCTTGCAAATATCCTTTCATCTATAAGACAGTGTCCATACTCCAGGGTAAGACAGCTTCTGCTACAAGGAAAAACATGAATCTGTTTTTACAAGTCTAGATTTTGCAATCAAATGGAGGTAGGTTCAAATCCTAAGGTGGCCACTTGCTATCTGTGCGACCTGGGGACAGGTTTTGAAATATCTCTGAGCCTTATTTTCCTCACCACTAAAAGGGAAAGGATAATTCTAACTACTTAGGACTGCTATAGGATAAACATGAAAAGACACGTGAAGCATTTAGTGACCCTGGCTGAAGGAAAGATGAATATTAAATGCAACTTATTACTTATCACCATCTCTGTTATTATGATAAATCAGCAAGGTGCGATTTGGAAATTCTAAAAGCTCCAAGTGCTAAGATTTTTCATGACTCATCTGGCAGCAAAACTGACCTGACCTGAATTTCTTTGTAGATTTCATTTATCCCACTTAAAGTGAATAGTTACTACAAAACTCTGCAATTTTATTTTTGCTTACAGGTTGACTCAGCTGGGAGTATTGGATCATACAGTAACTTCACTCGATGGCTTTTCTCCAAGTTAAAAATCCTGAAACACATGTGCCCTCAAGAGGGCTTGATAAGGGCTTGTGGTCAGTATTCCCTTCCATGCCAGACGCATTTTACCATGCAGGGTCTAAGCCAGCAATCTTCCTTCATACCTAGACAAATGAAAAAATAAACTGTTCATTTCTTCCTGGCTGTGCGGCAGCAATCACCTCACTTTGCCAAAGACCAAATCTGTTACTGAACCTGGGATTGTTAATTCTTGGCAAACTGGGCAGAAAAGGAACAAAAGCAGCCTATGCTCACCATCACTTTGAAGATGTCGCATTTTCAGATAAGTCACACTTCCACTTACTGAACAGCAGCTACTTGCCCTGCTCTTGTCACACACCACAGACCTCCTTACATGGTGCAGAAAGTGTTATCCCCACTTTCCAGATCTGTAAGTCTCCAGTCTCATGTCTCCCTACCACCATGCTTGAGCCCTGCTTGCTGACTGTTATAAAACCATAGGAGGAGAGCTCAAAGAAAATGCATTTTCAGTTTCTATTAGTTCCATGGAGTATGTAGTATTTTGTATCTCTTTGAAGACCCAGCCATCGATGTGCAAGTCTGGGAAGTGGCAGCTTCGTCAGACACCGACTATTCTCTAAGTGCTAGTCTTCCCAGAAATTGACATTGACCTGTATTACCCAGTCTCCTGTTCCTTTAATCCTTTCTCAATCTCTTGCTACTACAGGACTTGCAGGGGAGGAGTCTTAGGACCGTGGCCCTGGAGGTGGTTGTGTTTCGGGAAGTGCGTTTTGTAGCTTTGTGGCTGGTTTGATCTAAGGAAATCATCAAAGCATGAAGGTCGAGAAAGGAAATACGGTCACCTTGACCCTGAACCCTCTGATAAGTATTCGGAAATTATGCTCTGGTAGTACACAGCATGTTAAAGCAGGCACGAGGCTCTATCCATGACAACCTGCCTTCCCTGGAGCCAAAAGTAAAAATCAAAGGCAGCAAAAAAAAAAAAAAAGATTAAAAAGCAAGCATCCAAAATCAGAGAAAGCCACTCACCCTCCCTCACAACACGTGATGAGACAAAGACCATGCAATAAAGGTATCATGCAGCCCAGCCCGCAGATTAATCTACACTATGCAGAAGTGGTCAGAGCCCTTCTTTCCCCCATAATAGGATGCCCAGGAAGCCTCACAATGAATGCTGCAGTCAACAAGATAGCAAGAACTCAGCCTGGCTGTTGGTGCATTGTTTATGGGCCTCCTAGGGCTTAGGACTATGAAAAGATGTCTGAAAGAGACTTTGTTATCTCATTGTACTTCTGCAAGCCACCACTCAGTTCTGTGAGCAGCACTGTTCCTCTTAGAATTCCTGACTTTTGATTTGAGGATGTGATTGTTCCTCAGGCTGACAATGGGAGGCTTGAAACCCAAGGGTAGCCCCTGGGCATGTGGTAGCCTGCAAAAAATGGACGGACGCACAGCCAGGGCTTCTGACAGGCCCCAGTGAGTTCCAGGCAGCCTGCCAGGTGGCATGGCTGTCAGTGAACCATGAGGTCACCAAGGTATGAATCAATGTGGGTGGCATCCATGGTGGCATCCATTATATAGATGGTTCATGTGGCATGTCATAGGCCAGTTAGAAAGCAACTTGTCAACCAGGCGTGGTGGTGCACGCCTTTAATCCCAGCACTCAGGAGGCACAGGTAGGAGGATCGCTGTGAGTTCGAGGCCATCCTGAGACTACAGAGTGAATTCCAGGTCAGCCTGGGCTAGAGTGAGACCCTACCTCGAAAAACAAACAAACAAACAAACAAACAAACAGCGACTTGTCTTGGACGGGTTTGGTCTTTCCTCCTGTCTTGTTTTCTTCTTTCTGTCTTTTTCTTCCTTCTTCTTTTTTTCTCTTTCCTTCTCTTTTTCTTCCTTCTAGTCCCTCTCTCTCTTTATTTGTCCAATAGTGGAGACAGCAAACATCAAAGAAATGGAGCATGTGGCGCAGATTCCTCTCCAGGTGGCACACTCCTGTGGCTCCTAAATGTGTCCATGGAAGTGGCTTGAATTCTGACCAGTGTGACCTAAATTACAGAGCAACTCATTTCCTTCTTGGCTGCAGATATCTGAGGCCATTCCCCTGCTCTTCTTTCATAGGAATCACATAGGGACAAGCTAACATTGGCGTCAGAAGGGATCTTAGAGATGATCCTGTACAACACTGGCATTTTACAGATGGGGCAAGTGAGAGCCAGAGAAAAGTGAATTCTCAAGCTCATAAAACATGCCGAGAGAAAGAATATGATAGAAGTCTCTTCTGATTTCCAGGCAGTGCTTTGCTTACCACCCTTCTCTCAGAAGCAAAGACCCCAGATTGTCTAATGCTGCAAAAGAAAACTGCATGTATGAGAGGATGCTGTAACTTGTAAAAATGTGCTTGAGAATCCCACAGACAACAGCTGTGGCTGCCGACTTCGATGTACAGCTAGCATGATACTCTGCTATGAATGAATGTCATGTTAGCAGCCATGTCTACATCATATATTTTTCATGAGCAAATGAGAGGATATGAAATATACATTATGGGAGATGGTGTTGACATCACATTTATTCTGCAGCAATCTCACTCCCTTAACATTATAGGTTTTCGGTGACTCAAGTTGTGATTCTCAGAAGCTTCAATTTGGTTCTAAAGCTTTTATAAATATAATTGAGGACCTGTAGCCACCCTTGCTACCCCACCCACCGCATACCCCCCACACACACACTGAAGGATGATTTATTTAACATACTAGTGAGCCAATTACAAATCCAGCCCGTTGGGTACTGTCACCTGATTCCTAGCTAGATGACATTTTGCTTTGGTATCCTTCCCTAAGGACTTCCCCTCCTTTCTTGCCATAACTGTTCTCACAGGTTTAAACCACTTGGTAACTTTAGAGCCCAGGGCCCAGTACAGCTTGGTGCCGAACACAGATTAGAACTCCTAGGGGGTCCCACCCAGACCCTTTGAGTCAAGTGGGAGGAGGTGCCCACCTCCCTTCTCCTGTTGGGGTCATTGGCAGTGGTGACAGTAATCCCCTGTGAGGTTGTGCCTTTCCACGTAAGGGGCCAGGGAAGGCAAAGTCAGACTGACAACAACACTAACAAAGATTAATTCCTGTGTCTGACGAGCGTTAATTTCTCTGATTAGAGGACTCTCAAAGATGTGTAGTGACTAAATCTTGACTGGAAATATTCAAATGGCATAACGGCCAGGCCAAGAGCCCCAGTCACACGTCACTGCTTTCAGCGGACTTCTGCGAGATAGGAGCAGCATGAGTCAAACACACAGGGCAGGCGGCTCAGGCGGCCGTGATAGGTCGGGGTTTATCTGTCTCCTTTATTTATTTACTTGCTGTTCTTTCCCTTTACAGAACTTGCTGGAAATTCTTGTCTGGAAGCATAGGCGTTCAGGAAGGGGCAGTGGAAGAAACCTTCCCTGACTGATGGCACCAAAGGGCTCCATCCACCAAGTCCTAGGACATTTGTTTTGGAACCAGGGAGAGGAAGAAGTTGATGGAAAATGGGGACAATCCACCTTGAGGCTCCTACCTCACAAGAGGGCATGTACACACTGGTTAGGGCAGGTGGCAATGACCATCTGTTTAGAAACTGTTGACATCCAGCAGGACAGCCTTCCTGGGCTCTGTGTCCACAGGGAAAACAGGAGGTGGGTGCAGGAAAGAAAGACTGTGAGCTTAGAAGACTGGCTGACTCACATTTGAATTCTGGCTCAAACATTTGCATCTCTTTAAAGCTACACAAAGCACACAACTTTTATGAGGCTCTGTTATCCCATAGCATTCATAGCTATACTAACATCTCGGCATCTGCACCTTATGAAACAGCCTGGCAACAAGGGTTCGCCCTCCCCATACCATTTCCCACCTCCAGGACCTAACAAGAGAAAGGAGCTCCTCTGCCTGCCCCCTAGAGAGATGTGGGACAGAGCTTTGGACCTCCTACTTGAAGAGGGGAGAGGAGGAAGTATGTTCATTTTGCTCATGTCATCCCTTCCCTTTCCATCCCATCTCAATCCCTCTTAGCCCTACCTGTCATCCATCCATCTCCTAGGCACATATGACAGGCTTACCAGGGACTGGAAGCCATCCATAATGTGGCACTTCAGCTCCTTTTAGTAGACGACCCCCTCCAAACTTGTGTATCAATTCCATAAACACTGGTTGAGAGTATGTTCTAGCACGCTAGGCCCTTCAGTGAAGACATGAGATCTCTCGCCTAAGGAGCTCCAGGAGTTTTGATGGAAATGAACTCGGCTTTGGCCAGGGTCAGTCTGTTTGTTGGGACCTGGGTACGAATGCCCAGCACTCCCCTCCCCTGCACTGGGCTAGTACAGATGTAAAGCTGCAGTCAGCACACTGCTAATGGGGCTTTGAAAGTCTCTGCTTTATTAGGACAGCCAGGAAAGCCGATTTCAGCTGCAAATGCCTTCATTGCCTCCCCAGCAGAAATGGCTAATACCTGCTTTCTGGGGCGTGCTCATCAAAGGAGACTCTCAAAGCCCCATTAGCAGTGTGCTGACGCTGGCTGTACATCCTGAAAGGGCAAAGTCCAGCCGAATGAAAGGAATCCAGCCTATTTGTCAACAAGAGAATGAGTCAGAGCTCCCACCACCACCTCCCAGCCAATGTCCCCTCTTCCTTCCCCACTCTTACCTGGCCCACACAGATGAGAAATTACAATTTCTCAGCAGGGGGCTCTGAAGTCCTACAACCTATACACTCCCCCTCCTTCCTCCTTGCTCATCCTCTCTTCTCACTGCCAGTCTTCACTTATCCTTCAGTTTTCCCATTTAAGATGCCTAAGCCCCATACCCAGCACAGACTGTAGGCCACAGGCTGCTCTACTGCCGCAAGAACCCCATGTGGAGAGCCATGGGCTCTGCCACCATCACAGTCTCTTTCAGTGGCCACACAGGCTCTTACCATCTTGAAATTGGAAAAGACCTTGAAGGTCAGATGGTCTAAGCTGTTATCCAATAAAAAGTTTGCTTCCTCAGCACCACCAACACGGGAGAAGGAGATCATCCAGCTATCAGACCCGAGGGGCCAGCCTGGAACCCAGCTATGGGACCCTGCTACAGCCCACCGGGCTATCAGGAAGATCTGCCATCCTTACCTGGGGACACTGTGGACTCCCCAAAAAATGTCTTTCTGAGATTTTTTCCCCCCAAAACTAAGGTCTTGTTCTAGCCCAGGCTGACCTGGAATTCACTAAGTAGTCTCAGGCTAGCCTCAAACTCACAGCAATCCTCCTACGTTAACCTCCTAATTGCCTGGATTTTCTGAGATCTTTATCAGTTAGCTACTCCTCTCTAAGGCTTAATATGACCTTAACTTCTTTATTTTATTTTAATTTATTATTATTATTGTTTTCTTTAGAGACAGAGTTGCATGCCTGCCTGCTCACTATGTACTGGAAGATGACCTTGAACTTCTGACTGTCATATCTTCTCCCCTGTGCTGTGGTTATACATGAATGACACCGCACCTGGTTTCTACTTTGCTGGTGCTCCAGCGCAGGGTTGCATGCGTGTGAGGCATGCACTGTACCAACTGAGCTATGTAGGCACCCCTCATCTCACTTCTTCAATGACTTAGCCCCACCATGAAAGGCTCGGTCCCAGGAAATGCTGGTTTCCTCCCCCATGCCATTCTCTTAACTTTATTATCTCATTATTCAATAGATAATTATCCATAAGAATAATCCATAAGAAACAGGAGCCCATAGAGAATCTTGCCACAGAGATATGCCAGCATCATTGAGAAAGGCCTGGTATGTTGCAGGCATGTGCAGTCCCTAGTATATGAGGCTGCATCATAAACTTGGCCCCTTACATGAATGACTTACACATATAGAAATTGTGTGTCACTGAAACATAGTTTCTTAACCCTGGGGACAAATGGTGACTCCTTCCTGACTTTACTCAATGCTGCTTTGGCTCTTGATACAATGACCACCAGCCCATACTTGAAATTCCGACTTATCTATTTTCTGACTTTTTTTATCTCCTGGGTCATGATCCTCAAGGTCTTCATTCCATCCTCTTCCTCTTCCTACACACTCCCTAAAATACTAGTATTCCCCCAAAATTCCATTTCCTTCCTCTTTGTCACTCTATCTGCAGCTTTGGTCTTAGACCCTGGCATCACATTTATACTGATAGTCCCAAGATCCAAGCCTCCTTTGACTTTTCTGGAATGATGCTTCCAGAACATATATTTGTTGAACAGCATTTCCTGAAAATACTATGTACTGATAACATACCAAGTGATTTATAAATATCATCTCATCTTCCTAACAACATAACAACCCTAATAGTTGGCTGCTATTATCACTTCCATCTTTTATTAAAGGCATTGCTGCCAACTCTATCCCAAAGAAAGAAACTTCCTATAGAGTGAATTCCAGGTCAGCGAGACCCTACCTGGAAAAACCAACCAAAAAAAAGGAAAAAGGAAAAAAAGAGAAACTTCCTATTTTTTTAATTTTATTTATTTATTATTATGAGAACAAGAGAATGGGCATGTCAGGGTCGCTAGCTACTGCAAACGAACTCCAGACGCATGTACCACCATATGTATCTGGCTTACGTGGGTTCTGGGGAATAGAACCTGGGTCTTTAGACTTTGTAGGCAAGTGCCTTAAACACTAAGCCATCTCTCCAGCCTGGAACTTTCTGTTTTGAACAACAAAATTGTTCAGTGATGGCTTCTGAATTGAACTAACATGTGAAAGACATTCAGATGAGAGCTTCTGCTGTAGAACTGGGGAAGAGTTTTAAGAAGAGGAGCCACTGTTGCTGAGCAGGATGCAGCACCGTGAGCAGAACCTTTTGGCACTCTAAGGGACTGAGAGATCGGGCAGTTCAATATCTTATCTCACCAATGGTGGATCACAAGATGAGAGGAACCAGAGATGTGGACAAGTCTATTGCCTATCAGAGAGGAACTCCTGCGTCTCGTGACTCATGGCATGGTCCAAACATGGTGGAACCAGTGGTGTGACGTCACAGGTAGGCTTGTGCTCAGACCCTCCCACAGATCTGCTGAATCAGAATCTGACTGATAAGAAGATCATTTTCTGCTCTTTAAAATTTGACAAATATTTGGGCTTAGCTGTTAAGATGCTTGTCTGCGAAGCCTAAGGACCCAGGTTTAATTGCCTAGTACCCATGTAAGCATATGCACAAGGTGGTGCATGCTCCTAGAGTTCATTTGAAGTGGCTAGCAGTGTGTCCATCCCCGCCCCATCTTTCTCTGTGCCTCTCTTTTTCTCTTTCAAATAGATTTTTTTTTAAAAAAATTAAAAATTGACAAATATTTGTCTAAGGCTTTTCCTACATTGGCCCATGCTATTTAGCCAGATCTTATAGAATCCTAATGATTTCATTGCCTCTGGAATTCCCTCTAAGTTTGGGGAAAATGAATCTTTTTTTTTCTGGTCAGCTCCCTTCCCTAACAACCCCATGGAGATTAAGGTAAATAAATATAGTTACATGTACACATATCTCTATTGGATAGAAAAGGCTTTGTCCTCAGAAGCTCAGAGGAGACACACCTGTGTTGGTAAATATCCAACAGTTGGATTTATTTTAAAAGGTGAGCAGAAAGAGAGTGGTTTTGTCCATGGCGTAAATCCAACCGAAGCACTTATGAGGGACACCAAAAGTGCTATGAGTTGGCAGTGGAAGAAACGGTGTTAGGACAGACTTACTTGATTAACACGGTCCAGGTGGGTATTGGCTAAATTCCTAGAACCTGGAATGTAAGAAGATGTAGCCCTCAGGGTATGAATGGTCACCTGGATGGAGGTTTGACATGAGAGCTATTTGGCTGAAGATTTAAAATTTTTAGGAAACTAAGATGGTGAGGTTGGATGTAAACTGTCCCCATAGGTCATGTGTTTTAACACTTAGTCCCCAGCGGGTGATACTGCTTGGGAAGGTTGTGGAACCTTTAGGAAGTGGAGCCTTGCTGAAGAAAATGAGTCACTGGGGCCAGGCCTTGAAGTTTTACAGCTCAGCCCAACTTCCTGCTCTGTCTCTGTTTCTTGACTGCAATGTGACAAGCCAGGTCCCTGCTCCTGCCACTATGTCATTCCCTCAGTGATGAAATGCACCCTCTGGAACTAGATGCCAAATTAAACCTTTCCTTCCTTAAGTTGCTCTGTCAGGTCATAGCAATGAGGAGACTAACTAAGGTAGTTAGCAATGAGGGAGAAGGCCCTAGGAATGACGGTCCTGGAAGCACCAATAATGCAGGAGGGAGGCCAACAGCCATCATGAGACTATATAGAGGCATAGGCTATAAGTAATAAACAGTTAATTAAAATCAAATAAATTTTAGCCGCAGCTAAATGGTGTGAGGACCATTTGATGGTGCCACCATAGAGGAAAGAGCTGCTGCTGGAAGTGGAAAGTCACCCAGAAGTTAGTCTTTTCCTGCCCAAATCCATGAGGAGAGACGATAACAATCTTCCACAACAGCTGGGAAAGCCATCCACAGATACTGTGTAGAGGCATTTTTATCGCAGAAGGCATTCCTAGAACAGGTTTACATTAGAAAAGAATTGTACCTCCCGAAACTCCTGCATTTGTACACATATGTATTCTGGCAATAAGAGCCGAAATAGCTACAGTAGAAGAAACCCAGAGAGACATCTGTAGAGAGGAGTGAACAGTTGGGGGCACACTATAGTGCTGCAGTTGGCCAGACAGCTCTGCTGCTAGAAGTTGCAGCCAGAGCACACTGGCAGGAGCTGCAGAAGAGCTCTGTGGACAGTGCAGTGCTCATCCTGAAGGATAGGAGAAGAGGGACAGAGAGCCTCAGGTCAGGACTTAATTAGACTTCTGTGGGTATACCAAGTATTACAGTTAACTATAGAACCATGATGTTGATTCACAAAGCCAGGTGAATTTTAATGTGCTTGTTGCAATCCCTGTACAGTTGACTCAAGAACTCTTCACATATTAGCTAGCAAGTGTCTGGAGCTACAGAGAGCCCAAGGAGGCAGGTTCTTACTGATGGTGGCTTTGCTTTTTCTCCTCCTCACAACTCCGGCCTCCTTCCCTACCCCACCCCATCTTTTCTCTTTTTCTTCATCTTTCTCTGACTGGCCTGGCTACAAAATGAAGCTAAAATTTATGTTTTATTATTTATTACAGAGAATTTTGTTTCCTGATCTTGGTTTAGAAAATGCACTAGTGGAAGTGTTTTATTTATTTATGCATTTAAATAGACTAAATTAACTTGATTTTGGCATTTTATGTGCCCAACAGCACAGCCTTTGCCCTAAAAGATGGCACTCTCATGCCAACATGGCATCTACCCAAGTCTGTTACCAACCCAGAATCCATAATAAAGGCTGTTTACAGAGAAGTAATGTTGTTGATGGCTTCTGAGCTTGCCTGGTGACCCTAGCCCCTCAGAGGGTAACAGGAAACCTCTCACCTGACACCATGAGCTGGGGAGAGAGCCAGGACGGAAAGACCCACAAGTCTTATAGCAATTGGCCTAGGTCCATTGATTGCCGGATAGGATATATCTCCGCTTGAAGGTCATAGAATTCCTAACTGACCACCTTTTAAATCCTCTGCTTCTGTCTGCAGGTGGTGACAAACCTCCAAAGAAAACCAAAACAGGCATCTTTCAAGGTTAACAAGGAGACGCTTGGAAGCCCCAGCATGACTGTCAATAGCCAATCAAAGGGAGCTGTCAGCTGCTCCCCTGAGGAAGGGCTTCGGTTAACGAACAGAGGGCTGGGGTGGCTGCAGACGGCCAAGAAGCAGCTGTTTGGCTTCCTATGTTGGAGTCCAAAGCTGAGGGCGAAGGGGGTGGGATGTTGCCATCCCCCCAAGCAGAACAGACCAGAATGGTCCCAGTGGGATATCTGAAACCAGGGAAAACTTGCTACAATCTGGGGCTCATTCAGTGAAATCCATTGTCCTCTCCCCATGAGAGGGGTTCTCAATTAAATTTCTCCTGAGGTACTTTCTCTCCCCTAGTGATCTTTTTCTTACAGGATTTTTTTTTCCTCTCAGATACTACAAGGTTGAGTCAAATGAGTATTATAATTCTAGTTTAGGACTGGATTTATACAATGTACTTTATTGAACATAAGCCTCCATTTCTTCTTCTATAAAGCAAAGGAGTAGGCAGACACAGAGGGTAGCATCACACTTAGCTTCACCAGGTACTGTCAGGATCTTTTTTTAAAAAAAGAGAACTGTTGGAGCTGGAGAGATGGCTTAGCGGTTAAGGTGTTTGCCTGCAAAGCCAAAGGATCCCAGTTCAATTCTCCAGGACCCATGTAAGCCAGATGCACAAGAGGGTGCATGCATCTGGAGTTCGTTTTCAGTGGCTGGAAGCCCTGGTGCACTCATTCTCTCTCTCTCTCTCTCTCTCTCTCTCTCTGTCTCTCTCTCTCTTTCTTTCTCTGCCTCTTTCTCTCTCTCAAATAAATAAATAAAATATTTTTTAAAAAGAGACCTTTTAAGTTGTGTTACTTTTCTCATGACTGTGACCAAACCACTGACAAGAAGCAACTGAATAGAGAAGGTTTTTTATTATTTGACATTATTTATTTATTTATTTATTTATTTATTTATTTATTTGACAGAGAGAGAGAGATAGAGAAAGAGAAAGGAAGGAAGGAAGGAAGGAAGGAAGGAAGGAAGGAAGGAAGGAAGAAGAAGGAAAGAAAGAAAGAAAGAAAGAAAGAAAGAAAGAAAGAAAGAAAGAAAGAAAGAAAGAATAGGCATGCTAGGGCCTCCAACCACTGCAAATGAACTCCAGACACGTGCGCTCTCTTGTGCATCTGGCTAATGTGGGTCCTGGGGAATTGAACCTGGGTCCTTTGGCTTTGCAGGCAAACGCCTTAACCGCAAAGTCATCCCTCCAGCCCAGAAGAGGTTTATTTTGGCTCACTTATTTTGAGCAGATATGGTCCATTGCAGTAAGGCAGCCAAATAGCTCCATGGCAGTGGGAGCACTGCTCAAGCTCCTGACCTCCACACATGTCCACAGAACCAGAAGTAGAGAAGAGACAGGAAACAGGACCCAGCTGAAAATCATAAGGCCTTCGCCACCCCCAGCAATCCACTTCATCCAGCTAGCCTCCGCCTCTCAAAGATTCTACAGACTCCCCAGAGTGTGCCACCAGCTGGGACAAGTGTCTGAACACACGAGCCAGATCATAAGGTGAGGGAGATGAAAACTGAAAGAGTTTACCTTCAGAATATTCCGTCACCTTCCCTCTTGTAATGTCATTCAAGAAGAAGCGGCTACCACTTGGAGCAGCTGACATAATGGTAAGTGAATGGCGGAGTAGGCAGACCCTCCCAACTCTAACAGCTACCTTGTCTGCCAAGAAATTACCCTTCCATGTGAGAGGAGAGAATAAACTCAGGGAAGAATAGACAGAAATCATGCTAACCAGAGAGATAGTATGAATTCCTGCAAAAAGCTCAAGTCTTCAAGCCCTCCTTCAAGACAGTCTCCCACACAGGTGGGACTGGGGGGCCATGGTCTGTAATTGTGTGGAAGCAGTGAGAAAAAAAAAAAGTGATGCAAGTGACTGGAAAAATGCACATTTGTCAGAGAGAACTAAAAACTATATTTCTGGAAACCCTAAGCTGATGAGTTTCATATCAACCCCTACAAAACTCTAGATTGTATGATTAAAGAGACAGTTGGGAACATTTAGAAAGGAAAATAGGAATCAATGAAATCTAGCCTCAATTTATAAACACAAGTTCATTCCACAGATATGGTTTTGATAGAATGTCAAGTTCAAAGAAAAAAAAAGCAAAATGTTTTAAGGATCTTTTAATAAAGAATGTATTTGTTTGTTTACTTCCACTGGGGTATATGCTCTGTGCAGGCAGGATTTGGAGGAGGGAGGAGGACTTTTGTTTACTGCTGTGCCTAGAGCAATACCCTGCCTATAGAACACATGCAAAAGACACTTTTGAAAAAATACTTGACAGAGAGAAGTTGAGAGAGAAAAGAGAGAGGGAGAGAGAGAATGGGCATACGAGGGAAACAAACTCCAGATGCATGCGCCACTTTGTGTGTCTGGTTTTATGTGGGTACTGTGGATTTGAACCCTGGCTGTCAGGCTTTGCAAGAAAGCCCCTTTAACAGCTGAGCCATCTCTCCAGTCCGAGAGATACTTTCCAATAAATTAATATGCGTATATAATATTAAGTATAAGGAGGCATGGCAAAAACTAACTGAGGTCCCTGTAAGGTCAGATTTGGAGTGGTTTAAATTTTCTTCTTAATCTAGAGATTTTTTGCTATATTTTCCACAATTTCTATAATGAGCGCAGAGTATTTTTATAGTCACAAAAATAAAAGAATCTCTGCTTTGAAAGACTTACAACAGATTTGTTTTCTTTGTATTTTATTTTATTTTTTGGCTTTTCGAGGTAGGGTCTCACTCTGGCCCAGTCTGACCTAGAATTCACCGTGTAGTCTCAAAGGGTGGCCTCTAACTCACAGCAATCCTCCTACCTCGGCCTCCCAAGTGCTGGGATTAAAGGCATATGCCACCACACCCGGCTTCTTTCCTTTTCTTAAGGAGTTTGAGCAGATTATGGTCAGCTAAGGGAATGGGGGTTTCCATGAAGTGATCCCCAAAACCTCTCTGACCCAGATGAACAGTTGTGGGCACAGTGATGGCTCAGCTCAGTAGCTTTGTTGAAGGACTAAACCAAACAGTACTGATTAAAGGATCAACGCCAATGGCGAGGGAAGTGTCTAGTGCTCTGACACAGGGGCCTCTCATTCAGCATGTTCTTCAGAGGTTTGGATGGAGACAAAGAATGTATGTTGACTTACGTTGTCATTTGAGTAAGTATAACAAGTAGCTGGAAAACCTGGTTAATAGGTTGGCAGGCAGAATTCACATAAGAAGATCACAACAGACTTGAAATGTGGTCCAAAATCAATACAATCAAACTTGATAGATCCTATCTCCAGGCTCCAAAAATGTCACCAGACTAAATTTGAATGGGGACAGGAAATCTGCTTATTGATAATTGTATGAAAACCCAAGCATTTAGTCAGACTAAAACTTCAATTAGTCAAGAGTGGATGTGGCTGCTCACATAGCTGATGCAACTTCAGGGTCACATTAATAGAGATTTCATATCCTGAATTAAGGTTGATTCCAGATTCAGCCTTCTTTGATCTATAGCATCATTTCCTGAGCATCTTCTGGAATTGTTAATGCTAAGTGGGAATATGGTAGGGGACTACATTTTGACATTGTGTTATACTGGTTTTCTCTGAAAGAGAGAGAGAGAGAGAGAGAGATACCCAGTACATAATAGCACATTAGAGAATGTGCTACAAGGAAGCCCTGTATGTGAGTGGTGTATCTGAGAGCACATGTTCATGTGTGTGTGCATGTATGTAGAGCCAGAGGTAAATGTCTGATACTATCCTCAAGCACTCTCTGCCTTATTTTTTTAATTAATTAATGTATTTATTTATTTTGAGACAAGGTCTTTCATTGAATCTGGAGCTCACCAATTTGGCTAGGTTACCTGGGCAAGCCCCATGAGTCCTCCTGTCTCCACCTCCTTAGCACTGAGGTTAAAGCAGGCACCACCTCAGCCAGCTTTTCACATGGGTGCTGGGGATCCGAATTCAGCTCCTCATGCTTGCACAAGTGCTTCGCTGACTGAGCCATGTCCCTAGCCCTGAAATCTATTTGTTTTAACTAAAGCCTTACTAAATTATTTGACTAGAAAATGATTTTAGTTTTTTGGTTTGTTTTGCTTCTGCCTAACATCTGTGAACAAAGTGCACTTGGGGAAATACTGATCTACCATAAGCGACTGTAGGCACAAAGAATATCATACACATTATATGTCTCTTCTCCTCAGCAAGTAACACGGGGCCACACACAGAACAGATACTCAGTATGTCTATTGGAGGAATGACAGGAATGCACCAAAATACCACGGCAACATAAACTCTTCATGTCACACAAAAGCATGTCATGGAAGGAACTGGAACATGTCCAAAAAGGAGCTAATGGTAAATTGGGTTAGTTTCATAGTTTTCTAAGGGAGGCCAGAATACAGCCCCTGTCAGCAGAGGCATGCCTTAGACTGAACCTAGCTGAAATATGGAAGTAAGACAGACCTACCATGAAAGTAGGTCATCACAAGTGAGTAGCAAAGTCCCAAGGTCAAGCAAGGTTGATGAGAACGGATCAGAGTGTCAGAGTAGCTGGAGAATTCACTTGGGTAGCAGATCCCCAAGAGATCATTTGTCCTGCGATTCTCCATCCTGGCTGCATATATTAACCTCTTACATAATTGTTGAAGCTTCTATTGTCTGGGCCTCTTCCTGGACCAGACAGATCAGAATTTCTGGTGGTGTGGCCTTGGTACTGGCAGAGGTAGTACTAGAGTGAAGCAAGCCAGGCTTCTAAGGCACAAAATGTAAGGAGACCAGTACTCTCGGGATCTTACAAGTGGGCTGGCAGTATAGCTCAGTGATAGAGTGCTTGCCTGGCATGTGCAAAGCCCTGGGTTTAATCTCCAGTGCCACCCAAGAAAAGGTCCTTAAGTGCAACTTGGCTCCTGAGAAGGATGTTACATGATAGGGTGCATGTAAGACACCTTTCATTCTTCATCCTCATCCCAGGCCCTGGGATTTGGATCCTATGTAGTGTTTCCCCAGGTAATTCCAAGATGGGTCTTGTTTTTGTATCTACTGATACGTTCAAATCCATTCAGTCTGTGGGCTGGGAGACAGGGAATATGAGGTCATGCAGGAAGTGACTATCCAAGGCAGGACCAGACTAGAGTCTGACAACAGGCAAGAGGCCAAGAAGGCAGGCACAAATACTTGGAATCAAACAGTGGGGACTCATCCACGGGGACAGAGTTTTGGCTGTACTCTGAGAGATGCCTTCTGCGGTAAAACAGGATCTCAGTGCAAGGCATTGTTACCAAGGTGGCGCTGCAAAAGAAGTCAAAGCATCTGAGAATAAATATGATCCACAGGAGCTGGACCTCACTCACTGTCATCATCAACAGAAGTAGCTAGTGATGAGGTCATGAGGGACACATGGGGGGGCATTGTGATGCTATATTGGGACATCGTATGTTACACTATGATGTGACAGTGGGGTACGTTGATATCACGATGGACCATTGTGATATAAAAGTGGGGCATTATGATACAGCAAGGTCATCTGCTATTCAGGGGCCATTATTTTTCCCTTTTATGTGTATACATGTTTGTGGTGTGTGTGTATGTATGTATGTATGTTTATATATATGTGGGCACATGGGCATGTGGAAGCCAGAAGTTGATGTCCAGAGTCTTTCTTAATCTCTATCCACATTTTTTTTTTTTTTTGGAAACTATGCCTCTCAATGAACTGGAACCACACAGATTCATCTAAACACATTAGAGAACCAGCCCTGAGGAGCCTCTTGTCTCCACCTCCCTAGCACTGGGATTATAGGTATGCACTTCTGTACCTGGTTTTTATTTGGGTGCTAGGGATCTGACTTCGAATCCTCATGGTTGCCATCTCCCAGGCCACTCCCCCTTCGGTGTTCTTTCTGAGGGTCTCAGAGCATGGATAGAGCTGTGCTGGCAGGACTGGGCTCCATAGCATGTGCTAAATCAAAGGGAGGCCCAGTGAACATCTTCAAAGATTCAGATGGAAGTCCTGAAAAAAAAAAAAGTACTGTGAATTAGCAATTGAAGCATTCCTTCTGGGAGGAGGAAGGAAGCTCAGGAGACTGAGGAAGTCAACAAGTTTGGGGGAAAGGTTGCAAGACCCCTTTCTATAGCTATATAAAGGAAACACAACTGCTCGAGGGAGAGACTCTCCAAGTGAGCTGCCTGCAAGTCGTGTAATGTGCTGGAGAGATGCAGCTTCTGTGAGTCTCCACCAGTGCTGGGGTGGGTTTTACAGTAATGCAGCTGCCTTGAAGTCACCCACGCTCCTGTATGCAACCTCTTCCCCTGCTTTGTAAGTAACCCCAATAAACTTATTGTTTCACCAAAACTGGTTTTGGTGCAATTGTACTTCATTCTGTCATCTGTGCCCTATTTGGGGTGAACATAGGTGTATTCGAGTATCCCCGGGGAAAAGTTTCACGTGACAAGTAGATTTATTGAAAGAGGTTTTAAAAAATATTGTATGTGTGTATGTATGTATTTGAGAGAGAGACAGGCAGATAGAGAGAGAGGGAATGGGTGCCCCAGGGCCTCTATCTGCAGCAATTGCACTCCAGACACATGCACCACCTTGTGCTTCTGGCTTTATGGGGGTTCTGGGGAATCAAATCCAGGTCCTTAGACTTTACAGGCAAACATCTTAACGGCTGCACAATTTGTACGGTCCCTGAAAGAGTTTTTAACAGGAAAAAAAAATTTTTTTAAGGGATGGCCTAGGAAGATGGTTCAGTTAGAAAGAGCACTTGCTGGGCTGGAGAGATGGCTTAGCGGTTAAGCACTTGCCTGTGAAGCCTAAGGACCCCTGTTTGAGGCTTGATTCTCCAGGACCCACGTAAGCCAGATGCACAAGGTGGTGCATGCATCTGGAGTTCGTTTGCAGTGGCTGGAGGCCCTGGCATGCCCGTTCTCTCTCTCTCTCTACCTGCCTATTTCTGTATCTCTCTCTCTCAAATAAATAAATGATAAGTTTTTTTAAAAAAAAAAAAAAAAAAAGAGCACTTGCTGCTCAAGCAAAAGGAGCTGAGTTCAATCCCCAGCACACTCATAAAAAGCCAGGCATGGCTGTGCATGCCTATAACCCCAGATCTAGCAAGGGTGGAGATATAAACATGTGGGGCTTGCTGGTCAGTCCGTCGGATCATATGGGAAGCTTTAGGTTCAGTGAGAGACTCTACCTCAAGGAAATAAATACAAGATGATAGAAGGGGCTTGTATCTTCCCACACATGTGTAAGCAACACCTCCCCCCACACACACCACATATACACACACTGGAAATTTTTAAAAATAAGAATAAAAGGCAAGACTCGAATCAGTGAGAGAAGTTACAACTTTGCCTAAACATTGGGCATTTCTACTATTGGTTATTTCCAATGACTGAGCAAGGCAGGGTGTAGCAGACAGCTTCAGGTTGCTGAGATGAACTTCTAGACCAGACACAGTTATGGAGGAAGGGATTTATTGAAGCTTACAGATAGAGGGGAAGCTCCATAATGGCAGAAGAAGCTGGCCCTCTTTCACAGGTCCACACACAGAGAGAAGAGCAACAACCATCATAAGCAAGCACACTCTGGAACTCCAGGAACATAGGTAGAACTCCAGTACTTTGCATATCCTTGGCTGGAAATTCCAAATCCACCCCCAAACCCACCTTGGGGCTAGACCCTAAGATCTGCCCACAGTGACCCCTCCTTCAGCCAGGTGGCTAGAGATCTAAATTACAAGCTTCAGTCAAACTCCTGTATCTATTGGGGAACATCCATTCAAAGAACCACACAGAACTTGTTACCTAACTGGAAGAATAAGGAATACAACAGAAGGCAGGTCTGTGGGAGAGGGAACCATGTTCTGTTAAACAATTTTTGTTTTCAAACCTATAGAGACTTAAGTCCCAAGGAACTCTACTCAGTTTCTCTAAAATACTCTATTCAGGTATACAAGAATGCAAGAAAGACCATAGGGGCATTTGCATATAATTAGATTGTGAAAGACTAAGGTTTGAAAATGCTGCAGTCTATTTACAGATAATTTTCAGGTTAAAATCACATCACTGCTCCTCTTGTGGTCATCATCCCTTGATTGTCTCTCCTGTTTCTCCTCCTGTACCTATTTACATTGACCTCGATCAAATCTAATCAAGTCACTTAGCATCTGCAGAGGGCTTACTGTGAGACAAGCACGGCACTAGATGCAGAAGCGCACATTCTGAGACAGGGAGGAGGCTGGCCCAGGGAGTCAAGAATGGGGAGCAGAAGGAATGGCAGGCCACAAATGCTCAATGCCCATCCTCTTCAGCTCATTGTAGATAAACAAGATGTGGAACTCAAGTACATTCCCAACAGCCACTTAAGACTTAAAGTCCAGACAAGGGTGATTCTTGGAAATTCCCGGATATATCCACATGGTTTCCAAGTAAGATCCAAGTAAGATCCAAGGCTAACAATGTCTGCAGTTGCTTGCTAGGTAGATCACATGAGTCATGTTGAACCTTGAGCAAAGTCATAGACAGGGCCATGGTCTCCTTAGGACCTCTGCCCATTTTGTTTCTATAAAGTAGAAGCATTCTTTGTGTACTCCCTGTCTCTCCTTCCCAGAGTCCTTTTTTTAAAAATATTTTTTTATTTATTTATTTATTTGCAATCATAGAGAGAGAGAGATAGAAGAGAGGCAGACACAGAGAGAGAATGGGCATGCCAGGCCTCTAGCCACTGCAAACGAAGTCCAGATGCATGTGACCCTTGTGCATCTGGCTTACGTGGGTCCTGGAGAATTGAACCAGGATCCTTTGGCTTCATGGGCAAATGCCTTAACTGCTAAGCCATTTCTCCAGCCCCCCAGAGTCCTTTTGCCTTGCTTTCAGAGGACAGTTTAAAAGTCTTTTCCTCCAGGAAGTATTTCCAGACTCACTACAGAAGGCTGGGTACCTTTCCAAAGCATCTTCAGAATCCTCAGGTAACATTTATCTCCACTTTATCTAACAAGTGTTGGTGTCATTATCTTTCTAATAGACTATAAGCTCCTTGGGGGTAGAGGCTTTGAAAGAATAAATGAAATGAATGCCATATATCAGAGAAAAGAAGAAGATGCCTGGAAGCAGGTAAACTGAGGCACCAGATCCCTGAGCAGGTGTAGTAGCTCTCTTTTCCTTCAGAGAAGAGAAGTCTCCCTGGATAGCCTTACTTCCAACACAAGCAAGATAACCTTCTCATGGCACAACTAACCATCCAATATAAATTATGGGATATCTGTCCTCAGACCACAGGGATCTGAGATCCCTACTTAGCAGGACTTCCATGCTCTCAGCTGCACTGGCCTTCTGTTGAAGGTTTTAGGGGTTTTTTGTTTGTTTGTTTGGCTATTGTGGGTTTTCCCACCCACCAACAGTACCTAAGAGGACTCCTATTACCCTTTCTCTGTGCTCTAAGTCCTTTTGACTATCTGAACCCTCTGTAGGACTTGAAGGACAATATGTCCTAAGAGAAGGCAGAGTTCTACCTTAGAACACAGCCAAACATTAGGATGAAAAAGATGGCAGGGGTTCGGAGATCCAGAATTACACTCCTCTAGTCAGATAGAGCAAGCACTGAGGGGATAGGAGAATGCTCAGGCCACTGTGGGGGGGGGGAGGATTATTCGGGGGAGAGACACAGAACTTGACAGAGAAATGATGAGACTACATGAGAGTGGAAAATAGCAAGTGTCATTTGCAAGGTGGATGGGCACAGAGATGCATCTATGAAATGAGTCAATTAGAGTCAAAACTCACAAGTCTTAGCAGCCTAGAATCCACCTATGGGGATGTATGTTTTCAGGTAGCAAGAAAAAAAGAGCAAGACATAATCCCCAAGGGACTTGAAGCCAGGCCAAGACACTCTTCTAAGGAAGGAGTGTCCTCTGATTCTGAGGCTCTTGAGTACCAGGAAAATAACCAAGGTGAGGACTTAGGGACAGAGGCTATCCACTTGTCAGAACAATTCACAAGATTAGGGACAACAAGCAAGCAGCCAGGTGACAAGACCGCATCAACACTGTTGGGCTGCTACAGCTTAAATTCTTCCTGCCTGGCGTCGGAATTGATCTGAGAGCCTGGAGCCTAGCTGGGCCTGCGGGTCTGGCAGCCAGGTAGATTCAGCTCGGGGAGAAGAGGGGAAGCTGGGGAGCCAGGTAAAGCCTAACAGATGGAGAGCAAACGATGGCTAGTTTGGTCCAGCTGTTTTTATAATGGCTTGACTTCTTGCTCAGGGGTTCATGGAAGATGAAGGATGGGCTGACGTGGGCCCTGGAGAGCAGCTGCTGCTTGCTCGGGCAGGAGGAAGGGGATATGTGACGGTGGACTTACAGAGTACCCTTGGTATTCTGACAGGGTGAGGGTACTTCTCAGAATCAGAAGAGGCATGTGTCTTCTACTCGCAGCAAGAATATAACCTCGCCGGGCGTGGTGGCGCACGCCTTTAATCCCAGCATTCGGGAGGCAGAGGAGGATTGCTGAGAGTTCAAGGCCACCCTGAGACTACATAGTGACTTCCAGGTCAGCCTGAGCTAAAGTGAGACCCTACCTCGAAAAACCAAAAAAAAAAAAAAAAAAAAATATAATATAGTGTCACTGTGAGGACACAGAAAAGCCCTCGTCATTTTACGCAATCTTTTTTCTAAATGGTCTGAGGGACGTCCTGTGTGTTTCGCTTTTCTCTCCCTTGTTGAGAAAGAACTTTTCCTGTCTCTTTCCCCTCTGTATCCTTGGTGTCTCTGATGGTAACCATTCCACGAGTATTTATTGAATGAATGGATGCCTGAAGGAATCAATGAAGTGACCCGTGGTGTTTCAGTCACCATGAAGATTGCTCCTCAGTACCTGTGAAAGAAGAACAGGCCCCACATTTCCCAAGAGGCACGTGGACTCCAAGGAAACTCACAGGTCTCTGAGTACACCTTCCCATCTCCCTACTCATTAAATAAGGACAGCAGAGCCTACAGAGGTTAGGACCCCTTGTCCCCATGTCTTCACACTGCTTCTTTTCCTCTGCCGTTTCAGTTTGGTCTGTCCAGGAACAACTGGAGAGATAAACCCTCACCAACTGGCGAGATTGGCTTTTCACGTACACCACGGCTAGTAGACATGTGGCCCGTGCTAAGGGTCGGAGTCTCGAGTGATAGACTTACAAACAGTTCATCATGCCTTCTGAGCGGGGGGCAGGGGGAGTCACTACTTTCAGTGAAATGTTTCAAGAAAAACACAAAAATAAACAGTAACACCAGCAACATCTCATAAAATCAGAGGTGGTGATGGAGATGCATCGATTTTTCTTGTGGTGTAAATGACAAATGGAAGAGCAGTAGTCATAGTAACGGAAGCTGCTGCTTAGGCAAGCATGGACCTAGCTGGGCTTTACCCCTGCGCTGAACACACTCTAGCCCCAGGTCTGGACCAGGTGCTAAAGATACAGTAACACAGCAGGTAGACCTGGTGTGTGGACAGTATTAGACCCTAATAGAGGCAAGCACCAAGAAAGAACTACAAAAACCTGTAGAAACACAGGTAAGGAACCCCTGTCTCAAACATGGCAGATACAAAAATGGACAGTCAGCCTTCTTAGGAGAAATGAAGCCCTGGTTGAGACCTAACAAAAAAAAGATTCAGAGGACTGGAGAGATGGCTTAGTGGTTAAGCGCTTGCCTGTGAAGCCTAAGGACCCTGGTTCGAGGCTCAATTCCCCAGTACCCATGTAAGCCAGATGCACAAGGTGATGCATGCATCTGGAGTTTGTTTGAGTGGCTAGAGGACCTGGTGTGCCCATTCTCATTCTCTCTCTCTCTCTCTGCCTCTTTCTCTCTCTGTCTGTCACTCTCAAATAAATAAATAAAATATCAAATATTAAAAAAAAGAAAGAAAGAAAGAGAGGGGTTCACCCAGCAAAGAGAGAAGAGGGAATTCCACCGAGCATCACCAGGATCTGGAGCTTAACAAAATAATATGGTGCCTTTAAGATACACAAGAGAGGGGCTGGAGAGATGGCTCAGCAGTTAAGGCACTTGCCTGTGAAGTCTAAGGATCCAGGTTTGATTCCCCATTACCCATGTAAGCCAGATGCACATGGTAGCACCTGTGTCTGGAGTTCATTTGCAGTGGCTAGAGGCCCTCTCAAATAAATAAATAAATAAAAATCATTTTTTTACAAGGATACACAAGAGAGGCTGCAGAGATGGCTCCGCCCTTGCTACACAAGCATGAGGACCTGAGTTCCGTCTGCAGCAGCTCCATCAAAACACAGGCACCTGTAACCCTGGGCTGAGAGAGCCTCAGAGATAGGAGAATTGATGAGGATCCCTGGTCAACCAGCCTAACCAGAAAAAAAAAAAAAAGAGAGAGAAAAGCCAGTGTGAGAGTGTAAGCTCCAAGCTCAGTCAGAGACACTGTGTCAAGGTGATAGAGGAGGACATCCACTAATATCTTCTTCTGGTCTCTGTACATGTGTGCATGGGGTGTATACACATGTATACACATGTGTGCATGCACCACATACACCAAAAAAAAAAAGAAAAGAAAAGAAAAAAAAAAGAAAAGAGAAAGGCATCTACCGGACTGCAACCTGTCTGGAATATGGAGGAAAATGTGAGAACTGACAAGTGAGGCGGGGGAGATCATGAAAAGCCTTGTGAGTCGGCTTAAGAAAGTGACCTGGTTTATTTCTGTCAATAGTGGGGAAGAAAGAGGGAAAGATGGGGAGACCAACTAAAAAGCTATAGGAAGAAGAATGGGTTCTAGAATAATTCTGGATTTCCCTTAGAACTCCTCCATAGTAATGTTTCAGGAGACATTATCTTTGTGTTTTTACCAACATGTCCCTAAATTTTTCCATACGGGAACACTAATTCCCGCAGTCTGTGTCCCCTGGCACAGTGCCTGGGGACATAATAGATACTCAACACACAGATGTCATCCTTTTCAGGAGGCAGGGACTAGGATGTAAATGGCAGACAGGACACACTCCTTGCTGGCCTTTCCTTCCCTCAGAGGCATTGGGGAAGGAGGGAATCATGCATGTAGGCAACTTGAGGGCAGTAAAGATAAAAGGCGCTCTCAGCCTGTGAAAGCCTGTGTCCTTTTCCTCCTAGGCACACAGGAAGCTGTTCTCAGCTTCTCTTAAAGTGACTGTGAGCTGAGGAGACTCTGTCCATTTGCAGGTCTGGCCTGTCAAAGCTTCTCCCCCCAGACTAATTCCACATATCCTTTTCCTTCCTCCAGTTGAACATCGAAGAGTCGAGAGATCTAAAGGAGGGTGAACTTGAAGGTGGGAGGTGCTTTAGTCATTGATGTATAATGTAAGCAGTAACTTCTGTGCTGAATCCCTGGAATTTGGGAGCATATACGTTTCTCCTTGCTGAGACAAAATGCCTGACAAAAGTAACTTAAAGAGGAGTGTTTACTTCAGCTAACATTTCAAGGGGATACAGTCCATCATGGCAGCAGGAGCTAATCCCATTCAGACCACAGTCAGGAAGCAGAGATGAATACTGTGTTTAGCTACCTTTCTTTCTTTCTTTTTTTAATTTTTATTTATTTATTTGAGAGCAACAGGCAGAGAGAGAAAGAGGCAGAGAGAGAGAGAAAAAATGGGTGCACCAGGGCCTCCAGCCACTGCAAATGAACTCCAGATGCATGTGCCCTCTTGTGCATCTGGTTTATGTGGGTCCTGGAGAATCGAGCCTGGAACTGGGGTCCTTAGGCTTCACAGGCAAGCACTTAACCACTAAGCCATCTCTCTAACCCCTAGCTAGCTTTCTTTTCAGGCAATATAGGACCCCCAACCCATGGAATGGTGCCACCCATAGTCAAGGTAAGTCCTCCCATCTCAGTTAACCTAATCTAAAATCTCCCTGTCAGACATGCCCAGAGATTTGTTTCTGTGGTGACTGTAAATCCTGTCAAGGTGACAACTGAGATGACCCATCACGGGAGGTATACCTGTTGTATTAGGTAGACTCACTTGTTGTAAGTAAGACCTAATTGACTTAGCTCCATCTTCACCACGCTCTCTCCAAATGGCCCCGAGCAGAAGCTCCTTCAATGCCAGGCTCAGTCTTAGACCATGATGAGGAGAACACCAGTCTCTCTCCATGTACAAAGTTCCATTAGGAGAAGGTAGATCTTCGCACACTAGAAAGGCTCAAAACCCTTTGAGCATTCTGGATTGCTTATTCTGATGCCTCATTTATAGAATTAAAAATAGAATTTTGAGGTTGGAGAGATGGCTTAGCAGTTAAGGCATTTGCCTGCCAAGCCTAAGGATCCCAGTTCGATTCTCTAGGTCCCACGTAAGCCAGATGCACAAGGGGGTGCACGTGTCTGGAGTTCATTTGCAGTGGCTAGAAGCGCTCGTATGCCCATTCTCACACACACACTCTCTCTCTCTTTCCCTCTCTGTCTCTAATAAATAAATAAAAATAAAATCTTAAAAAAATAGAACTTTAGATAATGAGCTAATTTGGTCATTTACTTCTGGATTCTTAGTACAGTATGGGTGGCCATCCATTCATGTGGAAGTGAACACACAATTGGAAATCAGGTAGAGATAAAGTAACACAGATGCAATATGCAGCCTATGAGTTTTTGTGGTAAGGAAAACTTTCTGACTACTTGTCAAATAAGATTTTCTTGTTATATATATATATATATATATAAAGTCAAAGACTCTGAAATTCCTCTCAGTGCCTCACAGCTGAGAGAGGACAAAGCAGTGAGATGGAAGCAAGCTATGGTTTATAAAAAGATAATGTTTTGGGGTTGTAGGTAATTTTACAGAAAACTCATAGAATGAATACCCAAATGGTTCAATATTGCATGGACCTGCATAGTAGCTATTATAAACAGCAGTAGCTGGAGCTACAGAAATGCAGTTAATGGAGAATCTGTACTTAGAGGGAAAACTTTAAGAAACTGCTGTCAGAGAGATTGAGAATTTCTTACAATTAGTTTGAATGGGAGCAACGATTCCAAAGTAGATGTGCTGTCTATAACAGCGGGGGATGGAGTGGAAGATACAGAACCAAGATAACGAAAACAGAATTCAAACAGAAACAGGACGGCTTTGCTAAACTTTTCTTTTCTTTTCTTTTCTTTTCTTTTCTTTTCTTTTCTTTCTTTCTTTCTTCCTTTCTTTTTCTTTTTTCTGAAGTAGAGTCTCACTCTAGCCCAGGCTGACCTGAGACTCACTCTGTAGTTCCAGGCTAGCTTCAAACTCACAGCGATTGATCCTCCTACCTCTACTTCCCAAGTGCCATCACACCTGGCCCAAACCTTTTTTTTTTTTGGTTTTTGAGGTAGGGTCTCACTCTAGCCCAGGCTGACCTGGAACTCACTAGGTACTCTCGGGTGGCCTTGAACTCATGGTGATCCTCTTACCTCTGCCTCCCGAGTGCTGGGATTAAAGGCGTGAGCCACCACACCCAGCAAACCTTTTTTTTTTTTTTTTAATTCCCTAGGGAGAAGAGAAGGAGAATTAGAACCATCTTGAATATGATATACCACTTGGAGTATATCTACAGTTCACCACTTCAGCAATCATTCACCACAGATACCTGAACACATGGAGCCTAGTTCAAAATTGCAGTCATGTTTTCTGTGTCCCAGGGTGGGGACATCAAACCTGTAACACTCTGAAAAAAAAAAAAAAAAAAAAAGTAATGAGATTTTATTCTGAGAGTGTGTGTACATACTATGTTATATTTTAAAGACTGGCTCTGCATTATCACAGCTCTCACTCTCCCAACCATCCTTGTGGAATTCCCTACATTGGCTTGTCAACAAATGTGATTTGGGAGGGTTCTAGAATTTAGGCAAAGGCACCTACCAACTTGTGCTTTCCTCACCTTGCTCTCCTTTCTGTCCACAACCACACTTTGCTCAGACTCCTTTTCTGCCTCCCCTGCTATCTTCTTCTCTTTTATAAACCCTTCATTCTTCTCCTTCAGCGACTCCAGAAAGAATGAACCTGAGTTTCCAATGCAGATCATAATGAATATACCCTCTACCTATTTGTCCTGCTTGAGTGAGACCAGCTTTCTGCCATGCATACCTGACCTTCCAGGGAAGAGGACAATGGGACAGTCATCCGGGTCCTCTTCCCTGGTAAGGCTTTAGCTGGGTCTTTAAGAGAACAATTCAGCATCACAGGGCCCAGCATGGACACCAGCAGCTCAGCAGGGGCGCCAGGAGCTCTAAAAGAAGTTTGCTTCCCTCCTAAGAAATAGAGTTGAGGGAGCAGATGGAACAGGAGGGAGGTGGCCTGGAGGGTTGAGGGGAGGGGTCCTTGTCACAGAATCTTCAAGAAGCAGCAGCTCCTTGCAGGCAGAGAATGAGCCTCATTCTAGGCTGAGGTTGCAGAGGAAGGCCGTTCCTTCAGAACCCGAAATGATTTCAACACTATCCCAGTACTTCAAAGCCTCTCTTCAACTCATTATTATGGAGATGTGCAGTAATTGGGAGGCGACTGCCTCTTACTACCAACTTGAAAAGCAACTGGGGAGGGGGAAGACAATCCAACTGTGTCCAAAGTCCTGGGATGAGGATGTGGGAGGTGGGCAGGGGCTGCCCCAGTTCTCAAAGCATTAGCAAAACAAAGCCAAACAAAATCATCAGACTTGTCTTTGCTCAGAGTGAGGAATCAGACAATCATTACTAACACCACCATGAAAAAAATGGTTTTGTCAAGATAGCGTCCTCCTCTACTCTCCCAGCACCTCAAAATTGGGCCTGCTTAGTGAAATAAACCTGATACAAAAGGGTCAATATTACATGATTTTGTTTATGTAAAATATCTAGAGTAAGCATGTTTGCAGAGACAGAAAGTAGAAGTTACATGGATCGGCGGGGGGGGGGGTAGGAGAGCAAAGTTGTTGCTTAATTATCAGAGTTTAGGGTAACAGAAATATTTGGGATGGTTAGTGTGATGGTTGTACAACACTGTGGATGTAATTAATGTCACTGAAGTGTACACACAAAAATGGTTAAAAATGTCACAGTTAGTGTCATCTATATTTTACTGCCATTTAAAATAATAATAATAATATGTTATACTAAAATCATTGAGTTATACATTGTGTGTGTGTGTGTGTGTGTGTGTGTGTGTGTGTGTGTGTGTTGAGGTAGGTTCTTACTCTAGCCCAGGTGGCCTTGAACTCACAGCCATCCTCCTACCTCTGCCTCCCGAGTACTGGGATTAAAGGTGTGCACCACGCCGGGTGAGTTATACACCTTAAATGGATGAAATGAAACTGTGAATTGTGTGTCAATACAAGTGTAAAGCGAGAAGGGAAAGAGGAGAGAGAGAGAAAGAGACAAAATCTATTACCAATGCTCACCTGCAAGTAGCTTCAAGCTTAACCCAAGGTATTCCTTGTTCATGGAGAAGCTTCTGTTTGCCAGGTGTCTGCTAGGCCTTGGTGCACGGAATAGACAAGGCAGGAAGTATTTAAGTAGCTGCAGTCTCTTCCTTTCAACCATGTGCTGATTTCAGTGTTAAATATCCCTTTATGTCATTGCTCCAATGTGTTTCCCCAATACTGGTCACAGAGCTATATGACTCCAGGTTTGTTTCTGAATCTGGGCTCATTAACAGCACCTATTTATAGAGGTCTCAGTATTCATCTCTTCTCTGGTTCCTATTCTACCAGCTCCAGCAATCTCCAGTTGTCCAGTGATCCTCTACTTTGTACTAATCACCCATGGACAGTGGTTCTGACCAAAATTCCAATCAACTGCCCAGGGCCTTGCTACCTTTCAGAGTCCACATTAATGCCCTGTGCCCACCTGTCTGAACTTCTAGCCCCTTCCGCAATTAGCTTTCACAGTATTCAGTTTCCTTCCTGGCATATAATTTTGTAACTTTCCCATGATGCCTCCACTACTGTTATGATTTCATATCTGTACTACAAATAAAATTTCCTTCTTCTTCTTTTTTTTTTTTTTCTTCTGGTTTTTGGAGGTAGGGTCTCTCTCTAGTCTGGGCTGACCTGGAAATCACTATGTAGTCTCAGGATGGCCTTGAACTCACAGCAATCCACCTACCTCTGTCTCCCAAGTGCTGGGATTAAAGGCGTGCGCCACCACATCCTTCTTCAGCCACTCTTGCAAATGGATCAGCTTTCCCACCACATGGTCCAAGTGTTGGGGGGTGGTCAGTGAACCTCATGCTCCACTTGCTCCACTGAGTCATTAATCTTAAGATACAACAAGTGCAGTCAGTACTATGTCCAAAATATAAGCATGGCCCTTACTAGACCAGATCACTTTCAAAACACACAGAGGTGGGGACTGGGAAGATGGCTCAGCTGTTAAAGATGATTTCTTGTAGCTGGGCATGGTGGTGCACTCCTTTGATCCCAGCACTCAGGAGGAAGATATAGGAGGATTGCTGTGAGTTCAATGACAGCCTGGGACTACATAGTGAATCCCAGGTCAGCCTGGGCTAGAGGGAGACCCTACCTCCAAAAAGAAAAAAAAAAGGGGGGGGTGTGATTTCTTACAAGCCTAAAGGCCCAGATTCAATTCAATTCCCCAAAGCCAGATGCAAAGTAGCACAAGCATCTGTGCTCCCAACATGCCTACAAACATGTTGTGGCCCTGTCTCAAAAAAATTAGGTGGAAGGAGAGGGCAAACACACCATGGAGGTTGTCCTCTGACCTCCATATGTGCTGTGGAATGTATGTCCATAGATACACACACACATTTTAAAAATATATTTATTTGAGACAGGGCTGGAGAGATGGTTTAGTGGTTAAAACACTTGCCTGCAAAGCCAAAGGACCCAGGTTTGATTCCCTAGGACCCACGAAGGCCAGATGCACAAGGTGGTGCATGCATCTGGCGTTTGCAAAGCTAAAGGCCCTGATGCACCTATTCTCTGTATATATCTGCCTCTTTCTCTCAAATACATAAAATAAATTTAAGAGAGAGAGAGAGAATGAGTGTACCAGAGTCTCCTAGTCACTGCAAATGAACACCACTGTGTGCATCTGGCTTTATGTGAGTACTGGGGAATCGAACCTGGGTCCTTTGGCTTTGCCAGCAAGCACCTTAAGTGCTAAGCCATCTCTCCAGCTCCCCACCACACACTTTTAGAAAAATAGTTTATTTATTTATGAGAGAGAGGGAGCTGGAGAGATGGCTTAGCGGTTAAGGCACTTGCCTGCAAAGCCAAAGAACCTTGGTTCAATTCCCCAGGACCCACATAAGCCAGATGTACAAGGGGGCACATGCATCTAGAGTTCATTTGCAGTGGCTGGAGGCCCTGGCGTGCCCATTCTTTTTCTCTCTCTCTCTCTTCCTGCCTATTTCTGTATCTCTCTCTCAAATAAATAAATAAATAAAAATTTTAAAAATTAAAAATCTATTTATGAGGGGGGGGAGAATGGGCACACCATGGTGTGCAAACAAACTCTGGACAGATGTGCCACCCTGTGCATCTGGCTTACATGAGTACTGGGGACTTGAGCCTGGGTCCTTAGGCTTTGCAGGCAAGTGTCTTAGCCACTAAGCCATCTCTCCAGCCTCCAATTTTTTTAAGATACATTTATTTATTTATTTGAGAAAGAGAGTCAGAGAAAGAAAGAAAGAGACAGAGAGAATGGGCGTGCCAGGGCCTCCAGCCATTGCAAATGAACTCAAGATGCATGTGCCACTTTGAACATATGGCTTACATGGGTTCTGGGGACTCGAACCTGGGGCCTTTGGTTTTGTGGGCAAGCATCTTAACTGCTAAGCCATCTCTCCAGCCACCCCCTCTCCAATTTTTTTAAAGAAGCTAGAATAAAGAACCAGAGGCACCTGTGATGGTAGCTCTTTTTTTTTAAATTATTATTATTTTTATTGACAACTTCTATACTTACATACAAAAACCACATGATATTTCCCTCCCCTCCCCCATTTCACTTTAGAACTCCAATCTCTATCATATCCCCTCCCTCTCTCCATTAGTCTCTCTTTTAATTTGATGTCATCATCTTTTTCTTCTATTTTGAGGGTCTTGAGAAGGTATTGCTAGGCACTGCAAAGTCATGGATATGGAGGCCAATTTCTGTCTGGGCAGTTGCATTGTAAGAAGTCATACCCTTCCTTCGGCTCTTCCATTCTATCTGCCCCCTCTTCCGCAATGATCCCTGAGCCTTGGAGGGTGTGACAGAGGTGTTTCAGTGCTGGGCACTCCTCCATCCCTTCTTCTCAGCACTATGTTGCCTTTTGGGTCATCCCAGTGGTCATCACCATCTGAAAGAAGAAGCTTCTCTAACCAGAAGTGAGAGTAGCGTTAATATGTGAATATGAACATTAAGCGTAGTGCTTTCAGGGTAGGTTGGTGGATGATGGTAGCTCTTGACCCTTGCTATATACTAGAAACACCAGAAGAGCTTTTTGGGAAAATACTGATTTCCTAGCCCTTACCCCTAATGATCTGGGGTAGTGTCTAGGTATGAGAGTATTTTTTAAAGTGTAGTATGTGACACCAAAGTATATCCAGTGGCAAAAGCTACAGATTTAAAGGGATGAAAGTATCTTGGAAATGGATAGTGATGATGGTGATGTTAGTACACGGCTGTGAATATAATTAATAGCACTAAAGAAATACACACATGGTTAAAGTGTAAAAGCTTATGTTATCTATATTTTACTACAATTTAAAAAAATTAATGTCTATGTGTCATGCCCCAAAGTGTTGAATTACATACAGTTTAAATGTGCAAATTGTGTGGCACGTGACTCCTCGATGCAAAGGAATCTGTTCAGCAGTGTTTATTGAGCACCTACTAGGTGCTCACCTACAATGCAGTGAACGTCGGTGAGGTTCCCATTCTCATAGTTTTTAGCATTCAATGTGATGCTGGTTCACTGTGCATTGGATACGAGCTGGACTAAGTCCAATGAGGTAGAACACATTCATATGCAACAAGTTGTGTAAGTGCATTTATTATTCAGAGATAGGCGGCAAGGAGTAGTAGAAACCTAGGGTTCATCACTAGCATAGCCCCCCTCCCCAGGGCTCAGGGGCATTGCCTGTGGTGAATAGAATATCATCTGTGGATGCTCAGATGACAACACAGCTAAGGTCCCCTGAGGGACAACCTGCCCTGTCATTTACCCCAGGGGCTACATGACATGCTAGACTAAAGCACCTAAGGATATTTGTTTCTGGGAGGTTGCAGAGGGCTGGAATGGAGCCCAGGGTTTTCTGGTCAGGCCCTCCCTCTCTCGCCCCGGAGGCTGCATTCCCAGCACATTCTACAATTACTCTTGAGCACTTCAAGAAAGAACAGAGGATAACCGGGTGGGTCTCAGGCCACCTGCAGAGCTGTGTAGTAGTTGGTGGGGAGTGAAATAGAATGCAATGGAGAATAGCTGTTTGGCTAGAGATAGAGCAACAATCAACGTGTGTAAAGTTAATCTTTCTTAAACAAGTGTCAGGAACCCTGGGTTTGGGTGCTTAGAACATGTAAATAGGTAGCTGTTATGAGGAGAGTGGGGCCCAGTTGAAAGCTCACAGCCTTCAGAGTCAGGCATAGGGCAAGAAAGATCCTTGGAGTCTCTTTCTCCATCTCTTAATGAGCTTGAAGCCATTCATTAAAAAAGGATGATAGTTGTAAGGCCTGGCAACTAGGCTTCCCTGGGGGGAAAGAGACCTCTTGGGAGCAGCAGGACTTTTATAAGGGAAACAGGATAAACAGGTTTGATGGTGGAGGGGGGGCGGTGAAGGGGGATTAAGTCATCCACTTTCTTCTTCCTATAATCTACACTTTCCTCTCCCTTTAAATTGGAGGAAACAAATTTAGAGGGGGCAGGTTTTCCTACCTCATTCTTTTTGCTCTGAGCTCAGCCAGGCTCTGATTAGGGATCCAGGAGAGCCAGGCAGATTCAAACCTAAGTATGCTCCAGAGCCAGTGTTGCATAGTAAGGTCTGTATGTTCCACACTTCTAGAGACTTCAATCGAACACAGGGCCAGTGTTCAGCACAGCTTCTGCTGCTGGTGATGATAGTATTTGGAGGAAGTCCCTGATCTTGTAGCAGCTGACATTCTGGTGGGAGAACTGGACCATGAAGTGTTAAGAAACAAAACATAGTATATTTGCAGGGGAGTGAGCAGAAAGCCAAGAAGGGTGCTATTTTCAATGGTATTTTCAAGCAAGCTTTTTCTAAGGAAATGACATTTGAGAAGAGACCTGAATGAAATGTAAGAATTCCAAAACTCCTAATAAATAGGAAGTCTGCCACCAAGATACTGATGCAGGATTGTGGGGTTCAGGAGGAGTTTCCCAAACTTATGAACCCCAATTTTGTATCCTTATCCTATTTAACAAAGAATTGATAAAAAACTGACTCAACAAATTATGAATTACTGAGTTTATTTGGGGAGAAATCATAAATTGTGGGGTTTCTTTTTTATTTCTTTTTTATTTATTTAAGGGGGGATAGAGGGAGGGAGAGGGAGAGAATGGGTGTGTCAGGGCCTCCAGCCACTGCAAGCAAACTCCAGACATGTGCACCACCTTGTGCTTCTGCCTTAAGTGGGTCCTAGGGAATTGAATCTTGGTCCTTTGGCTTTGTAGGCAAGTGCCTTAACTGCTAAGTCATCTCTCCAGACAAAATTATTGGGTTTCTTTAAGGGAAATTAGGGTCCAGCTTCATGTAAACAGTGCCCATGGTCTATACTTCCTGCTGCTGGCCCAAGCTTCCTCATAAAGTTGCAAGGCTTTAATCCCAGTACTCGGGAGGCAGAGGTAGGAGGATCGCCGTGAGTTCGAGGCCACCCTGAGACTCCATAGTGAATTCCGGGTTAGCCTAGGCTAGAGTGAAACACTACCTCAAGAAACCGAAATGAAATGAAATGAAATGAAATGAAATAAAGTTGCAAGGCTCCACGCAAAAGCCTTCTAAGGCCCCAGGCCGGCTCTCAATCATATTCATAGAAGTTCCTTAAGCAGACGCTTAGTTTCATCCTGTGTCACATGTGAACAGGGACACACTGGACCCAAAGGTGATCACAGCCACCATGTCATCCACCTTGATGGTCCCTACAAACTCTGGTGGCTAGAAATGGAGGGAGGAGTAGGAGGAGGCAGTGAGACCTCTTGGGACGGTGGTCTTCTTCCGCAGCCCAGGCAGAAGAGATTAGGCTCCTTCCTTCTGTTCCGTGGCCTTCACTTCAGTCTTTTGCTCTAACATCATTTTCTCTTGTTTTTACTTGGATTTCAACAATGATCTAGACAAGCAATGGGCAGGACTTACCTGTTCAAAATTTACCCCTGAGCTTCTGTTTCTTCTGTTGGTGAGGAATCGACCTAAGCGATCGAGAAGGAAAGGCTAGCTCAAGCCCCTAACAGCCATTCTTCCTGTAGCAATAGAGTTCAGGGCTGGTGGGCATGTCACAGCCAGAAGGATGATATAGACAAATTGGATAAAACTCAGGAAAGAGAAACACACCAAAAAAAAAAAAAATGATGTAGAGGCTGGAGGGATTGAATGATGAGGAAAGATTAAAAGAACTAACTATGGACAGGCTGGCTAAATGCCGATTAAAAGCAACGATCAGAACTGTCTGCGGGTATCTGAGCACCAGCAGGCAAGAGGGGCCGCAGGAGCAGGTGTAGGGTCAGGTGGGGAGGAGGGAGGTAGACTGTGAGTAAATGAAGGGAAAGTGTTAGTGGCAAACTGCTGGGTGGTAAGAGAGCCTCCATTAACAAAAATGGTTGGGGAATGAATTTGAGAGGGAGGTGGGGGGTAGTGGGTGCAGAAGAGGGGAATATTTAATATCGGAATCTCTTTAAGACTTCTAAATAAGGTTGGGCAAACCTTGGGGGGAGGACTTGTACCCTAGGTGACTCCGAGTGTATCATGTAGGTTATGTCCTTAGGTAATGTCTAAAGCCATCGCAGCATATTTCTGCAGCTATGGATTTCGGATGGTCAGAGGCCAAGAAGGCTAGAACCATCCATCAACTCATGGAGACAACACAAAGATCAGACTGTGTGGCTGTCCAGAGGATGCTGACCTCTTATGCCCCTTTTTGTTTTCAAAGTAAAATCCTGGACCAGAAATATTTCCCCCTTTTGCAGAGAAATAGGCAGCTGGTCAGCTTGACAGGCGGAAACTGCAGCTTTCTTGTTAATGTGCAATCCTGAAACGGTGATGTATGGCTGGTGATAGATCATGTTGGGTTTCCGGAGAGCAGGGAAGGCTAAAGTCGGAGCCTAATTCATGATGCATGAACGCATTGATCTTCTTGGCTCTGAAAATACAGTGTAATGAACCCCGCTAACACATCATTTTTATTCCACTGCACCTCGCTAATATCTAATGATTTCACCTTCTACTGTGATCAAACATAATTGTATGGGAGTTTCAACTTTGTTCTTTGATATGGGAGCAGTGCCACCCAGCACTGTTTTGTTCTTTGCTATTGGTAGAACAAGTCGGAAATTTACACATGCAATGATTAAGATCCTATAGATGGTCCTATGCCGTGGCCTTTTGAGGAATCCTATGTGTTGGTATGAATATAAACATGGGCGGGGTGGGTGTGGTGGTAAATTCAAGAAGGTCGCCTGCATACGTTAAACCAGAAGCTAACTGAAGGCAAGAAACACATTCAGAAGCATGCGTTTGCTCGCTGCGGTGGCCATATCCTGTTCTACCCACTGGCTCTTGGGGAATGGCCATTATGTGCAATGAAAATTCCCTTGTGAATGTTATATTTTGCACACTCCCATCTGCTAATTGAAATCACAGTAATAATTTGGTTTGAAGTCCAGAAATCTTCCTGAAGGCCTCTTCCAGTCTGTCCTGGACAGCATCCCCTCAACCTATGTGTGCCTCATGTTTCTTGCAAAGAACTTTCCATTGCACTGTCCCATTCTGTATTCTGAAAGAGCTTTTTGGAAAAAAAATATTAATTTTATAATTCTGGCCTGAAGGCAGTTTGTTTCTGATGAAGGAGCAGACATGGCCTTTGTGCGGATGGGATGGGCTCTCCTTTGCCGGCTCTGTAACTGAAGGTAGGACTCTCCAACACTAGCTGTGTGAGCTTGGGTGAATCATGAAATTAACTACCTCATCTGGATCTCAGTTTTCCCAGGTAACAAGAACTTTTAAATTTTATCTTAAAAAATACTTTCTTATTTGTTTGCAAGCAGAGAGTGAGGAAGGGAGGACGGGTGCACCTTTCCACTGTTAAGGAATTCCAGATCATGTAACACTTTGTGCATCTGGCTTTATATGGGTATTGGGGATTTGAACCTGGGCTGTCAAGTTCTGAAAGCAAGCAAGCACCTTTTACTGCTGAGCCATCTTTCCAGCCCAGGTAATGAGAATTTCTAATGCCCTTCTTTATTTGAACACAGGCAGCTGAATCGGATGGTTTGTGGGGTGGTTTTTTTTTTTTTTTTTTTTGCTTGTGTATGGATAGTGTGGGTGTTCATATGTATGATAGTACACACATGTATGTAGGTGCACAGGTGTGCATATAGAGGCCAGAGGACAATTTGAGGTGTTATCCTGAGGCAGCTTTCCATGTCTTTTGGGGATAGATAGCTCATTGGTCTGGAGCTTATCCATTGGGCTAGCCTGACTGGCCAGTGAGCTCTTGTCTCTGTCTCTCCAAGGCTGGGATTATAGGTGTGTGCTGCCACTCCTGGAATTTTACCTGAGTACTGGGCACTGAACTGAGGTCTTCATGCTGAGCTATTTCCCCAGCCTAGAAGTGATATCTTAACGCCATCTTTGGCTCCCTTCTTTCCTGGAAGCTGGGTACTTCCTCATGTCTGAAGAGCTGGCAGTCCTTAAAAGACCCCTCCTTCTCCTCACAACAAGAGCTGGATGGGAGTCAGCCACAGAATAACCTCAAACCTCGCGTGAAGAGAGAGAGCTGCACTTCTGGTGCCTTTTTAATTTTTTTAATCTAAGTTTTGATTTAAAAAAGAATTATGCAGATGGTTGGCCAATTATTTATATTCTTTAAAGAATCTGTAGCAATATTAAGTTAATGGGAAACTCAGCTCTCAAGGTCAAGCTCCTGCACAGCTTAATAGGTAAAACTTTGACCTCCATCCAGGCCTTTGATTTTGGCCTGTGCCCTGTTCCATGGGGAGGTGGTGGAAGGTTAATACATAAAAGCTAGTATTCTAGAGAAATACAGTCCAAAGCTTGTGATGCAGGTCAGGGTACAGTATCAGACTGCAATCAATATGCACTTAAATATTTGGATCATCTAAACCTCCACTTGGCACACAGAATCTCTGGAGAGGCCTTGTGTAGGCGCATAGAAATTACTATTACAGGGCTGTGCGTCTTCATGGCCCATTTGTGTTTCAAGGGAGATGCTGGTGAAAGGGGCAAGGGAGGTCCCTTTGGGATAAATTGGCTGAAAAGTAAAATCTGCTGGGGGTAGACAGCCTTGACTGTGATTCTGGTCACCACTACAGAGAACAACCTGGCCCAATTCCTAATGCTAACTCTATTTTCTGTCTCTGCAATGTAGGTGATTATTGTGATGTGCTAACAAGGTATACTGAGACCACTGGATAGAAGGCAGATATTGTTTATGTTCACAGAACTGACAAGGCTGGAAGAAAAAAGCTTTGAAGTTCTAGCCACCCATTGTTCTAAGGCAGAAACAGCAGAAGAATGGAAAATGCTGTCTGTTTATTTAATCTTTGAACTTCCAAACCCATTCATGTCATAGCCCGAGCTGGATTCAAATTCCTTATTTTAATTTCTAATTAGTCATAGTCCAAAGCTGAAGTAGAACTGGAATTTTTCATATTACCATGCTAATTTATTGAGATATATAAGAAGTGAGAAGTGGGAAAGAAATATATAGGCTCTGAGGAGATTTGTGCACAAAACTAGGGTCATATAGGTGCATAGCTAGACTTGGAGCTGGAGAGGAAATTTGTTGGCTCCTGTTTGCAAGAACATACTTTTAGCCTAATAGATGTATACTATACAGATTACCTGTAGATGCCAACTCCTATGTGTCCTTAAAGGAGAAATAATGTTTGAATCTGGTTGTGAGTGAAGCTTACCAATAGTCAAAATTCCAGGTAAGAACATTGTTGGTGGTAGGTGTTTTTGAAAGACAAGGGGTAAATGAAATAGACAGGCTAGACAAAGTCTTAAATTGCAAGGCAAAACTTGGATAACATATAAGGCAGAATGTATTGGTCTTTCTCAGAGATTGACTATTAGCTTGAACAAAACTGGAAGAGCTACAAAGCTACAAAGAATTTTGAGGGGTTGAGGAGATAGTGTAGATGGTAAAGTGCTTGCCTTGTAAGTGTGAAGACCTAAGTTTTAGTCTCCTGTACGCACATAAAATGCCGGTGTGGCAGATCATACCTGTAATCCCAGCTCAGGGGAGGTGGAGATAAAAGGACCCTGAGTCTCTCTGGCTAGCTAGTCTACTCTAATCGGTGTACCTCGAGCCAGTGAGAGACCTTGTCTCAAAAGGAGAGATGGCTCAGCAGTCGAGGTGCTTGCTTGCAAAGCCCAACAACCTGGGTTCAATTCCCCAGAATCCACGAAAGCCAGATGCACAGTGGTACATGTAGATCACTTAAAAATAAAAATAAAAATAAAAATAAAAATAAAAATAAAAATAAAAATAGAGCTAGAGAGGTTGCTTAGTGGTTAAGCCACCTGCCCGCTAAGCCTAAGAACGCCTGTTCGATTCTCCAGGTCCCACATTTAGCCAGATGCAAAGTGACCCAAGGGCTCAATGCTGCACTTGCCCACAAGGGGGCACATGCATCTGGAGTTCATTCACAGAGGCTGAGAGGCCACTGGTGTGCCCATTCTCTCTCTCTCTCTCACTCTCTGACCCTCTCCAAAAAAATAAATAAATAAAGCTGGGCATGGTGGCGTACACCTTTAATCCCAGCACTCGGGAGACAGAGGTAGCAGGATTGCCGTGAGTTCAAGGCCACCCTGAGAATACATAGTTAATTCCAGGTCAGCCTGTGCCAGAGTGAGACCCTACCTCGAAAAACCAAAAATAAAATAAAATAATAAATAAATAAATAAATAAAAATAAAAGGTGAGTGATATTCCTGAGGATAGACCCCAATTTTGGCCTCTGGCCTCCACACACATAACACACATATGTGTGCCCACATACATGGGAATGTGCTTACACACATGTGTAACACACACACACATAGGAAAGGAAGGAAGAAAGAAAGAAAGAAAGGAAGAAAGAAAGAAAGAAAGAAAGAAAGAAAGAAAGAAGAAAGAAAGAATAGAAATTTGAAAATGAGCCTATGGCTATACACCCTGAACATGGCAGATCTGATCAGATCTTGGAAGCTAAGTAGGATTGGTCCTTGTTAGTGCTTGGATGGGAGAAATTTTAAAATGAGATGTGTGTGTGTGTGTGTGTGTGTGTGTGTGTGTGTACGTGTGCTCTCATCCTGAACCAGGTGATGAGCTCCCTCGCAGGTCGTCAATGAAGACAAGTGCTAGCTGAGATCAGGGCATTCTTGTAGTAGAGTCTCCTTTTGCCAACTATTCATCATTTGGCATTTGGGGCACTTTTATTCCACAACAGTAAGAAATATATTAAAAAAAACATTTAAATGGTAATGTAAAACTTGAGGTGGGACAAAGGATGTCAAATAGCTGAGTAATACTCCGGAGGCATAGTGTCTCTGCTGAAGGATTTGACCCCTGTAATCTAATTTGCTTTAAATTTGACATGATCCTTCATTCTATTATAAGGCTCCATGTCGTTGGCTCATAAAGATACAATTTCTTTTCTTCCAATTGTAATAAATCCAATTCAAGCACCCTCTTGACTTGGAATTCATGTCTCCACACCATGTAGAGGGCAATGCTCCCCCATTGTGCCTCTCCGGGAGGGTGTGCTTGTCTGGTCTGCTGGGGAGAGATGATGCAAGACTATAAAGTGAGGCTCTCTCCCTTCCCTGTCTACCCCCAACCTCAATATAATCTGTGAAAAGAATACTGTGTCTAAATTATAGCTGATTCCTCATTATCCGGCAGTAAAAAGGTTAGGCGAGCCAGGAAGCCAGACTGACTGCAGCTTCACATTTCATCTTTCCGCCTGGGAACAGTTTAGTTTCTCAAATCCATTTGAAAACACTTCAGCCCATTCCGTCCAATCTAGGGATTTTAACCTTATTCTTCCTTTCTTTTCTCCCCCTCCTTTGGTTTTAAACTGGTAGCCAAGAATTATAACTGACCATCCCCATAGCCTGCATATCTATCTGGGTATTGATCTGTCATGGGTCTAGTGTCTTAGAACAGAATCTGACTTTGGGATAACATTTGGTATTGATTTGGAGCTAGATTGGATAGATCTTTGAAGGACTTAGCTGGACTGTTGAGGAGTTCTTGAGCAATAAATCATCATCATACTTAGAGCACTTGGTATGAACTTAGTAATCATGGTGCCCTGACACCAAATGATGTATCTTGCCACTTAGTAACCATCCTGATATGAGCAGGAACTTTGAGCTCCAAACAACCACAATTGGTCACATTAATTAATAGGAACTGAAGAAAGGGTCTGGAAATAGAATGCAGAAGGTCAAGGGTGAAAAGAATGAATATGAGTGCTGTAGAAAGTGGCTGTAATCCATATAGCACAGTTAAGCCTACAGGCATGGTCATTACTAATAAGGAAGACGTGTCTCAGGATCAAACTTCTAAGTCATAAAAGCACCACCGGATATGGAAATATACAGGCAGGGGCTAGGAGGGAGTAAACACTTGCCTTGCAAGCATGTAGCCCTGACTTCGGTGCCCAGCACCCACATTTAAAAATATAAAAGAAAGCAGGGCATTGTGTGTGCACTTGTAATCCCAACATTGGGGAGGCAGAGGCAGGAAGGTTCCTGGGATTTGCTAGCCAGCCTATCCCACCAACTTGGCAAGCTCCAAGCCAGTGGAAAAAATGGTGGACAGTGTTCCTGAGGAATGATACCCTAAGTGGTCTGCTTGCCTTCACATGCACATGCATGTACACACACACACACACACACACACACACACACACAGGAATATACAGGCAGATCAATAGCCTTACTGTCCTCACAATGCCTGATCTCATCTCATCTGGGAACTAAGCAGGGTCAGACCTAGGTAGTTCTTGGATGGGAGGAATATAGGGAGAGAGAATGTTTGCCAAGGCACTGACCACTACAGTAAAGACACCATACTAGAGATGCTAGAGGGTAAAGACAAAATGGTTTATGGTCCAAATAGTGCTAAATATAAGCTAAAGTATAGAGAAGTAGCTAAAATAACACAGACTATCCCCGCAAATGTAAACTGTGCTGTCTCCCTGGGGCAGAGGGAAAGAAGAGGAAAAAGCAGATTAATGCTGTCAGAGGACTGGCAGAGAGAAGAAAAGACAGCCCTTGGCACAGTTCTCCATGGGGGCTGGGCTTCAGAAGTAACCGCAAGGCTTTTAATGCACAAAAGTTTCCTTCCCAGAGATTCCTAGTCAGGAGGTGTGGGTTGGGGCCCAAGAAGAGCACTTTCCACCAGAATTTATGATACATATTGGGGCTTAAAACCATTGCACTAGACTATATGTGTCAGAGGGAGAGCAATGCCTCACTCAGCGTAGCACCTCCAGGGACCAGCATAGATCCTGGCACATGGTCTATGTACCAAAGTTTGTTTCAATGACTGACAAATGGCAGACCAACAAATGGAATGAATAAGCATTTATTTTGTTATTTTGTGTGCATAGGTGTGTGCCTGGAATGTATGCGCATGTGTGAGCAGATCCACACACCCCGTGTATACACAGGCAGAGGTCAGAGGGGTGCATCAGATGTGCTTTTGTACTGCTCTTCAACCTTGTTTTATTGAGGCAGGGTCTCTCACTGAACCTAGAGATCACCATTTTGAGCTTAGACTGGCTGATCAGGAGGCTCCAATGCTTCTCCTGTCTCTGTACTGCCCCCCCCCCACCCCGTTCTTGAAGTTACATGCCTGTCTTTTTATGTGGGAGCTAAGGCCAAACTCAGGTCCCTGTGCTTGTATGATAAGTGTTTTTACCCACTGAGCTGTTTCCTCAGCCCTGAGCAAGCATTTATTAAGTGTTCATAAGGTGCAGGCTCTGTCCCAGGGGTCCTCGATTTGTATTATTCCCTATCATTCTCTGTTCCCAGTGAAGGTGATGTTACATCTGTTTCAAAATTGGGGAATCACTGGGCGTGTTGGCACACACCTTTAGTCCCAGCCCTTGGGAGGCAGAGGTAGGAGGATCGCCGTGAGTTTGAGGCCAGCCTGAGACTACAGAGTGAATTCCAGGTCAGCCTGGAGACCTGGAGCAAGATCCTATCTTGAAAAACAAAATAAAAAGGCAGTCTAGAGGCTGGAGAGATGGCTTAGCAGTTAACGTGCTTGCCTGTGAAGATTAAGGATCCAGATTTAGTTCCCCAGGACCCATGTAAGCTAGATGCACAAGGTGGTGCATGCATCTGGAGTTCAAATGCAGTGGCTAGAGGCCCTGGCACTCCAGTTCTCTCTTTCTCTGTTTCTCTTGAGTGCACACATACTCTCTCTCTCTCTCTCTCTCTCTCTCATAAAAAGTAAAAAAAATAAATTAGGGAGTCTAATTTTCAGGAAAGGCTAAATCATTTGTCCCAATTCATATGCTGGACTGAAGGAAGGAGTCTGATCTTGAGTTGCAGAAAAGTCAAAGAGAGGTTGGAGCTGGAGAGACAGTTCAGCAGGTAAGAGCACTTGCCTTGCAAGCAAGAGGGTGTGAGGAGGCCTGAGATGGCCCGAGTTAGATTCCCAGCACCATGTAAAAAGTTGGACATGGCTGGGCGTGGTGGCGCACGCCTTTAATTCCAGCACTCGGGAGGCAGAGGTAGGAGGATCGCCGTGAGTTCAAGGCCACCCTGAGACTACATAGTTAATTCCAGGTCAGCCTGGGCCAGAAAAAAAAAAAAAAAAAGTTGGACATGGCCACACGTGCTTGGTCTTGTGGGAAACAGACAAGAGAATCAATGGGGTTCACCAGTCAGCCAATCTGACTGAAAATGGGTCCAGGTTCAGTGAAAGACTCTGAGACTGTGTCAAGAAAACAAAAGGAGGAGCCATTGAGGAGGACATCTGATGTTTGCACATACATCACATCACACCACAGCACACCACACATACCCCCCCACACATATACCACATACCCACACATGTGAGAAAAATTGGAAAAAGAATGAAAAGAGTGATGGGAGAGGGATAATGGTTCCAGTTTCTATCAAGAAAGGGACTTGCTGTAGAATTCTGTTGGCAAGGTAAACATAACAATTTTACCTATGTGTTTATTTGAAAAGCTGTAGGGGTTGTCTGTGGACATTTTGGGAGCCCCTATTCCCACCCCATCCTACCCTGCTGCTCAGTAAGTCACTTGCCTGGAGGAAAGAGTTTGTCAGTTCACAATTCATTGTTTTAATAGGTAAAGAAAAAAGAGAAGATATCCCAGAATTCTTTTAACTTCCCTCATTTCTCTCTGTCTTCCAGCTAATGCCTGAAATTTATGTTAATGAAGAAAAAGTTTTAGTTCCCATAATTCAATAAAAAAAGACTTAAAAATACAGATGTGAAGCCGGGGTGGTGGCACATGCCTTTAATCCCAGCACTCGGGAGGCAGAGGTTAGGAGGATTGAGTTGGAGGCCACCCTGAGAATACAGAGTGAATTCCAGGTTAGCCTGGGCTAGAGTGAGACCCTACCTCAAACAAACAAACAAACAAACAAACAAACAAACAAACAACAACAACAAAATACATATGTGATTGTATATTGAAATTCACTCACACGCAAGTCAATCTACCAGTAACAGCGAATGACTGGTAGCAGGTACCTTCTTATTATGCAAAGGAAAGGTGGGAAAGAGACCACCTGACATTTGCCACTGAGCTGGAATAAAGGAATCTTCTTCCCTTTGCAGATTTGCCTAGGATGAGCCCTATTTACATTCAACTGGGAAGGGACAAATAGAAGCTGTGCTCGGAGGTATTTTTGTCATGGGCAGCTGTGAGTATATGCGGCTTTTCTTCAAATGATTTGTGAAGGGTTTTTTGTTTGCTTTTAAAATGTGGAATAAAAAAGCTCCATTCCCTGAGGCTTCATTAACTGTGGTACCACCATCCCCAAAGCTGTCTATAGAAATCTGCAATGTGTTGAAATTATCCAAACAGGAATCCATGCTTGGGAATGGAGAGGCAAAGGACTGAAGGCTGGGCTGGGCCCCAGCAGGGTGGGGGGCCTTGGACACTTCCCTTCTTTCCTTGCTTAATCAGAAGACCTAGGACAATGCATGGAGTCACTGGCTGGGTACTTATCAGATGTTAAGATATAAAGCATTTTTCCAGTATGATATCCATGACTCCTCACCACACTCACAGGAAGTACACACTCTTATTTTCCAATTTCAGGAATGAGAAAATGAGTATTAGAGAGTTTAAAGTGAGTTACTCAAAGTAACACAACCCATAATTCACTGATGGCCTATTTCAACTAAGCCCCAACTGACCTGGGGTTCGTTGTTTTAGGCACACCACGCTATTAGGGCCACTTCCTGGGAAGTCATAAGGATGAAATAAATGACCTTGCTGACCATGCTTTGGTCTGCTATATATTCATATATGCAATGTGTACACATGTGACAGATATGGAGACACATGTCCTCATTTAATCCTGACCCATGCAGGCCCAATTGGTTCAAACATTATTCATTGCACAGGTATATAAATCTATTTGTTCCACCCATGATATTTCACATGCCTTACCAGGATAGCAGTATCAGGGAACTTGCTAGATTTAGAAATGTAAAATTCTGGAGCCCCACCCAGCATACTGAGTCAGAAAGTGGGCCCAGTAATTAGTTTAAACAAGTCCTCTGGGTGACTACGATGCATGTTTGAGCTTGAAAGCCATTGAGTATGCCTGAACTATCATGGCAGACGTCACATTCTCAGCCAGTGACTGTGAAGGCCCCAGACTGCAATGCATTCAGCCACTGAGTTCCCCATTATCCCATGGGGGAAAAAAAATTAGAGCTTTCCTTCTTGTCATTCACTGTGTATCCTAGCAAATGGTTTTGACACTCAATGGCTATTAAAAAAAAAAAAAAAAGATTGTACATGGAATTTACCATTAGGCAAGAGAGAGAGTGAGTATGCTGAAAGTTAAAATAAAGACTTCTCAGAAGATCAAGGCATGTTCAAAGAAATGGCCCAGGAAAATAGAGAATTATAGGCAGGTAGGTTTTATTTTGTTATTGTTTTTGTTTTACATTAAGAAGGGCATGATAAGTACCAATGGATCCTAGGACAATCAACCAATATTTCTACATGCAAGCATGTGTAATGTGAGGGAATCTGAAGAAATCTGAAGAGCTATTGCAGAAAATCACCCCCACGAGAATGACATTAAAGGGGGTTAATGTGTGTGCATTATTTGCCATACAGTTGGCACATAACATGGACTTTAGAATTAGTCCATGTTTCTAATTGGTTGGTAGCAGGAACCATCCCTTACTAATAGTTGTCTTGGGTAAACTAATATTTTGATTCTCAGTTTCCTAACCTGGGAAAAGGAGATGAGAATAGTATCTTTCTATTACAGAGTGTTAGACTTGAAATGGCACTAAACATCAACTTGGACATGAACACAGTAATAGACATACTAGAAATGTACTAGAAATGTAAATAGTATTGTTTCCTTAAATTAGGAAAGCTCCTTTGAAAAGGTGAGTTTTCACTTGAGTCATCAGGGAGGGGGTGGTACCTGATAGAATCCAGAACCAGGCCCTAGAAGTTTTCTCCTGAGCTTGTTCAAGATGGAAACTTAACTTTTTCAAAAAGCAATGTGCTTTTTGATGGACTCTTACTCCTGTGGCTTTCTAAGCAGGGACCCTCTCCCCCAGCCCTTCATAAAGTCTTAAGTATTGCCTGACTGGACTCTCTCCATCTGATTCCAGTTCAAAAGCTCCTTCTCTCTCCTCCCTCTTGTTTTGTTTTGCCTCTACTCTCTGATCTCCAGTTTAGGTTGTTTCCGATCATTTGGTCAATAAGGTCTCCTGGAATTTATTTTTTTAACTCTTTTTGGGATGCTGTTGGTGACATCTAAGCTTGTCTGCTTCAGTAAGAAGCTATCCTCTAAAAGGATATGTCTACAACCTGTGCTTTGCTAATCACTTACTGCCCCTTCCATGGAGCTGCTAGGGCTCTCTTCTTTGGCATCAAACTCATCCTTACTCCAGCACAAACACTCATGTATTGCCTTGTATACTATAGGTGCTTAACAAAAGTTTGTGGCTTGAAAATATCATGTCAATGTTTATACTTAAAAAAGAAAGAAGAGGTAAAAGCCTGAATTTACACAAGAATCTGGAAAGAAAGTGCTATAGAGGGATGAAGAAGCAAAAAGAAGGGGCTAGAGGGCTTTCTCTAGTGTTTTCTGATGTCGCTAATGTTGACCCAGAGAGGAGACTATCAGGTTGAGAAGACAATGTTGATGTCAGAAAACCCTGATCCCCAGATGATACTGCTTAAGGCCTCACAACCAGGAGACCAGTTGGGATTTGTTACTTGGCAGCTCTCAGTGTGGAATACCCCAGGGAAGGAGCATGGCAGAAGGGCACACCTCCCAGGCTGGGGAGGAACGGCAGCAGCTCTTCCGTCTTCTGCCAGTGGTGTCTGGGCAGCTGGCATCCCCTCCTACCATGCTGTGTATTTGCCCAACTTCAAAGCCAGGCCAGCCATCAAAGAAAAGAAGGGAACACAGACACAAGATTAGATTAATTCCCCCTTGCCCACCCCAGCCCCTCTTTCCATCAGAAAGCCTTCCTTGCCAAAATGTTAACTAGCAGTGCTCGCTGTCCCCAGGTCCCTGTGTTTGCGGCAATAGCCAGGAGGACATTTTTCTCTCTGGCACTAAGCTCTGTCTTCCCCCAAGAAGGTGGAGGACTGGCTATCTGGGCCCATTCCACGTGGTGACTCAACTGCCAGGTTCTATAGGAAGGTGGTAGTGTTGTTGTTGTTTTGTTTTTTTTTTTAATTTGGATCTTAGGGTCTATGTTGGATTAGAACAGAACTTTTCGACACATAAAAATGAACAGCCATATATGCACATGTTGAAGGCGATTATATCTCTGTCAGCCTGATTATCCTCACCCAAAATAAGAATTACAGACAGTAAAAAAAAGGGGGGTGGTGAGCGTTAAGAAATTATGGCATCATGTAAATATCATGGACTTTGAAACCAGATAGCTCTTTGAAAGTTACTATACCTTCTAAGCCTCAATTTCCTTATCCTTATAATAAATAATAATAATAGTTATTAAAACAAGAATTATATAGATGGTGAATAGTCAACAAACATTATTGTTTACATTTGTTTCTTGAGGCTATGTATCTAATCACCACAGATTTGGTGGCTGAAAACAAGGCAATTTTTTTCACAGTTCTGGAAGCCCAAAGTCCAAAGCCCCCATCACTGGGCCAGAATTAAGGTGTCAACAGAGCTAGACTGCCTCTGCAGGTTCCAGGGGAGAAGCTGTGACCTGTGCCTGAGGGTTCTAATAGCTCTGAGCATTTCTTTATACATGGCCCTATCATCCAGAGTTCAAAGCCGGCACCTTTCAATCTTTGCTCCATCCCTCTTTCCTCTGTGTGCATCTTAAATCTCTCTGCCATTCACTCCTGAAGATAATTGTGATTGTATTTAGGGCCCACTTGAGTAATGTCCTCATTGAAAGATCCTGACTTTAATCACATTCTTCTTTTCCATATAAAGCCAACATCCACAGGCTTCAGAAATTACACCCTGGCTATTGGGGTGTGTGTGTGTGTGTGTGTGTGTGTGTGTGTGTGTGTTGGTTGAGGAGTGGAGGGGGACAAGGGTGGTATTTGTAAACTGCCTCAGTGTCCTTCAGGTTTTTGAATGAGAGACCAGAAGTGGGAGAGGGCTAAGAAGGCATCTTTTCTCATGAGAAGAAATCATATGCAAATGTAACATCTAGTTTTGGGGTTCTTGTTTTCATGTTGGCAATGCAGAATAATAAGACAGCTGCATTAATAGATACATTGTTTGGATAAATAACAATAGTCATTTTTTCAATTTGATTTTATTTATAATGAATTGGGTTATATCAAATCTTTTGATTTTATTACTATAAGGGATTTAAGCTGGCTCAACATAATTATGTCTGCAATATAAGGACTCACTTAACAGATTTTAATATATTTGCTTAGCTTTTTCCCTCTACATACCAGCTGCTTTTCATATATAAGCTTCAGCTGTTAGTTAATTTTTTAGAGATTTCATCTCTTTAACTGGATTATATATTTTTTGAGATAGATCATGTCTTTTATAGCTTTTATCTTTTCAGTACCTACCATCCTATATTGGTCAATAAATATTTGCTTGACTGATTAAGTTTAAAATACCCAAGAAAGCAATTCTTAAGGAATATGAAGCCAGATCCATTCACCATGTGAGCTTCTGAGAGAGAGGGGCAGCTCGGGGGTGGGTGGGTGGGTGGGAGGTAGAGAGCGAAGGAAAAGGAAGGAGAGATCTTAAGAAAAAGATAACAAAACCTTAGGGAAAATATTGATGCTTTTCTCTCTCATTCCACACATCTCATTTCTGATTAAAATGTATATACTGTATACTTTTGTCAAAATGCATTTCAAACTGACCAAAGAAAAATAGTCATATTTGGATACAGATCCTATCATCTGGTGAAGTAGTTCAACAATGCAGGTCCCTCAGCAAAAATGCAAATAATGTCTCTAACATGTCAGAGGATCAAAATAAGCTGATTGCATTTTTTTTTTGCTAGAAATGGCCTTTTGTATGATATGCCTATTAGTAGAAATGTAAATGGAAATACATATAAAATAGATAGATTGTGCATTTAAAAAAAGTTAGTACATTTCCAGGCACAGTGTTCTGCAAATACTTATTTCCTCTTGTTTTTGCTTTTTTCCCCCTCAGTAAATAAGCTTAATAATCAACAGAATGTGCAACTAACCTCAGAAAATGATCATTTTTTCAAGAGCAGTGGGTTTAACTGAAATGTAAAGTGTTTGTAAATAGTGTATTGTGTAGGGGTTTAGAGACTTTAAAAGACCGCCTATAAAAACCCTGAAATACAAAGCCTGCTTATTATCAGTTGGCGCTATGGCAACTGTTTGGTTCGTATAGTTTCAAGGTTCTCTGGGTGCCCACTCAGTGACTTTGACTTTGGGGCTTTGCAGTAAATACTAAGGTACAAGGGTGCCAAGTTGCCTTTAAGTATGTCTTTCCAGGGAGAAAGTGAACTTTTGGCTGAGTGCAAGTGTGTGTTTATTTGCAATGCTTCTCACAGTAGAGAACCAATCTTTGGAAAATGGTCAGAATATGGTATTGGCCAATATAACTTGGTTCCACCAACCAGTTCCATTTGGGCGATTTTCAGCTTGCCCCTGAGAAACAGAAACAGGCAGGCTGGAGTCCCCTGCAGACCCTTGGAAATCAAGCTGAGCTGCTGTGGTGCACTGGAAGGCTTCACGTTAGCCAGAGCCCTCAGGTCCCCTGAAAAGATGCTCTCTTTTCTCAAGTATTCAAAAGGGATAAATCAATGAGACCCCAAGAAAGAAGGAGGGGCCCCTAGAAATGACCACCCCTCTGTTTCTGCACGGAGAGCACAGTCTAAACGTCAGTGATTTTACAGTGAATTTTAGTGAGGGGAGAAAGCCCATCTGTATTCTCGGCAAATTAATTTTGAACATTTGAAGATAAAAAGACTGAGTTCTTTGGAACTGGCTTTAAAAGTCACAATCCGTGGCAATCTGCGGAGTTCACTGTAAAGGGGGCTTGTCTGTTTATTCCAAATACCCCTTCATCATTGGTTTTGAAAGAATGTGGCTCTCTGTAAAGCACTGCCAATTGGGAAAAGAATCAGATAATGAAGAAGTGATGCCACCATGATGATATGCCTTTAAGTCCCCAATAGGATTTCTTCTAAATCAAAAGACTTTATTTTATGACTGTGTCTGATAGAGGCACCGGGGGGGGGGACGACGAAGAACGAAGGGACGCCTTTTCTTTTTCCTTTTTCATCTTCATAACAAAACACATATTGAATAAAAACCCCTGGATGAGCCACAATGCAAACCCAGAGGGTGGAAGAGATAAATTTGTAAATTGTAAATCAGAAATTCTATTTGCAGTAGATGCTGAACACATGTAATTTCACAACATAACATTGTTTCCCTGAATATAAGTGTGATAGATGCCTTGTAAGTTTGAGAAGAGGGGACAGAGTTGCTTAAATGTCTAGTACAGTGTCTCTAGATTCTCTACATATCACATTTTTGCATGCGTGGGAGGTCATTTAGGACTGTGGCATTGATGTGTTTGTCACTGACTGGAGATGGAGAGCTGGACAAATCCTGGAAGCATCAAACAGGTCTGGAAGCAAAAGTGAGTTGGAAGCACCTGGTACTAAAATGATAGTGCTCTACAAAGTCCCTTTTTATGAGACCAATATACCAGAAATGTTACCACCTTGGAATTGCTAACCTTTTCCAAGTTTGAATTGACTTTGTGAGATTTTCTCCTCCTTCACATTAGCAAGCAAAATGTACTAGACAGGTTGGCCGTATGAGCCGAGAAGCCAGGTAATTGACTCTGGTGGGAGGACATGAGTGGATGGCATAGCAGAATGAGATCAAGCCCAAGTCCCATGAAGTAACTCTCTAAGAAGAGTAGTTAGCTCTGGGGTCCTGATCTTCAATTTCCCTTTCTCATCCTAGTGCCATGAGCAGAAGCTGTGTACTTTCCCCACTGATGATGCTATTTCTAGGCCAAAGCTGATGCAGACTAGAAGAACACTTCAGATGAAAGATAAATAACAATTACTAGAAATCATAAGGGCTTTTTTTTTGTAATTGAAGTCACGAACTGTACTAATTGCCTCTGAAACTATATCCTATTTACTGCATTTTATTAACTGCTCTGTTGGAGAGTTTGGCCCCTTCTGTGTATTGGCATCTCATAGATATATTGAGATTTTTGCATAAATGTGTTATTCATCACAGACCAATCCACATAAATAAAATATATAGAGAGATATTAGTACTGTAACAAAAGTCTTAGAGAAATAGCTTAGCAAGTGACAATGCTGTCAGAGAACATGAAAGACTGAAATTAAGCCTTGCTTTTCCTCAAAACAAGATCTTTAAACAAACTGAACTTGAGTTCTTCAGAGTCTGGGGACAGGTAGGAGAAGATATTCAAGGTGTCATATGGGGTTTCTGCAGGCTGATAGAAAGGTATCCTTAGAGAGTTGAAATGACTTTTAAAAGAGGAAAAGCGACTATTTAAATCTGCAAAGGAGTAAGATGATTATTCCTTTTCTGGAACCCTTTTGACAAACCACTACGTTTTCAAAGAGTTACAGGGGATCGAGCAAGACATGGACTTGACTGTGACTTGCATTACTAAACTACATGCAGTCTTTTGGAAAATTAGAGTTTGGTGTCTGTTATAAGTCAGACAAGGGTTTGATTTAAGTTGGCAGGTTTTGAAGAATGAACAAGCATGGGCACTTTGGTGCAAAAATTAGAAGGATCCTACTACTCACGCAGGAATAACCATAAAGAGCAAGAAATTAAAGTCAAGCATCCAATTGAAAAATGCAGTTAGGAAATTTATCATTGATACCATAAGGACAGACATTAACCCTTGCACAGGGCCATGAGAAGACCCTAAACATGGGTTTCTGAGAACAAGTTTTCTTCTAAAAACTTTTCCTGTTTGGGATTTTAAAATAAATCACCAATAGAATTTCTATTCAGGATCTGTCCTGTTTGCACCCGTGTTACAAAGAGTAGTATTACTGTTACCGTCTCTCAGCAACCTGAGTGATACAATCTCATATTCATAATAAGGCTATTTTATATTACAGCTTTATGAAAATCTATAGATATCAATGTCTGCTTTGAATGGATCAGATCTTGCTGCAATCCTGCTGCCTGGAAAGTTGTGTGGTACTGTTGTGGAATTATCACACAGTCTCATCTAGCAATTATGATATCATATCAGGAGAATATGAGCTTCTAAAGTATAGGAGCAAACTTTTGCGGCATCATGACCAATCATATTTAGTTTGGAAATAAAAAGCTAAGTTCGATGTGTGATAATTAGTTGAGTTACCTTAGTTGTAACAGTCCCTGTATCCCACCCAAGGCAGTCTGTCAGCGTTGATGAAATTGGATGTCAAATTGAAAACTCTAAAGTTATCTTTCCACATTAGAAAATCACCAGCAAATCACATCTTCCTGGCCTACTGGCAAGATAAGGAATATTAGCACATACCCCTCTCCTTGTCTGGTCAAACTTTAATCAAACTATTTACACGGATGTGAGGCTGGTCACATTATGGACCTCAGCATAACAGAATTTATCTCTAGTGCCAACATCCAACAATCTGTGACCTCTTTGTAGCAATTGGTATGGTTAGTTCCCCTCTCTTCCTGCTTCAGCTTCCTTGTTTTTTTTCTTTCTTTTGTTGCTGTTCTTTCACTACTCTTATGTTGTTCAGTGACAATTTTCATCCACTCCTAAATGGTATTTATCAATAATACTACTCCTGGCTTATTTTAAAATCCCCCAATGTACCTTTTCTGAAAGCATTCTCCTCCCCTCTGCACTCCAAGTCCATGGCTTCAACTTCTACCTGTGTGCTCTTGACTCCAGCTTGGTGGCCTTCCTGTGTTTAGAGCATAATTTCTGATCACTTGTTGCCACTTATTGCCTAGTTAAATATTTCATAGATATTTCAAATCCAATATACCACAAAGTGAAACTACCATCTTCTTCCCAGTGCCTCAAAACACACAGTGAATAGTCAGAAAAACCCCACAAACAACAAAAATATTCCGTACCTGGGCCATCTCCAAGGAAATTGATAATAATACTTATACAATGCAAATTTAGGAGTCATTATTCATACCCCACCAGCATAATCCTTCCTGGATATAAATCCAGCTATGCAATTCTACTAGTTCAGTGGAATCCTATTACTTATAGTAAGCTATCAAAACATTTTAACTTGGGTTGGAGAGATGGCTCAGCAGTTAAGACACTTGCTTGCAGTGATGGCCCAGGTTTGATTCCCCAGTACCCATGTAAAGCCACATACACAAAGTGGTGCATGCATCTGGAGTTGGTTTGCAGCAGCATGAGGCCTTAGCGTACCCATTTTCTGTCTCTGTCTCTGCTTGCAAATAAATTTAAAAAAATAAAAATAAAATTTAAAAACATTTTAATTTGTAAACCAAGATGTTGCCTGGCACTATATATTTTCCCCCCAGCTTCCAGTCTTGCCACCTGTCTTCTAGCAACCTGTCATCTAACTATCACCTACTTGTAACTTCCAAAATACATACCATGTTCTTCAAAATTTTTGAGCATAATATAGGACCACTGTCTGTAGTCAATCTTCCTTTTGCTCCAACAGTATCTCAGTCTGTTGTATGGTGTCTTAATTTATAAGTCTCAACAGAAGATACTTCTCCTGTCAGAATGCTTCTCTGATGCAGAAACATTCATACTTGCTCTCAGAGAAGAGCAAGGTGCCTCCCTTTTCTGTTCATATAGAACAGTGTGCTTATATTACATTCATATTATAATTCATATCATATTATAAAAATAATTTAATATTGGGCTGGAGGGGTGGCATAGCAGTTAAGGCATTTGCCTCAAAGCCAAAGGATCTCAGTTTGATTCTCCAGGACCCGTGTAAACCAGAAGCACAAGGGTTCACATGCATATGGAGTTCGTTTGCAGTGGCTGGAAGCCCTGGTGTGCCCATTCTCTCCCAGGACCCACATAAGTCAGATGCACAAGGTGGTGCATGTGTCTGGAGTTTGTTTGTAGCACTGGAGGCCCTGGTACACTCAATTCTTTCTCTATCTGCCTGTTTCTCTCATTTTCTCTCAAATAAATAAAAACATAGTTTTAAATTTTTTTTATTTATTTGCAACCAGAGAGAGATAGAGATAAAAGAGAGACACAGACAGAGAATGGGCACACTAGGCCCTCTAGCCACTGCATACCAACTCCAGACGCATGTGCCCCTTGTGCATCTGGCTTACGTGGGTCCTGGGGAATTGAACCTGGGTCCTTTGTCTTTGCAGGCAAACACCTTAATGGCTAAGCCATCTCTCCAGCCCCAAAACAAATATTTAAATTAAAAAAGTAAACTTGCAAGCTGGGCGTGGTGGCACATGCCTTTAATCCCAGCACTTGGGAGGCAGAGGTAGGAGGATCACCGTGAGTTTGAGGCCACCCTGAGACTACAGAATGAATTCCAGGTCAGCTTGGACTAGAGTGAAACCCTACCTTGGGAAAAAAAAAAAAAAGTAAACTTGTAATTTGGATCTCCAGCCACCTGGCTGGAGAAGTATCACTGGAGGTAGATCCTGGAGTCCAGCCAAAGGTGTGAGAGCAGGTCTGAGTTCTGGGGTTCTGCTTGCTGCTTTTTGGTGTTTGCTGGCTGGTAGTGATTTTTTTCTCTCTCTCCCTTTCTCTCTCTCTCTCTTTTTTCTCTCTCTCTCTGCTTGGATTTGGGAAAGGGAACCAGATTCTTCCACCACTGATGGAATTTCCCCTGGACCTGTAAACTTAAACTAAATCCATTTCTCCCATAAACTATGTCTGGTTGGATGTTCATCCCAGCATTGTGGACCCGTCTATGACAGATGCATATTTGGATCAGCAAATATGCCTGCATATTCCTAGACATTTGATAGGCATAAACTATGACTCAGATCACAAGGATAACTGTCCTTTCCACGGGAATTAGGGCTATTCCTTGACCCAATTTATATGTAGTTTCTAGCAACCTACATTAGTACTTCTTCCTCCCTTTCTTTTTCTTTTTATGACAGTGCTGGGGATCAAACTCAGGCTCTCATGGTTGTGCAGCAAGTGCTCCTACCCGCGGAGCCATCTCCCTAGCCCTTTTATTCAAACTGGTATTCAACTTTTCATATTTAAGATTTATTATCAACTCTATAATTCCAGAAAAAAAATAAACCTTTGGGTAAACTATTAAATTACTCACTTAAGAACATGGATTTAGCTGGCTTTGTATTTCATAAAGATTTACAGAATGATCCCCACAAAGATGAACTGCTTAGTGTTTAGTCTTAATGTGAGAATATAAAAACTGTCTACTAGGTAGGGGCCAAGTATCCAGTTAGTCCAATGTTCTGATATGCTGCTAACTTATATTATTTATAATATACTTTCCCCTAAGAAATTGATATTAATGATACTTTAATACACCTTTTGATAATTCAAATTGAGGATTATGATTTTTTAAACTATAATTGGGCTGTTATAACAAAATACCAGTGACTATGTGACTTAAATCAGAAATTCTCAAAGTTTTTCCATTTATGATTCCTTTCAACCCCCAAAATTTGTATTCAAATCCAGGTATATAGGCATATAAAATAGGAATACAAATGAAACATTTATTGGTAATGAATTATAAAACTTTTCTTTAAAATAATTACTTGCTATGTGTATAATTTTACTACTTATTAAAGATGAAAGTGAATTTTCATATTAATAATGTGGATGTTTTTATTTATTTTTACATAAAGAATTAAATATTGGGGGCTAGAGAGATAGCTTAACTGTTAAGGTAATTGCCTGCAAAGCCAAATGACCCAGGTTCAATTCCCTAGAACCCACATAAGCCAGATGCAGAAGGTGGTACATGCATCTGGAGTTCATTTACAGTGGCTGGAGGCCTGATGCACCCATTTTCTCTCTCTCAAATAAATAAATTTTTTAAAAAAGAATTAAATCTTGGGCTGGGGAGATGACTCAGGAGTTAAAGGCTCTTGCTTGCAAGGCCTGTCAGAGTAGGTTTGATTCCCCAGTACCCACGTAAAGCTAGATGTGCAAAATGTCAAAGGCATCTGGAGTTTGTTTACAGTGTTAAGAGGTTTTGGCATTCCCATTCTCTCTTTCTCCTCAAAACTAAATAAGTATTTTCTTTTTAAAGAATTAAGCCTTGACTGAATATCTCACACTTTAGGACACAGAGCATGTTTAGTGTTTTTTAGCATTCATCAATGTTGTGATTTTATAGTTGTCAATGCTAAGAATACCACTTCGCACAAACACGTAGCCTAAAATGGCAGAAAAGTATGCTTAGAGACATTTTAGAAATTGTTGGAAATTCTGTCTTAATCTCAAGCCAAAATTCTTCTAATAATTTTTAAATGAAATTTAAGTCCACTATTCAAACAGTAAGTTTTAAAATCAAGCAACCTAACACAATACTGACTCAAGATTTCCTAACTGATAAATGTAGAGAAATGACAGTAAGAAAATATTAAAAAGCATTGTTTTGCATAATTAAACTGTTATGTTTCTATATGAGCAGAAAACTTTGCATGTACAATAAAAACAGTGTACTACAATTTATTACATGCAACCTTTTTGAATCTGAGCCAAGGTGTTCCAGGCAGTGTTCACTGATGTTGCCTGCTGGGACGGCCTGTGCAGTGCAGTGCACGTGTTGTGCGTCCCTAACCAAGGCTGCAGTGAAACTGTGCCATGCCACATAGGTGAGAATGGCCAGAAATACCTCAGATTCATTACACATTTGATTCTGAATAATTGTTGGTTGTTATGTGTTCAGAAGCCTTTTACTGTTGCCAGCTTTTTGGGACCTTTACATTGAGTTATATGATCCTATATGAGGTCGTGACCCACAACTTCAGAAGATGGACCTTAAACAACAGAAATTTCTTTTCCTTCAGTTCTAGAGGCTTCAAGTCCAAAGATCAGGGTACCAGCATGGTTAGGTTCTGGAAGGGTCCTCCAGAAAGCCACCTATTGTGGTACGTTTATGTCACCTTTCCTTTGTGCACACTCACTGAAAGAGAGAATTCTGGTTTTGCTTCCTCTTCTTATAAAGGCATTGATAGCATCTTAGAGCCTGACTGTCATGATCTCCTGTAAATTTATTTACCTCTCAAAGGTCTCACCCCCAAATGCCATTGAATCTTGTAGTTAGAGCATCATCATATGAATTTGGAGAGTGATAGTTTATATCATAGATTTAATCCCTGTACTATGAGAACTTAAATAATTCATTAGTAGGGCAAATGCTGACTCCAAATACTGTTTTCTTTTTCCTAATAATTAGTCTTGGTTGCTCTTGTACATGGGTATTAAAATAATTGGCATTTTTTAAGAAGCAAGATGTTTTGAGTTCTCATTAATTATCTGTGATATATTTCTGAAAATATGAATCCCCTTTAATGCTTATTTTTCATATATGTTTATCCACATTTCTCAACTGTTTTAGTAAAGGCAAACAATATTAGGTCTCTCTTTAAAGTTTCTCAAAAAAAAAAAAAACCTGGTCTCTTGGTGTTTCTGGCAGGCTTATACTAACACAAGTTGCATCCAGATTGTAATTCTGATAAGTATTTCAGTTCTTTCTTGAAAAATTAAATTCACAAAACAATTGATTATCAGTTATAAATGGCAAAAACACCATCTGGTTTTTAAAACTGGTTCAATCCATGTAGCGAGGGGAAAAAATGTTGGAACTTGTACTTGGCGAGGAGTTCTAGTCCAGGAGCAGAAAATGACGAGCTTTACTATGAGAAAGCCAGAGTCGTCATAACTTGTACTCAGCGGCTGTGGGAATTTGATACGTTCTTCACACGTTCCATATGTTAAATCACTTGGCGACATCTTTAGTGTGAACGAGCTGGGGGTTGGAGGGGAGGAAGGCTAGAGGCTAAAGTAACAACAGGCTTCACCCTGAATTCTTACTCCTGGCTGCCGTGCAGACTCCAGTGTGAAAGAGGTGCCAGGCCTCAGTTTCTATACCTGGGAAATTGGATGTATGAAGTTCTGTCATCTTATTGCACGGATGGTATTTCTGTGGAAATTTTTTAAAGCTATTTGCATTCCTCCAAATGAGGTAAGTCACGCAGCATTAGCATTTCCTATAGAAATGTCCCATGTTGTTCTTTGCCAACTGGAAATTTGAGTAGGTGTTCATTTGATGTGCCAAGAGAATGAAGGGAGATGAAAACACTCCACATCTTCCAATGTCCCCATACTGTGTGCTGAGTGTGGGAGGACTACGGCCTGGCTAGATGCGCTTGGAGTTTCAGCCTCATGAGGAATATTTTTCCTCAGGAGTATATTGCAATCCTTTTATTAAATTAAAAAAATGCTTCTGGGTTGCTGGCATATTTTCACCTTATGTTAAAAATATAGCTATCTTTTGCTTATTATTCATGCATTGTAATATGGAGTTTATCCATTCCCTTAACAGATACTTATTGTGGCAGAGTACAGCATAGTGGTTAGTCGCAAGGGCTCTGTCTACAATTTAGAAATTGTGACTCTTTTTTAAAGGCTGGTACTTAATCTTTTAAATTATGTTTAATAATGAAAAAAATAGGAGATAACAGTACATCCTTTAAATATAGATTCAAGGATTAACCAAAATCATGCATTCCAAAGTACTTAATAACTCAAAACCCCCCCACAAGAGTAGTGGCAATAGTAAGAATTGTAAATATTAATATTGCTATGAGCTAGTCATTGTGCTAGTATTTCTGATACGTAGGACCTACCTTTGTCATGTACACATCATTTTCAGCATAGATGGCTGTGGATTTTTAATCCTGATTTTAGTAGGCCTCTGCTTTGCATCGGGTCTGGTCCAGGTAGCCTTACTTCCACAGATGATAAGAATTCTCAGGACCAGGCGGACTGGGCATTATGCTGGTGGCCATGTGGTGTTGGTTTCCTGTCTCTTGTACTGCAATTTGCCTGCTGGAGCTCTCCTTCCTTCTGGAGGAATGCCTGTGGTTCGTGCATCCCGGCCTGTAATTACAGAGCAGAAAATCCAGGCTGTGAAGACAGTGCAGTCTGAAAATTAGTTTATGCATAATGAATAATAGGAGGCCACTTTAAAGTGTAACTCATTTGCTGGATTGGCAGATCTCGACTTCCTTTTTGATATTTATTTATTTGCAAGGTGAGGACAGAGGTCTAGGGAAGTCACTCCGAGCAGGTCTTCTAGACTATAGTTCAGATTCAGCAATTTACATTCAGTCATCTCTTGGTCATTTAGCCACAGATAATTTGTCATGGTTTGTTTTAGCTGTTGTGATATTGATATTTATTATGCAAATTGTATTTCCTACATCTTATTGTCCTGCATTCTATGAATACTTAAATTATTATAAACCTTTACACTTAATACGGCTCGTCCTTCAATTTGATGCTTGAGCAACAGAGGGTCAGAGCGCACACGGTCTTCTAGAGGGGAAGAAAATAAGTAATTAAAACAGCAGACAAGAGAGCAGGCTGCCTGGTTGAAAAGAAAGCAAAGGTAATTTCGGGGAGGGAGAGTGATGCTAGTCGCTTCAGCAGGAGAACCTCTCCCAGGCACGGAAGCTGAGGGCACCTGTTGGTCTCGGCTTTCTCAGAAGGGACTGGGAGCATACGGAGTGGGATTGAGCCCTGAAGGAGAAAAATCGCAGACCCTACTTTCTGGAACCCCATTCCTCACACCTCTACCCTCTCTCCCTGAAACCTTGGTCGGGTAGTTTTTTTTTTTTTTTTACTATTGTGCACATGTAATCTTAAATATAAATACTAGGTGCATGCCATACATATATTAAATACATATACTAAAAACAGGAAGGCCACTCTCAACAAGCTGGGGAGCCTGAGCGTATTCCCACTTGATTTCCCTTTCCCCAGAATCTACAGCAAAGACATCGACTCGAAAAATCCCAGAAGCCGACTTCCCAGCTCTAGTCTCCCAACTATTCCCCAAATCTGCCGCTAGGTTGTCGCGCGGGCTCTCGCTCTCCGCCGGACGTGCGAAGCACGCATGCACTTCTCCAGGATTGTTTTGTCAATCCGGGGACCTGCAATCTCACTTTCCACTCCCGCACAGCCCGGGTTTCCCAAAGATCTCCGTGCAAGGTGAATGACGGAGATCTGCAGCGTATGGCTTGCAGGCCCGATGCCCACGCTGCACCGGCCACAGGAGCCTCCCAAGGAGAAGCTCGAGAGTCGGTGTGGATGCAGTGATCGCAGTAAACATTCTTAATAAAGGTGTTTGGGAAAGCTAGTCCCGCCCCCTGGAGCCAGAGCCCCTTCTCTCTTCCTCCGTGCTGGGAGCCCGGGAGAGCACTTTTTTCCTTGATCCCCAGGAAACGAAGCCGAATTTTAACGTAAACATATTTGCATAGGCTCCGCCCCCGGCTCCCGCCCCTCGGCCCCGCCCCTTGGTGGCGCGGGCGCGCCGCCGAACGCCAGCGCCAGGGGGCGGAGTGGGGGAGAGGGGGCGAGTCCTTTGAGAGCCGGGTTGGGCTCCCGGCGCCATGATTGGTAATCTCTGACTCCGCCCCCAACGCATCTCATTAACATCTCATTAGTTGTTCGCTCAGGCTCGGGAGGCAGCCACCACCGCCAGTCTGAGGCAGGTGCCCGACATGGCGAGTGCTGTGCTGCCGAGCGGATCCCAGTGTGCGGCGGCAGCGGCTGTGGCGGCGGCGGCGGCGCCTCCTGGGCTCCGGCTCCGGCTTCTGCTGCTGCTCCTCTCGGCCGCGGCACTGATCCCCACAGGTAGGTGTGGGCATCGGCCGATCGGCTCCCAAATCTCCGCCAGCACCCCAGTATTCCGAGCCTCGGAAGGGGGGGAAACGTTTCCATGACAACATCCCCCCCTCCACTTCCTACATCCGAAGCGGCGGGAGTGTGGCGAGGAAACTCGGGGCTGAGCTGGAAGGCGCTGGAGGGCTCGGCGTCCCTCTTCTCCCGCTGCCCGCTGGCTGTGGACGAGAGCCCTCAGGGATGGCTGCACCCACACCTTTTCTCCCTGGCTTGGCGCGGGGTGCGGAGTGGAGTGGGAGCGGGGACCAAGGGCCGGAGCATGTGGGAAGGGGAGCAAATCTAAGCCCCCCCAAACCTTTCGAACCCTCCTAAACTCGCTGTTGGTCCCCATAACTTGCAGATCCTCCGCTGTCCCTGGGCTGCCCGTTCTCCTTCCACCTCTCCAGCCTGCTCCCCCCAATTCTCCATCCACCCCCAAGCCTCACCCCAGGCGCACTGCTGGCGGTCTCCAGGACATCCCCGCACTTGTCGGGTCCCCGCGCCCCGCCGCCCTCTGGTCCCCGGATTGCACGCCTCTCGTGTTTCCCTCCGGCCGCTGGCATCCCCCCTCCATCCCTCGGCCGGGCTGCGGGTCTCCTTGGCTCGGCTCCAGGCGGGGAAAGTTCCCCGGCCCAGCCCCGCGGGGGGGGACGGGGGGGAAGCGGCCACTGTCGCCGCCTCTGCGGGGAAGGTTCGGGGAGCCCGCAGCCGCTCGGCGCCACGGAGGCCTCTGGCACGAGTGGGGGGGGGTGGACAACGCCGGATTTCCCCGCGCCGGTCCTCGGTCCGGGCGGCCCGCAGGTGGTGGAGCGAGCGAGCGTGCGCGGCCTCTGCGGCCCGCGCTCGCCCTGCGGGCCTCCGGGCGCCCCCTGTGTGGCGGGCCGTCTTGGGAATTTGCCAGGGGCGGCTCTGCAAGCCCGGCTCCTTCCCTAAAGACGCCGAGCGCTCGCCAGGAGCAGCATGTGTGGCTCGCCGGTGTGCCGGGCGCGTTGGCGCGGTCGCGAAAGAAGAGGGCAGTGTTTGCATTTGCTAACAAAAGGGAGCCGCAGCTCTTCCCCCGGCGGAGAGGCCAAGCCGTGCTGCACCCTGCCTGCCTTCCCGCCACCTTGCCGCGCTTCGCAACCGCACGGCGTCCCCGAGCTCGGACTGCCTGCTGCGGGCTCTGGGCGGGCGCTGGAAGCCCCAGGCGGTGCAAGTGGCGGGGGAGGGGGGTGGGGGATGCGGCCGGGCGGCTGTGCGGGAGGGCATGCAGTAGAGCTCTCGGAGCCTGCAAAGCCCCTCCTTGCAGCTCGGGGCTGCCCGACTGGGGAGCAACAAGTGGCGGAGGACGCCGCAAGCTCAGCCCCCACCTGCGGAGCCCCCAGCCCGACCGTGTGTGGCGCTGGGGCCCGCGTGCAGCTCCGGGGGCGCCTCTCCGCCTGGGCTGTGCCTTTTGTTTACACGCTAGAGGACACACAGTTATGTAAACACCGCAGGAGACACGCTGTAGGAGATGGGGAGGCTTGGGGGTGCTGCTTTGGATAGGGGAGATGCCGGGTTGGTTGCCCCCCTCCTCAATTCCAAAACAGGCTTGCGACGTAGGTCGGCTCTGGGAACCTATTTGGGCTACTCGGGTGGGAGTCTGGCCGCACCTTTTATTTCAGCTTAATTTTTTTTTCTATCATGCCACTGTCTTCGGATGTTGTTTATGTGTTTTTCCTCTTTGAGTTCTTAATTTATGAGTTACGAGATAATTGGTTTCAGCCGAGGCCGATGTGGTTACAACTTCATTTCGGGTGATGCCACTGACTGAAGGGGTTCGATAAAATGTTCCCAAAAGAGATCCCTCGTGTTGGTGCATTGTAGAAAAGCGCCAGTGTCAGTTAAACGTGAGCGTGAGTAAAGGCTGGGAAACTGGCGCATAATAGAGGCAACAATAGACTTGTATTGGCCGCAGAAAAGGGGGGGTAAGTGGGAAGCACTGGTCGGGGATATATTGCCTTTCGACTAAAAAATGGGAGCCGTGCGATGCCGCTAGCCAGCCGAGTAGGATTAGATTATGCCTCCCCTGTCAAGCCTGCTCATTGAAGGCACCGGGTAGTAACAACAGTACTATATTTGTAACTATATCTCGGCGAGAAGTTGCCTTCCCGGCGAGGGATATGTGCTGACTTGGAAAGGAGCGGTCTGGAACTCAACCGTGCATGTCAAAGCTACGGGAAAATTCTGTTGCCAGTTACCATGGAAGCAGCTTCTTGCTCTTGTGTACATTCCTGTTTTGTACGCTGGTTATCAGATTGTGTTCAAATTAGAAAGTAATTGGGTTTGATTTGTACTGAGGGGATGAGATGACTTTCTTGAACAGTTTTTTTTTTGAGTGTGTGTGTGTGTGTGTGTGTGTGTGTGAGAGAGAGAGAGAGAGAGAGAGGAGAGAGAGGGAGAGAGAGAAGTTTGAGGGGGGTGTTGGCTCAGTCCTAGCTCTCTTACTTCAGGGATAAATTTCAGGTGGACATCTAAGGGATTTTCTTTCTCAGTCTGCTTAGTTTAAGCTTTCACTGGGGCCTCTGCCTCCCATTCCCAGGGTTAAAGAAACCTGTTGGTGCTACCTTCTGACTGCATTAGGGTTGTATCATTTACATCCTTGCTGGCGAAGGTACTTCCTGCTATTGTGCATTGGGGTCCTGGTTCTGTTTTCCCCTGTAACTGAAGTCATTAACCCCCTCTCATGGAAAAATCTTAACCCCACCTCTCCTGTGGTGGATGAAATGGATATTAATGAAATGCAGCCAAAATGGAATTGTCTACCCGGTGTTAATCATTCCAGTTACATTTAAGGTGCATGCATCTGTTTGGGATCCTGAACGAACCAGTGGTAGATCACCTCACCCTACCTTTTCTGGATTAGGGGAGGTGGCCTGGTGGGTGGGGGATTTGTGGTGGCGGCGGTTAGCTGGGTTAGTAGCCGGGGGCTAAGTTTTGCTTGCCTGCCTGCCTCAGCCTGTTGGGGCTTGCATACCGGCGACAGGGACTTTGCAGAAGTGCCACCCTGCTATTGTTGCCTTTCTCTGCATCAAATTGAATAGCCGCAGGAGGGACTTACACTTGCCTGTGATAGCTTAGATAAAATATCCCTCATTAATGCCACTTTATATTTACAGTGTGTCACTGAAGACGCACAAGGCTTCATTTAGTGACTTGTGTGACAAGACAAGCTTGCTTTATTTGCCTGGGACATTTTGGAGGAACAAGAGACCCATTGAGCAATCTTTTGAAATGAACAAATACGAAAAAGGGGGATAAAAGAGCAGGCAGTTCTCTCGAACAAAGAGCTTTATTCATATGGATGTTGTACATGCTTTATCCAGTTTTCTCCAATGGCCCTCCTGGCATAGGGGAATGGGACAGGGAAGATGACCACAGGCAGGACACTCTATTTTCCCCTCTCACTTTCTGCTTCTTATCGGAGGTGGTCCCTGACTCACTCACTGCTTGCTTCTCCACTCCCTCTAAAATTCCAGAAGGTAAAGGGCTCTTGGATTTCAGTGGGAGATTTTGAAATCGTTCCTGCCAGCACTGGATTTCATCATAAGAAAGTGCTAGCTACCTGTTGAGATTGATCATCGTTGGACGATCTATTGGTTGAAGGGAAAAGAGATGTCACCTTCCTATGACATGTGTTAAGAAGTGGTTGATAGTGAATGTCTGCTTGGTAAGATGCCTTGCAATTATAAATTGGCCTTACTATATTTATTTATTTATTTTTAAAGATGTTAAAAATAAAATCCAAAATTTCATTATCATTAGTGGTACTGTTGAATTATATTTTTAAACTTTTCCCGACACCTGGTATGTTTTAGCTGCATACAGAAGTGCATTTTTATTATTCCTTGGCTTATATTGCGGAATGATTTTTAGGCTTTAAAAATTGATAATGTACAAACTGTCTCATTCTTTCTGTGTTTGTATGTATCACATTTCAGTGCCTAATTCGCCTCTTAGAATTTATATGCATTTTTTAACTTGACTTTTTTTCTATCTAAAAATTTTGGTGTGTGCATGTATGTGTATGTTTTACACAAGGGCCATTTTTTTTTTTAATCTGGAGGAATTACTTCACGGATGCCAAAGTAATCAATAGTGTGATTTGAATGGAATTTGACCCACATACACAGAACATTTAAAAGAAATAAATCCAGGGGATTCAAATGCTGTATCTATTTCTTTGGGAAAATACTAGTGACCATTATGCTGGGCATTTTAAAATAGAAAATCCAGCATAGAAAGGAGAAATCACACAGCGACATCTGTTGCAGAATTGAAAATTTGCTGCTTTGAGTTGGAAGTAATTAGTCCTGTACAAGCACCTAATGATATAAATGTGTGTGTGTGTGTGTGTGCGCGCTGATACAAATATGAACATACACATACTTGTATTTGCATATATGTATATTCTACAGATACCCCAACACAACATCCATATTTCTACTACAAATATCTACTAGAAAATGTAACATTTTAGCACTTATTTCTTTTAAAAAGTATTTGGCATTTTTATAAGCATGGATTTTTTGAAAGGAAGATAGAATAGTTCTTATCTTGGGGAAAGCCCATTATTTGAAGTGAGGCGGCTGAAGCCCAGAGAGGGAAGGATCTTGCCCACAGCTGAACTGACTGAGCTAGCTACAGACTGCGGATTGAGAGGATCCCGTAATGCCCAGCCAGCCAGTAGACCTTCTTTTTCACCTCCTGGCAGGGATGTCCAGCCATAGATATAGATCATAGGAGGATGATACTTTGGTTAAAATATTTTGTATTCTGAAGGCAGTAAGATTAATATTTGCTTTAGGTAAACTCATGGATCAGAAGAGATCTCTGGGAAGAAAGGACTTGTTTTGGTACTAGTCCCATTGGTATTGACAGATGATTCTGCAACCTCTGGACTGTATTTGGCAGTCACCACATGAATGTCATGTAAAGCAACTTAAAGGAGAGCGTTACGGTTGTGTCGCCAAAACCAGTTAGAAAAGTGAAAACTAGGTTCAGGAAACTCATGTTTAGTTTTTTAAGATTTTTTTTTTTTGAGGTAGGGTCCCACTCTAGCCCAGGCTGACACGGAACTCACAGTGGATCCTCCAACCACTGCCTCCCAAGTGCTTGGGTTAAAGGTATGCACTGCCATGTCCAGCCAAGAATTTTAAGAATTTTATTTCTCTTTTCAAGGACTACTTTTAACAGAACTGGTTCCATATAACCAAGGGAAAAAAAGGAAGCCAAGAACCAGCCTATAGCTTGATTTTCTTAGTAGGTGTTGAGCCTTTGTCATTCACAGAGAAAAGGCTGAAGGGGGAAACTTTTGCTTTTTCTTAAAGAAAAACTGAATTTGCATGATGGCTTTTTAAACATTGACCGTATTTTCTTTTTCTTCACTCTGTTCCCGATTGTTTTTAGCCATTATTAACCCTATATGCAAATTGCCCCTTTCAGTAGTTCATCCACCTCTAGTCATCTGCCCTCTCTGTGCTTCCTCCTCTTAGATTATTTTCAGTCAGACCTGGACAACCAGTAATTTTTTCCACAGTTTCTTCAGAATGGGTCTCTAAGATGTAGCCCCTCTTTCTATACTCATAATTACAGTATCCTTTTCCGAATATACAGATTCTCAACGGGATATACAGAATTTTTGCCCTTTCCTTGCTTTTCTGAGGAAGACCGAATCAAGGGTTGCCGCAGTGGGTAATGGCTAAGCAGATACTAGTGAAGCTGAATACGATTACTGCTTGCTTGGAGACCTTTCCTGTGGTTTAGTTTATTTTGAGCATGGTTTTGTTTGGATTGGATAGGGCGAATTTTATTGTTGTGTAAATATGGGTGTGTAAAATATGCAGTAATTGTAGTTAATCCCTCCACTGTGGCCTGAGCCCTTGGTAAGATTGGTCATTTCCAGTTGTTTCCATAATGAGTACCTTCCATCTGAGAACTTTTGTAGGGAAAGGTTTTTTTTAGTTTTGTAGCTGTGAGATAACCTATTCATACATATATGTATATGAGTGCCTTGCCAAGCCTGTGTGTGTGTGTGTGTGTGTGTGTGTGTGTGTGTATGTATGTATGTCTTTCAGGCCTCCATGGTACTGTCATTGTATTATGTGAATATATTGCTTTAAAAATGTACTTTTCCCTTTTTATCTGGCTAAGTGCTACTTTCAGCCTATATTCTGTAACTGATACATTCAAAATGCCCCATACAACATGCTGTAAAAAGACTTGGTCTTATCTCTGTGGGCTGGGACTGAAGGGTGATGAGAGAGAAAAGGTTATTACCCTTATTTCTCAACATTTGCCTCCCCTCACTGATTTAAAATATGATTTTAAATTTTTTACCAGGAAATGTTTGAATGCTTCCGTGCTAATTTCTGAACATTTTTGTTTTTTTTCCGAAAATAGGTTGGGTCCATTCTCCAGACTTGTGAAATGTGAGGGTTTATTTATTTATTTTTTGTTTTAAAGAGGCTTTTTATCAGATGTTTCATTTAACGCAGTCTATAAACCTAAAACATTTAGTTTTTTGGTTCCCAGCCACAGCCAAATAGGTAATTACCCATAAGATGATTTTTGAGGGGTTTGAATGGCCTTGGTAAGGTGAAAACCTGCCTCCGGAGTTGGACACCAGACAAGAATATGCACAGAGGAATTTATACTGTCCGGGTTTGGGGAGAGCCACCAAAATGGAATAAAACGCCTTTGCTGGAAACCATCAGTGAGGAAAGGAACCCACTGGAATGTCTGTAATCACAAATGACACCTCCTTGTTGGAATTTCAGAACCACAGTTTTTTTTTTTTTTTTTTTTCAGAGATTTAAACTGCAACCTCTAGCCAGCAGCTGCTGTTGCAGTTAATGGACAGCTTCTCTTTGAAGGTCTTCCGGTGCTGGTCCTCCAAAGCTTTGGTGCAGTTGCCCATGGACTAGGTTAAACAAAAGGGAGCAGTAGACATTTAAATATACATTCATGTCCAAAATAATGTTTGACCTTGATTGTTACTCAAAAGAAACACTTAGTGTTAAGGTTGAGGGAAAGCAGGTGCCAAGAAGCCTGCTGCTACTTGACAGGTGTCTTGAACAAAGTGACTACCTTAAGGGGAGAAGTGGGATGGGGAAATTTTTATTTTTTTAGTAGACCTTTTATTGGAATTTAGTTATTTGACCCAACATTATGATCTAGATATTTCAGTAATGTTTATACGCTTGAAATGGAAGTGCTGTGATATATGTATTTAAATGCAACTCAGTGTTTGAAGCTGATATTCCAGTGACATGGACTTTTAGAAATGCCTAGAATAAGTGTCTCGCTCTTGGCAGACTTCCTTGGGAAGGTAGGCCGTCTAATTTCTCTTCAGCTGTCCAGCACCAGACAGCAATGTCAAGTTGGAATTAAGTTATGTCATCCCTGGAGTGGGTAGGGAAGAATCTGCCTGAAAACAAAGGGTTCACCTGCCCCATCTTTCACACTGAATGTACCATAGCGCCAGGATTCATCTAAAAGTTACCATGTCCAAAATGGACTGTTTCATTGCTCTGCCTCAGGTGTCAGCGAACTTCTCTTGAATTCATTATTTCAACGACATCCTGGTTGTCCTTCTTTTGGTGGCCCCCAAATTTGAAGCCTTTCCTTCTTTCTCTTTAGCTTTCATTTTTGAATTGGCAGATAATTTCTTCTTGACACTCTGTGGGAACCTCAGGGACTACCACACACCCTGTTTTACCAGCAGAAGCTTCCTGTACAGTTCCCCTCTCCAGCTTCTTTCTGCCAGTCAGAGGGAACTCAAGTCTGTCTGCTGCAATTCTAATTCTTTTCAGGACAGGATCATGGCACTTCCCTTCCAGAAACCTAATCTCCAATTCTTACTTCTTGCATCAAATTCAATCTCCGTACTGTTTTGTCTTGAGGTGGTTCCTTCCTCAATTGCTCTCTCATTTCCTCTCTAATTGCCCTCATTTCTTATTACTTTTCAGCCCAATCCTGATGGGACTGGAAGACTGATGATTCTGCAGTGAAACTGAGGAGAAAGTGGTTCTGCCCATCAGCCTTCAACTGGTTCCTGTGGCAGAAAAACGACTTTGCTTTTCCTTTAACTGTCTGTCTTGGTTCATGTGTGAAGGATGGCGGACTCTCCTTGTCTACCTGGAGAATAGACACTTCTTTTTAACCAATGCACACTTTTCTATAATAGCCCACCACACAGGCTTTTCTTTTTCTGTTTTACAGGTATATACAAGAATTCCTTCCTCCCTCCCTCCATCCCTTTTTCCCTTCTATGTGGCATATGCATGTGTGTGTGAGAGCATGCAGGTGCATGTGTATGCAGAGGACAGAGGAGAACTTCAGGTATTGTTCCTCAGGTGCTCTCCACTAGAACTTGCCAAGTTGGTTAGACTGGCTGGTCGATGAGTTCTAGGGATCTGCTTGTCTTTTGTGTGTCCAGCTCTGGGATTACAATGGTGTGCCTCTGTGCACAGCTTTTTTTTACATGGGTTCTGGAGACTAAATTCAGGTCCTCATGCTTGTAAGGTGTGTACTTAACTGAGCTACGTTCCCAGCCAAAAGTGTGTATTTCTTTATGCCACTGTGACAGTATGACATGATATGTGATTGTCATGGAAATTTTAAATTACAGAAGGTTGAAAATGTATTGTGGCTGTGTAGAAGAACCTGTTTAAATATAGGGGTTTACTATAGTCTAAATGACTTAGCAAATTACAGGTTGGTAAAGTAAGACTTTCAGACCCAAAGTGAAGACTTTTAAACATAGAAATGCTTCTGGAGGGTTAAAAAAATCAAAGTTGGAGCCAGAGAAATGGCTCAGTGGCTACGAGTGCTAGCCATGCAAGCATGAGGGCCATTGAGGACCTGAGACCGGCGGAGCTTGGCCCTCAGCACCCATGGAAACAGCTGGGCATGGCCCTGCATGCTTGTAAACCCAGTCCTGTGGGGAGCAGAGAGCGAGGATCGCTGGAGCTCAGGACTGCTGCAGCTCTGGCTTCCATGAGAGATTTTGTCTCAAGGAAATATGCAGATGAGCAATGGAGGAAGACAGTCAACGTTCTCTGGATACACACGTGTACACACCATACATAAAAAACACACACACACACACACACACACACACACACACACACGGACCTTGTGAAGAGCTAGTGACTCGGCTTGAGATCAGATGCTGTAAAGATGGTTTTCATGTCTTGGTGCATGTCAGTCTGAGAAAAACCTCCTTGGAGAAACGGAAGGAGAATGCCCTCCCATTCAGGCCTTTATCTAGTGCTGAAGAGGTATTTGAATTTGGGAGGAGTGCTGCTCAACTTGACATAATTTGACCAACTTTAAATCAGGTTTGTGAATTTGGTTGTACTTGGTAGGTAATTTAAGCAGGTGAATTATCAGTGGCTAATGAACAGAAACATGAAATCTTTGTTTCTCAGTCTCACTGCTGAGCTTATCTTAAGGATCTTTTCAAAGCCTTTCTCGGTAGTATTGCTATCTGCCGTAGTTCTTTCTTAGTGCCCCTTCATTGTCTATCCTTTCCCTTTCCGAGTTTAGTTCTTGCTAGTGTACAAAGGTTAGCACCCCAGTAATAAGTGATACCAAGCTAGATTGTCTTTGAGTGCTATGGGACAGTTCTAGGATAAGGTTGTCTGTCAGAATGTGCTTATGCACTTGGCCCTTTGCCGAATGTGCCTGTGATAAGCCAAGCTACTGAGTTTAAAAGGCATCAGCTTAATTCTTTCTTCTGAATAGAACAGGAACATTGCTTCATTTCTCTTACAAAATCCCTTATTTAAACAATGAAAACTTTAACGATAGGGAGAAAAAAAACAAGTTAATTTAGTACTAAATTACTGCTCAAATGGTTTTATCTCTTAAAAGGTTCAAGTAGAGATTAGCTTAAATGACAGTGAATTTCACTTTTCCTGGTGTCTGTCTTGTGAACACACATCCTTGTGAAGAGGCCTGGCCCCTTTCCTCTAGTTTTGTTAGCAGTCACATGAATGGAATTGCTGTTCCCGGTGCATCTTTCCAAAGCAGATCTTTCCCATCACCAGGTCAGGTGTGCGAGTGTATTCATCTTAGGTTATGCAATAGCCAAAAGTAGTGCTTCACACAGGATTTAACAGCAAGAAGGAGGCTGGGCAGGTGGTTCAGTGGTTAAAAGCTCTTGCTTGCACAGAGCCTGCTGGCCTGGCCTCAATTCCTAGCCAATGCAAACTGGATGCAAAAAGTGGTGCAAGCTTCTGGTGTTTGCAGTGGTGTGCACACACATACATACATATGTGCATATGGATAAAATTGAAAAAGGTTGGAGAGATGGCTCAGAGGTTAGAGGCACTTGCTTACAAAGCCTGCGGACACATGTTCATGTCCCAGTACCTATGTAAAACCAGAGACAGAAAGTAACACATACATCTGGAATTGGTTTGCAGTGGCAAGAGGCCCTGGCATGCCCATTCTTTCTCTTTCTCCTCAATACATACATACATACATACATACATACATACATACATACATACATAGAATAACACAACTACCCTACCTTACTGAATGACAATAATTAAATAAAATCATATAAATCAAAACATATACTTAAGAAAAAAGGTTCTATCTATCCATCCATCCATCCATCCATCCATCCATCCATCCATTAAAATATTGGACTAATGCCAGGCATGGTGGCACATGCCTTTAATCCCAGCACTAGGGAGGCAGAGGTGGGAGGACTGCTGTGAGTTCAAGGCCATCCTGAGACTATACAGTGAATTCCAGGTCAGCCTGGGCTATAGTGAAACCTACCTTGAAAAAAAAAATTACTACTGAGTGGCATGGGTTGTATTTCTGGCTTTGAATACATAATAATATATAAATCCACTACATCTTAGGGAATACTGAAAAAAAATAGTATGTTGAAAGGATTAATTCAGAAAGTATTATATCTGCTTTGAGGTGACAAGACAGAATAAAGTGAACCCTGGAGTTTCAGCATGTTTCTTTTTTTTAAAAAAATATTTATTTATTTGAGAGAGGGAAAAAGAGGCAGAGAGTGGGGGGAGGGAGGGAGACAATGATTGCACCAGGGCATCCAGCCATTGCAAACGAACTCCAGATGCATGTGCCCCCTTGTACATCTGGCTTACTATGTGGGCCCCAGTGAATCGAACTGGGATCCTTTTGGCTTTGCAGACAAACACCTTAACCGCTAAGCCATCTCTCCAGCCCCACCTTTTTTATATCAGCATGTTTCTAAGAAAAATATTGAGTGTATGAGTCACGTGCATGTGGGCTGTGTGTGTGTGTGTGTGTTTATGTGAAGGTGAAAGGACTGCTTTGAGGTGTTTGCTTCTCTTTCTTTAAGACACCTCTCGCTGCTGCACATGAACTACCAGACCGTGAAGGAACGTCATACTCACTAGGCTCATGAGCCTGGAATTCTGGTTCCTTTTAAGAGTCTCCTGGCCCTTCCTTGTAGGCACTTGCACCTTGGGATCGTACTTTGCATCTAGTTTTATGTGGGTGCTGGGGAACTAAGCGTGAGTCGGCAGGCTTTGCAAGCAAATACCTTTCATTGTGGAGCCATCTCCCCATCCTTGAGTCCAGTGTTTTTCCAAGTAAATAGAATCTAGTAACCTTGGGGAAACTGAAGGTGATGACAATCTCTGTTTATTGGGCTTTTTAACACACAGACTTCTTTGTTTTAGTCAGCATCTTCACATTGTGTATGACTAGCCCAGAAGGCATTTGGTAGAAAAGTGAACATTTAAAAATGATTTTTAAATTGAGTTACCATTAGGTATATCTTTGTCTTTCAATAAGGTTATCTGTTTTTTAATAATATTTTTTGTTTTGTATTGTAAATTTTATTTTGAAACATTTAGAAATCATAGGAAAGTTGAACTAGGAGTACAGTGGCAGTGAATATTTGTCTACGTCATCTGAATTCATCAACTGTTAACCTTTTGTCCATTTGCATTCTCTGAGTAATATGTACATATATATTCACAGAACTCCCCCAAACAACAGGAAAACAAGTAGCAGGCATCGAGATATCATTGATGTTTCTGCATGTAACTTTCTGCATAATTACCTTTGAGTTTTCTGCAGGTAACTTCCAAAAAAGAAGATATTTTCCTACACAACCTCAGAAACATTACTACATAAAATTGACAATGCTTTAATAATAATATTATCTAATATCTAGGCCATGCTCAGCCTTCTCCAGTAGTCCCATTAACGTCCCTTCTGTATGTCTCTTTGTCCTGCCTGATCCAGATCTAGAATCCATCTGAGAGTACACAGTGGATTCTATTTTCACGTCTTCAGGATCTTTTAGTCTAGAACCATTTTCCTGATGCCCATCTTTTTTCCCCTTTTCCTGTCTTTTTCTTTTGTAGTGCTAGGGATCAACCCAGGGCCTTTTGCATATGCTGGGGACACTCTTTCACTGAATCATCCCCCCAACCCTAGCTTTTTTTTGTCATTAGGGGTTTTAAAGAGTTGTCTTTCATGGCTGCTAGCATTTTGAGAGCTCGGATCTGCTGTTTGATACAGCGTTCTTTGGTTGTGCAGGCGACGTTGTTTGGTTTGAACTTTGGTGAGAGCACCGTGCAGCTGAGCTGATGCAGCTTCTCATCAAAGGGAAAACAATTTTTCCCTACTTTTGTTTGATCCTTTAGTTAAAGATACCCATTTAGTCATTTAGTGTGTGTGATTACAGATCTTGTTTTCGAATGCATAAATCATTAACCTGGCTTAAAAATCCCCTACTCTTTCTGTTCCATTCTTTCCAATTTTCCTGTAGCAGCATTTTTTTTTCGTTTCTGTCCTATGTTTCCCATTAAAGTAATGAACAATAATCCATTTAAAAAATTTTTACACAATTTATTTTAACATTTCTCTATGTTGTCTTCCCTTATTTGGCAAATCCTGTGTTCTCATTTATTTAGATGATTTCCCCTCGTCATTTGGCTTTATTTTAGAGATCAGTTTCTCTGCTACCTTCAATTCCCTTTTACTTCTTTGTTCCAAGGTAAGTTTTATTGGGTGGTGGGAAGAATCCTGTCTTTTAAATGACCAGTTACTTTAAATATAGTCACTATTCATTTCCATATTAACAAAATGTGTACCTCTAATATTGAGTAACTGATCAGTCTTTTTTTTTTTTTTTTTTAATACTTTATTTATTTGTAAGCAGAGAGAGATAGAGAAGAGAGACAGAGTGACTGGGTGTGCCAGGGCCTTTAGCCTCTGCAAATGAACTCCAGATGCATGAACCACTTTGTACATCTGGCTTTACATGTGTACTGGGAAATTGAACCCAGACCCTTATGCATTATAGGCACGTGCCTTAACCACTGAGAAATCTCTCCAGCCCCACCCCCTTTTCACATTTTCCCCAAGTTGGCAAATCTGTTTCTCAAGCCCCAGTTCCTTTACTTCCATCTCCTTCTCCTCCCTCTTATTATTTTGTTTTTGAAACAGGATCTCCTTGAGTGGGCCAGCTATCCTGGATCTCACTGTATAGCACAGTTTGGCCTTGAAGTTGAGGCAATCCTTTTGCCTTAGCCTCCTGAATGTTGGGATTACAGTTGTGTGCCACTACTTCGAGGTTCACTTAAAAATTTTTTTAAAATTAGTTATGTATGTAGTATATATACAGCCATGATAGTACCATCGTTAGCCTTCTCCCTATCTTCCCCCTATGGGTGATGTGGGTCTTGCCTTATGAGGGTAGCCATCAGTTATGTGGGAGAGGCAATGACTGTGTATAATGACTCAACTCATGGCTCTAACAATCTTTCCACCCCCTCTTCTGTGAATTTCTCTGAACCATGTTGGGTTCATTTTAGGTCTATCTCAGTGATGAGGTTTTGGGAGCCTCTGTGTCTCTGGATGTCTGATTTGGTGGTGGGGGTTGAGTGTTCTTTGTGTCTAACTCCTTTGCCCTTGTGCTGGTACCACGTTCACCGAGAAAGCAGCACTCTTGCTCATTTCCCCTATGACTCAATGACTTCAGCTGGTGCCCTGTTGAGGTGTGATGAGCTGATTCTCTCCTCAGGATCTGTGGTCCATCTGAAAGAGAGAAGCAGATTCTGAAGTTCACTTTTTTATTACAATATAACTTACTCTAAAGTGCACAGCTGAGATGCCTTTTGCATCTAAACCTCAGACGATGTTAAAAAAAAAAAAAAAACTGCCTGTTGGGTCTCAATTGGGATGTTCTACAGTTGTTTCAAATAATATGGATGAAGAAGAGACACTATGCCTTCTTGATTGTCTTCATTCATGATCTTATTAATTCTCACTGTCACCCTGTAAGTAATACTACTGCTGATTTATTTTACAGATGAGGAAGTAAGAGGATAATAGGGTTCTTGTCCAAGAAGCACAAATAAATGTCAGAACCAAGATCTACCTTCCAAATCTATAATAGTAAAAATTGTAAAAAAATTAATACACACACACATACATACATACATACATACACTCCCCTCCAAATACAGATGTCTAAAACTGAAATTAAGGATCTTCTCCCCTTCTAGCCTGAATGTCCCCTGGTTTGATGAAGCGTTCTGCTGTCTACCCATGAGGCTAACTAGAAATTGTTTGTCCTCTCCCCCAGGAATAGTGACTAAATCCTGCCCACGTTCATTGTGCAGATGAAGAAAATAGAGTGAAGGTGGTTTAGTAGCCCCTTAGTTGTTCCTTTTACGTTTTGCCTCATCCCTTGTAATGCATCCTTAATACTGCTTACAGATGAATATTTCTAAAACACATTAGAATGTCACTTTCTACCTTAAAATTCTTAAACGTATACATAGTACCTTAAAGATGAGGCTTACTCATCAAGTATGGTTTGCAGACTTCTGTCACCTATCACCTCTTGTCAGCTATCCACACTTGAGTACTACCAACATCATTGTCCCCAGTGCACCCTAATCTCTCCTGCCTCCCCAGCAGATGCACACCATAGCCATGGTTGACTCCTGAGAACACAGCTCAAGCACCGAATCCTGCAGGGAACTTCTGAGACCACTATTGGTTGGTTAGGTTTTCTTTTGTTGTGCCCCTTTGTACTTTCCTAAGGGCTTGTCCTGATTTACCTTTTCCCTTCCTGTCAAATATCCTTATTGGAATAACCAATCTTCTATATACCTACTGTATATTTTGTATTTGTTCAACTTCTTTCCAACAACAGAAATGTATCATTCTTATACCTCCCGTTTGGGTATTTTATTATTATTATTATTATTATTATTATTTACTTACTTGTTTTAGTGCAGGGAGGGGATCAAACTCTGAGTTTCACATCTGCTAAGCATGTGCTCTATACCACTAAGTGACCTGGCCTCATGTTGGCACACTTAAATGCCATACACATATAAAGGATAAGGCTAGTGTTTTCTTTGAATCTTAAGGTATTTTCTAGCCTGAATGTGTTGTTGTTCTTTTTAACTTTAGCTGCAGTTATCTGAGTGTTCTTGGTATTTAATGTTCTACTTTTTTATGTGTGGCATGATTTCTATTATATCCTTAATAGCACTAAGCCCAAGGCCTATGTACATAGGACATGTTCAAGGAACATTTGTTGAACCCATAAGTGAATTAGAAACTAGGTGCCCATTAAATCATTTCTCATGCTTCAGCATGAGTATGAACAGGCAACAGGATGGTGCTAATTTAAACTTGAAGGCCAGCCTAAAGATGAATCACCCCAAAGTGTATTTATTCAGTCACCATTTTTCTGTCACACACTTGATTTCCAATAATGGGCATGTCATTCATTATGAATACTCATAGTTTGGATATGAAATTTGTACCAGGGTCTTACTGCTTATGACTTTAATTTGATGAGGACTGGAAAGATGGCTCAGTGGTTAAGGCACTTGCCTGCAAAGCCTAACGACCTGGATTCAATTCTTTAGTACCCACGCAAAGCCATATGTATCGAGTTTGTTTGTTGTGGCTAGAGCCCCTGGCACACTCATATTCTCCCTCACTTCTTGCGAATAATTAAAAAATATTTTAAAAAATCTGGGAATGGTGGTGTCTTTAATCCCAGCACTTGGGAGGCAGAGATAGGAGGAATGCCGTGAGTTTGAGGCCAGCTAGAGTGAGGCCCTACATCAATTCACCCACCATTAATTTTATAAGTGCTTTATTTTATTTATTTTAAATTTTATTTGTTTGTTTGTGTGTATGGGTAGGTGTGCCACAACACGTGAATGGAGGTCAGAGGACAATTTTGAGAAGTATATTGCCACTACAGATGAACTGCCAAACTGCAAACAAGTGTCAGACTAGCTGGTCTCATTTCCCATTGTCCTAGCTGTGTTTGGATCACAGATGCCTACACCACTTTGTACCAGGCTTTGTGTGGGTGATGAGGAATTGAACCCAGGCTGGCATACTTTTCAAGCAAGCATCTTTAACCACTGAGCAATCTTCCCACCCTATTTATTTATTTTTATTTATTTATTTTTGTTTTTTTGAGGTAGGGTCTCACTCTAGCCCAGGCTGACCTGGAATTCACTATGTTGTCTCAGGGTGGCCTCGCACTCATGGCGATCCTCCTACCTCTGCCTCCCGAGTGCTGGGATTAAAGGCGTGCACCACCATGCCTGGTCCTATTTATTTTTTGAGACAGGGTCTCATGTAGCCTAGGCTGTCCACAAACTTGCTGTGTATTGGAGGATGACCTTGAATTTCTTCCCCTGATGCTTCCACCTGCCAGTGCTGAGATTATGAACATGACTTGTTTTATGCAGTGCTGGAAATTGAACTCAGCGCTTGTTGCATGCTAGGCAAGCACTCTGCCAACTGAACTACATCCCCAGCCCCTAGTTGTTGTCTTATTATTAGCTTTTAGAGCCATAATTCTTAGAAGAAGTTGTTTGTCCTTTTACAATGGATGAAGAGCTGTCAAAGTGCCTGACCTTTCATAGCTTGAAGGACTGACTTCTGGTGTTTGTTCGTACTTGGTTGTTGGGCAATCATTGGAGAGATTTAGACTGCCAACCCAGATAAGAATCTTTCCCCATTTATTTAATCACCCCACAGTCCTAGGATAGCTGGACTTTGAGTCATTGCTGAGGGTATAATGGCACTTCAGAGTTGAGGCAGCAAACCAACAAACTTATCTCTGAGGCCATCTTCTCACGTCTGCTTCCACAGGAGTCCTGTCTTAAAACTGAGATATGGTCTCAGAACAAGTGGTGAACATAGGGAAATTTGAACCTCAGGGTAACAGTTTTCCTTGTACAGTAATAAAGATGTATCTGGAGTCAGTGGCTATAGAATCAAAAAATAGATCACAGTAATCGGATCAAACATGAGAAATGGCTTGTTGCTATGTTTAAAAAAGCCAAGACGGGCAAGGCCGGCTTTTTATGCAGGTGCTCGCTCTTGGTGTGACTGTGTAGTTGTTACAAAATAAGACTGGCAAAATTAAGCTTATAAAGTTAATTGCTTGCAACTGATGTAGTTTTATATGGAAAGATTTCCTACTAGTCTTCTCTCAAAGATGAGAGTGGTTTTATGTGCAGGAGTGAGGAGAGTGTGTTTGCTAACACTACCTTTTAATTTAGGAGAAGTTTGGTTTTTGCTGTGAATATAGAGGTGGAACCATTCTAAGCTAGAGTTTATTGCTGTAATAATTTTAAGTGTATTTGTAACACTGATATATCTGTGACCTTGTGAATGCGTTTCTGAGAGGAGGGGTGGCCAGCCCTTTTCCTTACTGTCATAAGTGATGCTCACTCAATAACTCTATCTTCTGACAGGCTCGGGAGGGGAAGACTGCCTATCGTAACTTGTTTTTTATGGCATATTTCTAAAGCTTTCCCTTCATAGTCACAGCCATCCATTTAGACTCCTCCCTGCCTAAGGCATGCATCCAGCCTTATCCGTGTTTGGTGCTTTAAATGCTTTGAATTATGGAGCACCATAGTATTTTATTGATGCTTCCTTGTAGCTATATAGCTGTGTGCTGTCCCAGGTTACACAGCTTGCGTTTGTTTCTTGGGTATTGTAAGTGTATTACAACCATTAGTTGAGTTTTTGAGAGGAACATAGTCTTCCTTCAATTCTAACATGTGTTATTCCCTTTCTTTTCTTTAAATATACATTTTAAAGTTTTAAAAAAATATTTTTTTAGTGTTCATTTATTTATTTGAGAGAGAGAGAGAGAGAGAGAGAGAGAGAGAGAAGGAGAGAGAAAAAGGCAGATAGCAGCCTCCAGCTGCTGCAAATGAACTCCAGATGTATGCGCCCCCTAGTGCATCTGGCTTACATGGGTCCTGGGGAGTTGAACCTGGGTCCTTTGGCTTTGAAGGCAAATGCGTTAACCACTAAACCATCTTTCTAGGCCATGCCATTCCCTTTCTTGATAAACTCCCCGGGATTATTTTTATGAGAAATCCTTTAACTTGCAGGCATTAAACCCCTTTTCCCCCACCATAAGCCTGGATCGAGATGTCCTTATCAATATGACCTACTGTCAAGTTAATAATACTTTGATGGCAATATCCAGGAAAAATTCTATCTTGGAAAGATAAATTTGGTCAGTATATTAATGTATAGTATATGGTATTATCCAAGAAGAAAAGGTGAGTTAATCAAATTCTTCTAGAATTAGGTGGCTAATGCTTCAAGCTTCTAGATCCTGTCTGCAGTATTGCTTATCTCATTATCCTGGCTATTTGCATGAAAATGAGTTGATTTCTCAGATCACCTGTCTGTTCAGTTTTCTTTTCCTCCAGAGTTGTTATTCCTGGAGATTTACAATCCATTCATGCAGTAGCTAAAAAGTTCAAGTTTTAGACTAAGGTAGTAGCTGATTTTACTTCTCCTCTTTTTAGCCCCAAATGTCCCATTTTCCTATTAATTTACCTGTGATTATATCTCTTTATCCTCATCTCATAAGATGAATGCATACTGAGTTATATTTTAATAGAATATTTTCCAAGGTTTTAGGATTTTTAAAAATGAGGTCATCACCTTCAAGATTTTGACCTGAACTTTTCATGAACTAAAGGAGCATAAAAAGAATAGATAGAAAAAAATGAATATATAATATACTCATAATGGAATAGCTGATCAGAGTTAAATTCATTTTATAACATTTATCTGGTTCCCAAAGCCCTCCGCCATTTCAACATTTATATATTGGGTCTATTTATAAGATTCTCTTTGAAAAATTTGCCTTTTTTTTTTTTTTTTTTTTTTTTGGTTTTTTGAGGTAGGGTTTCCAAAATTTGCCTTCTTTTGGGTTTATTTTCTTTAAAGTTTTAAACCAGTGGCATAAACAGAATGAGTATTTCAAGGTCAGGGCAGTGGGCTAAGGAAAACAGCTGGGTGAACTGAGTGATCCACATAGGTGCTACATAGAGTGCTTATTTGCCTGGCCTTTCCTCTCTTCATGTTTGCTTTGTGGACCTGCAAGATATGGCTATGGCCAAAACAGAACTGGAGAAGGAGCTGAAGTTGTTCATCGCTGGCATCCCTGTCTTTCCATCAGGGGCATGTACAGGAGGGAGATGAAGTGTTTCAGAGGCTTTCCGTTTCAATGAGGTCTTGACAATATGGGGAAGAGTTCTACTGAGGAGAGTGAGAAAAACAAAAATGGCCAGGGAGAGATGGAATTACCAAAAGGTTGGTCTAAGTTTACGATGTCATTGAGACCTACTGACAGTTTTTTGAATAGAGAAGTAAAATCAGTGTTATGCTTTAAGAATGTAGATCTGGAAAGGATTTGAAACTGAGAGATTTGATTAGAAATTGAGCAATGGGTTTGGGATATAATAGTTCAATTAATGTAGAAAACTTTAGGGCAGTGAAAAAGAATGGCGGTAGAACTATTTTGGTGGCTGACTGGAAAATGGAAATTGAGGAAAAATAAAAGTGGAGGTGTGTTTTGACTGAGTTTGATTGAATAGTAGACTGATGGTTCCAATTTATGTGCTGCAAGGCAAAAGTAGTGAAGAAGATGCAAGCTTGGCTTTGGATTTGTTATTTAGGTTATCATTAGAGGAAATGCTGGAGGGCAGTATGGAATGTAGTCCTTGAGTTTAGGAGAGAAGTTCAGCATAGAGCTAGAGATGTGAATATGAAAGTCATCTTCAAAGAGATGGTAATTCAATATTATGCATATACTTTGATTCGGTTACTGACTTGACATATTTATTGAATTTTCCAGCATGTGTAAAAAAACAAACATTGTGTTAGATGCTGGAAACAGGCAGGATTGTATGACAGATGCTAATGGGATAGTATGTAGAGGTAGGATCTTAAGTCAGGAGTGTTGGGGGCAGAAAAAGGAATCTATGGTGAACATAGGAAGGACTAGTCAGGAGGACTGGAGATGAATGTTATCGAAGGAGCAGTTGGTTAGATAGGCTAGGTTCATGTAGGATTGAAGTCTCTTAACTAAGGTGCTGAGGGGTCATTGAATGGTATTATTGAAGGGAAAAGTATTGTGTTGGAAGTGAATGGATTATGGAAGAGGTTATATAAGCAAATAAAATTAGACTTAAGAGACTTAGCCATCACATAGCTAAGGATATGACAATGCCAGAGCAAGATTCCAGGATTGATTTTATGTATGTGTGTCTGTCTGTCTGTCTGTATGTATGTACACACAAGCCTGTACGGGCGAGCATACCATGACTTGTGTTTGTGGAGGTCAGAAGACAACTTTAAGTAGTCTCTGCTCCATTCTTTGAGATAGGATGTCTTGCTGCTACAAAAGGACATCAGACTACAAACAGACATTAGACTATCTGGCTGGGGATCACAGATGCTCATATGAGCCACTTGGCATCTGGCTTTGTGTGGGTGCAGAGGGACTGAACCCTGGTTGGCAGGTTTTGCAAGAAGTGACTTTATCCGCATGAGCCGTCTCCTTAGTCCTGATTCCAGAATATTTGACTTCTCATGGGAGTGCACCAGTACACCAGATTGTACATTTACATTGTATAAAGATCCATGGAAAGCCTGTTCAGCCTGTCTGTACCACTTAAAATGTTTTTGAATTCAGATTCTGCTGTGGTTGTAGGTTGAATAAAGAACAAATTTGTGGGCCTCACAACGTTCCTTGTACTTTGTGTGATGAACGACAGCTTTGGCAGGTTTCAGCACGGAGGGAGGGTGGATGGAAACTGTTTCTGGAAGTATGCTGCTTTAACAATCACCACCAGGAACAAAACAAATCCTAGTGCAGTCAGGGAGCACTTTGAGGATGGCAGGAAGAATCTAGGTCAGCTTACCAGCAACTCCTTTTCTTTAGGTAGATTAATGTCTGCCACCCTGGTTTTCAACGTGCTGTGCGAAGGCCAGAAAGACTGCCTGGTCTGTGCATTAGTCTGTTTCCCATGCTATAACAATACTTGAGCCTGGGATATGTTTGAAGAAATATGCTTATTTTGACTCATGTTTCTGGAGGACCAAGAACATGGTGTTAGCATCTGCTCAATGTCGGGTCCCCACCTCATGAAAGTGGGTACATGAGGGAAAGGCAAAACACGAGGTAACCTTGCTTTCTAGTAGCTAATCCTGAGACCCAGGCCCTTTCCAGGAGATTTGATCCAGTTGGTTGAGAAAGACATTAATAATGTTACAGGGCCCAACCCCCAATACCACTGTATTGATTGGCAACCCAATTTAAATATAAATTTTGGTGACAGCAATACTTCTAAACCATAGCAGCCCCTTAGTTGGTCAGTAGGGGTAATGGGTTAAGTTGATATGTGGGAGCATTTTGATCTATAGTAGAGGGAGGGTAGCAACAGGAATTGCAGGCTGCATTTCCTTTACCCTTGCATGTAAAGGAAACATCTTTGCGGACATTTCACCTTTTAAAAACTTTTAAAAATATTTTATTTGAGCCGGGCATGGTGGTGCACGCCTTTAATTCCAGCACTCGGGAGGCAGAGGTAGGAGGATCGCTGGGAGTTCGAGGCCACCCTGACACTACATAGTTAATTCCAGGTCAGCCTGGACCAGAGTGAGACCCTACCTTGCAAAACCAAAATAAATAAATAAATAAATAAAAATAAATAAATAAATTTTATTTATTTAAGAGAGAGAGGCAGAGAAAGTAAGAAGGAGGCAGAGAGAGACAGAATGGGTGCGTAGGGCCTCCAGCCACTGCAAATGAAATCTAGGCTATCTTGTGCATCTGCCTTACATGGATGCTGGAGAATCGAACCTAGGTCCTTAGGCTTCACAGGTAAGTGCCTTAAACACTAAGCCACCTCTCCAGCCCAACATTTCACTTTTACCTTTAGGAAATGGCTGGTCTCAAAGTAGGTTACTGTAGCTGTGGATCTGAGGAAACTGAGCTTGTTAGTGTGCCTTTCTGTCTCTGGCTCTGCCTCTCTAGAGCTGGTCAGTGGAGGTTTCTGTGATGATGGAGTTACTCCATATCTTTGTTGTGCAATTAGGTCATCATGACACGTGACCATTAGGTACTTGAAATAGGCCTAGTGTGACGGAAGAACTGAATTTTTATTTAGTTTTAATATAGATTGAAATAGCCATATCCCATGGCTCCTAGTGCCATATTTGGCAGAATTGCCAAAAAATGAATGATGAGAGGACCAGAAGAAAGGTTATTTAAAAAAATATTTATTTATTTATTTGAGAGCAACAAACAGAGAGAGAAAGAAGCAGATAGAGAGAGAGTGGATGCCAGGGCCTCCAGCCACTGCAAATGAACTCCAGATGCATGTGCCACCATGTGCATCTGGCTTACGTGGGTCCTGGGGAATTGAGCCTCGAACCAGGGTCTTAGGCTTCACAGGCAAGCACTTAACCACTAAGCCATCTCTCCAGGTCTGAAAGGTTATTCTTATTGGTATTCACTTCACCTGCAGCAGGGTTATATCAGATGTGGCATTGTGGGCATCTGAATCTGGAGATTTTCTCTCCTTTTGCTTTTCATATCACAAAGCCTCTAGAATATCTTAATTGTCCTTTTTCATTAGAAAAATGATCCCCTTTGGCCTTAAGAGAAGTACAGCCCATCTGATGCATGGACTGATAGCTCTAGCTCTGTCCTTAGGAAGTAGACTCTTGAAGGTTACTGTTAGATGACTACACTGCCTTACGCCAGCTCAAATTGTTTCTTTTTTTTCTTTCTCTTCCTTTTTTTTTTTTTTTGGTGATGCTGAAAGTGAGTGAAATGTGAAAAAAACATTATTCATTTTAAATAGTTTTGACTGCCAGGTTAATGTGACTCTTAAGCGCAGCTTCATGAAGTCTGGCCATAGTAACTGCTTTTAACTTGATTTAAAGTTCTTAAACATTCTGAATTGCCTCACCTAATCTTTTTATACTGAACGCACAATTTTCAGGCTCTTTTTTATTTTCAAATCCATAACTGACAGCTGCTCAACACCTCATTCAAATAGTTTTAAGAGTTTTAGAGAAAAGTTGGGACAGGCTGGCTTTACAGACATCAGTTGGATTGAGATACTGTGGATTTAAAGATGATAGAGAAGGAGAGAGAAGAATATGATATAATTATTGCCTGTTCACTGCTTGCCCAATGACAGGGATTTGAAGCCTAATAACTGAGAAAGGTGTAGGCAGCGAAAGGACATTTGCGTTAACTTTCAAATTGTAACCTAAAGGATGAAAGTCCCATTGGAAAACACAATTTGTCTGAAGTACTGTTTGTTTTAATATATTAAAAAATGTTATGCACAGAAATGTGTAGATGTCAGAAGTGTACTTTGATCTTTTTCTGACACTTGTCTCAGATTTTATGAGCCAATTCTTCATAAACTTCTATGATATATCTACCGCATAGAATGGAATGAACCATTTTATAAGTAAAATAGTTTTGTAAGTTCTTCCTGCTCTACTCCAACAGAGTGTGCTATTAATCCAACAGTTAAAACAAAATGGGACTAAATTGTGTGTGTGTGTGTGTGTGTGTGTGTGTGTGTTCTGTAAGTGTTCGGCTTATAAAAATTAATTGCATGGGCTTTCTTCTGTCTTGAAACTTGTATAGATGACAGCACTACTAATACCATTACTGCTAGTATCATATTGATGATGCTGTTTGCTCAGGATGATAATGGGCAGTTGAAGTGTGCAGTGGAGACATAGAAGAGGAGAATCTTAACTCAGGATGGGGAGTTAGAGTCAGCAAAGGCTACCAGGGATACCTTGACGATGAGTCCTAAAAGACAGGAAAAAATCCGATGGTATGAATGGTGGAGAAGAAAACGTGGGAAGACGTGGAAGTGAAAAGCATGGGGATTCTGGGAACCACAAATAGTTTGGCATTTGTAAAGTCCATAGTTCAGAAGCTGGGGAGAATAGCTTGTGAGCGAGGGGCAAAATTTGAAGCTGGTAAGGGTACAAATGTTCAGAGTACGTAGCCAAATGATGAAAGTCCATTTTAATGATAGTGGGGGTGGTTCAGGTGTTATTGGGGTGGAGAGTTGGAAGCCAGAGGTAGGAGACCTGATGAGGAGAGAAACAGTGGAAGACCAGCTGAGATTTTGAGGGCTTTATTCAAGGAACGACCTAAGCAGTTTGAGAGGGAAATTGGTTTTGGGTTTTATTGGCTTAGTTAGAAAAGGTAAGATGGAAAAAGAAGTAAAAGAAAAAAGAACTGATGTAGAGGCCAGGTGTGGTGGTACATGCCTTGGGAAGCTGACATAGAGGGATCGTGGTGAGTTCGAGGCCAGCCTGGGGCTACAGAGTGAGTTCTAGTCAGCTTGGGCTGGAGTGAGACCCTACCTTGGAAGAAAGAAAGGAAAGGAAAAGAAAAGAAAGAGAGCCGATGTAGGACTAAATGAAAATTTATGCATATTTTAAGTGGAGACTTCATAAAAAGGTACCACAGAGGGAGATGGAAGGCAAAGAGGAGGCAGTTCATCAGACTTAAAAGGCTCAGGAAAGGAGAACCAGGAAGACCTTTTCTTCTGATAGGTGGGTAATGGGAAAGGCCTTCTGAAAGGTGGATGTAGGTCAGAATGCACAGTGCAGGGCTGAGGACTCGAGGGAGGAAGGACCTCCTGGGGGGGGGGTCAGGAACCTGTGTGGGGTCTGTGGAAGGGAGTAGCACTAGAGTGGGGGCACTTAGAAGCTTGTAGAGAGCACTCATCTGAGGTGGGAGTCTTTATGTTACAGAGTCCCCAGTCTTCTTTGGTGTCCTTGGCTGAGCAGCACACTGAATGTGGCTCTTCTTTTTAGAAGGAAGGTACATGAACTAGTTCTTTTCTGGTTGCTGTGACCAAATACCTTACATGAGATAACTTGAAGGAGGAGAAGCTTATTTTTGGCTCACCGTCATGGCATGTTCATCTTGGCATGGAAGGCATGTGGGCAGCCAGCTGGAGCAGTTCTCTGACATGGCAGCAGGAGCACGAGGTTGCTTGTTCACATTCAGGCAGGTCAAGGAACGGAGTGTAACAGGGTGCTAGGGGTGCAGGAAAGTCCTTGAACCCCAAACCCTAGGTTTGTTTCTAATTTTAATCAAAGAATTGAAGAAAAAGAAGACTGAGAAGGATAATTAGTAAATTATTATATTTATTGAGGGACATACAGATCCAAGGAGAGGTACCCAAGTGGCTAGAGATCCTACATGGAGGACCTGGAAAAAAACCATGGAAAGAAAAGAGAAAAGAAAGTTCAAGGAGTTCCTGCCACATGGTGAGCTGGAGGGGATAAAGAAACTATGTGGAGAGTAAGGGCTAGAGGGCCCTCCCGGCTGGGCCTGGGTTTGGGCCAGGCCCAGCTGAGGGAAGAACTCACCCACAGCTGGAAATTCCCAAGTGGTCAGAGAGCCTGCCCTCCCCTTGCAAAGGTGTTTCTAACCTTATAATGGTGGCCTGTCTCCTGGCTCAGGTGAACTAGAGGGACAGCTGGTTGGTTAGGGTTAGGAACTGTCTCAGGAAGAGGCTATCCCTGACACCAAGTTCCAGGGGCTGAACTTGATCAACCACAATGTTTATGCATATTTTAAGTGAAGGAGACATCATAAAAAGGTACCACAGAGGGAGATGGAAGATAAAGAGGAGGGGTCCTGGTTGTTTGTGGAGAAATAGGTCTCTGGAACTAGGCAAGAAATAAGAAGTCAGATCATCTTTGATTTCTAGTAAGTGTGAACTTTCTTGCCTTTTTTTACCTTTAGGAGTCCAGTCACCCTAACTGTACCCCCCTCTCAAGAGTATAGAGGAAGTATGGCCAGACTATAAAACCTTAAGGTCTGTCTTGTAGTCAGATTTGCATTGCTGGCAGGAATTAACCCCAAGAGCAGCTTTTGGTAAAAAAGGGTTTATTTTGTCTTACAGACTCGAGGGGAAGCTCCATGCTGGTATGAGCAGAGGGTGGACATCACTCCCTGGCCAACATAGGGTGGACAATTACAACAGGAGAGTGTGCCAAACACTGGCAAGGGGAAACTGGTTATAATACCCATAACTCTGCCTCCAACAATACACTGCCTCCAAGAGGTATTAATTCCCAAATCTCCATCAGCTGGGGACATGGCATTCAGAGCACCTAAAATTATGGGGGACACTTGAATCAAACCACCGTGGTCTGCTTCCCCAACTAGGCACCTCCTCCAAAAGGCTCTACAACCTGCCAAAAACAGTGCCACCAGCTGGGGACCAAGTGTGAAAATACAGGAATCTGTGGAGGATAGTTATTGCACATTCAAACCATGAAAGCAGGTCAGTATGACATACAAATACAGAGCAGAATGAACTTGAGAAAGCACCGAGTTTCTCAGCTTGTAGAAGGGATGACAGTCTCAGGAACACGAGTAGGTTATTTAAATAAATCTATAACCAGGGTAAGTCCTAGCCCTGTTTTGCAGCTGAGTGTTCCCTTTGTCCCCTTGCTATCTCCTTAAGTAGGCTTATGACATCCTGTTTGTTATAATTTATTATTACTATTTTATTAAGTTTTTAATTTTTACTTATTTATTTATTAGAGACAGAGGGAGAGAACAAGAGAGAGGGAATGTGTGTGTGTGTGTGTGTGTGTGTGTGAGAGAGAGAGAGAGAGAGAGAGAGAGAGAGAGAGAGAGAATGGGCACACCAGCTTCTAGCCACTGCCAACGAACTCCAGACACATGTGCCACCATATGCGTCTGGCTTACGTGGGACCTGGAGAATCAAACCTGGGTCCTTAGGCTTCACAGGCAAGCGCCTTAACAGCTAAGCCATCTCTCTAGCCCTATTATTACTGTTTTTTATAGTCTTTATTTAAGAGAAGAGAGAGAGAGAGAGAGAGAGAGAGAGAGAGAGAGAGAGAGAAAATGAGAGTGAATGGGCCTGCCAGGGCTAGAAGCCACTGCATACAAACTCCAGACATATGTGCCACCTTATGCATCTGGCTATTTATGGATCCTGGGAAGTTGAACCTGGGTCCTTTGGCTTTGCAGGCAAGCACCTTACCTGCTAAGCCATATTTTCAGCTCTCATAATTGCTTTTCTTTTAGACACATAATTCTACAAATTCTTTCATTTCTAGTCCTCCCACTCCTACTTCTCTGTCAGGTTCAAGCAGGTAGAAACATACTCTAGGATGCTAAAAATAAGTAAATTTTTTTGTAGTTTTTTCCCCCCCAGAGTAGAAATGACATTTGGTTTATTAAGAATGTTATTTGGGACTTGTGAAAATTTAGAACTTACATACTGAAGTGCTTGGAATTTCTTTTGTTAGAAACTTGCTAATTTTTAAAGGCAGGTGGACTTACTCATACACCTATTAATTCTTTCATTTATTCTGTATTTCAGTTGATTCTATATTTCAACTGCATGTTGCAGGTACTAGGGCTTACCATGAGGTAGTAGCAGAGGATTGCCAGGCCTGTCCTGTTTCCTGTTGAGAAAAGATATACATATCAATGCTCTCTTCATCTAGACTTAGTAAGTTTGATGAGGCAACTTGAGGGCTTCTCTTTAGAAACTTCTGTCCACAGCCTACAGAAGAACCAAGAAGCATAGCACAGCAGATGTGTGGGATAAACCCAGATTTTACAGGAGTGATTGAATGTGGATCAGGAGACCCTTAATTAATTATTGTTTATAATACATTTTCTCCTCTGTGCAGCATTACAATTGATAAATAAAACATAAAAGGTCAGTTATTGTTGCCCTGGTAACTATATTTCTCAGCAAGTATTTTGTTTGGTATGAAATGTGTCCTAAGTGATTTACTGGCTATCAAACTCTGAATGTCATGACTTTTTGTATTTAAATTTCTTATGCACTCATTCAGGAGTGACAGTTTTGTATTTTTTAATTTTTAGTTGAGTTCTGAAGCTGCATGTGTGATGGGGGTGTTTGTGAGGTTTTTCTTTCTCTTTTTGATTTTGTGAAATACAAGTAGGAAACCATGATTACAGTAAATCTATTTGAATTTCAGCAGAACAACTAATTTTAAAGCAGAATTTAAGAATACACTTACGCATTACCTGACAACGTTTTGGTCAGTTGGGCTGGATATATGTCCTGTCAGATTATGGTGAAGTTGAGAGATCCCTGTCATAATGCCTTATCATCGCATTACTTGTGTTTGTGGTGATGCTGGTGTTAACATACCTACTGTGCTAGCAGTCATATAACAGTACAGAATGAACTAGAGAGATGACTTAGTGGTTAAGGCCCCTGCCTGCAAAGACTAAGGACTGAAGTTCAATTCCCCAGAGCCTACATAAGCCAGATGCACATGGTGGCGCATATGCCTGGAGTTCCTTTACAGTGGCGAGACCCTGGCACACCCATTCTTATTCTCTCTGTCTCTCTGATAAATAAAAATGAAATATTTTTTATAAAAAAGTACAGCATATATTAATATATACAAGACATTGTACTTGATAATGACAATAAACAAATATTACTGGTTTATGTATTTACTTTAATTGACTTTTTATTTTACAGTATACTTATTTTGGAGTGAAGTCTAAAACAGTGTACTGTATTGTACTGGCAGCACCCTCATACATCTTTTTATTGCATTTTTTTTCTTGGCTTGACTTAATCTAATGTTGTTCGTCATGTCCCTGAGAAAATACACACACACACACACACACACACAAACACCACTTTTATACTATGTACCTTAGATGGCTAGGAGGCCACCACCGTCTGGGTTTTTGTAAGTACTCTGTGAAGTTCCCACAAGGATGAAATCGCCTAATGACACTTCTATTTATTTATTTATTTATTTATTTATTTATTTATTTATTTATTTATTTGAGGTAGGAGATCACTCTGGCCCAGGCGAATGTGGAATTAACTATGTAGTCTCAGGGTGGCCTTGAACTCACAGCAATCCTCCTACCTCTGTCTCCCTAGTGCTGGGATTAAAGGCATGCACCACCACGCCTGGCCTAATGACACGTTTCTTGGAACATATTCCTGTTGTTAAATAACACATGACTGTGTACGAATGATTTTTGTGGTACATGACATTTTTTAAAACTGGACTGTTTTTAAGTAGAATTCTGACCAAGGATACTTTCTAAAGTAGTTAGAAGTGTATTAAACTCATACCTTTAGACTTAATTCCTATGCAATTACTTTTTTTTTTTTTTTTGTAATTTTTTAGTAAGAGCTAGAGTAAGAGAGAGAATTGGTGCTCCAGGGCCTTCAGCCTCTACAATTGAGCTTCAGACATGTGCACTATCTTGTGAGCATGTGTGACCTCGCACGCCTGCATCACCTTGTGTGTCTGGTTTATGTGGGATCTAGAGAGTTATACATGAGTCCTTGGACTTCTCAGGCAAGTGCTAAGCCATCTCTCCAGCCCTTCTATGCAATTACTTTTGAGTAGTATAAGTTATTATCAGAAGAGTATTAAGGCTGAAAATCAAAATAATTAAGAAATTACAGAAATTGCCACCTTCTTGAGCATTTATAGCAATATGAGAAAAGGAGATAAATAATTAAAAGAAAGCTTGGTGTATTTTCTGTCCCTTTTTGTAGTCTACAGAAATAGTTTTACAGAAATAAACTTGGAAACTGCATTGCTTTTAATAAGGAAAAATTAGAAATACTCCTTATGTCCATTAGTAAAGGTCTGGTTAAATAATGTTCTGTCTATTGAATGGAATATTTTGTAGCCATAAAGAAAGGTGAGATAGATGGGCTGGAAAGATGGTTTGGCACTTAAGGCACTTGCCTGCAAAGCTAAACAACCCAGGTTTGATTCCTCAGGACCCACATTAGCCAGATGAACAAGGTGTGTCTGGAGTTTGTTTGCAGTGGCTAGATGCTCTGGTGTGACCATTCTCTCTTTTCTCTCCCTCTCTCTCTTTCTGCCTCTTTTTTTTTTCCGAATAAATAATAAAAATAACCAAAAAATAAGAGTGAGGTAGAACTGTATTGTACTAAGAGGAAAAGATTTTTAGGCTCATGTAGTAAGCAGAAAAATAAAACCATGTTTCAGAAAACTGTTACCTGTAGGTGATGTTAAGTATTTTCATTGCAGTTAACATAAAATAGCTACCATCTAATTGGTATTATCACTTAAAATTGGAAGAATAAACACAAATCTCTTTAAAATGATTATATCTGGAGAGTAGGATCAAAGGAAGTGGTATTTACCTATATTTGAAATTTCTAGAATAAATATGTGTTACTACTACTTTGGCAGTTAGAAAGATACAAAACTTGCTACTTAAAGAGTAAAAATCAGTGGAAAGGTAGAAACTTTTTAAAATACTATTTTCTTTTCTAGATGCGTAGGAGTTCTTTTTTAATTTTGATTTATTTGCGGGGGGGGGGGAGAGGAGAAAGAGAGAGAGAGAGAGAGAGAGAGAGAGAGAGAGAGAGAGAATGGACACACCAGGGTCTCTGGCCACTGCAAAGGAACTCGAGATGTATGCACTACTTTATGCATCTGACTTTTCGTGGGTACTGGGACATTGAACCTGGGTCCTTAGGCTTCAGCAGGCAAGTACTTTAACCGCTAAGCCATCTCTCTAGCCCTGCCTGGGAGTTTTTAAGGAGGTAGTTTTATTTACATCCCTTGTACCATTATGCTGATAGGAGCTCCTTCCTAGATAGCTGGCATATGTTTTGTTCCCTCATATTTCATTGTTTCCTAAGTAACCTGCTTTGTTTATGCTATTTTGCTGCTACCCTGTACTCTTTGATGGGCTTTGCTTTTGTTAAAGAGTTATTGATGTCCTGAACACTAGGTCTCATTTAAAAATATTATAACCTCTGTGTACCAGACGATCTAGGGATGGCATTGATGGCCCCGGGATTTCATTTGAATGTGACTGTCTAGGTCCTGATTGTTGTGCAGAACATCTGAGTTTCTCTGTGTGTCTGGACCCCAGCTGCTGCAGAGTACTTCTCCAGGGTAGGCAGTTTGTCTTTTTGCAGAGGATTCATCCATGCAGATAGGATTAGGAAGAAAATGCACACAGGCCACTGTTGATTGTTAATTTCAATGTCTGAGCTTAGTTTGTGAGAATGGTGAGTGGAGCAGAAATAACTGTTTGGGACTCTGGCTGTGTGGTGCCCTGCGTCAGTGTTGTGATGAGAGGTGCTAGCATAAAGCTGCATCCAGAGCTAGACCTTGGGTCGCAGTGTTGACATCCTGTGTATGTTTTATGGATCTGCTGGTGTAGTGTAAATTTAGACAATAGCCTTATATTTTTAAAACATCTCCCCTTTTGCTTGCATTACATAAAGCTGAATAATGAAGAATGAATTCTTTCTCTTGGCATAGCCATTGGAATCTTGTCCTCAGAAAGAGGATGCAAAAACTCTTGCATTTTTTTTGAGATAAGGTCTCATTCTGTTGCCTAGGCTATCCTAAACTCATATAGACCAGGCTGGCCTTGAACTCATGGCGATCCACCTTTACGCAGACTCCTGAGTGCTGGAATTAGACATGAGCCAACATACCAGTGGAAAAATGCTTTTAAAGAGATTTTGGATAAGAAGTTACTTGATCTATATTTCAGACTGTGATTTTCATTTTTTGAGGTGACCCATGAGACTATATGCACAATAAATTTATATGATATATTTATCCTTTACTATGCTCATTGTACCTTGATTTTTTTCTTTAGTGTGTTTTCATTTTTTCTTATCATTTTGAACCTACCCATTGTATTTTATTGGCCATCATCTATTTCATCCTACCCTACCCAGCCTATGCTGTCCTCCCTTTCTCTCCTGTATCCTGTTCTAATTATTTCTAGTGTATTTCATGAAATAATGCTGAGTGAGAGCTTTTAAATTTGTTTTAAGACTCACTATTTGAAAATCACTGATATGAAGGATGACAGATTGTAGTAACTACAGTTACCAAAAGTCTTGGATGTAATGTTTATTTGAGGGTTGTCTGTTTTCCTGGAAGCCAGTATATAGTTAACTTATAGCTATGATAGGTGCCCCATGGCTTCTTGATTTGTATAGTTAGATGTTAAGACTTAAACCACCTCATTATGAGGTGCATATAGGAGGTCTTTAACACTCTTACCATGTAAATGTTGAGTAGTCAGCTTGAGTATCCAGTGATGCTAATCAAGTTTATTTTAGCATGGGTTATGCTCAGTGGGGGCATGTTTAATTGGAGGATCACTTTCTCCAGCCCCACCCCCCCAGCAGCAGGTCCGTTCATTCTTCCTGCTGCCATCTACGGATGTACAGAGTGAAAACCCATTGTGCTGTTGGACTGAGTCCCTAAGGTGTGGTAAATGTGCCTCTGAGGAAACAACCAAAGAACAGATAAATCACCAGTTAGACAAGTACACTTAAAAAACTACAGGGAAGGCTAGGGGATAGCTTAGTGGGTAAAGTGCTTGCCATGCCAGCTTGAAGACCTGAGGTTGGCTCCCTGCTACCCACATAAAATGTAAGGCTTGGTAATATAGGTCTGTTACATAGTGCACTTGGCATACCAGTTTTGAGGAGATTGAGACAAGAGGATCCCTGGCTGTTTTGTCTTGTGGAATTGTTGAGTTCTGGCTTCAGTGAGAAATTCTGTCATAAAAACAAAGAGAGGTGAGAAAGGAGAACATGATGTCAGCCTCTGGCCTCCACATGCAGTCATGTGCATGTGTACCTGCACACACATTTGAGCCCACACATATATGAGCACACCTACACACACATATACATGTGCACACACCACACAAAATGCATATGCAAGCCAAAAATTAAAAAAAAAATGGATATGTTCTTAGCTATGAAGCCTTGGCCATCTTTTGGTTTTACTAGAATTGACTTTGTTTACCTTTGTAATTGAATTTTAACTTGTTTGTAGATGATAGAACCAGAAGATCGTTAACATTTTAATACTCTTGTGATGATCTGGTACACCTAGTACCTGTGCTTTTTATTTACTGTAGAAGCCAGCTCTGGACCAGGACATAATTGGTTCTTGATAAAAGTATGGATTTGGTCAGGTGTGGTGGCACACGCCTTTAATCCCAGCATTTGAGACATTTGAGAGGCAGAGGTAGGAGGGTCGCCATGAGTTCAAGGCCACCTGAGACCACATAGTGAATTCCAAGTTAGCCTGGGCTAGAGCGAGACCCTACTTCGAAAAACCAGTGTGGATTTGATTGTGAAGTGCTCACAATCACAGGGACCATAGCAATACCATATTAATTCAAATGATTTTTTTTTTTTTGAGGTAGGGTCTCACTTTAGCTCAGGCTGAGCTGGAAATCACTCTGTAGTCTCAGGATGGCATTGAACTCACGGTGATCCTCCGAGCTCTGCCTCCCGAGTGCTGGGATTAAAGGCATGAGCCACCACGCCCAGCCAAATGATTTTTTTTTTTGTTTGATGAACTTGAATAACAAAGTTTCCCAAAAAACAGTGAAGATAGACAGTATAAAAATCATGTATGAAGCTCAGAAAAATATAGTTAGTAGGTGGGTTATACTGTATGATAAAAATGCTCCAAATACCATTTAGTTGCTGTTAATAGCAAATTCCTTTTGCAGAAAATTCAAAATGCTTGCAATATTTAGAAAAAATTTTATAGATTTATATATAATTATTATGAAGATGAACCACTGAAATTTGTTTATGGAAACGTTTAACTTGCATTAATAGTGTATGTCTCAGCATTAAAAAAAATTCACACAAAAATGAAAACAAAGATAGTGCCAATACCTGATTTCTGTTCCCTGTTTTTCTACTCATAGTCATATACTTGGTTTATCTTTTGACTCAATGGGGAAAAATGAAAAACCTAATGTTCAGAACTACCAATAACAAGAAAAGGAGAAAACCTTTTTTGAGCATGGAACATGTCCCACCTCTGTGGCTTCCGCTTTGCAGCATGCTTTCTGCACATGTGGCATGCTCACTGATGTCTTCTTGACCAATTTTGCAGGTTAGTGCCTCTGAAAAAACAGCCAGTGAAGTCTCACTTGCCTCCTGCAGAACACACCAGTATTTGCACTCTGGAAGGTTGGAAGTCCTGAGTAATTTCTCCCACTAGATGCTGGAAGGGGAGTTTGAAAATCACAAGTGCAACACATTTCTTCTAATTCCATACAGCCACTGTTCTAGGCTGGTAACTTAACGTTTCTCTGCTTCAGTGGAGGGCACTGTCTTGTTGCTTCCTGGGAATGTTACCTCTGGTCAATTTATAGGCTGTAGCCTTTGTTCTGAGACGTTATCCTTGTCCTTCATCTGGAGCTCAGCAAGCTATGAGAAGCAGCTATGAGCAACAGGAACACATCCAGTAATTAAACACCATTGAGTGCATACTACCAGCAAGTTACATTCATCATCTCATTGAGTTCTCATAGCTATTCTAGGAGAATAAACTTTTCTATTGAAAATTTTGTGTAATTGATAGTTACATTTTTAAAGTAATTTATTTATTTGAGGGAGGGGTGGGCAGATAGAGAGAATGGTAAGTCAGGGCCTCTAGCCATTGCAAATGAACTCCAGACACATGTGCCATCTTGTGCATTTGGCTTAGGTGTGTACTGTAGAATCGAAGCTGGGTCCTTTAGCTTTGCAGGCAAGTTCCTTAACTGCTAAGTCATCTCCCCAGCCCCTAATTTTTTGTTTTTGTTTTGTTTTTCAACTTACCTAAACTAAAATTTACTTTTTTGGGAGGTAAGAGTTCTGTAAATATAATTACATAACTACCTCATGGTCATATGATTGCCATAATCAGTAGGCAGGTTCCTCGCCTTTCCAAATCCTTCTTCATGCTGTTCTCAAAGGCAAACTCCCCCTCCCCCACCTCCTAACCTGTGGTAGCCTTACTGATCAGTTCTGCATTTTTGTAGTCTTGTTTCCCCCTCCAAAAATGTCATAAAAGTGGAATCATATTGGATGGATCTTTTTGATTCTGGCTTCTTTCATTAACATATTGTGATCAGAAATTAATCATTATTATATGCAATAATATATCAGTATTTAATTTTTACTGCTGAGCAGAATTTCTTTGTTTGGATTCACTTATCCATCAAGGGAAATTTATACTGCCTCTAGGTTTTGGTCTCAGGAGTAATGCAAGTGTAAATATTTGTGTACAAGGTTTTATGGACATAAGCTTATTTTTTTGGGGGTGTGTGTGTGTGTATGTGTGTGTGTGTGTGGTTATTGTTGTTGGTGTTATCAGGTGTCTTCCTCAATAGTTTCCACCTTCTTTACAGAGAGGAGGGATAGAGAGAGAGAGAAAAGGGGGGAAGAGGGAGACAGTAAGAGAGATCCAATCCTAATTATAAGGCCACAAGGGAAGTTTCACCTTATTTATTGAGACAGGGTTTCTCCCTGAACCCAGAATTCCCTGATTAGTGAGTCAAGGTGACCAGCTTCCCTGGCTCTGCATCCCCATACTGGGACTATAGGTGGACTGCTCCACCCACTGAGCATTTATGTGCGTGCTGGGGATCCAAACACAGGTCCTCATGCTTGTGCAGCAAAAACTTTATCCACTGAGCTATGTTCCAGCCCCTATGGGCATTGGTTTTTATTTCTTTTGGCTAAGTGCCTAAGAGTAGATTGTCAGGCAATCTAAGTGTATGCTTAATATCTAAAGAAACCACTAGTCTACCGTTGAGAATGGCATCCTTGTGAGCATTTAATATTGTCAGTGTGTAGGTGTTTAATTTTAGCCATTTTACTAGGTAGAATATCTCTTTAAGAGTGTTAAGTTGCTGTGAGTTCAAGGCCAATTGGGGCTATAGAGTGAGGTCCAGGTCAGCCTGGGCTAGAGGGAGACACTGCCTGAAAAGAAACAAAAGTATCCTTTGCTGAGCAAAACTTTTCAATTGGTATGACATGCAGTTTAGAACTTTTGTATTTTATACATTGTTTGAGTAATTAAGAACTCACCTAGCACAGTCATGAAGATTTTGTCCTAAATTACTCTAGAAGCTTTAGAGTTTACATTTTGCTTTTAGTTCTATTAGTCACTTGACTTAATTTTTATGTAACTACAAGGTATAGATGGAGGATTTTTCTTTTTGCATGTGAATGGTCATTTGGGAAGCATCTGCTCAAAAAAACCTTGCTTTTTTGTTTTTAACTGACTTATCTTTGTCGAAAATCAATATTTGTGTGGTTCTAATTTTAGACTCATTCTGTTTAATTAGTGCGTCTATCTTTTTTGCCACACAAGGTAGCTACTTATTAAACCTTAGATCACTGATGAGGAAGCTGAGTCTTAGTGAAGCTGAGCGTCTTGTCTGAGTGTCAGCAGAGATGATAGACCAGGACCTCACGCTGGGACAGGTTATCCAGCTCTGTAAACTGTGCCGTCCTGGGAAGTTCTGTTGGCACTGAAGTAATCCTAGTTATGCTGCTCCTTGTTGAAATGTTGGCTTTAATGAAATGTTTGATGGCTGTGCTTTTGGAAGAGTATATTGAGTAGATCTTACTGAGTTACCTGATAAATAGAAATGAATTTTTTCTGCTTACTTGGTCCTTAATTAGTGAACTTAATTACTTTCTAGTATCTATAACAAGGTATAATATTCTTTCCAAAATACAGGATAGCTATATGTCATTTTCCTCTTTTTTAAAGAGAGCAGTAGAAATATATGTTCATTGTATGGCACAGAAAGGAGGCTGAAGATTTGTGAATGTGAGAACACAGATGGGCTAAGAGTGACTTGCATCCAGATGGCTTATTCGAGAAACTTGGTGAGAGGTGAGAGAGTGATGCTAATGTGGCAGGGAATAATAAATCAGCATCTCAATATTGGCACACTAGAGAATTTTGAAGAATACCATGTTTAACTTTTGATTATCATAACTAAGTCTATACATTGATCTGCTAATAATGAGGCATGCACACTCCCATGCCCACACCTGTATGCTTATATACATGAACAGATAACACATATACATACCATATATATAGAGTTTTTTTTGTTTTGTTTTGTTTGAGAGAGAGAGAGACAGAGAGAATGGGCACGCCAGAGCCTCTAGCCATTGCAAACGAACTCCAGATACATGTACCACCTTGTGCATCTGGCTTACATGGGTCCTAGGGAATTGAACCAGGGTTCTTTGCCTTTGCAGGCAAATGCCTTAACCATTAAGCCATCCCTCCAGCCCCATACAATATATTTTAAACATGTATCTCTACTGACTTCAGCTAAGACACTGTTGTGGTTGCTTAGTTTTCTGTTTTTGTTTTTTTTTTTTAAATATTTTTTATTTGCAAGCAAAGAGAGACAGAGAGAGAGAGAAAGAGAAGAGAGGCAGACAGAGAGGTCTTCAGCCACTTCAAAGGAACTCCATATGCATGCACCACTTGTATGTCTGGCTTTATGTAGGTAGTGGGGAATCGAACCTGGGTTGTTATGCCTTGCAGGCAAGAGCCTTAACCACTGAGCCATCTTTCCAGTCCTTGTTTGTTTTTGATATGGTGTCATTGTGTAGCTGTCCTCTTGCTTCCACCTCCTGAGTCGGATTCTAGAGGTGGGTATCATGATGCCTGGCCTAGTCTCTTTGTCAATTAACTAGTTGATTAGTTTAGTAATGCTAGGGATTGAATCCATGGGTTTATGCATGTTAGGTAAGCACTGGACCACTGAGCTACATCTAGCTTACCCACTGTTCTAGTAGGTTCTTTTCATTGAAAGAACCCAGTTACTCATGTAGACTCACCTTTCTTCAAGAGGCAAAAGGACCCCCAAGCCCAATTCTCTATGGACTCTGACCTCTTTTAACTATATATTGGATAAAATTCCTAGTGTGGCTTTTTTTTAAGCAATATTGAGAGAGAGAGAGAGAGAGAGAGAGAGAGAGAGAAAGAGAGGAGAGAGAGAGAGAGGCCTGTCAGTTCCTTCAGCTGCTGCAAATGAACTCCAAGACACATGTACTACATTGTGCATCTGGCTTTATGTGAGTACTGGGTAATAAATCGATCCTGGGCCTGCAGGTTTTGCAAGCAAGTGACTTTATCCACTGACCATATTCCTATCTGTAGTCTGTATCTTGTATACAGAAAACTGAGCTTTCTTTTTCTTTATCCTTACAAATAAGTAACCATTCCTAATATCCTCTATGTTTATAAGTTAGACTTCCCCTTTGGATCTTTACAGCCATTTTCACTTCTCTTTCTGACCACTGTATAATCAAATCCAAGGGCTAATTCTGATTCTTTCTCTGTAGTTGGTCTGGAGAAGCTCCTCTTTCTCCTTGCATTGCTTTCGATGGTCCCTTGCCTTCTTACTGCTGCCTTCATTTGTAGCCCTCATCTCAGTGCTTTTTTAGCTTGTGAACAGGAGCTTCTTGCATGCTAAGTCAACTCTTGTCTGGTTTTTGGCCATTGTGCTTGCTACTTACCTATTCTACCCAGAATCCTCCTCTTCTCCCCAGTGGTTCCGCAGGTTGGAAACTAGGGCATCTACTACCATCCCATTTGTGAACCCCATCAGTCCACTGCAGTGAGTATGCTCCCTCGCTCCTTTGATCTCCTGAAATAACCTGCATGGGGTCTAGGCCAGAAGCATCAACATCCCTTGGGAACTTGTTAGAAACACTCACCCCAGACCTGCTGAATCCAGAGCTCTGGGGGTGGAGACCCGGAATCTGTTTCACAAGCCTGTTAGGTCATTCTGATGCATGCTAATATCTTAGAACCAGACCCTATGAGAGCTCTCTTTTCATACTCAGCCCCACATGGCCACTGTAATGTATAGACCCATTTTATTTTTTAGCATTAAATTTGTGCAGATTGTTCATCCTGAAGTATCTATATCCACTTCTTCTTTTCTCAGCTATTTCTAATTCCCCATTTAATACTCAAAATTCACTTCTTGGAGGAAGTCTCTATTTTCTTTCTGAGCAACAGGTGTCTAGTTTATAAAGCTAATTTTTACTTGCTCATTCTACTGTATTGTGTGTCAGATAGTAAGTATATTATATTATTGATTAGCATGAACCAGTGAGCAAAAAGATGTTCAAGAATAGAGATATTGGGTTGGAGAGATGGCTCAGCGGTTAAGGCAGTTGCACAGTCTAATGACCCGAGTTTGATTCCCAGTACACACGTAAAGCCAAATGCAGAGTTGTACATGTATCTGGAGTCCATTTGTAGTGGCTGGAAGGCCCTGGCATGCACATTCTCACTGTCTCTCTTTTATACTTCTCTGCTTGCAAATAAATACATTTTAAAAAATTAAATAAAAGGATAGAGATATCTGTGCTTGGACAAATTTTGGCTGTATCTTGGGCCCCAGAGAGTATTCTCAATTCTTCTCTTGTTAGAGGCCTAGTTATAAAGCCTGGGGCACTCCTAATGACATGAAGCGTGCAGACAATTGGGCCATTTTTGACTTCTGGGTCTTCCACTTACAAGGGTTGATTAACGCCCTCATTTGAAGAATCAGGATCATATAGCCTGTTTCCTGCGATTGATATTTGGTAGTCCCTGTACAATCCCTGTCCTACATTTGGTGTTCTAGAAACGGTCCTTTTTATCATTAACTCCACTAAAACAGCGCCTTTGAAAAGATGCTCCCCAGGAGCAGTACTGCTCACAGAATAGCAGCCCTTCCCTATAAACGTTTTGCTGATAGATGGGACATTTCATGGATTGCTCTATGCGCACACCTTATTTTGTACAGAGCTTCAAGTTTTAGTGCTCTATAATTGCTTAATGAATGGTAAGAAAGATTACTTGACTTTTTGACAAATCTATGCATTTCTTAAAATTTATCTATTCAACTTGAGTTTTAATGGATGAGAGCTTACTTTCTATAGTATCTGAAAGGTTTTTTTTTTTTTTTAATGGTTTTTCCTTTTTTTTTTCCTAGTAGAATAAATTAGTGTAGCTAAAGGGCTGTTTGACACAATGCTTTACCAAGAATGTTGTTTCATCATCAATGGATGGTTAAATCATTATTATTTGAGGACAGTTTCAAATTATTCTTGCATTTGGTTCCTTGTTTAGTTTTTGTTCTTTTCCTAACGTATGCAATTAATGGAGCTGTCCAGTGGTCTAGCATGGAGGAGAGATGGTATTATGGAAACTCTAGTTATTGTATTGGCAGCTAGCATTTGTCTAGAATGTGATGGTTTGCCAGTACTTTAACTGCCTCATACTGTCTTTGAAATATTATGTGGAGTAGGCCTTATTATTGTTTGGCTAATTGGAAAATTGATGCTTAGATGACTGACTGTCCAGCTCACTGAACCAGAAGGTAAAATGAACGGTCCTGAAGTTGAGGATAATGTAGTTACAAAACAGTAATAGTTGTTGGCTGAGCATGCTGGTCAGTTGGTAGAGTGCTCACCTAGCATGCACCAAGCCTTGGGCTCCGTTCCCAGCTCTACATGAAACTGTGCTTGGTGGTATAATCCTATAATCCCAGCACTGAGGAGGTGGAGTCAAGAGAATTAGAGGATTAAGGTTATTATTCTTGGCCAGGGAGTTTGAGGCCAGCCTGGGATACACTGAAACCCTGCCTCAAAAAGCAAAAAAAAAAAAAAAAAAAAAAAAAAAAAGTTCTGTTTCTTTATGGGTCATTGCATAGAAACAACTTATGGTTGGTTTTTATATCATTCAGAAACATTGCCACCATTTATTCATGTGACACAGGACATAACCTACTTGGGTTCATATTTTGGTTTTGCTTCTGCTTTTCTGTGTGATAGGCCTAATAGAGGTAATTGCTTGACCTCTCTGAGCCCCAGTCTCTTCATTACAGAATGGGGAGGACATCAGTATTTGCTTCATTTAGCTGTTGAATTACAATGAGTTAATATATGTAAATGTATCAAAGCAGTGCCTGAGACACAGTAAATACCATATAAGCACGAACTGCTATTGTTGTCATAAAGAAGTAGCTAAAGTGCCTCATATGAAAGGTACATGATTGTACTTGGATGTAATTGTAATTAGAGAAGTGGAAATCTGAGCTTCCATGAGAGCTCATTCTGACAGAGCTGTTTAATTCTTACTGGGGTTTCTACTAGGGTAGAATGTATATGTCACATGCTAGGTATCATGCCCTAGTTGGGTTGTCCTGAAATCTTATGGTCATTTTGGGACCCCCGGCTAAATGAAAATTTATAGCAACTGTGATTTCTGTTTCTAAACACTCAAAACCTAGAGTTGGAGTAATGCCCCACCCCATAGAAAGGAATCCATATAACATCCACAAGACATGCACCCCTGTGATTTAATGCAGAGTAGCCATTTCCATGAAAACTAACTGGGAATTACCTTCTTTAGAAATTGTAGTTTGGTCTTTTAGGATTTTCACAAGTGAAACAAATATCCTATTTGTGAAGTTTTGTCTGGTTTTTTTTTTTTTTTTTGGTGGATTTGGCAAGTCACTTATTCTCGGAGTGGCTACATTACTTTAGAGAAAGCTCTGAATCTGGCTGTCTTCAAGCTTTTTCCCTCCGGGTGTTCTTGCCTCATCGCATACAGTGTAGTGCTGACAAAATGGTGCTTACATTATAGTCTTTCTACTTTGTAATATTTTTCAAATATTTCATTTATTTGAGAGAAGGGGTGGGGGAGAGAGCACCAGGGCCTCCAGCCACTGTAAACAAACTCCAGATGCATGCACCACCTTGTGCATCTGGCTTTATGTGGGTTCTAGGGAACCTAACCTGGGTCCTTTGGCTTTGCAGGCAAATGCCTTAACTGCTATCTCTGGCCCTCCTTTATAATTTTTAGGTGTCTTTATTTATTTATTTTTTTTCAAGGTAGATTCTCACTCTAGCCCAGGTTGGCCTCAAACTCATGGTATCCACCTACCAAGTGCTGGGATTAAATGTGTGCCTCACCAAGCTTGCATGTGCTTTTTCTTTTTCTTTTTTTTCTTTTAGTGAGAGAAGGGGAGAGAGAGAGATTATGGGCATGCCAAGGCACCATCTCTCCAGCCCATAATTGTGAATTCTTAAGGCTCTTGTATACAGAATGATCTTGTTAAGACTCTTTAGTGTACAAAATAATGCGTTTAATTATTAAATATAATATTTTTATCTTGCGCATGCTTACCTATCCCCATTTTCTTCTGTTGTTGCCTCTCTGCTCTACCATTTTCTTCTATTTAAAACATAAGCTTTATGACCCACAATCCCCGTGGGGTTGACCTGCATCCCCAACCAGGAACGCCTCTTCAGAAAAGGGGCAGGGAGGAGGGACAGGATGGGACCAACATGTGTTGTTTACATACTAAGTATGTCCATATCTAATAAAAAATAAAATATAAGCATTAAGTTGTGATAAAGACAGCCTCCGCTTTATGTAAACCACAGGCTCAGTGTAACACTCGGCAATGAACTTAGATACTTACAAGCATTAAAGGCTTTTTCTTCCCTCCCTCCCTCCCTCCCTCCCTCCCTCCCTCCCTCCCTCCCTCCCTCCCTCCCCAGTATCCACATGAAGCCAGGAGCACAAGGTGGCACATGTATCTAGAGTTCCTTTCTTGCAGTGGTTGGAGGGCCTGGTGTGCATATTCTCTCTTTCTCTCTCGTTCTCACTTTCTCTGCCTCTTCCTCTCAAATAAATAAATAAAATGTTTAAAGAAAAAAGAAAAAAAGTCCAAATTACACTGATCTTGGCTCAAGTGTTGTTTTTTTTCCTATACCCAGCCCAGGCTTAGTGGCAAGTCACCTGTTTTGGAGTGTGTATATTTCTTTATGCTTTGCTATGAGCAGCATATTTCAAAATGAAAATGGCATAGATGTTACACTGCTTTCCTAGTTGGGTGGCCTCAGGAACATGTCAGAAGCACTTGGAAACTGTGGCCACCTGGTATACTGGTTCTAGTGCTTGGACCATTGCTTGTGGATTGTGGCTTTTCTAAGGAACGAGCACCCTGTACCTTCATCCCTTTTTACCTTCAATCAGTTGGGTTTGTGCATTCCAGCATTTTCCACCCTGTGATTGACAGCTTTTGTGTTAGGTACCCACTCTGCAGTATTCCATATCTTGTAGAAGGTCGAGGTAGTAATCAGTGACTGAAGCCTAATTTAGATTCCTAAATCGAAATCATTGTTGAAGAGTCCTGTTCCTCCACTATAGACGTCTTATGCGGATCATGAGTGTTCATCAGAGAATCGTCTCTCACGCGTGTCTCATAGTATAAAAGTGTTTTTAATCCCTCTTAACAGGTGCTGCTGCCATTTATTTATAACTGATGCATTAAAATGAAAAAATATTGAAAGGGTCCAAAGTGGAAGGCTGCTATTGAAATAGTGCCATATTTAAGTGATAGAGTTTTGTCGGGCTGATTTGTGGAAAGTACGAGTCAGTGTTGGCTGGTGAGCTATGTACTCACAGGCTTCTAAAGTAAGTTCAGGAGGTGCTCTCTGCCATGCATGAGAGTTGTGCAAAGTCTGGGTCTTGCAGTCCAGTTACTTGCTCCCCTGCATATTCATGACCTGTCTGGTCAACCCTCATGCCCTTTGACATTTCTGATCTTCATGGGGCATGACATCTGTTTAGAACTCTTTTGGCCGTATAGACTTTTACCAAAGATTTGAGATCCTTATTGAAAAAAGTCTCATTTAACACCTTTCTTCCTCGTCTATGTTTGATCTCACACAGTGGGACAGGTGTTTTCCTCAATGCTTATATAAGCATGTTGCTCTGAAGACATAGGCCAAACTTCAAATTCTTGCAAATTTGTATTTCCTCTGCATTTCCTCCTTCCTGGAAACCGTTAATAGAGTTTGAAGTAGTTGGGTTGTGGTAGTGGATTGTTTTTATTGTCCTGTGGCAGCTGGTCTGGCTAATTTGTTTTTACAGGGATGTTCATAGTAAATGAATGGCACACTGAATATTTTACTGAGATTTCAGATTATCTAAAGAATATTTTCCGGTTTACTAATTGGTAGATAATGCTGAGTACATTGATGTTGACATGAGCAAATGGATTTAAAAATGATTTGAAGTGAGCTTCATTAAAAGATGCTCTAATCACAGTCAGCAGGAAATGTCAAACTAGTTCTGCTTTCGTTCACTCTGGCGGACCAGGAGCTGTTGCAGATTTTGGGTACTGCTAGTCATTGCTGTGTTGGTTTTGGGATGCCTCAGAGTTGGGAAAAGGTGGGGCTTTTTCATAGCTTTTCAGTTCTTCATGTCTTTTACCAGAAAGTAAGTAAATAACATAAATTACTAATTACCTGAGTGGATGAATGACCATTTTTCTAAAAATCACAGTAAGTTGTGTCACTAGAGTTTCATTATCCATTATAGGTTGGATGCATGGAAATCATATCTTTGCCTGCCCTGGATTAGAAGCCAATAAATTATGTAGTGCTCATCCCAGCAGAAGTCTGTTCTAGAATTAAAGCTAATCTGCTCCTTGAAACATGAAGTAAGACACAAGCAAATGCGTCCTGATTTCCAGAGTAAAGCTTGTAACACTGGGTCTACTTTTAATTTCTTTTAAAAAGTTATAGAGGTATTTGATCAAAATTGGCTCCTTGTAAGGTAATAAATATATCAGTAAGAAGGCAGATTCTGGAGCAAGATTTTTCAGGACTCAAAATTCACTCTTATATGCAAACATATATATGACTAAACAATTTAACCTATCCAAGATCTTTTCTGTTTTCTTTTCCTTTTTTAAAATTTCAGTGCTGGGGATTGACTCCAAGACCTTGTACATGCTATGCGAGTGCTCTACCACTGAGCTACATCCCTAGTCTTTTTTAAAAAAGTACATTGGAAGGAAATCTTTTTCATTGAGGTAGTGGGAGTATTTATAAATAGAAATACTATAAAATATTTATCAAGTACATGGCATTTGGTAAGGGAGCCATCATTGTTAGCTATTGTAACCTAAGTGTATTTCTTTCTTTTCAGAAGCCTATGGAAATGCCTCATATGCCACACATTAAGCAGACATCTTATTTCTACTGTCTTGTAAGTTTCATACAGACTCAGGATATAGCTAGCTAAACCATTAAAAGTTTTGTGAGGAGCCGGGCGTGGTGGCGCACGCCTTTAATCCCAGCACTCGGGAGGCAGAGGTAGGAGGATCGCCGTGAGTTCGAGGCCACCCTGAGACTACATAGTTAATTCCAGGTCAGCCTAGACCAGAGTGAAACCTTACCTCGAAAAACCAAAAAAAAAAAAAAAAAAAGTTTTGTGAAGGTTGGAGAGATGGCTTAGCGGTTAAGGCGCCTGCCTCCTAAGCCTAAGAACGCCGGTTCCAATCTCCCGCAGTTCCAATCTCCAGGTCCCATGTTTAGCCAGATGCAAAGTGACATAAGGGCGCAATGCTGCACTTGCCCACAAGGGGGCGCACACATCTGGATTTCATTTGCAGCAGCTGAGAGGCTGCTAGCGTGCCCATCTCTATCTGTCTTCCTCTCCCTCTCTCTCTGTCTCTCTCTAAAACAAAACAAAACAAAACAAAAAAGTTTTGTGAGAGGGCTGGAGAGAGATGGCTTAGTGGTTAAGGAAATTGCCTGCAAAGCCTAATGACCCATGTTCATCTCTCGAGGTCCCACATAAGCCAGGGGCAGTGACACAAGCGTACAATATCGTATATGCACACAAGGGTGTGATGCGTGCATCTGGAGGTAGATTGCAGTGGCTGGTTGCCTTGGCATGCCACTTCTCTCTCTTCCTTACACACACACACACACACACATACACACACACACACACACACTCTCATAAAAAAAAAAAAATAGGCCAGTTTGTTGGGCTTGCCTGAAATTTTTTTTTTGTGAGAGAGCCAGATGTGGTGCATACCTTTTAATCCTGGTAGAGGAAGAGGTGGGAGGATCACTGTAAATTGGAGGCCAAACTGAGACTACATAGTGAATTCCAGGTCAGCCTGGATTAGGGTGAGACTCTACCTTGAAAAACCACACACACACACCAAAAAAAAAAGTGTTGTGGGAGAAACATTTTAGATCTTAGGATATGATGAGGACTCCAGATTCGTGCTGCAGGGTTTTTGGGAGGCATGCTTCAATAATCATATTTCTTTTCCACTACTATCAACTTCCTGTTTCCTTTTAAGCTTGGATGTGCTGAGCTGAGGTACATGTTCTCCCAGGCAGAGCTAAAAGGCTCATAGTTATTTCACAGTAAAAATACCTTGATGCCAGAGTTTGTATAATGCTAATTAAATCTAGCCACATGATAAGCAACCTGCTCTTTCTTTCCAGGTCCCTCATTAGCATCCTATTTGCCTAGACACTCTGAGAAACAGTTGTACAGTTTGTGTATCTTTTAAACAGTCGTGGTGTGGGTCAACCTGACACAGGAACATTCTAGCTGAATGCTGAAAAGATAGGAACACCTCCTGGAAGTCACTTCAACACATGCTACCAGATTGGGAATGATAAAGCATGTTGATATGGATGTGCAATGTTCTGGACTACCCAAACAACATCCCTGAGTAACTGCTATTCATGGTTCAGAGCTTCTGGCTGTACTGCCTGTAGATTTGGTGGTTGTGCTTGAGCAGAAATTGCCTTGCTCTTTTATTCAGTTGGGGTTCTTCAAGACAGCTGTGAGTTGATTTTTAAAAAATTTCTCTTTAATGCCACGGTGTGTTTTGAAGGGAGAAGAGGGAAAACCAAAAAACTTCCTACTTGAATGACCCTATTAGCTTTTCCCTGTTTTCTGTAAACCGTGCTGGCAATATAATAACCTGCAGTGGCATTGAGTGCGGGGCACAGCCTCTGCTGACAAATGTGGAAAGTGGCACAGCAGACTACAGATGTGGTTTGTGGGTAAGTATGGACTTCCCTCATCAATGGGGAAATGGGGCTTAAGTCAGGCTTAGAAAATGAGAAAAATGCTTAAGGGACGTGACTAATGTCTCCAATGTGCACTATGCTACATAAACCCATTATGTGCTTTAATTTAATGTTCTCCATAAAGATTCAGGACCTGTCAGTAGAAGGAAAGAAATAAGCAATCCATCTTCAGTGAATTGTGAATAGTTTTTTTATATTTTTAAAAATACACATTCACCTAAAACATACTTTTCCCTTCATTCAATTTTCTCCACGTCTCGTCCATTCCCTATCTTGCACTGCCACTACCTAGCCTGTGAATTGTTTTGTTCAGTGAAATAAGACTAATGTGTTAAATATTTAACATTGCTAATTGATTCAAGGTAAAGGAAAAGGGAAGAGATTCAGATTTCTGGAGTCTCTGTCAGCAGACTTGAGCAGAAAAGACAGTGGAAAAAGTCTGAGTTGAAAAAAGACTCACGTCAGACATTTTGGCCCATCAATAACATAGCATTTCTTGCAAGTAGTGATTGGGTCAAAATGGGGAGGAGTATTAACCCGAGAGCTAGAAAATGGAGTGTCTAATTCTACAGAAATTTTGGCACTGTATTTCTCCCCATCAAATCTTTTATTTTCAGTCTTCAGGAGTAGATGGAGAGATGACTAGGGGGATATGATATTTCAGTGATTTTTATGCCCTTTGCATTTTGGGAGCATTAACACACTTACCCGTACTTCACTAAAGCAAGCTGAAATTTGCCCATGATTTTAATTGATGAACGAGGAAGTAGAAACCCCACTGGGTCAGTGAAAAATTTCCCATTATGAAAACATAACCTTTCATAGAGTACCTAATAGTGGTGAAATGTCAGATGCCTAGAACCTTCCTTTCCTTCCCTTCCCTTCCCTTTCCTTTCCTTTCCTTTCCTTTCCTTTCCTTTCCTTTCCTTTCCTTTCCTTTCCTTTCCTTTCCTTTCCTTTCCTTTCCTTTCCTTTCCTTTCCTTTCCTTCCCTTCCCTTCCCTTCCCTTCCCTTCCCTTCCCTTCCCTTCCCTTCCCTTCCCTTCCCTTCCCTTCCCTTCCCTTCCCTTCCCTTCCCTTCCCTTCCCTTCCCTTCCCTCCTTCCCTCAAGGAAAGGAAATCAAGTTTTTATTAAATTTCCTACAATTCATTTCTGAAACAAGAATGTTCATATAGACCTCATTCTCTTTTGAAGTTGCTTTGTTGGCTGGTATTTGCAGGTGGAAGGTAATTCTGACTCTGGCATCAATTTTTGCTTTGAGTTGAAGCATTTTTTTTAAAACAGGAGAAGGCTAATGGTATGTTTTAGTAAATGTTGACATTGGGAATTGGTCTATTTCTTTTTTTCTGGGGAAAGATTAGGAAACTGAGGCAAGGAAAGTTGCTTTAAGAATTGTGCTCAGAGATATATAGATGATACAAATAATTTTAATGAGAAAAGCAGACAGCTCCCACCAACGTTTAGAGAGGGTGTGTATTGGGTTTGTGTGTCCCTGGAAATTACATGTATTATTTGCATTTTTGTAGGAGGATCCTTGTTTTCATTGGCTCTTTTATTTTTATTTTTTAGCATTCATACATAAATGTAATGAGCTTTCATTATGGTATTTTTCATAATTTTTTTGTTTCTCTTCTCTTGTCTCTCCTTATAACCATCCTCCTTATAGTCTCTCTTCCATTCCATGTTACATGTAACCTTTTATTCTTCCCCCTTTCTCTGTATCTCTTCCCCTCTCCTAGTCTCTCATGTAGTTTATAGCCTATACCCTTTCACTTCCTCTTTATACACACAGATTCAGAATTAGGATTTTCACATGACAGAGAACATACAATTTTTGTCTTTCTGGGCCCGAGTTACCTACCTCACTTAGTATGATCTTTTCTAGCTCCATCTATTTTCTTGAAGATTTCATAATTTCATTTTTTCCAGCTGAATAAAATTCCATTGTGGATGTGTACTGCATTTTCGTTATCCAGTCATCAGTTGATGGACATCTAAGCTGGTTTCATTTCTTAGCATCAGTTCTTAAAACAACCACTCTGAAATAAAGCTACTCCTGCTTGCTTTTTTCCAACTATAGCCCTTCCTGCTTTGTTACTATACTCTACCTGTGTATACACCCATATCTCCTTTTCAGTCTCCCTCCCTCCTTTCCTTCCCTTCCTCATTTTATGCTCTGCCCCACTGCCTCTCTTAGGTGGGACATCTATAGAAGAAGATCTGGTCTAATTGCTAGCCATACTAACCAGCCTTCTTTGCCTCAGTCAGGGCAACAGACTCCCAGGCTCCGCGGGAACAGGAAGTCTTCTTGTCATGTGAACACTTACCTTGTTGATACTTGGATACTTTTCAACATAATGATAGCTTACTAACATCCCTTGCTTTCCTCTCTCCCTCTCCTCCACATGAAAATAAATTACTTGTAGAATATTTAATAGGTTCATGGGGCTGTGCTCTGTGTTATCTGTTTTAATACCGTCTGAGATGAGATGCAGCACTTGTCAGCAGAGGTGGCTGATGATGTCAGTACACCTTTTTGAGCACAGGTCACGGTGGCCTGCAAACCCAAATTGGGTGGTTCAGCAGAGGGAGCATCTGACTGCTGAGTGGGAAGACTAACGGATAACCCCAGTGCTCATATTTAGTGCTGGGTGTTAAGCAGATGATCTGCCAGGCTCTTCTTAAACATTTAACTCTTCTCTCTCCTAGACTGCTCTTTGGCCATTCACTGGCCCAGCAGAAGGAGTCAGCATTCTGAAATTCATCTTGCAAAATGATGCTTTTGAATATATCATCAGGCATCAGTAGCCCTCAGTTAGGCATTATGTTCCTTGCCCACCCTACAGTCTCTGGCACCATTAATTCTTGTTTCTTTTTACACATTCCTCCATTTGTTCTGCAGTACTGCCTATTCAGTTTTGGACAGCTTTATTTGGTGGCATTTGGGCTGATTGTGTTTTCTTCTCCTACTAGCTAAATGCTTCCCAACATTCTGTCCTTGGCGCTTTTTGGTATTTTTAGATTGTTTCTACCTGACCTTTTTTCTTTTTTTTAATTCTCAAAATATTGACAACTACTTTCTGCTCTAATGCTGCCTGCCCCCTCACATTCCTTTGCTTTAAGACACAGTTTAGGGGTTGGCAGGGATAGTTCTGTTAATAAAGTGCTTGCCTTGCAAGCAGGAGGACCTGGGTTTGATCGCTAGGACCCATGTAAAAGTATCAGATGTGGTGACATGCAGTCCCAGACATGGGGAGGTAGAGTCTACCGACACATTTCTGGGGCTTGCTGGCGAGCTCGCTGAATCGGAGAGTTCCAGGACAATGAGAGCACTTGTGTCCTGTGAAACTTTTTCCCTGAGGAGATACAGACACACATCTGTTCATTCCAGATAGGGCTTAAGAGACAGACCAAAGTATGACTGCACCAAAATCAATTTTGGTGAACCAATGAATTTATTGGGGTTACTTACAGAGAAGGATGAGGAGTTGCTTATAGGAGCAATGGAAGACTCAGAGGCAGCTACATCACTGAAAAGTGCACCCCAGTGTAAAGTGATGACTAAGGGAAGTTATATCTCTAGAGCTCACTGCAACACTTGCAGGCAATTTATCAGGGCAGGTGTACAAGTCCCCCCTAAGCAGTTGTTTACTTTATTGGTTACTTTAGAGAGGGGTGTTTTAAGTTTTAGCATTCCCAGACTTGTTGACCTCTTGATGTCCTCCTTCCCCCAGGAGGGGATGTTTCAATACTGAGAAAATTGAAACACAACATTGGTGAGTTTGCTCCTATAACCTTGGGGACCTGTCCTGTGACCTTCCTCTTCACTCCCTCCTCCCTGCAGGAGAGAATTGTTATACAACATTGGTCAGAATCTTCCCCAGCTGTTGTTTACTGCTGTTTGGGAAGTGGTCAGGTAACCTTTTTTTCAGTTCTCCCACTCTTGCCTCCCTCCTCCCTCTAGGAGGGAGTATTTGAATTTGAAGAGATTTGCTATACTGCGCCTTGTGTCAAAAAGAGGTGGACAGCATACCTGAGGAAGACACCTGAGGTTGTCCTTTGGCCTCTATCTGTGTGTGCACATATGTACATGTGTTTGCATGTATGTGAAAACACAGACATCTATACATACTACAACACATGCAAAAACAACCCAAACTTGGCTCCACAGATTTCTTTATCTCACTTCCCAGCCAAATACACAAGTACACCATTTTCTGCATTGGGACTTTCCAAACCATTGCTGGGGTCCACTAGCTATGTATTATTCCCTTAGGTTATTATTGTCCGTTCTTATACCAGACACAAATTTGTCTTTCTCATGGTCTTAACGTCCCATTATCCACTTTGTACTTTCTCACTCCTGAAGCCGTTGTTGGCACTTATCTACTCCCATACCTGTGCTATACTATTCATTCGTTAAATGATTACATGAGGGTGAAACATTCCTTGACCATCTTTGTGTTATTGAAATTATTCCCTTTTTTGTTTCTGTTTTTTTTTAACTTTTTTTTTTTTTTTTTAAATTTAAGACAGAGAAAGAAGCAGTCAGAGAGAATATGGGTGCACCAAGTTCTCCTGCTGCTGTAAGCTGGAATCCAGATGCATGTGCCACTTTGTGTACCTGTCTTTATGTGGGTGCTGGAGAATTGAACCTGGATGTTAGGCTTTGCAAGCAAGCCCTTTTAACTGCTGAGGCATCTCTCCAACCCTGGAACTCTTACTGTTACTCTTTCTTCCTAGTTTCTTTCTCTTTTCTGTCCCCCCCCTCCCCTCCCCTCCCCCCCTCCCCTCTCCTCTTCTTTCCTGGAATGGTGCCTCATCTTCTTCCTCTGGCTTTTCCTCACTGCCCACATCCTCCAAGAGCATCTCTCTGTTTAGATGCTGCCTGTTGTTGCTGGTGCACATTTTTGTAATCATCTTTTTCACCTTCACTGTCTTCTGCTGAGTGAGAATTATCCTTCTTGGTCTTCACATCTTTTTCTTCCGAATCCTCACTATCTTCTTGTGAATTCTTTCCTCACTTCTTGAGGAGATGATCGAATTTTCTTAGCGGGAAGGCCCGAAACTCTTCCATAATCTTCGTCTGTATCATCAGATTCCTGAAACTGGGAATAATGAACGGCCTTCCTATTTCTGACAGGCTGAAACATGTTCGCTGTGGAAACAGGTTTATGAGAAGCCAAGGACTGGACCCCACCCCCACCTTTGGCCAGGGGGTCCTGCTGTGGCTGAACCCCGAGCTGCTGGCCTTCTCAAAGTCACAGCTCCTGGGTTCGGGCCCCTGAATCTACATGAGCTACCCCCTCTCCCGCTCCCACCCCCCCCCGTCTCTTCAAAATGGATGAATCAAAACATCTGAAAATGCACCCCATCCACTTATTATTCTTATCTCATAGACCCCACACTGGTCTCAAACTCCCTGTATAGCTGAAGCAGACCTTGAATATTTGATCCTCCTGCCTTTACCTCCCTACTGATGAGATTACAAGTTTGTGCCACCATGCCAAGTTTATGTAGTGCTGGATATTGTACTCAGGGCTAAGTGCAGGTTTGTCAAGCACTCTACTAACTGAGCATTCTCCCTAGACCCTACAATTCTTATTTTTTATGATATATATATATATATATATATTTTTTTTTTTTTTGTGTAGTGCTTCCATTTCATCACTCTCCTAGGTTGTAAATACTGACAGAGTAGAAGCTTTGTATTCACCTCCTGTCCCCATTTTGTATGCAGCATAGTACAATATAAATGTTAGGAGCCCAATAAATATTTATTGAATTAATTAATGAACACCTACATAGAAATTCTACTTAGGTTAGCAGGCTAACCTAAGTAACTAAAGATCTCTTCCTGCTGACTATCTTTTCTCCTTTCTACTTAGGCTTGCAAATTAGCATGGGTTCACAGGCCCAGAATCTGAAATAGTCTGCGCTTGAAAGAAACCAGGTTATGGGTATATATGGGTTTTATTATGAGAACCAATAGGAAACATAGAGCAAGTGACCAGGGCCAATATAAGTGATGGCTATTTGTTTTCAAAAACAACAACAGCACCCCTTTTTCTTTTCCAAGCACTTGGACAATATAAAGTTTCTTTTACTTTTAGTAACACAGGCCAAAACCTTTGTAACAGTGGGAAAAGGAAGAATACAAGCCATGAGAGAAAGTATGATGTTTATCCATATTAGTAACTCAGTGTTTGTTATTATTATGGCTTACTACTTTTACTTTCATCCCCAAAATACTGTGGTGGCAGTGTATTTAGAAATCTTCCAAGGATATTATGTAAACCCCATAGTGAAAGCTTAGCACATAGCTTTTAGGCTTATAGCACTTGGTCACTTGTGGAAGAGGATCTTGTCAAACCAGTGAAGCTGCATGTAGTTGAGCTGTATTGTTTCGGGCTATTTGTAAATATTGTATTGTGTGACATGCATGCAGCACCTGCAAAGCCTGGCTTTTGGGACTGATCTGAAGAGCTGTTTACAGTTGTGACAAACCAGTATGATGGCCAAAGGGAAAAAGGTCTGCCTTAAGAGTGGACTTAAAGGGTGGGGGGAGCCTTTGGCTTCCTTAACCCCTGTGGGGCCCTGGAAACACCAGGAAGCTTCAGAGAGCCTGAGCATGGGTCTGGGGAGGGCCAGTTCCAAAAACAAAATCTTCTTTGTAAGTCCACCTGGTAATTGGAGGGAAAAGATTCCAGGCATTCAGGTCTGCTTTGCCTGCATATCTACTGTTCCAAAATTTAAAGCCTGTCTGTGGTAAATCAGTAGCAGGTTTAATAGAAGGTTAAACAAATTACACATAAACCCACCAGTGTAGTGTGGCCTGAATATGAAAAGGCCAGAGAGTCTGAGTGCTATGGTGAAGTCCTAGGAGGTAATTTATTTTTAAAATTTATTGAACCCACTGAAGCATAAGTGTGCGGATAAGAGAAACCATATGCACATTCGGTCCAGAGTGAAATTCTTCAGATTGCAGAGATGCTTGCAACTAGTGACTGAGCCATTTTGAGTTAACTTTGTGTGGGAAAGTCTGCAGTATAGTCCCTTCAGATGCAGTAGTAGTGGGGTGACAACTTGTCTGGGCTATCCAATGCCACCATTCAGCTACGTTGCTGGCTGGCCCACCTCATTACTCATCCCTGCCCTAAGCATTCTTGAGCATTCTCTCTCTCCTCTCTCTGAAACAAAATGGGAAGGGGAAGGGAAACCACTGCATTTTTTTTTTTTTTGGGAGAAAGTCAGGCATGAATGAAATTTTATTCACTGTGTTGTTTCTTCCTAAAAAAATGCAATTGTGGCATTGGGGTTATTCATTTTTTTAAAAGTATAAAATTAAGCCAGGCATGGTGGTGTACACTGGTAATCTTAGCACTTGGAGGTGCAGGAAGGCTTGTTCCAGACTACATAGAGAGTACCAGGCTGATCAGGGCTGTATAGCAAGACTCTGTCTTAAATTCAATGAATGAATAAATTACAAATTATATCAAGGAAATATTGTTTTTCTTTTTTTTTGGTTTAGTCTTTAAAGTTATTTTGAAAGTTGAGCCTGCTGTTGAATGGGAGCGTGGGCATAATGTATTGATAGCAGAGAGTGATCTGCAGTAACAGCTATCTAATCAGAGGAAGAATATAAAGGAATCAGACCAGAGGCAACTCATAAGCTGGCATAGGGAAGTGCATTGTATAGCAGCAACACTCCTTTCCATTCATTATTGCAGTTATAATTATGGAACCCAACATATTTAATTGGCACAGTGTACTCTTCTCCACTGAATAGATTGCATTGTTCCCGTTTAAAAAACTTATGCATCACGAATCCATGCACATGTTGCTCTTTGGCTCTCGAGAGGTTTCTTTGTTTATATGATGAGTGATTAACTGAATTGTGGAGCTTTGCAGTGCATCATATGCAACGATAAATCAGAAACTCTGCTCTAACTTTGAAGGGCTTCGATTAATTTAAGAAAAATCTGTTAGATCTTCTTGAAAATGTGTATTTTAACTTAGAATTATGTAAATGAGAAAAACAATTGGACTTGATATCTAAGCTAGTCTTTTATCTGACTCCAGAGGACCTGTTGTTAAGGGAAATGATGTCTGGTGGGAAGTTACTCGTATGAGGGTTAGAATTTGAACCTCAGAAGTAGTATTCCTGAAGAAGCTTGTGGTTCCTGAACCCCTAGAAATGAGAGCAGTGATAAATGTGCATTGAAAATAAGAGAATAAGGGAAATCATTCATGTATGACTATTCAGTGGATATCAGGACCTTCCCCCCCCCCAGCTTTCAAGATTAAATGCATGCAGAGTCTAATGTAGTAATAGTAATAATTACAGCTAGCATTTATGAATGCTTGCTGCTTTCCAAGTCCTGTGCTAAGTAAGCATTTTACTTTCTTTGTTTTATTTAATTCTCACAGTTATTCCAGTGTCTACTATTACTTTTTTTTTTTTTTTTTTTAAATGATGAGGAACCCAAACCATGGGTAGTTTGCACCATTTTTCTGTTTGCTGATCACACAGCCATCCAAGCTGTGGGATATGATCCCAGTTGCCTTTCACCTGTTTTTTGGCTGTTTGCTGCAGATTCGAAGCCTTTATAATTTTACTTTATGGTTCTTCACTATATGCATGCATTTACACTTTTGAAGATTAATTAGCACTCAGTGTCTTTGGGGAATGTCTTGAGAGGACACTCCGTACTACTCTGAATATGGGCTCATGGCCTCCACAGCCTCGCCTGACAAGGGGAAAGAGTGGAGCAAAGCCGTCTTCACGAGAGCCACAGGTAGGCCTGCTACTCTTGGATGCAAAAGGCCTCTTCAGTTATTTATTTATTTTTAGGAATGGATTCTTCACAAATAAGGATAATCCTTCATTTGATGTTTATTCACATGGCTTCCTTCTGTATTCTGTACTGTCCACACCAGGCTTTGCAATTTTTATATATTCTTGCCAAAGTACACTTATTCATTAGCTGTTTTTATTAGTGTTACGGTTGAAATGGCATTTCCCATTCTCAATTCCAATTCTCTGTGGCTTTTAATTTTACAAACAATTACCTATCGGGCTGAAATTCTTTAGACTGGTTTTCTTTCCCAGAGAAGGTTTGGTTTGGGGGAGGGTGTTCAAAAGTCTGTTCCACTTTTCTTGGCAGCTTACACATTTAGATTCATGGAGGTGCTCTTTAAATAAAGTTGCAATTGCTTAATTATTTACATAAACGAGTACTGAATGATTTAAGGATTTTTCTGTCAAGACAAAATGTTCCAGAATTATTTCCTATACCTCCTTTAGAATTTTCAGTTGTGTTTTGTGCTAAGAATGCATTTCTCAGTTGTGTTTTGATATATCTATGAATCCAGGGGTTTTCTTTTCTTTCTCTCCTCCCTCCCTCTCTCTCTCTCTCTCTCTCTCTCTCTCTTTCTTTCAAATTCCTACCCAGGCTAAACCTATGGATTTGGCTTTATTTTGACTTTTTTGGCATTAGGAATTATACATGGGACCTTGAACATGCTAGACAAGGACTCTGTACTGAACTATATCCCTAGCCCCTCAACTCATGGATTTTAAAAGTCAGGTTTGAAGTTCTCTTTTATAACTAAGTGATTTTATTGAATGGTGTTTTTTTTATGTATATCATGGTTCAAATGTATACTTTAACTGATGTGCTGAACCCCTACATTGTGAAAGGGAGAGTAATGAGTAGAAAGAATACAGCTTTGCAATCTTTCTTTTTATTAACTTTTTAACATTTTTGGAGGTAGGGTCTCACTGCAGCCCAGGCTGACATGGAATTCACTCTGTAGTGTCAGGGTGGCCTTGAACTCACGGTGATCCTCCTACCTCTTCCTCCCGAGTGCTGGGATTAAAGGCGTGTGCCACCACGCCTAAAGCTTTGCAATCTGAAAGGGTCTGGGTTTTGATTCTGACTCTGCCACCTCCTGTGTGGCTCTGTCACCTTTGCAAAGTTAGTTAATTCCCTGAGCATCAGTGTCCACTTCCATAGCCCGTCACATAGGATTGGAAAGGGGACTAAGGGAATGCATACTGAATCTCTTAACAGTGCCTAGCATTTGGTAGGTACTTCATTTGTGGCTACAGGGCATCTGTGCCAGGTTCTGTGCTGACAGTTAGGAATTCTCAACTGGATAAGATAGGTCCCATACTCTGGAAGCTCAAGATGTGGGACTGGCAGAGCATTTCAGATAAAAGGGACACCAAGATCAGAGAGACAACTCTGAAACCATGCAAGTCCCTCAGATATCTGGGAAACCATTAATATAATTGGACATAGTAAGTGGATACGGTGTTTTTGAGGTTTATAATATACATGGCATACATTATTTCATCTGATCCTTACAAAAACCCTGTGTGGCAGTCAGGGATTACTGTCTCTATTTTATTAGGGATTTGAGTGATTTACCCCAAATCACATTGCTGGTGGAAGAGCCAGGATTAAAGTCCAGGTTTTGCATTTCCTGTCTAATGCTCTTTCTGCTGTATCATCTCACTAGTTATATGCCTTATCTATATAAACAAGTGCTAAGCCTTTAATATTAATTTAATGAGACTTTTATAATGTTCTTTTTACTTAAACATTTTTACTTAAACTCATCTGACTTGAGATAAAAATTATATAAAATGAATTGAGGTTATACTTTAGCTTCTCTATATATGTCACTTGTGGCTGCATAATTAAAAAATTAATGTGTAGTAATTTTTTCCCTGAGTGTTTAGAGTCCAAGTGTCACCTCCTAATTTTACTTCATGTGCAGTTTTTTTTTTTTTTACAATGCCTTTTATAAGTCTTACGGAATGGTGAAATCCCATACCTTTGTTATTTCTGTGATTGAATTCAGATTTTCTGACTATGCACTTAAAAGTCTCATCGTCCCAGGCCTTACTGTTCATCTCTGTTAAACACACACACACACGCATGCACGCACGCACGTGTGTGTGTGTGTGTGTGTTTCTCATTTAGGCCCATATAATTCAAACACATTGGCTTCTGTTGAAACCATTAAACATTATTGCTGTTATGCTATCTTATGTTTGGTTTGTAAAAGGCAACTACATGAATGAGAAACTACTCAATCCAGGTCAACTTCCATTCCTTGTACTTTAAGATATGTGCCTCTATGCCAGTTGCAGGGTGTTTAAAACAAAGGGTGAAGCCCAGCTCCACTTCTCAGGGAGTACTCACTTGAACCCAAGAGTTTCCGTTGGCTCCTGCCAGTTATTGGCATTTCCAAATAAGTATGCCAAGCACATACTTGCTCCAGCTTGATTTCTGAATAAGAAGTTGCTGTGAGTGGAGAGAACTGCTAAATGCTAATGGCTTGCGGTCTGAATACTTTTCCATGTTGGACACCCCACATGTGAACAGGTTCTCTCCTTTCCTGAAGAAGAGTGTATAGAAGGACTGTCCTCTTTTGGTCTTTAAGAAGATGTTTTTAAGTTCTTGGCAAGAGGCTGCTTAGATGTGGCCGTGTGTGTATGTGTGTGTGTGTTTCTGGGAATATTGAGAGAGTTTTCTGAGGTACTTGACTCTCCTGGAACCTTCTTCACAGTCAGGAGTGTCTTTGAATGTTCCCTGGGCTTCTTTCACATTTGCATTCCAAGTACATCATTATATCGAACTGAGTGATTTTTATTTAAACCAGGGATTATGTTTATCTGTATTTTCTTTTTGAGACCTATAGGAAGCACTTCTATTCTTAGATATGCTGTTGCTCTCCAATACTGATTTTTCTTTTTAGAAGATTTACAAAGAAGTACCTGTTGAACTTTTCAGTGGATGTTACCCATGAGTTTTGGAGCTTTCTGTATGAGGTCTTTTGAGTTCTTACTTTAATTTTGCAATTGGTTGACAAAAAGGAAAAACCTTAAGCTAGTTGCTGAGATCCAAGAAGGACTTGTCATTTTAATAAGAATCTGGAGAGTCCAGAAAACTTACTCCTTGAGGCTTTCCCCTGGCTCTCTGTTACTTTGCTATCATGGAAACTTCCTTTCAACAACTTCCAAGAGAAGGAAAATTCTTATTTTAACACTTGAGGGAAACAGGCAGCCTTGCAAACATAGATGGAGAGATAAAAATAAATGCTGGAAGAATGCTGGGGAACACAGAAAAATTTCTTTCTATTTTTCTAAAATACCAGAAGATACTGAGTGCAAGACGATCCCTTAAAAATAGACAGATGAAGCTGGGCGTGGTGGCGCATGCCTTTAATCCCAGTACTCGGGAGGCAGAGGTAGGAGGATTACCGTGAGTTCGAGGCCACCCTGAGACTACATAGCTAATTCCAGGTCAGCCTGGACCAGAGTAAGACCCTACCTCGAAAAAAAAAAAAAAAAAAAAAAAATAAAAAAAAAAAATAAATGGATTCTGGCTTGGTGGCACACACCTTTAATCCCAGCACTTGGCAGGCAGAGGTAGGAGAATAGCGGTGAGTTCAAGGCCACCCTGAGACTACAGAGTGAATTCCAGGTCAGCCTGAGCTAGAGTGAGTCCCTACCTCGAAAAATTGAAACCCCCACTGCAAAAAAAAAAAAAAAAAAAAAAAAGACAAATGGACAGATGCCCAACAGAAGGACCAATAAGAGAGAGGCACATCTTTTAGGATGAAATGAGTCTAAAAGAATGGCCTTAGCTTAAAAAGAGGGGATGGGGGCCTTGCCCACCTGCCTTTAATCAAGATAGTAGATGTGAATCTTGTCATCTACTGAAAGTTGCCTTTTATAGGGCCCTTCAAGGAATTTGGAAGGTAATATGATGTAAGTCTTTACACTTTATAAGCTTACATTGAAACCCTTTTTCTGGACCCTATGGCAAAACTAGTGTCTTATAGTTTGAAAATAGTTTTGAAGGTACAAAACACTGAGCCCAATACATTGTAGGAGAATTGTCTGCCTGGTGAATGGTGCTTCTGGCCCAGGAGAACAGTTTACTTACATCTTGGTTTACCTGGCAGCAGAGCATCCTTTGGAACACTTACTGAAGTTTTTCTTATATTCTTGTGCTTTGAATTGTGTCTCTGGGAGTCATTTGTCTTTGTCACCTGCTTTACTTGTGCTATTTTTAACTTGGTGCCAAAGACCTTACAGCTTCCTCCATGAAGGATAAAGAATTAAGATCTGTTGTAAACAAAGGCTCATCACAGCCCTTTCTTTTTTCTTTCTTCAGTTGTTCTTTTGCATCAACTTTAATGATTTAAATTAGAACCTGGAGAGACTTAGACCCTCTAGAGAGGGAACCTTTGTCAGTTTTGCTTTTAACTCTATGGAGAGCCAAGGTCTTTCTAGGAGAAATGACCAGTGAAGAGCTGCTTCTCTCTCCTTTTCTATTCTGACACCACAATAAGGCATACAAAAGTAAACATTAGGTGGGATCTTTTCTCCTCTGGAAGTCATATCTGGTGACTTAGTCCATTTAGGAATGTGCTAGTATTTGTTTATTGCAGTCAGTTTTTTGTACAGTTATGTTTCTTTATTATTTTTTTTCATGCTCTTGTGTGGGCAAATGCCTCATTTTATGAGAATTTACCTTTGATTTGGATTTTTGATAGGAACAGAAGCTATATGGCCTAACTGTTGAGCACTTCGTAGGAAAATGTGGTTCTGCTCACATGTCCAGTGATGAGTGCTTTTCATTCTACAGGCCAGTGTGCTTACTTCTCAACCAGACTAACTAGACAAATCACTATATGACTGTTTAGGTAAAGTTAACCTGTCAGATTTTAATATTTTCCTTGGAAGAAATGAGGATACCTGGACATTCTATTTTATTTCACTCCTTTTCTAAGTTAAGTTTTGTATTGCTCTTATTTTTATCTCTCCATCTATGTTTGCAGGGCTGCCTGTTTCCCCTAAGTGTTAGCATAAACACGTTTTATTTTGAGACAGATCAGTTCACTTCCCTCTGGAAATCCTTCCCTATAATGTGGTAAACCTCAATATAACTCTCTGGCCCGAATGACATTTCATAACTGTGTACAAATCAAACATACTATTGATATTAAATGACAACATTTAATGCCTATGTCAACAATTCACTTAGTCTCATTTCATTAAAATACTCTTGGTCTGGGGAGCGACTGCTCTTCTGAGTAGATAAAGCACTTGACTTTCAGCTCTAGTTTCCATGTTAAAGCGCAGTAGTTCACGTGGATTTTACAGGTTCTGGCCTTGGGGATTGGAACAGAAATCTAGTTTATATGACTAGAGGAAACCTTGGATCACCTGGGTGAGTAATCATCAAAACTAGTGATTTTTTTTTTTTTGCTTTATTTCCTGTACATATCATTTGGAGTATGACTTTTCTTCAAATCTTTGAAATTTAAATAAACTAACAAGGTTGAAAAAGTTAACATGGTTCATCTGAATATTTTTTGGCTGTATTTCTTTTTCATCTGTCACAAGAAGCTCAAGACCCTTCAATTTTGCTCTGAGACTTAGAAACCCTTTTGGTTGCTCCTCCACACCCAATGCCTCCCGTGGGCACTTTCTAGGACCCTTTGCAGGAGTACTGGCCACTCATGATTTCCAGTCTCTAATCGTAATTTATGTGCTAGTGTTTTATAGACATCGATGTATTCCCTGTATTGAAGAGAGAAGCTCAGCCCAGTTGCTTCGATGTAGAAGGAAAAGTGTTTCCCAAATTTCCACAGTGTGGCCCTATATTAAGCCACACCCAATAAATACATGGAAGTGGTCAGCCCTGGGTTATGTGAAAGAAAGAATAATGGCTGTTGCTGTTCTTTTTATAATCCCGTAGTGCTTTAGGACTTGGTCGTGACCCCCCCCCCCCCGAATCTTTCTTGTGTGGTACCTCCTGCATTGTGAACCCTCAGCAAGTGCAGGGTAGTAGAGAGGGACAGATGAGCCTTGTGGCTGTGAGTTATTGCCGTCTCCAAAAGGCCACAAGTGGGAAACTCTGGGACTGTGCTGGCTTCCATATACCTTTGTAAACTGACCTGAAGTCAATGACATTCTTTCCTATAGTAAGGCAATGTCATGTGAAATACATGGCTGTGTGTGGCTTCTTTTAGGTTTTGATAACTTAGGGAAGGCAGATACTTAATAAAAGCAAGATGACAGTGCACTATAATTGACTTACGTATTGTGAAGCTTGGACCTCTCCCTCCTTTCTTTCTCTGGGGCAAATTACTATAGTATATGTATGTAGAAGACAAAATTCGTTCCAGCAGTATTTTTATTTCTGCATTATTTTTAAAGCTGTTTGAAAGGCAGCACACAATGTGCTTTACAGAAGCAATTTCATGGCTCCTTTACATTTTGTGTGTAAATCTAGTTTGATTGATTGAATATCAGTTTGATTGACTATTGAAAAGGAAGGGGGACACCAAAGCTGTGGCTAAAGCCTGGGAATGAGGTAAAGCATTGGGCTAGGTAAAGAGTCTCAACCTAGCCTAAACTCTCAAAGAGTTTCTGTTGCGATGAGATTGTAAGGGGCATTTCAAAGATGATCATTATTTGAGCAATGTTTCTGAACTAGAAACTTGCTGGCTTTGGATCCCATTTATACTCACTGGCAATGATAGCCATTTTCCATTCCATGAGATCAATTTGGAACTTGAGCATAATTTTATTTCTGCTTCACAGTTCTTAAAATCCTGTTTGGAAATGTCATTAGGAGGATAAGGGATGTAATGAAAAATACGTTTTCTCATGTACCAAATCAAAGTGTATAGTTATGGAGCTGGCTATCTATACTGAACAACAGTTAACAAAATGAATTGGCTGCTTTCTGCATTTGAAGTTGTATAGTGTAAAATTCAATGAAACATTCAATAACTGGAAAGATCACATCAACATCAAGGATGCATTTAGCAGCTTTCCTCCTACTGTATTATGAGGGTAGAAACACAGTTTAGAGCTAGGAATAAAGGCTATGAATGAAGTTAAGAATTGTGGGAGGCCTGGGGGTGGAAAGATAAGCGGCACTGTGCCTGGAAACCCAAGCTTGGATGCCAGTTGGAAGAAAACTGACAGAAAGATGGGCCTTTGGGGACCAGTATTTTATAAGAATAGTGCTCTTGTCAGTACTGTCCATTGCAGGGGGAAAGTTGTTTTTTTAATGTGTGTCTGTCAGGCTCGTCTATAGGGTAAAAGACCTTCGTTTTAGTGGCTGGACTTGTTGGGCGAAATCAAGTGATTATGCCCAGTACTCATGTTACGAAGAAAGACCTACGTAGGGTGAGGAAAAGGTGCTGCCTTTCTACCCATGGTTTGTAACAGCTTCTTAGAGTATGGATTTATTCCATAAATGAATGAATGAATGAAAACATAAATGACAATGTTTGTTTTTACTGGAAAGCATTCATTTACTATAGCAAGATTTATAGTCTTGATTTCCCTGGTTACATTGAAAAATAAAATAAGATGCATACTTAGGGTGTGTGTTTTTGTGCATGTGCATGCTTGTGTTTCACTATAACATAATGAGATTGTTAAACGCACTGGAATGGTTGAAACTATAAAGTTAAGCTGCTTTAAAATGTTCAGTGTTACACATTGGCTTAGCAGGACATATGTTTTCATATCCGACACTGAGAACATTGAGAGATGTCACTGTGAGGAGACATACCTTGCCATCTTAAGCAGTAGATGCAACTTCTAGGAATACTAATGTGAAAAACAAAAATTGTGAGCGGCTTAACATATTCCTGAGTTTTCTCCACCCAAGTTTTATGTAGGCTGGTGTTAGGAAGAGGCTGCTTCAGATTATGACTCTTCTAGGGGGGAAATACAGCTTTACAGGCCTGATCTTAAATCCATAATGGAGAGTAATTCGAAGTCCAGAGGGAGCTTAAGACATGAAGGTAGCTTCTTGGTTTTGGCAGGTAAAGGGTTGGCTGGTAAGACCACTGAGCCCCTTAACTGAAAATGCTGACAAGCTGAGCAGGAAGCATGGGTGCTAGACCTAGCACAATCATTATCTTTATTGGTGAGATATATTGCTCACAGTTTTGGATAGTCTATTCATTTTGTCAGTAATTTGATCTAGTTCGAAAAAAGCATGGGATACAAACTGCTATTGTTGGGCATCCTTGCAGGCATACCTGGCAGGCTTCGTTCCAACTTTTAATGAGGAGCCCTGCTTTATGTTGGTGTCCTGCTAGTGGCTTGCAGTATCTGTTCTGGGGTCTTTTCAAATTGGAGGTTAGCTCTTAATATTGGACAAGGTGTCTGCAGAAAAGCTGATGAGATTCTCCCTATCCCTTGTTCTCTGCTCCTTGCAAAATTGATGATTAGAAAGCCTTTTAGATAGAAGCAAAAATACAGATGGCATGGGATTGAGTCTAAGGTAATAGCTCTCCTTGCAGGGGAAGAGTACTTCTGAGGATTTGAAGTGAAGAAATTCAAGATAGGAACTTCATACATTTGAGATGAATATTTTTATAGTAGTTGCCTTTCATAGTATGTGCAATCTACATGGCATCATGAATAATGCGTTTTTGTGTTTCTTTTCTTTTCTTTTCTTTTTTTTCTTTTCTTTTCTTTTCTTTTCTTTTCTTTTCTTTTCTTTTCTTTTCTTTATTTATTAGAGACAGAGATAGACACACACAGAGAGAACACACAGAGAATATGAGAATGGGTGCGTCGGGGCCTCTAGGCACTGCAAACGAACTCCAGACGTATGCACCACCATGTGCGCATGGCTTACGTGGGACCTGGCGAATCAAACCAGGGTCCTTACACTTCGCAGGCATGCACCTTAACTGCTTAGCCATCTCTCCAGCCCTCATTTTTGTGTTTCTTTACCCAAGAATTAAGCTGGCATATTTACAAGATGAAGAAATCATGTTGATTTAGTAATATTGCTGCTAATCTCATTCTTTTCATTCTTTCCCTTTTTTCCTCTGGGAGTGATACTCTCCCCCCCCCATATGTATCAGTTATTCTTGCCTATGTTTATGATTTTGTAAAACATATTGTATCTTATAAGCTGAAAAATGAAAAAAGAGATGGTTAATTTTTTAAATCAAATTTATTATTGAATATGATAGTATTTTGAAACTATCCATGGTGTTATGGTTTGAATGTGAAATGTCCTCCTAGGCTCATGTATTTGAGCACATGGTCCCCTGCTGGTGGTGCTGTCTGGGAAGATTGTGAAACCTTTAAGAAGTAGAGCCTTGGTAGAGGAAGTGCATCATTGGGCAGGTCTTAAAGAGGTTTTATGTCCCAGCCCCACTTCCTGCTTTTGCCCTCTGCTTCCTGACTGGATATGATGTGCCCAGCTGGCCTCCCCCTCCTGCTAACATGCCTTGCCTGCAATGATGGAATGCACCCCCTCAAATGTAAGTCAGAGTGACTCCCTTCCTTCCTTAAACTGCTTCTTAATCAGGTATTTTATCACACCACAAGTCAAGTAACTCGTACTTGGCATGAAAATGCAGACATTTAATACTTGGTGGCATTCTTTTTAGGTTAATCAAGGAATTTGCAGCAAAGTTTTATGACTGCAAGCTGATCAATACACAATTAATTGTGAGATAGCTCTCATTTTCTTTTTTCTTGTCAGGTTTTTAGAAGAAACTTTTAGGGCATTCCTTTCCTCACTCCTCCACTTACATTGAAAATTTTGAAGTAGTAGGAATGGGCTCATGGACCAGTTAAAATAGAATGAGTGAGGGAATGTTTTGTAGTGTGGATGTGAAATACCGCCATAGGCCCATGTATTTGGACACTTGGTCCCTAGATAGTAGCACTGTTTGGAAAGACTGTAGAGCCTGTAGGAGGTAGAGCCTTGCTGAAGGAAGTGGGTCACTCTGGTGGACCTTGAAGTTTTATAGCCCAGCCTGCACTTCCTCTTCATGATCTCCTTCTTGATGGCAGCTGCAGTGTGACAATCCACCTTCCACAGCTGCTGCCATGCCTTCTCTTCCATGGTGGCCTATATTCCTTGCCTCACTGAAATTGCCTCTCCTTAGGTATTTGATCATTTTGCAACTGGAAAACTAACTGTTGTAGTCAGTATCCCATTGCTGAAACAACCAACCAACCAGAAGCAGCTTATAGGAGGAAAGGGTTTTTTTTTTTTTTTTCAGGCTTATTAATTCCAGGGGCACACCATCAATGGTGGAAGAAGCTGGTTCACTTTCATAGATCCAAGTAGAGAGACACCACCAATAGCTAGCATCACAAAACTGCCAGCACCAAACATGAACAGCCAGAGCTCCAAACTACTTTGCATACACCTTAGGGCTGGGCTCAAGATCTGCCCCCAAACATACGTTAGGGCTGAACTCCAAGGTCAGTCCCCAGTGACATGTCTTCTGTAGCAGGGATCTATTTACTAGGGACTGAAGTTGCAAGCTTAAATTTAATAAAAAACCCGAGTCTATGGGGCCATACATTCAAACTGTCATGTTCTAACTACCATAGTAACTAATACAGATTGCCTTTTTCCCCCTCCCTCTAGCCCAGGCTGACCTGAAATTCACCATGTAGTCTCAGGGTGGCCTTGAACTCACGGAGCTCCTCTTACCTCTGCCTCCGGATTAAAGGCATGCAGATTGCCTTTTAAGAGTAAGGAAGAGGCTGGGCGTGGTGGCTCATGCCTTTAATCCCAGCACTCAGGAGGCAGAGGTAGGAGGATCATCATGAGTTCGAAGCCACCCTGAGACTACATAGTGAATTCTAGGTCAGCCTGGGCTAGAGCAAGATCCTACCTTAATAAAACAAAACAAAACAAAACAAAAAAACAAAACAAAACAAAACAAAACAAAACAAAACACAAGCAAACGAACAAAAAAACCCACTCTGGTTATTTCTAGTTTAACATCTTTTGGCAGCAGTTCCAAACACAGGAGCACTCAGTTGCCTGATCCTGTCCCTGGTAAGTAGTCGAAGCATCTCAAATAGATGGAAGGCAGCATGGGGGTACTGGTGAGAACGTGACTATGGAGTCAAACCCAACAGGGTTTGAAGCTCAGTGCTATAATTTAGTAGTTATAAGCACTTAGACAAGTGATTTGTTTTCCAGTGCCTTGGTCTTTTACTCTATAAAATGGGAATAAGAGGCTTGGTCCATTGTATTCTGATGCTGAGTAAGGGAACTAAGAAGGCAGGACACTTGAACATTTACTGATGCATCATATTGCTCTTTAAGTGCTAGGTAGCCATTGCCAGTGAAACTCCAAGTTCCTCGAAGGTGAAACCCTCTTGTATTTTTACATTTTCTCTCTCTCTCTTTTTTTTTTTTTCTGGTTTTTCGAGGTAAGGTCTTACTCTAGCCCAGGCTGACCTGGAAATCACTATGTAGTCTCAGGGTGGCCTTGAACTCATGGCAATCCTCCTACCTCTGCCTCCCAAGTGCTGGGATTAAGGGCGTGCACCACCACGCCCGGCTTCTCTTCTTTATTTAAATGTATATATGCATGTGTGTGTGCCTATTTGCCTCTGTGTGTGTGGTAGGGCACACATGCAATGGCCAGAGGTCAACCTTGTGTGTTATCCTCAGAAATATTATTTATTTATTTATTTATTTATTTATTTATTTATTTATTTATTTTTGAGATAGGTCTCTCATTGGTTTGGGGCTCACCAAGTAGGCTAGACTACCTGAGTTGGAGCTCCAGGGATTCTCCTGTCTGTCTTCATTAATTAGGATTACAAATGCATGCCACCTTGCCCAGCATCCGATTCTGGGAATCAAACTCAGGTCTTCATGCTTAGACAGCAAACACTTTATTGACCGAACTATCTCCCCAGCCATAGCTCCCTGGCCCTCCAGTGTCTTTCCTTTAGTCATTCTGGAATCACCAGTAGTACTTGGTATTTAGCCTACAGTCAGTAATACCACCAGTTTAAACTGAACTGCCTGCATCTGCTAGAAGAGCCTTCCCAAACCAAGTGTCTTTATAAAGCAGATACTCTTCACATGAATAATCACCTGGAGTGTATCTGTCTTCTAAGTTCTGGTTGTACATATTCTTCTGTCTTACAGCAGTACATTGTTTATTAAATTTGTTATTAGTAATTTTTTGACTACCTGGCTCTTACATGGTAGAGTAATGATAGTAGTAGCATTATTAAGGATTCAGAACTTGCTAGTCATTATTCAAAGCAATATACATTGACCTTTTTTCTTTCATTTTCATAGTTCTTTTATTGTCTCATTGTCTAGATGAGAAACTGAGGCACTGACAGGGTAAGTGACCATTCAGTGGTATGAGCTGATGAGTGAGGATCAGCAGTCTGTCTCTAAGATCACTGCTCTTCCCTGATTCTTGATCTTGCTTTAACTCTAGTTTTAAAACACTTTAGTAGAAGTCACTGATGAAAATTCAGTTAAATCTAAAGCAGCTCAAGTTGAGTATGATGGGAAGGCATGTATTTCAAGGCAGGTTGACACAAATCTGTTTTTAAACTTCCAAATACATTTTGGGGGCATTGCTTTCTCCTTTACAAATAACTTCCCAGAAGCGAAGGAGCAAGGTCCAGACATACACTGTTCACACTTTAAGATTAAAACAGTTCTTGATATGTATGATCTCTTGTAGTAATCATTAGTACCCTTCCCCCCACCCCTCTTCTCCTCACCCCTTTTCTCCTCACCCTGTCTCATACTCTACCCCTGCAAATGTACCAGTAGCCACAGAAACCGTTACCACCAAGCACTTCCATTGTTCTTACACGTGAGCCAAGGTTCGTCCCTCCCTCTGCTGTTTGAATTCTGCTCTTGGACTTTACCTTTTGACCATAAGTGAGAAAGGATAATTGGTTTTCTACTAATAATATGAAGTCTTAGAGACTTAATTTCAGAATATTTGTAAGCAAAACAATAGGACTAATGGTGAATTTTCAGACTGCATTTGAGCTCCCCAAAGTTGTCACCTAGCTTACACCTTTAGCCCATGTGAACAGACATTATCTGCAAGCTATGGAATACGTAGAAGCATCTGTTGAGATGCCAATAGTTTATTCCATTTCTCCTTTTATTTTAGTAACAGCATTATTTTTACTGTTGGGAAAAGATTGGCTTGGTAGACTTTAGGAACCACTTTAGTCAGTGTGGATAAATGAAAAAACACCAGTGATCAGCTTTCATCATGACAAATGGAAACTGTCATTTAATTTTTATCCCCAATTATACAGCTCCGGGACCAATTTTTCAGGTGGAATGTTGGAGCCATTAAAAAGAAATAAGTAAACTATACCATATTCCATCATTTTTCTGGCAGCTAACCAATGATCTGTAGCCTTATTACATGTTCGTTTTTATAGAGATATTTTTTCTCTTAAGTTTGCAGAATGGTTTATTAACTCTTTACTGGTTTCTCCTGGAAAACTTTGTTCCCAAATGGATTTTATTTGTTTTTTTTGTCACTGACTGGTGGTTGGGATTTACCTCTGTTTTTGGCCGAGTGTTATATTCATTGTCACATTTTTATGCTGAGTGATAACTACAATTGCAAGGAATGATGTTTCTTTAATTCCCGCTGGAGATGTGGTAGTGATCCTAATGTTAAGTGTAGTAGACGTTCATTTGGATTTTAGAATGTAACTTATGAGAAATATAGTACTTACCTCAAACCCAACCAGCTACCTCTCGCTATTGCCGTAAAATGACGCTGAAAAAGTTGAGTAGCTCCAAAAAGTCAGCTCTCATAACACTGTAGTACCTGTGTCATGTTTTCATTCAGCTGATTTCATTCCAGTGTTTCCCAGTAATTTGAATTCTAAATATACTGTGATTCCTTCTACTTTTCCCCTTGGTGCTGGGAATTGAGCCCAGGGCCTTGAGCATGCTAGGGCAAGTGCTTTACCACAGAGTTACATCTCTAACCTCTGTGGATACCTGTGCCACAGAGTTACATCCCCAGCCCACTGTGCACACCTTTACCACAGAACTACATCCCCAGTCATTGTGGGTACCTTTCAATTTGCCTGTTCCACCCTTGGATCCACAAACTTAGAATGCTTGGCACATGTGAAGAATGCAAAAAAGAAAGATTTTTTGAATGACTAATTTAATACTTTCCTTTGGTGTTCTTTCTGATTTGTCAACAATGTTGAAATGTAGTGTCTTCTGAAGACACTGACTTTTGAGAGTGGTCATGTGTGTGTAATTGTCTTTTTACTCTGTCTAGAAAAGAATTGCACGTGGCAGGTATTCTTTGTCTTGTCTAGGTCAAGGAAGTTGAAGTTGAAGGTTAACACTGATATAAGAACTCAAGGGGGAGGCATTGTTGCTATTGGAACCATTGACTCCTGCCTTCCAAACCTTTTTTCCCCGGGCTGCATTACTCTGGGGCTTGTTGTGCTTGTATAGGAGTGCATAATCTGCCATTGCTTTCATCATTGAACATATCACTTTGGTTTTTGACATACAATTAATAGATGGTGGTGATGGGGATGATGGAGTTGGGTGTTGGGCTTGTGGAGAAGCTGATTAATAGATGCTGCCTATTAGCTTTGTTGATCTACATATGGAAATTTTATCTTGATGTTCAAATTCTTTTCTTTTCACCTAATTAGTAATTCACTGGAGCCTTTGGTTCACAGCCAAAGAATGTTTGTATCTACTTGACTTTAGCATCAGAAAGGTTAAACTTAGTTTTCACTAGAAGAGGTACTGAAGTATATTATGACCAGTAAGGCAATATTTTCCTTAGATGTATGCGTATGCCTTGGCATATGCTTAGAGGAGAAATGATACCCTCTTGTATCTACTTATAAAACTGTCAGCTGGTTCTGTTACCATTAGAATATGCAAGTAAGCTTATAAACATGCTGATGAAAGGATTCTGTTGGCTTGGAACCTTGTTAAGTAAAAGATGTTAAATCATGTATCTTGTCCTCAGGGGTGGTGGACTAAACAGCCGCACTTGTCCTTATTAATGCCTGTACACTGCTGCTGCAGAAGCAGCAAATGGCCTTTTGTAAGAGTCAGTCTACTATGGAGAGTTACTTTTCGTCAAGATCTTTATTGGAAATATTAATATGGTTGTCTGGTTTGGCAAACAGAAAAAAAAAAAAAAAGCCAAGCAGTTTGCAAATGTTTTTCCTGGTTTCTCTTCTCTAGTAGTTAAAGGGAAAGTCAATGAAATAAATGGACATTGGTGATCTGTCATAATTCATTGCTTATGTTAGGTATCTCTTTTTAAGGCTACATTAGGCCCTCCAATGAGAGGAAGAGCACTCAGATTTGGCTAATGTACTTGCACTGATGGAGAGACAGAGATTTGCTGTTCTCTTGGGTTATAAATGAGGGTGTTTCTTGTGCCTTTTTTTTTTTTTTTGTAGGAGGGTGGAGTGGTAGGATTTAGAATTAGTCAAAATTGCTGAGTTGGAAGGAATCTTAGAGATTAGATTCAGTATAGTAGAACACCCACAAGTCTTTGAAGTAAGCTTTACCATCTGTAATTAGTGCAGTCTTGGAAGGATGTTTCCTATAGTATCACTGTATTTGTTATTCTGTAATGTCTACTCATCGGTCCCTTGCTTACTCCTCGGAATCTTATCCTTGCTTGTCACTGTCCGCTGGTGACATTCCTAACTGTGTTATCTTATTTTTAAACCCTTCCTTATCATGTCCTTTTGCCCCCTCATCTTTTCATATGCTGGGCCTTCAGCGTTCCTTGTTATTTCAAACATTGACTCATTGAGTTCATAGGCCAGTTTCTCTGTATACATATACCTCCCATTTTTTGAGTACCCTTGCATCTCCAGGTGGTTTCCCCACGGATGCTTTACTCCTTCTACTCTTGGGAAACTCGCTCCCCAACACACACACACACACACCACCACTACCACCACCACCACCGCCACCACCGGCCACATTATATTTTCTTTGTGTTCATCTGGCTCCATGCTGTAGATTAAGTCCTATGAAGGCAGGATTAGATCTTAACACCTCATAGAAGTTTGGGTATGTGGTGCAGTGCTATCTTCAGTGACAGTATGCTTGACCGCATGCTTGCTGCTCTGATTTTCTTAGAACTACTTTTTTTTTTTTTTTTTTTGCCTTTAGCTGTTCCTTTTAGGGTGCCTGATTACACACTGCTCATGGAACTCAAGATCAATTGAAACTCTCAGGGCTGTCAGAGTTGCCTGATTTAGGGTTTAGGGGATTGTAAAATAACGAGAGGGGTGCTGAAAGAACCATAGAACAGCTTGTCATTGATTTCAGAGTCCATATTTCTTTCTGAAAACATTAGCCTGCAGCATCCAGTGATTGGTGTGAATGAAAGTCAGTACTTAGCTCATTTTCTACAAAGTTTGACCATGTGTATTCAAACTTAATACTATAATAAACAGTTATTTTTTTCCTACTGAAACTCCTGCATTGGATTTTTGTATCATAATATAAACTCACCTAACTATTACCAATTGATGGGGTTAATCTTAATGTTTCTCTCCAATGTTTTGCTGCTCCATATTGGGGTTAACACTTTATTACTTACCTTGGTAAAAATGAAATAGCATTATAATTTTTAAATCTTGTGTCTGTCTTGAAATATTGTATTAGTTAGCTTTCTGTTACTATCTTAAAGTACCTGCGGCAATTAACTTACAAAGTAAAAGGGTTATTTTTGCTCATGGTTGTGTAAGTTTTATTCTAATATTAGGCCTCTGTCAGGCCTGCATATAATGGCTGGAGTGCATGGTAGAGCAAACAAAATATATAGTGTTCCTGGAAGAAAGATTGGCAAAAAGAGACCTGGATTGAGGGCACATGTCTATGACAAAACGCCTCAAATGTTCTACCACTTTCCAAAAGTATCACCCTGGAGACTAAGCTTATAACACATGGGTCTTTGGTGGAAATGTCATCTAAACCGTAGCAGGTGTATTCAGTATCACTGTAAACTTTTTCCATTTTATATCTGTGTCTTTTGGTTGGGGCATTGAGGCCATTGATATTAAGAGTTATTATTGAAAGATATGTATTTATTCTCACCATTTTTCTTGTTTTGTAGTTCTTCCTGTTTTCACTTTACTCACTTGTTTTAACTGTTATTTGAGTATGGTTTATTTTTTCCTATTTCCTGCTGTGTGTGTTTTGCGGTCTCTTCAGCGTGAATGATTCCTGCAAGTATTTTCTGTAGAGCTGGTTTAGTTGCCATAAATTCCTTTAGCCTGTCTTTGTTGTGGAATGTCCATATTTCTCCATCAATTTGGATAGATAGCTTTGCAGGATAAAGTAATCTTGGTTGACAGTTTTTATCTTTCAGAACTTGGAATACATCACTCCAGGCCCTTCTGGCTTTTAAAGTTTGTGTTGAGTAATCTGCTGTGATCCTGATGGGTTTCCCTTTGAAGGTCTCTTGCTTCTTCTCTCTAACTGCTTTCAATATATTTTCTTTGGGTTGCGTGTTTAGTAGTTTAATTATAACATGGCGAGAAGAGGATGTTTGGTGTTCTAAAAGCTTCTTGTATCTGCATTGGCATTTCTTTCCCAATTTGGGGAAAATTTTCTTCTATGATTTTGTGGAAAACACCTACTAAGCCTCTGGATTGAAATTCTTCCCCTTCTGCTATACCTTGAATTCTTATGTTTGATCTTTTCATAGTGTCCCAGATGTCTTGGAATTCCCATTCATACCTTTCCATTAGCTTGTCTTTCTCTTTGTTGGACTGCATTAGGTCTGCCACCTGGTCTTCTAGTTTAGATATTCTGTCCTCTCCATCTATTCTATGGTGAGACTTTCCACAGAATTTTTTATTTCACTGACTGTGTTCTTCAGAGCTAGGATTTCAGCCTGGTTTTTCTTTAGTATTTCTATTTCCTTATTCATGTCCTGTAATGACCTTTTTCTTTCATTAAGCTGTTTTTCTGTAATCTCTTTCTTTGTTTTCTTCTTTAATTCCTTTGTTTTCTTCTCTGATTCCTTTCATTTCTTCTTTCATTTCTTTGTAGATAACATCATTCTTTTGAAATCTTTGTCAGGAATTTCATCTAAAACAGTCTCATTGATGAACAATTCTGATGGATTTGTAATTTTTGGTGGGACTGCATTGTCTTGATTCTTTGTATTTCTTGTATTATAATGTAGTGACTTTTGCATCATGGGTTGATTTGATGCTTAGGTTTTCTATTCATCTGCAGTGTTCTTAGGTGTGGTGATCCACCTTTATATATTTTCAGGATATGAGTTTAAGTTGCCAAGTGTAGCTCTTATACCCAAGTCCAACCTCAGAAGTAATCCTAGGTGTTGAGTTTGCTTGTTAAACAAGTATTGTAGTGGACTGGTGGAACAATTTACTGGCAAGTTCTAAACTTCAACTGAGCAAGATACACATTTAATTAAAATGAGCACAGAGTATACAAGTGTGGGAATTAAAACAAACAGTCTTATAAGGTCAGAATCTCTAAGGGTGTGTGTTGCTCTACACCCTTAATCCTGTCAGCTAGGAGATAGAGGATTTTGTTCTGACTTGGGTTCCGGGTCAGCCTGGAACTGGATCAGACCCTGCCTCCAATAATGACAAAAGCAAAAGATAAAGGCACTCTAAATCTAAAAGTATTACAGGCAGCAATATTCAACACCCCATATTCAGCTTATTTGAAAATGGTAAGGCCAACCACAAATATGTAACCCATAACCTGCCCTGACCTGGAAAGAGAGATTAGCACTTCCAATGCAGGCCTATGTACCTTTTTTTTTTTTTTTTTTGTCATCTGGCCTTGTTACCTTTTGGAGTGGCTTCCAAACTCACCAACGCTGAGTGCCCACCTCATTCCCTGAGCAGTGGAGCTTGGCTCAGCTGTGCTGGATGCGGTGCTGGTGCTGTGGTACAGAGCTTGAGCCTGCCTCCACAGTGCTGGATACGCTGCTGCTAGTTGCTGAATGCTGGCAGTTCATCGAGGTTCTGATGGTTGGGGGATGGGCAAGTTCAGGAAGCCGTAGTTGCTCACATTGTTCCCCTGTATCTCTTTCAGTAGCTCAGCCGACTTTTTTTCGATTTCTGGGCTCTGTGAGGAGACTGATGAGGTTGGAAAGTCCCCTTTTTTGGTCTCTATTTCTGCTGCTAGGCACGCCTGGTGGGTTGGGGTCGCGGTGGCTTGCGGAGGTGGTGGCGGCTCAGCGGTTGGGGCGGTGGCTTGGGGCTGCTCTGGACCAGGCTGCCTTAGGTCGTGTTGCAAGGTCCACAGTGGGATTCTGGCCGTCTCCTGCTTTTCCGCTGTTTCCCGGAAAAAATATTCTGCTCTTTTCCAAAGAAGAGTGTAGGTTTGCTTAAACCCTCCCTGATCTGGTTTGGCATGGCTCCTATGCCGCCATCTTACCCGACCCATTTTATATCTGAATCGTCAAACCTTCAAGGCCAGTGAGGTTCCAGTCATCATTTTCATTGGAGCATTCTGTCCTTACTGTGAGGCTTACCACATCTCATCCTTTCCATAGACGGGAAGACCGTCAGCACCATGTACGTGATTTCTGAGCCCCTAGGAATGGGCATGAGAAGACTGAAAGTCATCTTTGGCCTTATGTATTTCTTTCAATATTGTTGTTTTTTTTCCCTAGGAGACAAAGAGACACTATATCCATCCTCCCAAGACCAGTGCTAAAATCTTGAACTAAACTTGACTTGTGTTCCTGTACTTGAAAAAGCAAGGTAACTGGCCATTGAGTATCCAGTTTCTTCAGATGCTGTGAAGGGGAACACCAAGAAGCACAGTCACTTGCTCATCTCCTGACACTGGCCTTGGAGCCCCATAGAACCCAGCCTCTCCCTCCATGATCAGTGCTTCCTCCTGGATTCCCCTTGCCTCCACTCATAGTTGACACACAGGTACTTGCATGCCAGGAGGATTAGGTTCTTCCTCTGAAGTAGCAAGGCATCCTGTTGCATTTATTTTGAGATTTTCCTGATGAATGTCCCCTTTTCTTGTATTTGATTCCTGTTCTTAATTCAGAATTTCAGCAAGTGTTTATTGAGGCATTGCCATGTGCCAGGCACAGTGCTGGCCATGGGGACATGTGTGGTTAGTAGTGCTGTATAGCAATCTCCTTTTTTTTTTTGTTTATTTGAGGTAGGGTCTCACTCTAGCCCAGGGTTGACCTGGAATTCACTCTGTAGTCTCAGGTTTGGCTTGAACTCTCGGTGATCCTTCTACCTCTGCACCACCATGCCCGGCTTAGCAATCTCTTCTTAATTGAAACATTCCCTCCTAGAGGAGGCCCAGGAGGGCAAGATCTGGGAGAGCTGAAACTTGAAGGGAACATGACCATTTGCAAGGTTATAGGAGCAGTGAATAACTGTTCAGGGGCAGACTGTGACCAGTGTTGTGTGAGCTATCCTCTAAGAATAGTAACTGTTGCCATCTTTATCAGAAACAGCTAAGAGATTGGGCTTATTGGCATTTACCCATAGAAGAAAGGGCACAAAGAAGGTCTTCAGACACTCAGCTGAGACTCAGTGGCCCCCAGTGCCAGTGTGTATTCATTGAAGCATGAAGTCTCATGGCCTCAGGGGAAGATGACACATATAGAGGGTAGAGGATCAATGGATAGAGAGCCCCATCTAAACTGTCATGCAGGAGTGCTGGTGTCCGTACTGGGATGAGACTTCAGTGTTCTGGCTGCGTGGTGGTCTCCACACTCTTGTACGTAGCTCCTCACCCATACTCTGTGGGGAAGCCCTATAAACCCGTTGCTTCACCAAGGTTGGAATCTGGTGCAATTGTGCTTTGTTCTGCTGCCTGTGCCCTATCTGGGGTCAATAGATGTGTATTCATGTATCTTCAGGGAAAAATTTTCATGAAACAAGACATGGACTATTGCCCAAGAGCTTAGAGTCTAATGGGGGTCCCTAACAGTGTGTCAGGTATTGCATTTAGTAACTATAAGGAGATGTAGTGTTTACTCTTTACCATATTGGTACAGTGGCTATACATAGTGAACCAAAGTCAGAATAAAACATAATGGCAAAGAAATAAGATTATGCCACAGTATGGAAAGAAACCTCACAGATATAGCTTGGACATTCAAACATGAATTTCTGGGGCATTTCAGTGATTTATGAGTACAGAGGGGTAGAATATTTGAAATCAGGCCTGCCACTTGTAGAACTGAATATATGTAGCTGTTAATATCAGGAACAGAATATTTAAAAAAATATTAGCACATAATAAAATAATAACAGAATTTAAAAAAATCTGATTTACGTTAGACATTCCACACCTTCTTTAGTGTTTGATGGGAGGAAATCAAGCAGAAGGAAAGAGCAGTTGTTCGGGTTCTCAGTGCAAGTATTATTGAGATGCCTTCTGTGCTCCCGAGTGTTATGGATTCCTTCTCTCAGAACACCACTTGGCTCTGCTTGGTCACTAGCGTTTATCTGACAGTTTCCTACAAATGACTCTGAAATAGGTGTGCGCTCATGACTTTGCATAATAATTGTATGCCTTTAATATTGCTGAAGTGAGCATGTGGACATCTGCGGGACACTACTTAAATAAGTGGTCCTTTTAAGCTGCAGTCTTGTCAACAGACCACATTCTTTGAGGCCATGAATAGAAATGTGCAGTGCTTCAGTGTATTAATCTCTGCAGATCAGTGTTTCATGGGCTAACCAGAACCGTGTAGAGGAACTGGAAGCAAAGATGTTTAAAGTGATAAAAGAGTTCTGTAAGACTGGACTACCTGTCTATCTGCCCCCTGCAGTCATTCATAATTACGCTAAGGCCATTTGAGACAGGCCTAGGCTCTTGTTAACAACATGGTGTCCCTCCCCTCCTTCACATGAAACCCTCCGGGACAAGTAGTTCTCTCCCATCTACCCATGATACACTACTTTTCACTCTATCCATGTTTTTATATTTTTGGCTAGTTTTCTCTGTTGCTAATGAGCACCTGGTTAGCCTTTACTTACAAAATCATTTAGTAAAAGTCCCTGGCTGGAAGTAGACATGAGGTTCACACAGATCACATGCAAGAAATGTTCTGTGGTTTGGGTGAAGTTGTGCAACTGCTGTGGGTGACAGACAGAAGACCCATAGATGGCCTAGCACACCCCTCACAGAGTGGGTCCTCTGATGATAATGCTTCACCTTCAAAACTGCTTGACAGAACTTAACCACACATGCAACAAATCAATGCAGTCTGGAGCACAGATGCACTTGATCTATATTGTTTGTCTTCTTTTGACTGATGCAGGCAGGAGAAAGCATCAGATAGCTTCTTGCTTCAAACAGCTTTGTTCTGCAAAGGAGAGGCAGTGATATATTTGGGGATGCAAATGGCCAAGGCCTGAAATGCCATGGACACTTACCTGCCTGGAGAACAAATAGTCAATACTTAGCCACACCAGGCCACAAAAGGAACTCAGTTCTTCGGGACAAGTCACATTATGTAAAAGTTCTCTAATAGTTTATTAGTGTCATTGAAAAATACAGCCTACTAAAAATTCTAAGTGATCATTTTAATGAAAGCTGTGTCATTTGTGAGTAGCACTTGCCTATAAACTTTTCGAGAGCTATGAAAATAAATTAGACAAAAGGCTGATAGCTTTTTTTTCTTCTATGCTATTTTTTTTACCCCTTCCAAACCTCAGCGAACAGCTCTGTCTGATTTGTTTCATCATTTCTTTCCACTGCCATAGAACATCTGTTGGAAATAATGCTTGTCCTGTCAGTTTCCAGAGTCAGCAGCAAACCAAAGTGTGTGCACAAGGTAGATGTCAGCATTATCCTGCTGCTGCCACAAGGCTCCTGAAAGGCAGAAGGCAGAATTAATCCTGTAGTGAGAAGATGCCTTTAAAAAGAAAAGAAAGGGAAAGGTCTCAGCACCTTATTCAGGAATAGGAAGCTTATCCCAAAATGTTCCAAGCTGAATACTAGCAAAGATGTGATTTTGAACTAAAGGCACAAATTCAAGGTGATTATTGCCTGCTATTTAGTGGATGATTCTTTGTTCTGAGACTAGATTATACTCTTTTTCTGGAAGCTCACAACAGATCAATAGTAATTTTGTTATGGGCCAGATGTCAAAACAGAAATGTGCTCTCAAATCCTACTAACCTGCTATGACAACCAATATGCTAACATACGTTCACCAACAATCAGACATTTTATGACGCTCTGGTCATCCTGTCTGCTCTCATGTGAGTCTTAACACTGTGTGACATTAGTTCTGATTCTCTGTTTTATTTTCCTTTCTTTAATACTTTTTTCTTTAGATTGAGAATAGAAATGCCATACCAAAAAAAATCTCCCTTTTCCCCATCCTGACATTGACTTGGGTAAAGTCTATACTATACCTTTCTTCTGTTTACAGGTGCCATTTTGATGGCACTAATAAATAATCTATAGTAGAAAAAAATGGTTCTGAAGACAAGCAAACCATGAAGCAGCATGCTGTTTTTCATTACTCTGTAATCCAACTTCGGAGTTTTACTTTTGGTCTGATTAAGGTTTGGGAAGAAAGCATTTTGTGAAGAAAGTCAATTTGAGTGAAGGGTGTTGAGTTGTCCACAGCTTTGGTTTCTTCTTGTTGCTCTCTTCTGACTCAGAGACTGCTACTCACCAAGACAAGCATTTCCTAGGCAAGAAAATGTCTTCCTGTATTGATCTGTCTGGGTAGAAATATCAAGAGTAAATCAGTTAGAAACTACTAGCAGTTATGGGCAGATGTAATTTGTAACTGTAATTTAAAACAGTGCTAGTTTCTTAAGTCCAGAGAGAATTTAATCTTGGCCTTGGCCTTATGCTTATCTCCCTGGGCTCAGACATCTTCCTCCATTTCCATCCTAAAGCAGGAAAAGAAACAAGTGAAAGCTGTCTTCTTTAGACCAGAAGAGGGTGAAGGTCAGAGACTCAGGTATTGTATAGTGCAATTGAGCTGTCCATTTCAGCAAGGGGCAGGTCTTGCATTTCTTACTGTTACCCCATCTTTGTAGTAGAAGCAATCTCTAGGTGGGAAAACACACTTTTTCCCAAGGATGGAAGTTCTCTTAGAACTTCTGCCAGATTTTGTTGTATTCTGCCTTTTCAGTTCTTGGTGCATTTCAGCAGACTTCTGCAGGGAACGGTCTACTCAGAAGAATAGCCAGGATTTTGTTGTTTTTACTTATCTTTATTCTAATGTTATACACAGTGCTGAAGGTGATAGGAGTAAAGTGGACAGAGCAAAGTTCAATCTGAGGACCTCTGTAGCAGGTCTTCGGGTGCTGACTGACCACTGGAAGAGGGCCTTTTCCACAGCAATGAAGTATACTTCTGCTACATCCGAGGCTCTAGGCTAGGAACAACATGTGGTACTATGATTAATAAGCCCAATCTCACTTTCTCAAAAACTTTGTCATGCATTGAAGTATGTTTCCAGGCCATACTGGTGGGCTACAGAAAAACTGACTCTGTGAACATTTGTCCTCATCTTTTCTTTGGTGCTGCTAATTACTTTGCATAAATTGCCAAATAATCACACAGAGAAGCTGATGGATCTGGGCTCATGGGGGAGAGACTTAACCAATGTTGCCATTGCTTCTACCTTAGCTGTATTTAATGCTGAAGAGTCATAGGACATGACCAAAGAACTTGCACATAGAAAAGAACCAAGAAGAAGAACATGCTAAGTGGGTCTGCCTCCTTTCAGAAACAAAACGAAAACCCAGGTCTGGATGGCTGGAGGTTGCATATTAGAAGTAAAATTGCTATTTGAGAGAAAATCAACAGATAATCAAGGGAGTGGGTGGTTTCTCTAGGCATGCATTTGGGAAACTCTCACAATATTTATATTAAAAACCTAAAGGATTTCAGAATTAGAATGAAATATGAAGAACTTGGGGTCTCAGACTCTTTTGTCCTTTTGCAAGCGAACATTATGTTATGTAAGGAAAATACGTACACACACAAGCATCCTCACCCTATCTTAGCAGAGTGGAGTGGGTCAGGGAGCAGTGAGCAGGAAAACGGTAGCTAGCACTGTCAAATTCAGAGTCCCTGTCCCCATGGTATGGATTAGCTTTACTCCCTGTTGAACCGACACTTTCAAGGATACTCAAGTGGTGTCATGTGTGCTTTTGTCGTGTTGTTAAATGTTCACCATCATGTACTAAACTTTTTTCAAACCAGAATCATTGGTCCAGTCACCAGGTGCTGGCCAACTTTCTATAGAGGTCAGATAGCAGATATCTCAGGCTTGCAGGCCATACAAGGTCTTTCATAAATAATTCAGTTCAGTTATGCTAGAGAAAATATTAAAAAGTGTGTGGCTGTGTGTCAAAACTTTATTATGAATATGGAATCATTTGACTTTTGTTTTGTTTTGTTTTGTTTTGTTTTTGTTTTGTTTTGTTTTGAGGCAAGCTCAACAGACTGGCCCTTTTTTTAGAGAGAGACACAGAGAGAAAGAATTGGCACACCAAGGCCTCCAGCCACTGTAATCAAACTCTAGACACGTGTGGCACCTTGTATGCATGTGTGATCTTGTACACTTGCATCACCTTGTGCGTCTGGCTTATGTGGGATTTGAAGTGTTGAACATGGGTCCTTAGGCTTCACAGGCAAGTGCCTTAACCACTAAGCCATCTCTCCAGCCCTTGAATTTATTTATTTATTTACTTAAAATATATTTATTTATTTGAAAGAGAGAAAGAGGCAGTTAAAGATAGATACATAGCTAGTGAATGGGTGCACCTGGGCCTCTAGCCACTGCAAACAAACTCCAGACAGATGTGCCATTCTCTGCATCTGGCTTACATGGATCCTGGGGAATTGAATCTGGGTCCTTTGGCTTTGCATGCAGGCTCCTTAACCGCTAAGTCATTTCTCCAGCCATGAATTTTTATTTATTTATTTATTTATTTATTTATTTATTTATTTATTGAGGTAGGGTTTCATTGTAGCCCAGGCCAACCTGGAATTCACTCTAGTCTCAGGGTAGCCTTGAACTCATGGCGATTCTCCTACCTCTGTCTTCCAAGTGCTGGGATTAAAGGCATGCACTACCATGCCCAGCTGAATTTATTTTTATATGTCATGAAATATTATTTAAACTTTTTTTACTAGTGTCTTAAGTGGACAGAATGACAGGTCCCATATAGCATTTTCATCTGTGTATGTTGTTCACTTTTATCTAATTCATATCTTGTTACTGTTTCTTTTTCTTTTCCTTTTTCTTTTCTTTTTTAGAGGTAGGGTCTCACTCTAGTCCAGGCTGACCTGGAATTCACTATGTAGTCTCAGGGTGGTCTCAAACTCTCGGTGATCCTCCTACTTCTGCCTCCTGAGTGCTGGGATTAAAAACGCCCAGCTTGTTTTACTGTTTTTTATCCCTCCACAAGTCTCATTGGTCCCCTTCCTCTTCCCAAACACTCCCTCTTTACTTTCATTTTTCTTTTTTAAATCTAGATTCTACATATGAGAGACGGCTGATGACATATTCTTTTGTTTTTGTCAACCATTTAAAAATGTAAAAGAATTACTATATTCATTTTTTATTTACAGAAAGAGAGAGAGAATTAGTGTGCCAGGGCCTCAGTCACTGCAATTGAACTCCAGACACTTGCGCCACCTAGTGGGCATGTGCGACCTTGTGCTTGCTTCACCTTTGTACGTCTGGTTAAGGTGGAATCTGGAGAGTTGAACATGGGTCCTTATGCTTCTCAGGCAAGTTTCTTAACTGCTAAGCCATCTCTTACAGCCCCATTAGTAGATTTTTATATGGATTTGACCCATACACTATGGGTTGCAAACCCCATTTCTTTACTATTTATGCTTCCCAAACCATGTTATTGTTAATGGGAAGCTTTACCACATTATAATTTAAATTTTGTAGTGACTGTGTAAGGAAGCTGTATTAGTTAATGTTTTCATTGTTGTGATAAAAATCCTTGTTAAAGCAACTTTAGGGAGGAAAGGTTTATTTCAGCTCACAGTTCACAATGATGTAGTTTATCATGACAGGGAAGGCAAGGCAGCTGGAACCAGCTTGGTCCTCGGTATTATGCACTGGCTTCATAGCTTTCTTGCATTTATGCAAGCAGAGAGGTCCTTGGGACCCAGGGCCAACTTCTAATCCATGAGACCCATCCCACCTCCTGTGACCCACTCTCTCAGCTAGGCCACTTCTAAGGGCTTCATGACCTTCTAACACAGTGTCACCAGCTGGGGACCAAACACATACAAGCGTTTCATGTTCAAACCATAACAGAAGCAAAACATTCAGAACCATATCCAGAGACTGATGGTGTCATCACACTTAACTTGCCAACAAAGCTCTTTTTTGGAGAATGGGTGATTCCGTTTTAGCTGGGGCTGGGAAAGGACAGTGGTCTGAAGCATGGGAAGGGAAAATGTATAAATGGGTAACAGTTAAGGGCCTGCGGTGGCTGAGAGACTCCTCTCTGTGTGCTTACTATCCACTGTGATCACTGTGTTAAGTCCTATGCACACATTATCTCACAACCCTCAGAAGATTTCTTTGAGAGGAGATCTACTTTCATTTACATTTGATAGATGATGAAAGCAAGTGTGGCTGCTAACGAAATCCGTTGAAGATAACACAGTAAATGACAGAGCTGGGCTCTCGCCAGGTTCTGTGACACTGGTCAGTGTATGGCAGCACAGGGCACTGGGCTGATTTATAGCACTTAGGCTGGTGCCTTGCATGTGGTAGGTTCTGTGTATATATTACTGTTTGGTCTGTAGCTAAGAGGAGGGCTGGGGAAAAGGGATATGAAGGCATCATGGACTGAAGCATGAGATATTTCTGTCAGGTTGAGTTGAACCTTGCAGTCAAACTCTGGTCAAGCCAGATACACTTTGCAAACCAAAGAGGAGTAATAAGGAAATGAAAGTTCAGAGAAAGTCACGTCTTTAAAAATGTGGCAAATCATAGACCCTAGAGTACCTTGTGTGAAGGTCCTTCCTCTTGAGCTCAGGAACTTGCATTTGATAGCCAAAGAGCTGTGTTTTAGAAAGCTAGAGGAAGATTTCTTTTTGACTCATTGCCAGTCCTTTACTTAAACTTAAAAGATCTTAGCATTAAAATTACTTATTTGAAGTGCTGGCAAGCTAATAAATTCAGGGGGCTATTTTAAACATTGTCAATCTAAAATGTAATCCTATTAAAATAATTGAGTGTTTTCTGAGTGGAGAATTCCCTTGTCCTCCTGTCCACGACTCACAAGAGAATAACATAAAAGGCATCCCATAATGCCCTCTGAACATCATTGAAGCCACTAGTCTAGGGTAATTCTCATCAGCAAAGGCCTTCCTTAGCTCTACCTCTTTAAAAGGCAAAACCCCAACATAATAGCAGGTTTATTCTAATAATGGGAAATGGGGATTATATTTGGAACGATACCTTATAGGTCCTGGGAACCTTCTCGGTCTGTTAATTTGTGCTTATTTCTCTGTGTGATTGAGGATCTTGTGTAACTTGAAACGTTTGCGTTTTTCTTCCTTCAGTTCATTTCTTGGGCTCCTTTTCATCCAGCAGCTTGGGTTACCTTGAATTAAATTGGTTTATGGCATGCCGTTTTCGGTAAAACTCTGCAAAAGAAATGGTCACATAACTCCGAAAGGTTTGCCCTTGGAGTGATTTAGTCATGCTGGATGATAGCTGAGGAGGCTTATTGACTTTGAGCTCCCTTTGGAACCAGATTCGGAAAGCTGTGCACTTCTGTGGCACCTGTGAGACACTCACTTGAATAGAGCTACGGAGAAAAGCATTTCAGATATTGGCATTTTTCCTAATGCATTTTGTATGTGTCTATACCACAGGGAGAAATGTGTGGCTATTGTTGAAATATTATCTACATGGCTTTCAGAAGAAGAAGAAAAGCCACTGTTCAGTAGTCAACAGGGGTGTCTTGCAGTTTGTGTAATGGTTTGGGGCTTGGGGTTCTGTGTGTGTGTTCCCTCCAAACACCAAAACAGGTTTATGGCTGTAGTACTTGGATAACCCTATGCTGTTTACCAAGCCCATTAAAAAGACCTTGAATTTGACAGGCTGGAGGTTGCTAACCATGATTTGGATTGTTACTTAAATACCAGCTTTCTTTTTGTTCATCTGGCTTTGGGAAGAGAGGCTTTGATCATTTGAGCACATGTGCTGTGTGCATCCAAGATAGGAAATCAAAGTCTTAGAAATGTACAAGAGTTAATTTGATTTTCCATCTAAACAGGCAGGCTTCTGTTTAAATAAAAATTTGTGTGGATAGATTTTTGTTCATCATGTGTAAGAAAAGCATGTTGCATTTGTGTAAAGAGAGCAGCCTTACGTTGGTGGATGTGAATGCTTACAGGCTGTAAGAGACACCTATTCAGTTCAGCAAATCTCATCTAACAGTATCTTACCTCATGAAGTTTAGGTAATTGATTCTTCAGAGCAATACAAATATTGAAATTCTTTTTAAAAATAATTTTAAAATTTTATTTATTTAAGGTAGGGGGAGGGGGGGGGATGAGAATGGGCACACCAGGGCCTCTAGCCACTGCAGAAGAACTCTAGACACATGTGCCACCTTGTGCATCTGGCTTATATGGGTCCTGGGGAATTGAACTTGGGTCCTTTGGCTTTGCAGGCAAGTGCCTTAACCTCTAAGCCATACCCTCCAGTCCTGGAATTCTTTTTTTTTTTTTTTTTTTTTTAATGTTTAACAAATTATTGATTTTTTTAAATTTTATTTATTTGAGAGATAGAGGGCAAGAGAGAGAGGAGAAAATGAGCATGCCAGGGCCTTCAACCACTGTAAACGAACTCCAGATGTATGTTCCACCTTGTGCATCTGGCTTATGTGGGTCCTGGGGATTGAACCTGGGTTTTTTGGCTTTGCAGGAAAGAGTCTTAACTGCTAAGCCATCTCTCCAGCCTGAGTTCTTTTTAAAAAAATAAAAATATGTATTTATTTGAGGGGCGTGGGAGAGAAAGAGTGCACGTGTGAGAGAGAGAGAGACAGACAGACAGAAAGACAGACAGTGGCCATGCCAGGGCCTTGAGCCACTATAAATGAACTCCATATACATGAGCCACTTTGTGCATTTGGGGTCACGTGGGTACTGGAAAATTGAACATGGGTCCTTTGGGTTTGATGGCAAATGCCTTAACTGCTAAGCCATCTCTCCAGCCCATATTAGAATTTTTAATCATTCCAAGACATGGGCAGTTGGACTGCTTTTGTATTTAAAAACATCTGTGTATTATTCTCAGGTGTTCATTAAACTATTATTGATTGCAGCTCCCCATGTACCAGGCTCTAGGCTAGATGCTGAGATTCCAGGAAAAGGAAGACTAGAAGCCCTGACCTCTTAAGGCAGATCCCAAATGACTAGTAATTATGCATTCATTCACTAATTCAAGACGTTTTATTAAGCATGTGCTGGATGGCCATGCTATGGGGGAGGTATTCAGGGGATGGGAAGAAGACAGTGGTGAGCAGAGACAGGTTTGATACTCATACATTTACATGTAAGGAATAATTATTAAATACAGTACAAATGGCCAGTTGTAAGGTAACCCAAGTGCCACAGAGGTGAAGCCTGTGGTCCAAGGAAATCACACACCAAGAGAATTAGATCTGCTTAGAAAGACCACTGAGGGGGCAGGGATCAGGAAGTGATGGATGAACCATGGCCTGACCTCAGTTAGCCAGGTTAGCAGGGAGCATTTGCCAGAGGGAGCCAGGTGCCTTAAAGGAATTGACAGTCCATTGACCGGAGACCATGACCTGGTCCAGAGAGGAAAGTAAGTGCTGTAGGCAAGGGGCAGGGGAGAAACCTTTGATGGCTTTCAGGTAGAACATAAGGGGATAATGTAATCGTACTGTCTTGGAAATAAGCACTGAGGCGCCATTGTGGGAGGGATATGAGTAGGTATAGATGGATTCCAGGCAATTAAAAGGCTATGGTGGGATGTGAGGGTGATGTGGCTGCAACATCTGTCTTGCTGCCTCTTGATCACCAGGGTTGATCCTGAAATGATCTGGCTGGCTAGGAAGATGTGCCTTCCTCTCTTGCCACTCTTTCTTGAAGCTCTCCCCTTGGCCTCTTCTGTTGTTTCTTGACTGAGGAGTGGCTTACATGTAGCTAAGGTCTCCTGTTAGTGCATCCAAACAAGTTCTCAAGGTCCTTGATGACAGGAGGACATGGGGTAGTCAAGCTTCCAAGAAGCTATTGAGGATAAGTAGAGGCAGTGGCTTGTATTAAGGAGAGTATAAGGTAGTTGAGAGAAGTGATTGAAATTGAAACATATTTAGGAACTTAAATCTGTCAAATGGATGTGTGCTGTGAAGAAATCTGATCCAAGGACTTGAGGAGATGGTTTAGTGGGAAAGGTGCTTGCCTGCGAAGCCTAAGGACCCAGGTTTGATTCCTCAGGACCCTAGTAAAGTAGATACACAAGGTGGTGCATGCATCTGGAGTTCATCTGCAGTGGCTGGGGGCCCTGGCATGCCCATTCTCTCTCTCTCTGTCTCTCTGTCTTTCTCTCTCTGCCTCTCTGCCTTTTTCTCTCAAACAAATAAAAATTAAATTAAAAAATCTGATCCAAGTATGATATAGTCAAATGCCATATATGCTTAATTCAAACAGTAGGTAACATGAAATAATCTTTATCTTGCTTCATCAAGATTAAACTTTGTATATTTTTTAAAGTTGTTGTCAATTTATTTTTCTGATTTTTTTGGGACTTTTGGGTGTTTTTTGAAAGGAAATTGTGGGCCAAGGAGATATCTCAGTGAGTAAAGTGCTTGCTCTGAAAGCATGAGGACCTGAGTTTGGATCTCCTGACCCCATGTAAGATGCTGGATGTCCTTGTGCATACCTGTAATCCCAGAGCTGTGGAGGGGCTCCCTGGCTAGCTAGACTAGCTAAAGTTGTGATTTCAGGTTTTAGCAAGAGACACTGTCTCAGTGAATAAGGTGGAAAGTTATGGAGGAAGACCTCTGATGTTCACCTCTGGTCTGCACATATGCACAAGCACCGTGCATTTGCATGCACGCATACATGAACATGCAAGAAAAAAGAAATTGTAGTTCTTACCTATTATGTCCCTTTTAATATAACTAAGACAAGTGAAGTGCTCAGTTATGATTCTTCTAGAAGTGTCACAAGAAGCAGGCCCAAGCCAGAAGATAACATCAAGGTAAACGATTTCTAGCAACGTCAGCAAAATGTAGAGATGCCATCAGAAACCAACATCTGCTACCTTCTTTCCCTGCCGATTTTAATTCAGAAAATGTAAATGATTTTTTCATATCAAAATGAATTAAATACTAGGGAGTCTTTTATTCTTCATAAACTGAAGTTGGAGTAATTTATTTTCTCTGGAGGAGAGTATTAAATTAGCTGTCAACTGTGTTACACAGGTGGATGGTAACTTTTGAATGAAATGACCAAATCTCCAGTCCTGAGACATTTATTTTAATCTCTGCTTCCCATTGAAATAGAGGAAACATGAAATAGTGAGATAATAGTACTAAACTTTCAAGTAATTGCTTTTGTTAGCTCAACTCATGTTTACTCCTATTAATTACTGAAATTTGATAACCCCTTTGTTTTTCTACTTAGCATGACTCTGAAAGCAGAGGACAGAGCCATAAATCAGGTGGGTGATTTCCACTAACAGCAGGCCTCTTTTGCTGTGAAGTTGACAGCGTCAGGCTAATTCACCAAGCTTGATAGGTTTATAATTCAAGAAGATGTGATTTAATGTTGATGAAATTTAGTTTTTAAACTCTTTAGAAACAGAAAGTCTTTGCAAGTAGAAGATGAAGTTTTGAGGTAAACAGAGACAATCAGCGTTTCTGAGCCCCAGCTTTTAGAGACCCTTGCAGGGTGTTTGTTGCCACCCTTTAGCTGAAGGTAACACTTGAGAGGGAGGAAACAGAAGATGGTGGGGGTGGGGGACTTTGGCACTTGAGGGGTAAGTCCTGGGGGGTGGGGAAGACATCTGCTTATTGTTTCTCATCTTTCCAAATTTATTTGGCATTTCCTGCTCTTTAAAGAACATTTCATTGACGCGGGCCTTAGAAGCTTTTTATAGTTAAGCTGAACTATAGGGCTGTAGGATTTGGAGAAACCCCAAATCCATCTGCTCCCCACTCCCTTTCTGCCTCCCCAAATCTGGTTGATTCATAATTATGTTTACAGGGCTTCACATCCTCATCTCATTTGTGATGCCCATCACTTAAGGAGAGATTGAGGTGTCATGTAATGAACATGCCCTTACTTGGCTCTAGGCTTTGGGAACAGTGCATCGAACAAGCCCTTCAAGTCCTTTCCCCATAGGCATTCTTCTCTGGACGTTTTATATCTTCATGGCATTCAGTAATGTTCAAACTTGCTGCATGCTGTTTGAAGAAAATTGCTCTAAAATGTAACAAACAATCTTCTGCCTTTGAAAAACAGAGTATATTGAATTCTGTCTTACTTAAATAAATGACTTTGGGATCTTTTAGAATGCTAAACAGTTATGCTCAGAAACTGAATTTGGGTTGGTTGTTTTCTCCATTTGATGCTCAGAGAGAATGCTATGCTTTTTTGAGTTCTCAACAGTATTTTAAAACTAGTTATTCCTGTCTCTTTCTTTACTTTGTGTTTTATGTTCCCACTTACAATTTTGTTTTAATTCTAAGGTAGGGTGGAAATGAAGATAGGATTATCAGAAGTATATCAGAAGGTGTGTGAACACAGTGAATTATAACACTTGTCCTCCTTTAGGACCAGTAGGACTGAAGTAGGCCTCATAGGATTTAGGCTTTCAGACCCTTTGGACAGCTGGGCTTGCCAGCTATCTGGTCTCATAGATGAGATATTTGTAAGATTATCTTGTCCAGGTCATGTTCTTGTGAAATCCTTTGAGCTAGCAATCTCTTTAGTGCAACAGAGTATAATGTTTACAGTGTTGTCCCCACACATACACAAAATACTAGATGTTTTTCTCTTCCCTGTACAGCTAAACTTCAGTAAATGAAGTCTTTAACATGATATGTCCATATTCTCTCAGTTGTAAGAATTATAACAAGTGCTTGCTTTGGCAGCACATATACTAAAATGAAAAAAAAAAGAGTTATAACAAGGCAGGGAATAGTGAAAATAAGAATTGAGGCGCTCATAGACAATTGCAAGGCTTCTAGATGAGATGCTAGATTACACGAATACACAACATATTGATTTGGGGAATAAGAGCTATATATAGTTTAGATTCAAGCTATGACAGATGGGGGTTCACTAGCAACAAATCTGATGACTTCTAGGCATAATTCCAAACTTTAAAAAAAATCACCAGATGCAAGGACTTTTGCTACTCTTAATGAATTCACTTTTATATAAATGAACCCATTTATATGTTTTCTTCTATGGCCAGTTATCCTGGGACATTAGAGAAATTTTTATTTTATTATTATTTTTCATTTAATGGATGCACTGCCATGCAGTAGTGGGGTAATCACGTTGGGAAAATTGGTCTTTTTTTTAAGGAACCCAGAAGTGTCTAGAAATGCTATGCTTATTTAAGGTCTCAGTCCACTAAAACATTTTTTATAGATGTTTGTATCTTTGTTTTGGCCACTGTTCTAATCTTTCAGAGGCAGCTCATCTATTAGCCCTTTGCTGGAATTTGGGAGACTCAAATATGTTTCCTTTAGTTCTTAAAATTATTTCTTTTAATTATATCCCCGTTGATTATAAATAGACTTTATCCTTTATTTCAAACCAGTAAAGTAATACATGAATATAATTATTTTTAAAGAGGTTTTACATAGGGGATAGCTCAGTGATGGGTTCTTGCCAAGCTTGCTTGAAACCTTGGGTCTATCATCTGTCAATCACCAGTCTTTTTCTTTGTTTTTAAAATATTTTACTCCATCTATCTATCTATCTATCTATCTATCTATCTATCTATCTATCTATCTATCTATCTATCAATCTATCTAATCATCAATCATCTATCTGTCTATCTATCTATCTATCATCACCTGTCTATCTATTTTTGGGGGAGAGAGAGAGACAGAGAATGAGAATGAGCATGAATACTCCAGGGCCTCCAGCCACTGCAAACGTACTCCAGACACATGCACCACCTTGTGCATCTGGCTTATGTGGGTCCTGGGGAATCCAACTGGGGTCCTTTGGCTTTGTAGGCAAGTGCCTTAACCACTAAGTAATCTCTCCATCCCCCAGTCTTTTCCTAGAGATGTATAAACATAAAATCTGTAGGAATTCTGGGATGTAGCATGCTTGATAGATTTTATCACCATCTCTCCTGCCATCTTTACAAACTGTCCTAGAAGCCTGGACATGTTATATGCAGACTTGTTTATTCTACTAGAAATGCAACCTTGTCTTCCACAACACACAGAGGCCCTTGTTTATTTAGCTGTTGCCCATTTGCTGAACATAGGAGATTCTGTAGATTTTCTTATTGCAATGGTGCTTGAATGCAAATTCTTGTGCATATATGTACATACATATGTGCGATTTCTTTAGGGCACACTGATAAATAGCATTGCAGGACTATAGTGTGTGCACAATTTTAGTTTTAATTTTAAACTTCGTTTCTTCCCCGAGATAGGGACTCATTCCAGCCCAGGCTGACTTGGAATTCACCCTGTAGTCTGAGGGTGGCCTTTAACTCATGGTGATCCTCCTACCTTGGTCTTCCAGGTGCTGGGATTAAAGGTGTGCACCACCATGCCTGGCTAATTTTAAACTTCCTTTCAGGAATTTTTATTTTTTTAGGTGAACAAAGTTGAGCCAAATGATGTTCTCAGTTGGAACAGAAATAAAAGTCTTTTTTTTTTTTTTTTTTTAACATCCTCCTGTGTTCCTGTGGTATTCCTGTCTTTCCTGGAGCTTGGGAGCAGGTTATATGAAGTCTGTTAACATGCCTTGAGATGCAGCAGTGTTTTCCTGCCTCTTGCCTCATCCATCCTGTTTCATCTCAGTCTGGCCCTGGGAATGGTAGAGATGCACTCTCGCCATTGTATCTAAAATTCTTCAGATTTTGAAAAGCAAAGTGGGATAAACATCCAAGCTGTGGAGGAACCCCAAGAGGGCAAAGAGAAGAAGGTGAGGAAGAGTATCATGGTTCAAATCCAACAGAGGCCATCCAGACTTTGTCCTAACTAACTAGACCAAGAGTGGTCTCGCCAAGTACATTTAAAGAAAGTCCTGGGAGCAAAACCTTTGACTTCCTGCTTCTCATAGCATGTTGCGGGGACGGGGCAGGACAGGGTCAAGAATTAGAGGACCAATGTTTGCTCAGCAAGGTATACACTGAACCTCTCTCCTTCCTCCTGATGTTGAGGGGAGTGTCCAGGTAACAATGGAATTTGAGAACACAGAGGTGTGGGTGCCAAGCAGTTGGAGGGTCAGAATCTGGTCCTATTTCTTGGCATTCCCTCTAGTGATATTTTTAATTTAAATTTTTATCACCTGTGAAGGAGAACATTTTAGCTTTCTAGCAGGCTGAGGCAACAGATCATATTTTGAGCATCCGCTTATCATGTAAGATAAAATATTTCTGAGGCTCAAAAGAAATTCATGTTTGGGAGATGCCTGGTGCTGCTTGCTAAGATTTATTTTCTTTTTAACATGTCAGTGTCTGTTGCCTTTCCTGCAGGTAGCCCTCCTGCCTCCTTGTCGCCTGAGTCCTTCAGTGTCTTAGGTCGGGCTGCATCTGTTCCCGCAGAGCCTTCCCTTCCGCCAGCAGAAAGCTGGTTTGTTTGGCTGACAGATGGGGTTCCCGCTTTGGCCTAGATGCGCCTAGTTAAAGGGTTTCTGTTTGAAGCCCGCAGGTGAAGCCCAGCTCCACACAGACCCCTGCCTACAGAGTTCCCTTCATGGTCACGTAAAGCAGTAAGGAAGTTTTTAATTGACATTGTCTACTGTTAAGAGGGCATAGTTTGGACATCTTTTGAGAGGGTTTACTTTATCTTTCTTTGAAATGTCAAGCTATCATTTCATTGGCTAATGCAGTGAGCTTGCTCTGGGCAAGAGAAGTACATATTACGGTAGTTTATCTTTTGGAATCTGGGCACATCAAAATCCCCTTAAAAGCAACAATACCTCAAACCTATGTCACAATCTAAACCAGAGCATAGACTGTTTGAGTGATAGATATGGTTAAAATAACAGTATTTAATGCCCAGAGCACATCAAATTTGGGTGAAGAGGATGCATTCTGCATAATGCCTGAAGATGTCTCGTATGGTGTGGTTACCTAGCAACAAGTGGAAACTGTATGAAAATGAGGTGCTTATCTGTTTTTGAAGTGGGTGCAATGAAACTTATTACGCCAGCCTGTTTTGCTTGGCATGTTATTAAAAATCACAGCTAATGTGGAAAGAACTGGAGCCTGTTGCCATTCGATACAGAAGCAGTGCTAAATACAGCCACTGTAAAATGCCAGTGCTTTGATCAGGAAAACGCAACTTGCAGCCGCGTTAAACACTCAGCATTGAGATGTTAGGATCTGATTTATGTTATGAAAGATTTATTAATAATAAAAGAGCAGACAGATCTGTAGTGGTGACTGAAGAAGCCGCCTGTTATTTAGATTTAAAAAAAAAAATTCAGGGAGCCATTTATAGTTTTGTCTGCGATAATGGCTTGAAGTAGCACTGCTTCTTATGGGCAAATGGTATTTACCTGTCTGCTGGGCTTATTGATGAATTCTAACCACAGCCTTCTCAAGTTTGTCTAATTTCAAGAACTCTGATACACTGTCATGACCCTTGGATGTTCTATTTTTATTTTCTCATTTTAAAATAAGGTACAAGGCTTCTGTTCTAGATATTGGTGTGTATTTTGGTGGAAATGGAAAGCTCTTGTTTTTAGTGTATCATCTAGTTGTGTTTTCTTTCTTTCTTTCTTTCTTTCTTTCTTTCTTTCTTTCTTTCTTTTTTTAGTTTTAGCAAAGTGAATTTTACCATAGGCTTTCCCCATTACTTTATGGTTCCACCCACTTTGTGTGTGTGTTTCTAACCTTCCATCTTGTTCACTTTGTATTTGTCAGGCTAGCTGGCCCACAAGCTTCTAGGAGGATCTACTATCTCTACCTCACTGGGAATACAGACACAAGCACTACAGATCTCACTTTTCATGGAGTTTGGAGATCCAGACTCAGGTCCCCAAGCTTGCAAATCAAGCTTTTCATCCATTGAGCCATTTCCCCAGCACCTCTGTCACTTCTTTGTATATAGTTCATATTGCTTCACATTGAAATCTTATTTTACACATAATAATAATAACAACAGAAAATCAGACTGAGAATTCTACCAAAACATTCTCTCTTGTAGTCTGGCATCCTAAGGTGTGATAGTACCTGTTATTCCATAGAGGCAGAAAAGTTCAAGTACTTTCTGTGCCCATCAAACATCTGTGATGACACACAGAAACCTGGCCTAGAGGACCCAACTCTGTTAGTTGTATCCTGACATTATTTCTGGGGCTTTGGAATGTGTTTATGTGTGGCAGATGGAGCTATTAGCTAGCTGTGCTATCTTGAAGAATTGCTTTCCCAGGTAATCAGCTCTGCTCATTTAGGATGTCGTTTCCCCACCTCGATATGTCAGCTGAGGAAGCAGGAATGATTAATCGCTGTGACTGGACAGTGTGCTAGAAAAACTCTGTAAGGGGATACAGCCCCTGGTGCTCCTGTACAATAGGGGTTTCAGAATGCTGTGAGGTAGAGCAAACCAATGACCAGGATGCTTCCTGAAACTTACCTGTCAGTGCATAGAGTTGCTGTGGCAACCTGAAGATTTGCAATTCAGAGGCAGAGTAGAGCGAGACAAAACCTTAAGTCATGGCTGTCATTACAGTGGAATGGGTGCCACCAACACCTGGCAACCTCTATTACTTCAACTTGTTTCTTTTCACGCTTGGAGGAATAAAATGCATAAAAGATTAATACGCATAGTAAACCTTTTGGTAAAATATGTATGTGTTCTGCATTTCAGATGAGTAAAAAACTTTAAGAGTTCCCTCTACTTAAATCAACGTTAGTTCATAATGTATAAAGTGAGAATTCAGTCATTGTCTTGGTAAAATAAGAACTAGGACACAAGGGTAAAGATACTACCCTTTGTCTTTCAAATTAAAAAAAAAGGTAGATTACTATATATTTTCAAAAACTTTGTTTCTCCTGGAAATTTTATAGTGTACCTTTCTCCTTCATGAAGCATAGAACAAGGAAGGAAAGTTTTGGGTCTTGTGAGGTCTAAATGGAAGTTCTGTTTTATTCTCCTGTGAAGTGACTACATTTTGAGTTTGTCCAGGTGCAAGTATGATCCTTGGAGCTGAAGGTCAAAAGGAAATGGTCCAGGATTTTCTTTCTAGGGGGGAAATCAGCAAAACTGCCGTGGTTTCTAAATATGGTCACATCACTTATGCATGCTCTGTAATTTCATCATTTAATGGAAATGTAGGATTTTTAGCATCAAACTGTCACCGTTGTCCTCCTTCAGTGTTCACTTGAAGGTTGGAAGTTAATGGCCACATGAATCAAGGCATATTTAAGTTTTAGTTAATTGTCACCACGGCATAACTTTTGGTTGTAGTAAAAATGCACAAGCATTATAAAATACATACTAACACATCTTGCAGCATCTTCTAGACTTAGTGCATTTAGTAACTGGTTTTCTTTTTGTGCTGTAGAGGAAAAATTTCCAAGTCTGTGATGTAAAAGCATTCAGTTGAACTTTGGGATTTTTTTTTTAAAAACTCTTCTGCCTCTGAATGTCAGAAAATGTATAGTTGTACTGACACCCACCATAGCATTAAGTCTGGAATTCAATCCAGAGGGCTGATGTGTTAAACACACTAAATATTTCATATTAAAGACTAGCTTCTAGTATTCCACTGGTCTCTTCGAAGGGCAGAATGAGTGAATGGTATAGTTGTAGAGTTGTCCTTGTAAAGGGTCTATTCAATTTAAACCAGGAGCCAGGAATCTAGGTTATGGCTAGAGGATGAGAAAGCGAATAGATGTGCTGAGCTTTGGCAGCTAGCTTGATAGTGAAGCTGCCATGTTGTCCCCATTGAGATGGGACATTTGATTACTATGTGCAGCTCCCTGCTGGCTGTGGATTGTGATTCCCTCCAACCAGCAGAGTATTGTAATTGGAGACCATCTTCTTGAAGATGGAGCCTTTTATTTTTGTGACTTTCTAGGGAGCTGTAATGTCTGCCTACTCTTTCTTTTAATCAGGTGTTTGAGAGCTGCAGCTTCAGGTCAAAGGAGTGTATTCACACCTGATCTTTTACAGACTTTTCAGGCATTGCAGTGTTGTTTTAAATGAAAACCTCCCCTGAATAGTTCCGCTTTAGTAAATGGCCTGCCTGAGAGCAGTGCTTTCCAGCATTCGGAGGATTTGAGAGAATACTCTGACACCTATAATTTGTAACACAGTTAAAATTGTTTATCTGGTCTGGACACACCTGTGGACAAGGGGAAAACATCTTATTTTAAGTTTAACTGTGTAATTTTACTTGTATGCCCAGATGTCCTTTAATTTATTTTCTAGGAAACTAATAACAAGAGCAAGATTTCAAAGTCAGTTGCTAGATCTAGTCTAGAATCTCATGAATGGGCTGGAGGAATACCCATAGGGCATAAGCCTGTGTGTGGATAAGTGACAAAGCTCTGATTCTGAGTTCACATAATGGTCGTGCAGAAAAGATTTCAGATGGGGATCTATCAAGTCTTATCTGCTGAGACGTGATCCCTTTTTGTATCTGGCAGGCCTCATGCAACACATTTTCTTTCTTTTAAGTGATCCCTGAAGCTGTCAAGTTCATTTGAGCGAACTATGCTTGAGGGAAACATGTACAATTTTCTCTGGCAATGGCATGCTGCTGATGACATATTTCTAGAATTAGCTTTTTTCCTCTCCCCCACCCTTGTAGAAACTGAACTTTTATTTAAGCTCCCTGCTGTTAACATTAGGAAGAAGGTTTCCTGTGCCAATGTTTGCCCAAACAGAAGAAAATGTTTGCATTTTGTATGCAGTGTTCATAAACTTGATGAGTGGAACAGTTTTGGCACCGCTGGTGAGCGTGTCTGCTTGTAGTTCTGAAGGGCAGGCAGAAAAGGTGTCTTGAAGCTCTGCAGCTCCTCTGCACCGGTTCACATCTGTTCACCTACTGCAGGTTGTGAATCTGGAGCTTGCTCTTTCTAGGACTTTGAAGGTTAGTTCTTATGACAAGATGTCCAGGTGACCAGAAGGTTATTGTTTCCCTCATTCACTTGGGTAAGGTTAGCTGAAACTCTGGATGTATTTGATTTCTCCTGGCAAGATTGTTTTATTTAGTAAGGCTGTTGGACCCTCTTTTTCTTTGCTTTTGGGTTGGCTTTGCCTTGCCAACAGGCATTATGGTCTTTCGACCTTTCACTTTGGAAGCTGGTGCCACCATAGTAATCTGTAACATATTATAGATCCACTATAAAAATCATTGCACTTTCACTTAAAATCAAAATGTTTTTGTGTGCAAGGCAGAAGTCAAGGGATAACAAAAAGTATTTCTTATACAAGCAAAAATGTACCACTAAGTGGTACTATGTGAGCGGTAGGGAATTCACTCGTAAGTGTGTGGCAAATGATCTAGACATAAGAATCCAAGCAAAGAAGATTTGTTCCAAAAACCTGTGTAAGGCGATTTAGGAAGACGCACTTTTCTTTGGACTCTCTCCTGTAGCAACATCGAATCAGGTAAATGAAACAGCTTTGGCTTTGTTCTCCATCAGTAAGCCAAGAAGAACATGGCATGGGTCATTAAGATTTACAGCTCAAATGTAAATAATTCAGGACCCACAAACAATAATTAAAAAACCAACTGTGGCACTATGTGGAGTCAGGTCTTTTGGGTCCCTTTGAGCAGGAACCTCTCAGGTTTTGGCTGGAGACCTGTCCATCTGGGTCCAGATGGTTGTAAGAGCTTTTTAATGACCTTTTCTAATGCTGGTGAATGTGCCTTTGGACACCATCGTAACCAATGGATGAGGAGGGTGGAAACAGCAGGATAGTGGCAGCTGAGGAATTAAATGTCCCGAATTTGTTAGACATCTGCAGAAACATGCAATTTGTTGGGCAGGAAATTGTAAACAAAACAGACTGAGTCAATTATCAATACACCTGTGACACCCCAGGATGCCAGCTCTAGGAGTATAATGGCAACTTTCAAAGTCCATACCCCCTGGAGCAACCTGTTGAATATTGCAAGGGTGCCAGCACTGTTGGATGCCTCCTTTTCCCATGGGGCCAGAGCTTGGCTGGCAGCTATCGACCAGCTGAGGGCACCAGGAAGTTTAGTTATCAGGAGGAAGTCAGGTCTTAAGTTTTCTGCTCTTGCTTGGCTCTTGGTGTGCTGATCTCCTGTGTGGCCCTGCCTTTCCATGTGTGATATTATACTTTTTGTTTTAAATTCGAACACATTGGTTCTTAGCCAGCCGTAAGTTTTAGAGGTGCTTAAGGAGCTTTTTGGCTCCTTTAAGCACCTCTAAGAACTCATTTCTGCTTAGATGATTTTACCTGGAGACCAACTGAGCAGTTGGGAGTGTAGGACCCTGGCATGTTCCCTTTTAAGACAGTCTCTGGTTGAGAAGGTGACACTGAAGTGAGTGAAGTTTCAAAGCGGGCCACAAGACGACCAAAATTGAATTTAGCATTCAATAAAGCAACTCATTTTTTTGGGTAAATACCATTCAGAGCTTGAGCATCGTGGAGATGAAAGTGGCTGAGGACAAAAGTGTGCTCCCTTGATGAGTCTCTGTAGAACAGCCAGCGGGGTGACTTTGGGTTTGGACATTCGCCACTTCTTGATTCTAGCATCTGTTCCCCGCTCTGGATCTTTCCATTGAAGGTCCATTTTGTCATCCTGTTCACCCAGTTTAACTAATCAGATTATTGAGTCTCAGGGGCTCATTTTCAGGTTCATGGTCAAAGAATTCTTAATTCTCCAGAGGATTCAGTTAATTTCCTACTTTCAAAGACCAGATGGGGTATTGACTTTATGAACCTGAACACACAGCTTTCATTAACTGGGAGAATTTTGCAAACTGGAAATCTCTGATGATTGTAATTCATAATAATTATTATTTGGCTATGAACTTTAGAACTCAAAGGTGATGTATCTGTTTATAGTGTGCTTCTTATAGGCAAGGGAGGAGCATCAAGAGGAAACCTTTTGCTGAGTTTGGAGAAAGAAGAGACAAGGTAGCTTAAAGTTATTTGTAACTTCCCGAGTGTGAAGGATTAAACATTACTGTGAGAAGGAAGAGCATGGAGGAGATCCAAAAGAAGAGACAAATGATTTGAAATTACTTAGAAATTGAGAAACACAAAAATATCCAATGTACAGTACGAGGCCTGACTGAAGGGAGAAGAAAATTCTCTTAAGTATAAAATCTTCACAGAGGTCTGTCTGGGAAATATAATATTCTTTCAGTAACAGGCCATTCCCAAATTAGATGCTTGTTTTATTTTTTTGTTAATACATTCATATTTCACCACTTATTGATTTTGTCTCTTGCCTTCAAAAAAAATCTTCATTATGTATTCATTTACAGGGCCCAACTAGTAGTGCCATCTTATTTTCTTCCCTTCTATAATATTTATATTCTAAATTATGATTTAAAGAGTTCCTGAATTTTATCTTCATAGGTTATGATGTTGTATAGTTTATGTAAATATTTATCTGGATGTACCTTAAGTACTTGCTCCTGTAAAGTCTTACATTTGAATTGTTTTATTGCAGTCACTCTGTTAAAATTAAACCCTAATCTTTTCAATACAATTGTCAAGACCTCACTCTTAGCTTGGGTTTTATGGAGGTAGAATTTGGTTAGTTCCTTCATGTGGTATATTTAATTTGATTTTTCAAGTAGTGATAAACATTGGGGTTTGGGCTGTAGGCATTTGACATTAACATGTAAAATCTCTGATCTCCAATATGGAACCGTTTAAGATGTTACAGTTAATGTACTGTGAAGCAGGAAGTTTTTTTCATGATACTATGCAAGTCTTTATTTTTGGTTCTGATTCTTCTGTGGATCTTAGCTAAGGCAAACCCCTGATGGCACATGCTTTCCTGAGGCTAATAGAATTTTTTGAAGGTCCAGAAGGGAGCAGTTTGACATATATCTCTCAGTTCTGTTCTGAAGGATTTTTCTAAATATAGCCACCTAAACTGTAAATAGATCACATGAAGCAGCTGACTAGTCGGCTGTCCGTTCTTGTTAAGGGTAATAGTCTTAACTACTTGGGCCTGACACTCCCTCTAAACCTCTGGGGCTGTGCAATTGAAGAAGTTTCATTTTCTTCTGTGGATAACCACTGCATGCAGAGCATATCTGTTAAGCCACAGGTGACCTTTGCATCCCAGACTGGGTAAAGCAGAGATTTTCTTTTAAGACCTTTGTTGAAGAAAGACCTTAATATTTGGAGGGTAGGAGAAGTGGGAGAACAAAGTTTCTTCACATCAAATTCAATTCTTTTGTTACTCATTCGTAGAGCTTCTTGCCTACTTCTGAATGAGGTTTGGAAGAGGCAGATCCCTATCTTATATAGTAAGTATGTGGGCGGCATCCTTTCTCTCCAGGTGCTCTCTGCTTTTAACACTTGATATGTTAAAATCTGAGTTGTGTGTATTAGGGACAGTATAGTTATTTTGGCACAGTAATGAGTTACTTTGTAAAGATTCACCTCAAATTTCCTATAAACAGAGCTCACTTAGTCATGTAGCACATGATTCAATTAAAAATATTTTGATTTGCATTTAACTTTGTAGGAATTGACTGTCAAGGTGATATAACAGTTTAATGAGCTACTGGGGGAAATTTTGTAGTCTCCAGCCACACAGTTTTCAAGTGAGTTGATATCTGTTTTTGCCTGGATGGTTAAAGAAAGAGCGATTGGACCATATTTTCCCCTAAATACTTATGTTTCTGTAAGCACATCCACACTTATGGACTGAGTTATTCTTCATGTCTGTTTATATTTAATAAATAGCTATCTCAAAAGCCTCTCAATTCACCAAAAATGCTTTTTGCTGTATTGTTTTAGAAACTTCATAGTCATCTCATCTCTACATTCACATTAAATTGAATTTCCTTTGGCTGACATGATTCAGTCCAAACAGTAATTATTTGGATGGTTCAAAAGACATCAAAATATTATATAGAATATTTTAAAATTTTACTTTGTGTGTGTTTGTGCTGGGGATTGAACCCAGGGCTGTGAGCATTCTAAGCACAGGCACTAGCACTGGGCTATACCCTAACCTAATTTTATTCTCTACTTGCTGGTCATGTCTTGTTGCTTGCCTGAATTTTTAGATTGTGAGTACAGAATCCACTGGTGTGTATGTGTTGTGTATCTGTAATCCTTACAGTTAACCGGCATGAAACAGGCTGTGACTACATTTGGACTGAAGGCTTTGTAAGGTAGGACGATGGCTATATATTGAATCTGAAAATAAGTCATGTAGGCTTGTGTAAGACAGAATGCAGTACTAGGATGCCACAGCAAAGGATGAATTTAAATTGCATGGTGTGCTTTATCTGTGGTTGTTGGTTCTAACTGTCTCTACTGCTTAAATACTGATAAGAAGCCTCTACAAAAATACTAGATATGATTTGTGCTACTTGAGGTTACTGTAACCAGCGGATTTATGCATTCCATGTTTACAGTCTGAGCAGTTCGCTTTATATCAGGGTTTAGTGATTCTGATGGACAAAAATAGAAATATATTGTTTCCTAGTTTTTCACTGTGGAGATTTAATACAAGAAAGCAGGGGACAATTGGTCAAAGATGCACAGCTTTGAATATGATTCTTGCTTTTCACACACAAAAGATGTGTCTTTGATTATTTCTTCATAAACACATGACCTGGAGCTAATATGTTCTGGCTGTGTCTCTAGTGGAGTCGGATGTCAGTGGTGTGACATGGTGTGACCAGCAAAGGAGCCAGAGCAGTATTTGAACTGTATGGGGACGTGGCAGCTGGTAGGAGATAATGGACTGAAGCTCTTCACAAGCCCCACATTGCCACCTCACTGTTGTTAGTGTTAGGGTGGCTTTTTTTTTTTTTTTTCCTTTTGTATAAACACAAAAGGGGGTAGGATGAGCCAAGTACAGTGAGGCACATATCTGGTCTGTCAACCATAATATAACTCTGGCTTTTTCTGTTATATCTTTCTCAAAACCTACCTGGTTCTCAGAATTTCAATTGTCTATATTTTTTTCAGCAAATCTTGTATCACATTATTTACTTGCCTTCCATGATAATTTCCTTTGCACATGCTTTATTTCATAAAACTTTTTAAAGCTTCTAACTCAAGTAGACTTTCCAGAGCACGTGTATTTTTTAAAAAGCTGTGTCCATAGCATTTAACAAGCAATACAAAGTCAATCACTATGCAATACATGAGTGATGAATGCTTGGTATAATTAATTACCCGTTTGTAGATATGAAGGGTGAGGATTTTAAGAATAACCAACAATTGGCCGGCCATTTATAGACTAAAAACTGCTTGCCCATGTGTTAGCTTGTTTGCTGTCACAGGTGTTATCTTATAATAGCACCATGAGGTATAGGGAATATTCCACTTTCCAGGTGTGAAAAATATCTGAGAGAGGTTAAGAGGTTTTCCCTGAGTCACTGCAGCTACTGTGTGATTCAGGTGGGATTTGAAACCTTTTTCAGACTCAAAACTCTTCTTTCATTTCCACTGTGCTAGAAGGGATGTTCATTCTCTGCATCCAAGTCCAAAGTGGTAGCCCCTTTAAAATGCAGATATTGAATAGAAAATCCTCCTTATTAGAGGATAATTGATACTGTGAAAAGGTCACCTAAGTGAAGCCACTTATAGTAGGTAGCAGAATTTCATAATAAATAGAGATGAAGAGATTTGGTTGAATATGTTATGGAGAATGAAACTGAAAATTAATGTTATTTTATGCATATTTAACAATATTAAACTGTAACTTTATCTCTTAAGAGGGTCAGTGAGTTAAGTTGGATGTTTTCAGCGCTGTTTTTTTGACCAAGTTGAATGACAGAATGCTACTATGTCCATCAGCTTTCACAGTGCTTGGGATGAATATCTTTGTGAGATTTCTTTTTTTCCTTCTGAGTGTTATTTGGTCTAACTTTGGATATATGATTCTGCTGTTATTGAAGCAATATTAACCACTTTCATTGATTTCAGGAAATTCTACATCTTTGATGTTATAACTTTATGTTGCAGTCTGTTTTCTTTGAATATGCAATAGAGAAGCTTTCCGTCTTAACAAGGATATAATTATATAGTACAGACAGTTACTGCTTATTAAATGAGTGGGGATTAGTTTTATAAGTGGTTGATATTTTATATCACGATTACTTTTACATTCTTACTAGTAATAGAGGCTCAAAGATGAACATTAAAATAACTAGGACTCCTTGAACTGATAAAAATATGGCATAATTAAATATCATAAGGATGTCCTTTACATAGTAGATGTTACCTTTTTCTATTCCCAGTCAACCACTTTAATGAAAATAAAGAGTCTATCAGGTAAAATGTAATGAAGGTCACCAAGAAAATCAGCAGAGGTTCTAGAAGAGGACTTTATTTTAATGTAGTATGTGCATTATTTAACAGATTAACAGTTACATGCTTTGTATGTACAACTGGCATTTACATAAGAAATTATTTCTCTTTCCTGTGATATGAGCCTGACAGTAGGTAACAGTAATTATCAGTTTGAGATTAATCTTATCCTAATGGAGCCAGACTCTTAGGATCTTACTTCTGCCATTTACTGACTGTGTGACCATGTTAAAATTGTGTAATCTCTCAGTGCCATGATTTTCCTGTCTGGTTATGGAGACAATGATACTATCTTTGCCATGGAGCTATTTTGAGAATTGACTTAGTTAATATATCCAGGCTGTGCAGAATAAAAGCCTCTACACTGTAATCTCTCAATAAATGGTAGGCAGGATGCTGATTTGATAATTAAGATGGGAACCTGAAGAAAACAACTGTAAGTTGTGATGTGAACGTTATCCTTTCTGTTGTTGTCATCAACAAAGTAAGAATCTCAGAAATATTTGTTGAATACCAAACTGAAGTTTACTGTTGCATAATAAGAGCCTCATGGTACATGGCGCAGAAGTCTTTTTTAAAAAAATATTTTATTTATTTATTTTAGAGAGAGAGAGAGAGAGAGGAGGGAGGGAGGCAGGGAGAGGGCTTGCCAGGGCCTCCAGCTAGTGCACACAAACTCCAGATGCATGTGGCTCCTTATGCATCTGGCTTACATGGATCCTAGGGAATTGAATCTGGGTCCTTTGGTTTTTGCAGGCAAATGCCTTAACCACTAAGCCATCTTCTCCAGCCCGCAGAAATATTTTAAGTCTTCCAAACATTCGAGTGTGTTAACTGCAGCTTATATAGTTTCCTCTGTCTCTCTGTTCCCAGCCCTGCTCCCTTTGAATAAGTAAATCAGATGTTCCTTCAGTTTTTTTTTTTTTTTTTTTTTTTAACTAAGAAACCTTAAAGTGACTAATCTAATGGCTGAATGGTAGTTTGAAAGTTCATTCCTCATGTGTAAATATGGAGGCAGTTCAGTGAGAATGTGTCCTTCAATTGATTACTTGTTTCGGGTTTTAGGAATGATGGTTACAGATAAAAAGTAATTGAGGTGTGAATAAAATTTTGGAAAATATAAATGATAACATTTCTTGAGGTTAATATTGCTTTCTTCTGTTGTGATACACAGCTGTATTAGCTGGTTTTGATAGGGGGAACAGCTCCTGATGGTTGTCGCATCCTTCTGGCTTTGAATTGACTACTGTATTCTAATGTCGAAATAGAGGCTTCATTGGATTGACACTTGTAACACTTGTGACTTGGCATTTGTGACACCAGAGAGGCAGTCACCCTCCCGAGAATCATTCATCCAGAGAAAAGCATGGTGTGCTTGTGGAAATTTGTCTTGCACTAAATCCTCTACTGTAGGGTGTGCTATAAGGTCACCTTGTTCTCCGTCATATAGACATGCTATTGTGAGTGACTTTTAAAAGCAGAGTCAGTATAATTATTTAAATAGTCATTTGCTTCAGGAAGCTGTTTATAAAAGCAGGTTCAATATTCATTTTTTAATTGCTTAGTTTGCTTCATAAAGTTGTTCACAAGCTTTCTCACACCAGCTCAGTTTAGTTTTGAATACCTTCCCCCAGCAAAAGGCATAGATTGCTAGCAGTGAATGAATTTCTAAGCTTTTTGTTAAAATCTTTTTTTTTTTTTTTTTTTCTTTTTTTTTTCGAGGTAGGGTCTCACTCTGGTCCAGGCTGACCTGGAATTCACTATGCAGTCTCAGGGTGGCCTTGAACTCTCAGTGATCCTCCTACCTCTGCCTCCCGAGTGCTGGAATTAAAGGCGTGCGCCACCACGCCCAGCTAAAATGTGTAGCCCAGGCTGGCCTCGAACTCCTGATCCTCCTGTCTCCGCCCCTTCAGCAATATCCTACTGGTGTGCGCCACCACAACCAGCTCTGTTAAAATCTTGAAGCATGGTATTACATGTTCTATCATTTTCTTAAGTCTGGTTGAAATACTTTACAAAAATCAGATAATGCAAATAAATTTAGCCTTATGTTATTACTTGAGTTCAAAGCCTTTGGTGTGCTTTAATTAATTAATTAATTAATTAATTATATCAAATTCAGGTCCTGTTTGGGGAAATGCAACTCTAGCAATTTAGGGCATTCTCATTAGCTTATGAGGACATATGGAATTATAGGTAGCAAATGTTTGGTAATTAACTTTGCTTCTATAAAATTCTTCAAAAATAGTTTCCACTTTGATCAAAAAAGAATTAACACTTTTATTTGTTGGTTTTTTGAGGTAGGGTCTCACTTTAGCCCAGGCTGACCTGGAATTTACTATGTAGTCTCAGGGTGGTCTTAAACTCATGGCAATCCTCCCACCTTAGTATCCCAGTGCAGGGATTAAAGTTGTGTACCACTGTGTCCAGCACACTTTTTCTTATTTATTGTAAGAGTGAAATTAAGACAGACTTTATGGGGTCATGGAGTCACAAGGGTGCGGCTTCTTTAGCTGTTGGGATGTTATATGACAGATTCTATTGAAGCTGTCCCAATTATTAGCATATTTTAGTTTTTTTATTAAGCTTAAAATTTAAACCTCCTCTACCATTCCATAACTAAATACAGCAATGAAATTTTATTTCAAGTCAGGAACATTATCCAAATCTGATTTGATATGTGTAGGACACTGCACATTCATTGAGTACTACAGATTGTGTTAAATGGGCCTGAAATAATGTTCAGGAAAGAGAATCACTTTCTATTCTTCTTGACACAAACAGTTTGTCAAAGATATGTAACCCTCTCCCTATCTTGTTAGTGTAGTCGTTATATTTTTCATTACAAGTTTTATGCAAATACTTTAGTTTTTCTTGATTAGGTTTACATGAATACATTGCAATTAAAGACTAGGTGTTATTAATATATGCAATTAAACATGTAATTAATATATGTAATTACACAGTGAGAGGTATACTAGAGCAAGGGCTCTCTTTTGATTTATTATATGGGTGGCACATGTGCAAAGACAGTTTTCTATGCATTACAGTTGCCCCCATTCTACATCTGCTGTGGTTTGTTGCCAGGGCATAAGCTTTTTCATTTGAGTTCAGGAGAATTGTTTCTATGGTCATGGTAACAACTGGGTTATGGTTGTCTTTCACTGTAGCTGTATCAAATATTCAATCCGGAAAATTCCAGAAGAGTGTGATATGGAATCATGGTCCCTAATGTGTGAGCAGCTCTTACTTAATGCTAACCCTACCTTAGAAAATGTGAGAGTTATTTCCTAGTTTATTTTATGCTTTAATTTCCCTGTTAAAGTTATCTGTTATATAATCACCATTTTTCTCTCCCAACTATTGATGTGTTTGGTTAATTTCCCTCTTAACCACATTTCCCCATTCTTTAAAAATTTTTAAAAACAAATTTGGTTTTTATTTTTAGTTATTTATTGGCAACAAACAGACAGAGAGAAGAAGGGGAGGGGAGGGAGAGAGAGAGAGAGAACGGGCACACCAGGGCCTCCAGCCACAGCACATGAACCCCAGATGCACGCGCCACCTTGTGCATCTGGCTTACGTGGGTCCTGGGGAATTGAGCCTCGAACTGGGGTCCTTAGGCTTCATAGGCAGGTGCTTAACCGCTAAGTCATCTCTCCAGCCTCATTTCCCCATTCTTATGTGCTTAAAAGTACCTTGCTGCTCTTTTCTGTAGCACCATTGTTAGCTATCATATTTTCATCCATCTCATTGCATTGTACTTTTTTTCATTTCTTTTATTTTTTGACCATATATATATCTGTCTTCTCTTCTTACCTTCTCTATCCTTTCCTGATTCTCTTTCCACTGAATCCCTTCTTATCAAGTAGTTCTACTTTGAAGTCTTTTTGTATTTCTCTCTCTCCGTCTTTCTCTCAAGAGAGAGAGGAGGAGAGAGAAAGAGAGACACACCCTCTGAGTTTAGTTAGGGCTGTGTGCATGAGCATGGGTGGGGCATTATTTACCTGAGCGTGTGAAACTTACACGTGGCTGCAGCACTGCAGAAAATGTCTCCCACTCTGCTCCCCTAGCAACCATTAACTGCTTGCAGCTCCTCAGGAGTGGGTGGGAGTCTCATGCCCTCCTGCACCACCCATGACAGAATGTTGATAGGCTCTTGCATGTTTTTAAAGCTCTCTAGATCGGCATAATATCCTCTGCTTCTATTTTTCCTTAGAACGTCTTATACTCCTCTTGACCCTGTTCTCCATTCTAGCTCTTGAGTATATGTTTTTCTTAGAAAGGAGTTCTGAGTTTAAACTATGGTTAGAAAAGAAAACCAGCAAGGATATGACATTATAAAGGACTACAGGGAATTAGATTATTGAAATCTGGACATAAGAAAGTAAGACAGGCAATCACTGTTGACTCTGTTCTGTGACCCTTTCCCTGAATTGTCCAGAATACAGAGCTTGTCCACAAAAAGCTAGTAAGCCTCGTTTATAAGAGCTTTCAAGTAGTAATGCACTGCATACTTATGCATGACACCACTAATAGGCTAAGAAGTCTGGGTCATAGTTGATTTGAGGCTCATGTGTTGCTTTCAGTGTTTTGGTTAGAGTGCTGGAGATGGCTCAAGGCTCAGTAACTTACTGGCTTACAATTTTGATTTGAGTGCTGAAGTAGTTATGCAGTAACAGTTGACTGGTGTTGGTATACGGCATGTTTCCAAGGGGGACCTGGGAACAGATGTGTTGTCTGTTCTGAATGCGTTGGGATCCATCCATGTTTTGCTTACAGACCCCCTTCTGTCTGGTGCACTCTGCCCTCTAAAAGCTTCCTGAATTGCTTTGTAAACAAGGCAGCTACTACAGCTGCAACTGTTAGCCTTGGATGTTCGCCAGCTTGAAATTTATCCCTGCCCTAATGCTATATAGCTGGGAAAAGGAAAAGTAGATTTTCACAAAAGGCATATGGAAGCATTTGCTGAGGAAGATTGTGTTGAGGGCAAAGGAGCTGAGATTCTGTGGGCTCTGCTGACTTATTCATTGCCTCCAGATCAGACTTCAGTACCATTCAAGTACTTTTCCCCAGTTACTGAATTGGGCTACTGCTTCATTAAAAATCCGTAATTCCAATGCCCTTCATCTTGATCACCCTGGCTCAAGAGGACAAGATTCAGCCTCTTGAGTAAGTGAATGAAGATTGTTTTTTGAAATTTCTCTCTATGGGGTGCCAGTACTTAGCCATTAGTGTTAAAAAAAAAAAAAAAAAAAAAAAAAAAAAGGACAAAACACAAAAGGGCAGAGAATGGGATTTCTTAAGAAATCTTGTTTGGGGATTAGTCCTACCTGGCAGTTGCTTCAGTGGCTGTGTGTGCGTGGATTTTACATCTCCTTTGTGTAGTCTACAGAGAGGTGTTGCGGTGCCTTGAGTGCCAAAACAGCAGTGCTTTTTGCAAAAATTGAAGTTGAATTTTGCTTTATTATATTCTTGGCTTGTTGATGAGTTTTACTTTTAAGCTTCTTTCTTCTTCCTCCCTTATCTAGCTTTTGAAGTCTCCTGCACAGGTGCATGCCTGTCTACCTTCCCCTTGAAGAGGATTTCAAGTTCAGTGCTCATCTGCGTGTGTGTGTGTGTGTGTGTGTGTGTGTGTGTGTGTGTGTGTGTGTGTGTGTGCTGTACTTTCTAGGCTGCTTCTTTGACCTCTGGGTTAATGATGTGACATTGTGCAACTAGAGCTGGTGTTTACCCATTTTTATGCTTCTAGTTGGTTGTTATTGTCAGATTAGACCTGAAATCTATTTTATTTTAGTAGCAGCAGAAAACACAAAATCTTGAGTTTCCTGCCAGTATTCCCTTTTTGGAACATCAAAATGTAACTTTTGTACTGGAATGAGTATTTTATGGTCAGGATCTTTCTTCTCACCAAGCTTCTGTGTGATGAAATAACATTGACTTCTTTTATTTAAGGGTTTGTGCTATTTAGGAACCTTTCCACCTAAGGATGTCTTAACTAACTTTCTTAGAGTAGAGATGATTGTGATTAGGTGTCAGAAAAAGAGCTGTGGAACCTTTGGCATGTGGTGTGCCATGGTAAAAGGAGTATTAAATGAGATTTCTCAGGATTATTGTGGGACACAGTCTTCCTATGTCCTGTGCTTTCAGATCAGTGACCATGGTGGTTGTAAAATTCTCCACAGCCTTTGGCCACTGTCATCTTTGAAGAGTGCTGGCCTGCCGATTGGGATAGAAATCCAGACCTCCGTTGATTTATTCCTTTTGGTTTCAGTCCCAGATCTTGAACTGTGCAGGGATTTCAACTGATTGGGGACAGCCAACTAGCTGTAGTATGAAGAAATGAGCTATTGTGCTCAGAGGGAAAAATTGTTGTTTGAGGAACTAAAATTGACACATTTTCTTTAGCCAGAGGAACGTTCATACTTTTTTTCTTTAAAGGAGGACATCATTCCTTTTTTCCTAGTCTCAATCCTCACATGTAGAAATAAGAAACAGTGTGGCCTTTGTGGGAGCTTTTTGCCAGTACCAACATATACCACCTTCTTTAAAGTTCTTCTTTTTAGAAGAACTCTGTTTAAAAATATGCTTGGGGCTGTAACTTGTTATTCAGTTTCTGAGCCCCCAGGTAAGTTATTTCCTACCCTTCAGAGCAAGAGCACTTTTTAGAAGTTTGATAATTAAGGGGTTTTGTATATGTGCATACATGTGTGCGTGCGTGCGTGTATGTGTGTGTATGTGTGCTTGTTCAGGTTCTTGTATGCTTGCATGTGCTCATGTGAAGGCCAGAGGACAACCTTGGATGTCATTCATCAGGAATGCTGTCCCCCTTTTTTTTTTTTTTTTTTTTTTTTTTTTTTTTTTTAAGATAGGCTGTCTCACTGGCCTGGAATTCACCAAATAGATTAGATTGTCTGGCCAACCATCCCCTTTCTCACCTCCCCAGCATTGGGAGTACAAGTGTGTGTCACCACACCTGGCTTTTTTATGTCTGCTTTGGGGACTGAACTCAGGTCCTAAGAATTGTAAGGCAAGCACTTCCCAGCCCTGATAATTGAGGGGTTTATTTATCATTAACAATTGCTTATCATTATTTAATACACAGAACTAAAACGCTGGCTGCAGATGACAGCCCATCTTTCCAAAATCAGCTTGACATGATTTGCCATCTTGGCTACTGAGAGGGGCTTTGAAACATTGCCAGTGTAGACATTCAGATTGTTGGGTGCCTATCTGGTACCCATTTCATGAGGCGCTAAGAAGCCTTTTTAGCCTGAGATGTGGCTAAGCCTCTATCCCCTTCCTCTTCATGTGTTCGTCTTCCTCACAGTGATTTTGGACTCAGTGCTTATCTGCTGGTTCATCTTAAATAACCATGAGCCAAGGTTAGGGAACCATAGAACTAATTTTTTCCCATTTCAAACTAGTACGTTAAGACCTCTGGTTGCACATTACCATTCTTTACCAGCAGCAAAGTTTGGGAAAGATGCAGTGAATGGAAGTTTCTTACTCTCTATTTTGAAAGCGCCTCTAAGACTAATGTTCATTAGGTGGGAGATTTTTACACCTGTTCATGGTGAAGGTCAGAACCTATAACATATTGTTACTCTTATGTACTAGAGGAAAGTACCTTGTTTTGTAGGACCCACTACTAGATTATTAAAATTTGTGTTATGGTTCCTCATTTATTAGGACATTTCACAATTATATGTCATTTTTCAACATACAAATGCGATAGTAATGCATATTTTATTTTCTTATGAAGGTTTGATTTAATTTGATTAATAATTATAAGTGATGTTTTTTTTAAAAGTAAACATCTTTACAACTTCTTACCATCTCAAATATTACAAATGAGGTCTAACATACTACATTAAGATTTGGTTTAAAATTGCTTCATGGAAATTCCTTAAAAAAAAATCAAGATATGGTCTTGCAGTGACCTGGAATTCACTATGTAGTCTCAGGGTGGCCTCAAAGTCATGGTGATTCTCAGACTTCTGCCTCCAAGTGATGGAATTAAAGGCCATGTTAAGCGATGCTTTATGGAAATAATTAAGGAATCAACTGAATGTATGAAGGAAGTAATTGGGTATTCTTAAAGAAACAAAGAGGAAGTTTTGTCTTTAGAGTGTGGTGTCTACAGATACTCCTTATATTTATCTAGGAATATAAAATCAAAGAAAAAATCTTGATGAGAAAACTAAAAACAAGAAATTATGCAAAGTCTAACTGAAGATTCACTTAATAATAAAGGCCAGTATTTTGTGATATCTGTTACTTTGAAAATAGATATTTCATACTTACAGAAAAACTTATCAGAAATAATACAGGAAATGTATTACTGTACCTGGCACCTGGCTGTGTCATGTTTCCAAAACTGAAAGCCCCTTCTCTTACTGGTCTCTGCACTTTATTCTCTGTCCTCTTCTTTCTCCCCTCCTTCCTCTGTTCTGTCCCTCCTGTTCTTCCTCCTTGTCTTCTTTCTCTTCCTCTTCCTTCCCTTCTTCCTCCTCCTTCTTCCTCATCTTTCCCTTCCTCTTCTTTTTTCCTTCTTCTTTCTTTATCTTCTTCCCTTCCTACCCACCCTGCCCCCATTGAATCTAGGGCCTCACACACATGCTAGGCTATCACTTAACTACATCTCCAGCCCCATAATCTTGAATTTAGTGTTTATTGACACCATGTCTGTTTTGGCCATTTTCTTACAAATAGACATCTGTATATAGGTTGGAGTAATTGTATATGTCTTTAACAAAATACTAAAACAATTTATAAACTGTCATGCTGGTCTGGTAATACAGCTTTCTTTTTTGAGAAATTGAGACTTTGAATGCATGCACATACTGTAATTTGATGAAAATTCCTCCTCATGGCCCTTTTTTTTTTTTTTTTTTTTTTTGGTTTTTCGAGGTAGGGTTTCACTCTGGTTTAGGGTGACCTGGAATTAACTCTGTAGTCTCAGGGTGGCCTTGAACTCACTGCGATCCTCCTACCTCTGCCTTCCAAGTGCTGGGATTAAAGGCGTGCGTGCGCCACCACGCCCAGCTTCATGACCCTCTTTAATCTTCCCTCTTCTACCCTCCTTCTAGTGAATCTCTTTTCAGTTCTATTTTTTTTTTTTTTTTTTTTTTTTTCGAGGTAGGGTCTCACTCTGGCCCAGGCTGACCTGGAATTACCTATGTAGTCTCAGGGTGGCCTTGAACTCACGGCGATCCTCCTACCTCTGCCTCCCGAGTGCTGGAATTAAAGGCGTCAGTTCTATTTTTATGTTTCATTCCTTTTTACCTGTTTTTTATTTTTTATTGGCCTCCATCATCTGTATGAAAATATTGATGTGCTCAATAGTGTGCAGTACAGTGGAGGTGGCGACCTCCACCATACATGTCCAGAGGATAGTGTCCCAAAATACTTCTACCTGTCCTTTGGCTCTTAAATTCCTTTGACCTTTTCTTCCCCAATGTTCTTTGAGCCGTGAGGGCATGTAGCTATGACCTCTGAAGAGCCTCTTGTTTTCAACACTTTGATGAGTTTTGAGTCCCCCCAGCATCCATAGCCATCTTTAAAAAGGAGCTTTTCTGGCCAGAATTGAGAAGAGCACTAACACCCTGTCTGCCAACTCCTCTGCAGTATTCCTGGAGCCCTGGCAGGTGTGATAGAGATGTCTTGTTTAATGCTGCGCACACAGGTGTCACTTCTCATCACCTCCATGAATCTTAGATCTCCCCAGTTGTCATTGCCATCTGCAAAAAGAATGTTTTCTAGCCAAAAGTGAGAGCAGCACTAATTAATGGACATCAACATAAGGCAATTTGAAGGGCACAATATATCTATTAGCCAAAGGACAGTGAGTGGTAGCTTAGCCCCTATGGCTGATACTGTTCCAAAGCATAGGCTGTTTGACTCAGTTTTCACGACTAGGTATGAATTCCTTTGCGATCAGAGAGCAATAGGTTACTCCCATAACATATGTGCCACTGTTACATTAGTGCGCACATCTTGCCTGGCTGGTTAGTTGTATAGCACACAGGATCCCCTGCCATTTACAACAGGGTATATATATCCTTAATATACCCAAGGCCTGGATTTAGATCCTTAGCACCCAAAAATTTCAATTTCATGCTGCTGAATTTTTAAATTTGCTTTTTTGCTTTTGCCTTTATTTGTATGATTTATTCATTTTGATGTATGTGGCCCCCTTCCTTCCTTCCTTCCTTCCTTCCTTCCTTCCTTCCTTCCTTCCTTCCTTTTCTTTCTTTCTTTCTTTCTTTCTTTCTTTCTTTCTTTCTTTCTTTCTTTTCTTTCTTCCCTTCCCTTCCCTTCCCTTCCCTTCCCTTCCCTTCCCTTCCCTTCCCTTCCCTTCCCTTCCCTTCCCTTCCCTTCCCTTCCCTTCCCTTCCCTTCCCTTCCCTCCCTCCTTCCTTCCTTTCTTTCTTTGTTTCTTTATTTCTTCTTGAGGTAGGGTCTCTCTCTAGCCCAGATTGACCTGGAATTCACTATGTAGTCTGAGGGTGGCCTCAAATTCATGGTGATCCTCCTACCAATGCCTCCTGAGTGCTGAGATTAAAGGCGTGTGCCACCTTGCCCAGCATGTGGCCATATTAAAAAAAATCTGCTATATATTCTTTCATTTTTTAATATTTTATTTATTTATTTGACAGAGAGAGAGAGAGAGAGAGAGAGAGAGAGAGAGAGGGAGAATGGACACACCAGGGTCTCCAGCCACTGCAAATGAACTCCAGACATGTGCACTCCCTTGTGCATCTGGCTAATGTGGGTCCTGGGTCCCTTGGCTTTGCAGGCAAACACCTTAACTGCTAAGCCATCCCTCCAGCACTATTCTTCCATTTTGTAACCTGCCCTGTACTTTCATATGAATTTGGGCTGCTAGGCCATCTCTAGTCTTTTTACTTCATCCTCAGTGAAAGGAAGAACATTGTATGTTTCTGTCCTGTGGACTGTACTTTTGAATGCTTGCAAGAATATCTGTTGCACATCTGGAAGTGGCACTGTTGTGGGGCATTCCTGCCTTCCTTGGATGCAGATCTTCAGGACATGCTCACTGCTGGTCCTACAGGCAATGAGAGATTGCTGTTGATTACTGCTTTCCCCAGCAGGTGCTAAAAACACCTCTCCCCACTTTAATTTGCCTTTCTCTGAGGCTGAGTTTCATTGTACATTTATTGGCTATTTGGGTTTTTTCTTGTTAGTTGCCTGATCAGAACCTTCTTTGTTAGCTTTTCTATTGGACTGTTTTTTTTTTTTTTTTTTGTCTTTCCTTTTGATATTTAGAAACTCCTTCTGTTCTGCATACTAATCTTTTGTTACTCATGCATTTCAAGTCTATGGCTTGTCTTTCACTTTGTTTATGCTGTCTTTTGTTGAACAAAAAGATTTTAATTTTAATATAAGCAAACTCAATCTTTTCCTTTATGGTTTGTGTTTTTTTGTACCTCCCTAAAACAGCAACAAACGTTTACTCAACTCCAAGGTCATAAAAGTGGCCTCTTTCTATATGCCTTTTTTTTTTTCTTGTAAAAGTTTCAAAGAGTTCACCTATTAGGAATTTTTATGGCATGTAGTAAAAATCTTTTTTTTTTTCTTGTATGGTATCTGTTGACTTAGTGCTGTTTTTTAAAAACCAAGCAACAAACCAACTTCCCTCCCTCCCTCCCATAAACCTGTATTTCTTTATTTATTAAAGCTGGGATTGAGGGCTCATACCTGCAATCCCAGCACTTGGGAGCCTCAGGCAAGAGAAATGATACAAATTCAAAGCCACTTGGACTACATAGTAAGTTCCAAGTCAATCTGTGCTACAAAGTGAGATCATGTCACAAAAAATAAAAAAAGAAATAAAAAAGGTTCTGAAAAAAAATAGTTTAACTCTAAAGATCTAATTTTACACACTTATAAGAAATATTGCAAAACCAATGTTATCATGCCCATAGATCATATCACCCAGGTTGTCTAAATGTTAATCATCTCATATAGCCATAGATGAACTGTCAAATCAGAAAATTTACAGTGGTTCAATACTATTATCAATCTCCAGATTCTATTCAAACTTTACCAGCTATTTCAATAATTATCTGTGCTCCTACTCTGAAGTTCTAGTCACAGTGACAAGCTACAGTGACACTTTGCATGCATGGACTTTGTCATGTCTTCCACTTTTAGTCTTTGTCTTGTATGATCATGATATTGTCAGAGACTATTATCCAGATATTTTGAAGAATGCCTTCAATTTGGGTTTTTCTGATGCCACCTCGTGGCTAAATGTGTTAAGTATTTGTTTGAGAGGACATGATCAAAGTCCCCCTCAATGCACCATAGGAGCAAGTCAGTCTAGAATGCCCATCTGTCATTCCTGTATTGATAATGGTGTTCATTTGGGTCATGTTTGCCAAATGATTTTCTATTTTCAATTTATTTATTTATTTATGAGCGAGAGAAAGAGGCGGGGGAGGGAGGGAAGGAGGGAAGAAGGGAGAGAGAATGAATGAATATGGGTGTTCCAGGACCTCTATCCATTGCAAATGAACTCCAGACGCATGTGTCACCTTGAGTGTCTGGCTTATGTGGGTTCTGGGGAATCAGACCTGGGCCCTTAGTTTTTGCAGACAAGCACCTTAACCTCTAAGCCATTCTCCACCCCTGTTTTCATCTTTTTATGCTTACTATTTGGAGTTCTATTTGTACCATTTATCATCTTTATCTCCAGTGATCTTGCTTTTGCACTGCTTTATAAATATACCTCCATATCTCTGCTAGACTCTGCAGGTTCCCCATAGGGCTTTGTACTGTACTCTTTTGTTTACTTACCAGCAATGCACATAGGTGATATTTCCTCCTAGCCTTACCAATGGACTATAATATCAAATGTTCAGATTTTTGCAACTCTGATCTGTGAAAAAAAATGACTGTTTCTTTGTGAGTAAAATTGAGCATGTGTTTAATATGTTTTGAACTACTTTGTTTTTATTTATATTCCTCCCTGTTCATACTTTTTGCCATATTTTTGTTCTTTTCTCTCAAGGTATTTTTCTAGTATTTCCTTTTAGATTTTCAAGAAGCTATTTATATGCTTTGATACGTTACAAACATATAGTTTGCCTTGATTCATTTAGAAATAGTCAAGTGTTTCCTTTATACCTTTTATGGCTTGGGTGTGTATTTGTTTTCAGAATAAAACTGTTACAAGCATCTGTGTGTAGATTTCTGTGTGGTCATAGTTTGGGACTCTTTTTAAAAAAAAAAAAAATATATATATATATATATATATATATATATATATATATATATATATATTTATTTATTTGACAGAGAGAGAGAGAGAGAGAGAGAGAGAGAGAGAGAATGAATGGGTGTGCCAGGGCCTCCAGCCACTGCAAATGAACTCCAGATGCATTTGCCCCCTTGTGCATCTGGCTAACATGGGTCCTGGGGAATTGAACCTGTGTCCTTTGGTTTCACAGGCAAACAGACACCTTAATGGCTAAGCCATCCCTCCAGCCCTGGACTCTTTTTGTAAATACTAAATTGCCTAGCTGCTGGATTGTTAGGTAAAACTAGCTCAGTTTTGTAAGAAACCACCAAATGGGCTAGGGAAGTGGCTCAGTAGATAAAGTGCTTGCTGGGTCAATTATAAGTCCCTGAATTTGGATCTCCAGAGCCCTCATGAAGCTGGATACTGCAGTGCTAGAATCTATAATCTCAGGGTGCCCACAGGGACTTAGAGACAGGAGAATCTCTGGGAAGCTTGTGGGCCAGCCAGCCTGGCATATGTAGCAATGGACAAGGAGAGATACTGCCTCAAACAAGGTGGAAGGACAGGACTGACAACCAAAGTTACCATGTGACCTTTACCTGCATGCTGTGGCCTGTGTGCCTGCTCTCCCACATGAACACAGTGCATACACCATACACACATACGCAGTTGAAAAAAGAAGAAAAGAAAAAGGAAAGAAGCCTCTGGTGTTGTGGAATAGTCTTGCACCCTCCCTGACAGTTTCTACTGCTTCTCTCCTCACCAGTATTTGGGGCTGCCTGTATCTTAGGTTATGGTGTGTCATATTGTTATTTGCATTTGTTGGGGACATATGATAGGTAGTATCTTTCCAAGTCCTCATTATATATTGGTCTGCTAATATTACATATTGATTTGAGTGCTTTCTGCTGTATGTGAGATGCAGATATAATTTAACTTTTTTCTAATTCTCTATAGTTTTCAAACACCATTTGTTAAAATGTCCTTCTTTCCTCTATTGATTCAAGAGAATGCCTTAACTTATACCAATTTCCATGTATAGTTGGGTCAATTTTTGAGTTTTTTTGTTTTGTCTCATTGATATGTCAGCTAATTCATGCAGCAAAGCCCACTATTAATACCCATAGTAGCTTAGTAATATGTTTTATATGTGGTCAGGCTTGTCACATTCACGCTGTAACCTACAACAGATACCCAGCCTTTACCCGTTAGCTGATCCTGGTCATTCTTTTCTTTGACTTGTTCATAATTTATTAAAATCAGATCTAGTTGGTATATTTCTGTTTAAGAAGAATATGCCTTTTCTGTTTGCTAGATGCAGAAGTTTTTAGCTATATTAGACTTTAGGAATTTAAAGTTTATGTGGGGCTCAGAAGCAAAGTTGCAGTTGCTTATAATAGGTGCCTTGAGTCTGGTCTCTGTCAGACACGTTCACCATATGAGGTCAGTGGGTAGACTGGGAGACAATGAACCTTGGACGGTATGTGAAAGGAGGTGTCTGTAGCTGTTTAGATAGAGGACTCAGCAATGTTTTTTTTTTTGTTGTTTGTTTTTTTAATATTCGGTCATCTCATGAAACTAAATGCTATTCTTGGTTAAAATGAAAAAAAGGGCATATAAATACTCACTAACAAAGAATGCAAATGAAAGATAGGAAAAAATATCTAGGCCTATGCTACTGTGATCAGGATATGCTGATTTAAAGTGAAAGTGTGTTTTGTTGTGTAAGCACATACAATTTCTAGGAGTAAATTGCTCCATTTACAATAATGATGTCTTCTCTTTCTTTTAGGTAAGTGACTCTCTGAGGCTTGGGGGCATCAGCACCACAATAGATGGATGTTTAAGTCTGCATCCCATCCTTGCTGCTGTGGTAGTAAGTCCCAGTCCTTGCATGTGCTGTGGGCAAGGGGGCTGACCTGAACAGAGTGTAGGTAATTTCCTGTTTGCCTTTTGCTTCTTTGTTATACATGTTTTGTTACAAAGTCTTTCTATGAGTGGTCTCTGCCATGACACAACAGAATAAAAAGGTAGGGCTGCTTTCAAAAACATCCACCCTCAAGAGTGTGAAAGTATGAACTTTGGTTTTGGAGTTGTGAAGTTTAATCTCTACTCTTCCACTGCTAATTGAATAGAAGATTACTTGATTTTTTTTCTCAGTTTCTTCATTTAGTAAATACACACTGTGTTCATTGGTTGTTGGGATGGTTAAAGCAGGAAATATCTGTGTTTATCTGTCTTCCCAAATACAGATTTTCATCACTTGCTGCTTCTTTCTGGCTCCAGGGTTTTTCCCAAATACCCAGAAAGAACAAGGTCTAGAATGTGAGAAAATAGGGACCAACTCTATGCCTGGTATCTCAGAGACTCGGCGCCAAATGATTTCGTGAAGGAATCTGTAGTGGGTCTGAGCAGGCACTTTGAAAGCAGCAAACATGTCCTTAAGCTTCCTAGGCACAGTGGAACCTACTTCAGGTTGTCTTAAGTACTGCTTCCCAAGTGGCCTTCCTTGAATATATTAGAACAGCATGTTGGGAAAATATTAGTTGTTTAATCTAAAATGGAATTTAAACAAATGAGTAGATAATGTAATCTGAGATTGTTTGATCTCAAGTGATTCTTTAAATAATCGTCAACATTTTTGTGTTTGAAATTATCTGGTGATCTGGTCTGGGAAACAGATGAGCAGCCTTCACTGAGAAGGGGAAATGTGCCTAATCTGATTTTGAAAGTGGAATAGAATTGCGCATGACTTAGAAGACATGAATCATAAAAGGCCGAGGAAACAGGGGCACCTGGGTGTGTTGTTTGTGTGACTCAAAGACTTCTTGCCTAGGCTGCAGAAATGGCTCAGTGGCTAAAGGCACTTGCTTGCAAAGCCTGACAGCCTGGGCTCAGTTTCCCAGTATCCATGTAAAAGCCACATGCACGAAGTTGTGCATACATCTGGAGTTTGCTTGCATGGGCAAGAGGCCCTGGTACATTCTCTCTGTCTCTCTCCTTGCAAACAAAAAATAAAAAAAGACCTCTTACCTAGTTGTATAAGGCCTAAGTAGAAATGTCCCTCTCTCCGAGGAGAGGCTGAGGCCAAAGGGGACTACAGATCATTGCACATTCAGAGATTAAAATATCTCCAAATTAGTTCCAGTGAATCATTTTAAATTATTTTAAAAGCCCTTTATATTTTAATCAAAGCCTATTCACAACCAGTTAATTTGGATAGAACATTCTAAAATTACTTTCCTCCAATGATGTTTTGTACTATTGCTGTAGAATGCAGAAACCCTATGGAAGAGGGAACATGGAGAGTCTGGAAGTACCCAAGAGCTGTGGATCTTAGTAAAATGTTTCCTGTCTTAAGCATGATTGAGACTTTGTTCTTGCCACCTGATTTAGATGAGGTAATAAAGAATGCTATTTTTGTAGAGAAGGAGGCTCATACAGGCAGCCAGAAGTCCAGCAGTGTATCCCCATGTATTCATGGAGGTTGTGATGGTATGACATTGGTTCTTCTATATCTGTATCTATACTTTGGTTGAGGGAAGTACTGCTTTCACAGTCTTTGTAATGTCAGAATCTTAATCGACCATGTTGCCATTCTTTCTTGCAATCAGTAAATTTCATATAATTAATACCTGCACAGGGCCTCCTCAGTCATTAACGGAAACACCACAGAGTACCATGTCCTTAGTGTTACTTTAGAAGAGAAAATGCATCACATGTTGATCCAGATCATACTTCAGAGATGATGAAACTGCATTTCTAAGATGAAAGACCTGGGGCTACATATCGATTTCGTGGTAGAAGTTGGGGCCATGGTTTCCTTATGGCAGGCTTCCTCTTCAACCCCCTCTTGGGTTGGGAATGAGCCTCCCACACAGTGGTGGCATTTCTCATCTTTATGTACAGACTGTGCATTGCCAGAGAGTGTGACACCATCTCCCCAGGAGCTGTTCCAGGATAGAGGAGCGAGGAAGGTTTAGTATTTCTATGCCCCATCACCCCATAAGAGGGCTGAAGATAGTAGCATCCATTTTGGGATGCTACATATTAGTTACCAGTCTTCTTCAGGGAAAGAATTAGAATGAGAAAGAGATGGACAGGTTGAGTTTTTAAATTATGGCACTGAGTAGCAACTGCTAGTCAAGAATTTTTTTGGCAGTTTGTTAGAATCTCATTTTAAAGCAATAACACACTCCGAGTTGTATTCAAACACTGAGATAAATGCATCAACCTAAATTCACGGTTTTGTTTTTTCCATGTAGCTGCTAATTATTGAACGTAACGAGGCTTATTCATAATTTCTTTTCTCCTGCTTGATAGCCATAATCCTGTATTTGTGCTTCTGGCATTCCCATGGCAACAGACTAATGTGTGAAGCATAAGATTATTAAATACAGAACAGTACATTAAAATAATGTGAAGGTTCTGACTTACAGAGAGACTTCCACACTGGGGCAAACTTCAAAAAAGAGAACACTTATACAAAAAGCAATTTACTTGGCTAGTAATGTTTAGTATTCCCATAGCTATTATGGAAGAGATTTGTTTGAATTATAGCCTCTTTCTTCCCGGCCCATCATCTCCTCTGGCTTTGCAGCCAAGTCTTAATCTGGTGTTTATGATGTCAGCCTGTTGCCATGGGAGTTATTCTGTCACAGATGTATTGTGACTTCACTGCAGGATAGAGGCAGAGGAAAATTTAGAATGAAAGAGAACAACTCTAAAGTTAATCTCCAGCACATCTATTCTGCAAAGTACTATTCCCTTCACCTTTATGTACTCTTAAAAAAAAAGTTAAGGGATGCTTTGTCAAAGGTTGGCCCATCATAAATGTTGAAATGACCAAAAATGCCACAAGCCAGCACTAAGGAAAAATGTTATGTAGCTTGACCTTAAGTCTTGGAAGAGTGGTCAAGATTTATGTGTTTAATCCTGTTCTACAGTAATGAAGCACAGCCGTGTTTGTGGCCCATAAATTGATACATGATCCCTTTCCCCTGCTTTTCTTGTAAGGGGATTTCTTGTGTCTTTAAGGCAATCGTATGCACAAGGGCATGCTTAGTGTCTTTTACCTGGTGCTTCTACAGCCATGCTTAGCAGCTCTAGCTTCACTATTCATGGACACACATGGAAGCTCTGCCAAACCCAGAGGTGTCTTTCAAGCCAAATTTTGTCATGTTCATAAACAATTTACATTATGGTCCCTCAGGGGCCCCTTCATCATCAGGTATCTGGGGCATTTTCCCATTTGGGTAGCATAAAAAGAGTCTTGACTTTCATAGGGTAAATGATTTCGACAGATTTATTTCTATTTTTTTATGAGAGAGAAATAGTGAGTGAGTGAGAATGGGCACGCCAGGGCCTCTAGCCACTGCAAACGAACTCCAGATGCATGCCCCACCAGGTGCATCTGGCGTACATGGGACCTGGAGAATTGAACCGGTGTCTATAGGCTTTGCAGGCATGTGCCTTAACCGCTAAGCCATCTCTCCAGCTTGATTTCTACAGATTTAAATAAGCTAAATTCACTGGTGGGGCAGTGTGCATGATGAGCTCCTTGAGTGTTATGAACCAATAGTACAAGTAAAATGCATATACCAGAAGCTATTTTTGGTTTAAGAGAAAGGGTGTAGAAAGAGCTAGAGGGGCAGAAAATGTTGTGAAGTGAGTAATGATCTTTTGGGCTGTGTTGAAATAATATGCATAATTAGAAAATTAGCTACAACAAGTCTCTTTTTAAATTGAAATTACAGGGTTTAGGATTTTTTTTCTCTCCCTCCTTTTCCACCTTTGAATATAATAGAGGATTTTGATGTCCTTTCCTTTATTAGAAGAAGCTCCAAGGTAGGCGAGGCTAAGCAAGTTCATAATCTTCAAACATCTCTAATTGCTGCCAATTTGTCTCTGGAAAATTGTGATAGTCACCTTGGAATCTACATCAGTAGATCAGTAGAGACTCTTTTCTTTCTGTTTTCTCTTCCAAACCAGCAATCTCCTCCCCACCCCTCTTTTTTAAAATAAAAAATCTATTTGTGGACTGGAGAGATGGTTTAGCAGTTAAGTCATTTGCCGGCAAAGCCTAAGGACCCAAGTTTGATCTCTGTCCAGATCCCATGTAAAGCCAGGTGCACAAAGGTGAGGCAAGCGCAAGGTTGCACATGCTCAGTAGGTGGAACAAGTATCTGGAGTTTGATTGCAGTGGCTGAGGCTCTGGCCCACCAATTCTCTCTCTCTCTCTCTAAATAAAATAAAATAAAATAAAATAAAATAAAATAAAATAAAATAAAATAAAAATCTATTTGCATGCATATATGTGTGTGTGTGTCTGTGTGTACTAACATGCACCAGGTTCTCCTGCTTCTGCACATAAACATGAGATGCATGCATCACCTTTTACATCTGGCTTTATATAGGTCCTGGGTAATTGAATCCTAGCCAGCAGGTTTGGCAAATAAGTGCCTTTAATGATGGAGCCATCTCCCCAGCTCCTTAGCATCATTCTTACTGGAATGATGCTGTGCCATGGAAAGTCAGGTCAGCACAATATGCTATGTACCTTTATAATGATCTTGTTCTGTGCTTTTTTGAGCCAGCTTCAGAGGCAGCATTGAGTATGCTTACATGATTTTCTTTACAATGCGGGTAGATTAATATATTGAGTTTGTGATTATTTTTCTCTTTCCCTCCCTTCCTCCTTCTCTTCCTCCCTGTCCTTCTCACTTATTTTTCTCCCCCTTCTTACTTTAATTATTGGGTTCACAGTTATGGAATCTCCAGGGAGGAGGAAGGCTTGGTTTGGTTTTATGTAAATGGCTCATGACCTTGGAAGAGTCAAAACACCCTGAGACTTTATTTCACCCCTAAAGATTGTGATCTCATTGTTGGTGGAGTTGGCCTGGGCTTTGGAATTTTGAAATAATCTCCAGGTGATTCTAGCACATAGATTAGTTTGGCAAGACTCAGCTCTCTATTTAGTGTTGGCTGAGAATTGAATGGCCAAGGGCAAATCTAAATATCAGAGATGCATTTGAGTTGTATACATCCACAATGACTCTGGTCACTTTATGTCCAGTCTCCCTGGTTTTCATTTTTCTCTTTCATGAATACATACTGTGAAAATAATCAAGATTCTGATCTCTGACTCTTTCTTCTTCTGGAATGAAGGAGAGATGAGCACTAATTATTTCTGATATTTTCTTTGAATTAATGTTTTAAAAATTGATATTAAACTTTTAGAAGATTTTGAAGCAAGACTATGAAACAAAACAAACATAAAAACAGCAACAACAGTTACAAAAAGCCCACACAGGGCAAAGGATGGAGCTGTTCTGGAGACTTGATTAATATTGGAAATTGAACTTGCCTTTTTTTGACGTGAGTTCCACACCATGCGTCATCACTATGGTGTGTTCAGTCTGCATGCAAATTGTTTTCCTTAAGCTCTTTATAAATGATGAGATGACATTAAGAGAACAGTTTAATCATGTTTTCATTTTTCAATATGTAACGCTAGTGGAGACGAGAAAAAGTAGATCTTTTTTTCATCTCATAAAACAAAGTACCTTTGCAATAAAGTTGTGACTAAAACTTAACCCGGCAGTTTTTCATTTATCCTGGTTATTGCTTTTCGCGTGTCTCATGATTCTTGTAAACATGATCTTCCCTCTGGACCTAGATACAAAGCAAAGGTTAGAAGGAAAAGCGTTGGAGTCCAAGTGTCATGCTTCTGATGTTTAGCATTAAAAAATATATTTGAGCTTAAAAGAAAAGTAATAGGCTTGCTTGAATTTTCTTACTTTCCCTTTACGTTCTCTTTACTGCATATATGGATAGCCATGAAAACTTGATTTAGAATGAGCTCTGCGGTAATTTTATGAAGTGGTCTTGTCAAAGGACTGCAAAGGATGTTCCTTTTTCTGTTGACACTTTGGTAGACTTCCAAAGAGCATGTGCAGATGTAGTCTCTAGACATGGACTTGGAAGTATAACCATCATTTTGGGACACTGGGATTTGTTTAAATACTCCCAATAATTTGTGTAGAAAAGAGCTTCACTAAGACCATGGGTCTTTTCACTGTCCATATAGCATTTGTTTTTTATCTTTCCTCTTACCTTCCCTTTCTTCCTTTCTTCTCAGCCTTTTCTTTGTAGACGATTTATCACTGAGGTTTGATGGCAGTATTGCTGGCTGATTTATTGAAAAGTCCATTTATTGCCAATAATTTTATTTTATAGTCCAGGCAGAGGCAGTGCTAATGCCATAAATGCTTTGTATGCTTCTTGTGGTTTTGTTCCTTTTCCATTGCTGTGTCAGTTAGGAATTAAAACTAGTAAGATTTCTTGTCTACATATTATCTGTCAAATTTTATATTTAATTTTAAAAGAAATTTTTGATAATATGATTCCAGATGAAAAGGACTTGATAGAGTTATTTAGAGCTATGGTTTATTTTTGCTATTTTTAATTTAGAGAGAAGATGAATTTTTATTTCTTAAAAATGCTTTCTGTTCTTTTTTTCAGCTGTTGCTAACATTTGCTTCTTTTTTAAAGACTTATTTTTGAAGACTTTATTTCTCTTTTTGCTAATAATGACAACCCTTGAAAGTATATTTTATCCAATTTGTCTATAAAATCTTTTTATTTCACTTTTTTCATTTAAAAACAAACACATTTATTTTAATCAACAGAAATGTATAAAGGTATACATATATCTATTTTTACATAGGCTATCCTATAGTCCAGGCTGGTCTTGAACTCCCCATGCAGCTGAGGTTGACCTTGAACTCTTTTTTTTTTTAAATTTTTTATTGACAACTTCTATACTTACATACAAAAAACCATATTTCCCTCCCCTCCCCCATTCCCCTTCAGAACTTCATTCTCCATCATATCCCCTCCTTCTGTCCATTAGTCTCTCTTTTAATTTGATGTCATCATCTCTTTCTCTTATTATGAGGGTCTTGTGAAGGTATTGCTAGGCACTGCAAGGTCATGGATATCGAGATCAATTTCTGTCTGGACAGTTGCATTGTAAGGAGTCATACCCTTCCTTTGGCTCTTACATTCTTTCCGCCCCCTCTTCCGCAATGGGCCCTGAGCCTTGGAGGGTGTGACAGAGGTGTTTCAGTGCTGGACACTCCTCCGTCCTTTCTTTTCAACACTCTGTTGCCTTTTGAGTCATCCCAGTTGACCTTGAACTCTTGATTGTCCTGCTTCTGCTTCCTACATGGGATTATAGCCTGTGCCACCACACCAGACTTGCATTTTATGTACTATTGACGAGAATGTTTTTCGGTATTCTATGCATGGTTCAGATTAAATTTCACTTGATTTTACTTACCTAGTATTATTTGTAATTTTTCATTTCTGTAATAAAAATACTACAAGCATATACCCCCAGATTATATAATTGACTTTCTTTTAATTTTTTAGCCTGTAGATTTTTTTCCAGAAGTTTGCTATTATAAATAAATCTTTGATGAACATCCATGTATTTGACCTTTGTCTATAAATATTTCTCTGGAGTAAGATTTCAGAGTTAAATGCCTGTGTGAGAGATCTTATTATGATTGAAATTCTTATTTCTAAATAACTCTCTTGAGAATTTTGTTTGTGTGTATGTGTGTGGGTGGGGTGGTTGGGATTTCATGTAGCCCAGGCTGGTTCAGAATCCTAATCCTCCTGTCTCTGCCTCTCAGGTGACAGAATTGAAGGTGTGTGCCACCAAGCCCACTTAGAACAGCTATTCTAATTTTATTTTTTCCTGCTTGGGAGTGACTGTCCTATTGCACTGTCACTGTATTTCACAATCTTTATTTTTTCTTAACAGTATTTTTAATTCGTTTTAAAAATTTTATTTATTTGTGTGTGTGAGTGTGTGTGTGTGTGTGTGTGTGTGTGTGTCTTAAGTCTCTTGCCACTGCAAATGGAACACAAAATGCTTGAGCCATTTTTTGCATCTGCCTTTACATGGGTGGCTGAAGACTTGAACCCCTGCTGGCAGTTTTTGGAAGCAAGTGCCTTTAACCACTAAGCTATCACCCTAGCCCCCAATTATCATTTTTTAAAGAGTATGAAAGTTATGCAGAGGAGAAATACACTTGTTTTAATTGAAGTCATTTGTTATTATATTATTATTGGTTATTATTGGTGAAATTATTTCCTGCAAATATTAATTAACCATTTGTTCAATTTTTTTATTTATTTGAGAGAGAAAGAGGTGGTGGGGGTGGGGGGATAATTGGCATGCCAGGGCCTGCAGCTACTACAAATGAACTCCAGATACATGCACCACCTCATGGATCTGGCTTATGTGGGTACTGGGGAATCAAGTCTTGAACCAGGGTCCTTAGGCTTCACAAGCAAGTGCTTTACCACTAAGCCATCTCTCCAGCCCAAGAAAGAGGTTTAATCAATGTAAATAGTCATTTTAGAATAATGATAATAACCCTTTATCTTTCCTATGATTAAAAAAAAATCCCTGCCCATTTTTGCTTGAATAAGAGCTTTGAGAAATGTTGAGCAAAATGAATTGTTCATTCATTTAACAGACATTTATTGAGTATCTATTGCGTGCCAGGCACTGGGGTATATTAGTGAACTCAACAGACAAATATCCTCCTTTTGTAGGACTTACATGGTTAGGAAAAGAATAGCAAATAGCACAACAAACAAGCAAGTTAAGTCATTTTCTAAGGCTTGTAACTACCATGGAAAAATAAAAATTAAAAAAAAAAAACAAGAAATAACAAGATAGAGGGACTATAGGAACTAGGGAAATAGTAATAATTGGAAATGAACAATCAAGATTGACCATAATGAAAATAGGATGTTTGAACAAGATCTGGATTTGCTGTTTTTACTAGTTTGAAGATATTTGTTCTTAATGGTTGTCTACTCACTATGAGTTTGTTATTTTGTTTTTGTTTTAAAAAGAAGTCAGATTTATTTTGGACTAGGCAGGTTACCTCTTTTGTAGAGTAGATAACATTATTCATCTTGGTACAGAACCCCTATTACCTTGCTGGAGGGGTTCAGAGGCAGGGCTTCTGTCTAAATGCATCTGTAGGCACTCTGGCCTTTCATGTGGCTCCCCTAGTTGCTACAACAAAGCATGGACTCTTGGCCTCCATAGGTCGGAATGTACATGGCTGTAGGAAAAGAGTTGTGTATATGTGAACTGAGTGTGGAGAGGCAAGGGGTACAACTGGTGAGAAACCATTTAATCTATCTCACCTCAGGTCCTAATACTATTTTGTTTCAAGGGAAACAAGAACTGTGATAAAAAGGAGTTTTCACTTATTATTATTCAGATGTTCAAATATATGCATTTCCCCTTCTCTTTCTCCCTCCCATTTGCTTTTTCCTCCTCTTATTTCTGCTTCTTTTTCTTGTTTTATTTTTTAGAATTTAATAATGTTGCTGGGTGTTATTTATTTTCTGGCATAACCATTGCAGTTGGTTTATGGCGCTGTGTTCTAAGGCCATTCACATTGCAAAATGGGGCTGTGTTGTTTTGTCATTCATCACTCAAGTCTGAAAGACTGTTGTAACCGTTCTGCTGATAAAGAACATGAATACACAGAAGAAGAAATAGTAGTAAATGAGACAGCCATGAGAGCTGTGTTGCTTGAAAAGAGACATGGGTTCACAGAGAAGTTCTTTATTTTTGTTCATTCAAATGGATGAATTCTTTAAATTGTATGTCTAATTGTAGTCATTTTTTTATAGCATGGTGCAGACAGGTTGTAAGATTCTAGACACTAATGCACATTGATTTCTTTTACAAGTTTGGAGACAATTCTTGATTCATAAAACATGACAGGAACTTTGGGTAATTGTCAATTGTGTTACTATTCTATGCATTCCTATTGCTTTGCTATCGACAGTCATTAAATGGATTCAATTTGAAATCTGAATGAGAAATTAGTATATTCTTATGACTGTACCTCACATACATTTTAAATGAAGTGTTTGACTTTTTCATCCAAATCAAATTGGCAAAAGAATTTTAATTATTTCATTGGCTGAGTTTATGAGATTCAGTTGAAGTTGAAGATTGCTCAAACCAGAGTATGTTAAGAAATAAATATAAATAAATGTTTATGAATGTGTGTGCCTTAAGCAGGAACTGAACAGTAATAATTGTTTAATCTAGAAACTTCCACTTTTTTATCCTACAACACAGTTCTCTAAATATCCCTTAAAGAGGGCTGAAGAGATGGCTTAGCAGTTAAAGCACTGACTGGCCTGCAAAGCTAAGGACCCAGGTTTGATTCTCCAGGTCCCATGTAAGCCCAGGTGCACAAGGTTGCACATGCATCTGGAGTTCATTTGCAGTGGCTAGAGTTCCTGGCATGCCTATTCTCTCTCTCTTTCTTTTATTCTTTCTCTCTTTTATTCTCTCTCTCAAATAAATAAATAAATAAATAAATAAATAAATAAATAAATGAAATGTTTAAAAAATATTCCTTAAAGATTAGCCTGATTTTTGACAGTGACTCTTATAAAAGGAACATTGGGGCTGTTTCACCCTTTCTGGGAACTAAACATTTACATCTGGTCATTGTCACCTACTTTTTATTTTTTGAAAATATTTTATTTATTCATTTATTTATTTATTTATTTATTTATTTATTTATTTATTTATGAATGAGAGGGAGAGGAAGAGGCAGAGAGAAAGAAAGAAAGGGCATGCCAAGGTCTCCAGCCACTGCAAACAAACTCCAGACGCATGCTCCCCCTTGTGCATCTGGCTTACATGGGTCCTGGGGGAATTGAATCGGGTCCTTAAGCTTCGCAAGCAAACGCCTTAACTGCTAAGCCATTTCCCCAGCCCTCACCTACTTTTTTTTTTTTTTTTTTTTTGGTTTTGCAAGGTAGGGTCTCACTCTGGTCCAGGCTGACCTGGAATTAACTATGTAGTCTCAGGGTGGCCTCGAACTCTAGGCGATCCTCCTACCTCTGCCTCCCGAGTGCTGGGATTAAAGGCGTGCGCCACCACGCCCGGCTCCTCACCTACTTTTTAATCACAGGTGTTTCCTTCCTTCTCCCCTGACCCATGTCTCAATCTCCTTTTCCATACTTTTTTTTCTCTCTTTTCCATTCTCCCTTTTGCAGTGGATGTCATAAAGAATTTTCTGTCCAGTCAGGTTCCCTGGCTTGGTTCAGTATAATGGGGTTTGTTGAGTCCACTTGTAGAATCCCAAGTTTCCAAGGGACTGATTAAAGCTTCTGGGCATCAATTTACAGCTCAGGGTTAGTAATGCTACTGATGTGTACTCCAACCTTGTTAGGGTCCTTGCTTTTCCTTTGTCCTCCTGTGAGATGGGGACAAGTGGCAGTGGATGATATAGGAATCTCACAGTCCTTGGATGGTGCAGATAAAAAGGGAGTGGAATCAATGGCTCATGATGTGTGGGTTCATATCTCGAAGTAAGATCCACTGAAGTCCATCTCCTACTGTGACTATTTTATTTCCCATCTTTGGACTAGAAGTAGTTAATTGGTCAATTGGACATCCACAGTATCAATTGGTTATTTTACAGTTGTTCCCAAAGTATTTAAGTAAATTATTCTCTTTTAGTTTGAGCTATTTTAAGAAGAATGTTGATATTTTTATTGTACATTATGTATAAATATTTTACATTTAGAATGTACAGAAAGTAGAGGAAAAAATCCTTCATAAATGATATGCCATGGCAGATGACCAGTGTGGTTGAAAAAATAATACATGTATAATAATATGATATTTCTGTATGTCTGCTTTTATAAACAATTCCACAGCAAACATCTTTATGCATAGTATTTTCTACAATTGATGTGATATTTCCAGAAACAAGGCTATGAGATTAGTAACACCCTGAATGTGTTTTAAATTAACTAGGCTGTGTGGGAGGTGAGATTTTTTTTTTTTTTCAAAAGTTTTATTGAAAGTTTTTATAAAGTTAGGGAAAACTTGCAGAAACTTTACAAAGAATGTTCACATTCCCTTACAATTATTCATTTCCTACTGACATCTTGCTTTGTCATTCCTGTGAACTTTCATTCCCACTTTTTCTTTCTACTATTTTTCTCTTACTGTTCGTTTTGTTCCCTGAACCATTTGAGAATAAGTTTCACACACAAAGCCCGTTTGCCTCCAAATACTTCAGTATGTTTCCAGAGAATAAGAGATGAATTGTAACTGTGATAAAATTACTAGCTTTAGGCTCCTTACCAGGGACACAGTGCATTATCTAATCTGTCCATGCCTCAGTTTGGACACTTGATCTAATAATACCCTTTCTAACATTAGGTCCAGTACTAGGATTGCATGGTGTGCCTAGCTATTTGTCTCTTTAGTTTCCTTAATTGGGGAACAGTTTATTCAGGCTTTTTTTTTTTTTTTTTTGGCTTGTATGATATCAACATAAAAAATACAGTTCTCCCCTTTTGTGGAAAAGGTCCTCATTTGGGATTATCCAATGTTTTGTTACAATAAGATAAAAGCTGTGTATTCTTGGCCAGAACAATACTTAAGTGACATATGCTTCTAAAAGCATCTCATCCAGAGGTACCTGTGTCCTTATGCCTTTTGTTGGTGACATTAATGGATTATGAGGTCAAGACTTGTCTGATTTTCCCACCAGATAGTTCCTATGTTGTCCCTTCCAACTGATAAATAATTTGTGAGTCAACACTTGGAAGTTATGCAAATAGGTCATTCCTTTAAAAATTTTCCCTTAGATACAACATTCATTGATAATCCTTACTTGTAATTCACATTCTTTTCTATGGCATCCACCCATCTTCCTTCTGTCCATCTTAAAGTCTAAACCACTGTCCCTTTTTTTAAAAAAAAATTTTTCTCTTAAAATTTTTCTTTTTTTAATTTTTTGAGAGAGACACACAGAGAGAGACAGACAGAGAGAGAGGGAGAGGGAGACAGATAGAGAATGGGCACACCAACAGTCTCTCAGCTGCTGTGAACGAAATCCAGATGCATGCGCGCCCCTTGTGGTCAAGTGTGGCATTGCGCCCTTGCGTCACTTTGCATCTGGCTAAATGTGGGACCTGGAGATTGGAACTGCTGGAGATTGGAACCGGGTTCTTAGGCTTAGCAGGCAGGCACCTTAACTGCTAAGCCATCTCTCCAGCCCTAATTTCTCTTTTTTTAGATAGTGTCCACTGTGTAGCCCAGGGTACCCTGGAACTCAAAGTCTTTCTGCTTTAGCCACCTGAATGTTGGGAATACAGGCTTGTGCCACCACCCCTGACTAGACTTCTCTTTTTAATGATATACAATTTATTACTTTATTACTTTTCTAATTATTTTGGTGTTCAGATCCTTCTGGATTTAACCAGTGAGACCTTTAATGTTGTCGCTGTGTCCTTTTGACATGTTCCTACCATTTTTTGAGCATAACTTTACGTGGCATGAAATGTTTCAGGCTCATCTTATATATTTTCTGCCATAACTTCGTAAAGCTCTTCTCTGGAATTCTAGTTCCTTTTGGAAGGTGATGATAGAAGCCAATATTGGGGAACTAGGTGTGCTACCAACTGTGGATTCACTTGTAGGTCTTTTTAGGAGTCAGGAAAAAACACACACGTGCACATATTTTGGAAATCATAAATTTACACTGGCAGTTCCCAGCTCAAACCATTTTATATGACATTCTTTTTAAAAAATAATTATTTATTTGCAGGGGAGGGAGAGAAAGAGAGAATGAGAAAGACAAAAAATGGCCATGCCAGGGCTTCCAGTTACTGCTCCAGTCCAGATACTTGTGCTGTTTTGTGCATCTGGCTTTATGTGGGCACTGGGGACTTGAATGTGGGTTGTTAGGCTTTGCAGACAAGCACCTTAATTGCTGTACCATCTTTCCAGCCCCAAGACATTCTTAAATTCAACAGATTTCATTTATTTTTTTTCAATATTTTAAATACTTAAGTTACCTATCGGAGAGAGATGAGAAAGAGGCAGGTACAGAGAATGGGCATGCCAGGGCCTGTAGTCATTGCAAACAAACTGCAGTCGCATGCACCACCTTGTGCATCTGGCTTATGTAGGTACTGGGGAATTGAACCTGAGTCCTTAGGCTTCACAGACAAGCACCTTAACTGTTAAACTATCTCTTCTCTGCAGCCCTTTCATTTATTTTTTAAAATGTGTGTGTGTGTGCATGTGTGCATGTGTATATGTGCTCGTGTGTGTGTGTGTGTGTGTGCGTGCACACGTGTGCTTATGGACACACACGTGGCATAGTACATATGTGGAGGCTATAGGATAACCTTGGGGTATTGATCCTCTCCTTCCACCTTCTTTGAGACAAATTTTTTTTCCTGTTTTACATCTGAGAAGGCCAGTCTCACTGGCTTCTGTATTCTCCTGGCTTCACTGCTCATTGCCACTGGTGGGTTAGGATTACAGGCAAATGTGTCACTTTGCGTCTGGCTTTAAGTAGGTGCAGGGGATCCAACTTGGATCTGCAAGCTTTCAGAGCACACTTTTTAAATCCTCTGATCCATCTCCTCAGCCCCTTCATCTTAGTTTTTATTTTATTTTTAAAAATATATTTTATTTATTTGAGAAAGAGAGAAAGAGAGAGAGAGCAGAGAGAGAGAGAGAGAGAGAGAGAGAATGAATGAATATGGGTGTACCAGGGCCTCTAGCCACTGCAAACAAACTCAAGACACATGTGCCCCCTTGTGAATCTGGCTTACGTGGGTTCTGGAGAATTGAACTGGGATCCTTTGGCTTTGCAGGCAAATGCCTTAACCTCTAAGCCATCTCTCCAGCCCCATCTTAGTTTTTATTAATCTTTCACAGTGGAAATCCTAGCTCCTAATATAATACATCCCAAGATAGGTTCTGAATTGCTTTCCCCATACCTCAGCAGAAGACAAACTTATAAAAGAAAGATGTTCACTGTTTTTCTATATGCCTTCTTGGAAAAGAATCGTAAGATGCTGAAATCATAACTTTGATTCCTTTCCTTCCATTTCCTTAGTGACTATATTATTCATTTTAACACGTGTGTTCATTTACTTCCTTTTGCTTTTAGTTTTATTTTTTCAATATGTAGAACACAGTTCCAAATTTATACTAAAAGAGGGCATAGGGTACCTTTCTAAATGAAGGTATCCTGAGACATGGATCTCTACTGGAAGTTAGTCCATGTGTTAAAAGGAAGTATGGTTCATTCTCATGAGGTTTAAAGTCATCACCTTACTTTATTCTTCTAAATTCTTCATTTCATCAACATACTTACTAAAAACTCAATGGGAGGGAGAGAAAGCAACACTTGACTATTGCAGACAAGCTTTAGTGTTTCAGATAGTGGAACATAAGAAATATTTGGTTCACAGATAAGGCAAGTACTGGGTACTTTATGACCAACCCACTTTGTGTGTGCTGGGACTCAAGTTCCCTGATTCCATTATACCACATCTTTTTTGTCATTATCTTACTAACGTTACTATTATTATTATTTTGTATGTGTGTGCATGCATGTGTTTAGTATTGTGTTGTGGGAGGTATGTTGTGTATGCATGCATGTGTGTGTGTGTGTGTGTGTGTGTGTGTGTGTGTGTATGCAGATGTATGTGTCCTGCACGCACATGCATAGGCCAGAGGAAAATGTTGGGTGATCCCTCCATTGTTCACCTGTGGGTTTCCTTGAGACGGAGTACTGAACTTGCCATTGCTTTTCACCAGCTTCAATGATTTGCAGGTCTCTACTTCCCTCAGGACATGGGCTGCAGATGTGCTGGGCCACACCCAGCATTATTGTTATGTTAATTTCTTTTCTTTTCTTTTCTTTTCTTTTCTTTTCTTTTCTTTTCTTTTCTTTCTTTTCTTTTTTTCTCTTCCTTCTCTTCTCTTCTCTTCTCTTCTTCTCTTCTCTTCTCTTCTCTTCTCTTCTCTTCTCTTCTCTTCTCTTTCCCGTCCCTCCCTCCCTCCTTCCCTCCCTCCTTCCCTCCCTCCCTTCCTTCCTTCTTTTTTTTTTTCAGAGGTAGGGTCTGGCTATAGCCCAGGCTGACCTGGAATTCACTATGTAGTCCCAGGATGGCCTCAAACTCAAGGCTATCCTCCTACCTCTGCCTGCTGAGTGCTGGGATTAAAGGTGTGTGCCACCAGGCCCGGCTTTAATTTTGTCTTTCTTCTCTACATGTAGCTTACCTGTGATGAACCTTATTTCTTGTACTTCTAGTTTAACTTTACAAGCATCAGGAGCTAAGCTCTTGATTATATCCTTTTTGTTTAACAACAAGACATGAAAAGCGTGTGTGTGTGCGCGTATGTGTGTGCGCGTATGTGTGTGCGCGCATATGTGTGTGCGTATGTGCTTGTGTAATAGCTAAAATACACTCACCTCTAAATAAGATGTATCTTTAGATGTATCTTTTCCTCCTACTTTGGGTCTCGATGTCAAACATTTATAGGCATTCTAGGTTAACATTTGGGGTCTATAGCCTTTGCCCATGGATTGTTCTTAAGCCAGCTCTTGTTCAGAATTTCTGTGGTGGTTTATGGAACGGTGGCTTCTCAATGGTTCATCCTGAGTTAGTTAATGAACTGCCAAGCAGCTTGCTCTGAAGTGGTGTTCCAGGACAGATCTGGATTTGTAGAATTAAGGGCAGTAATAAACTTCACAATTGCTCCTTTCATTCCAGCAGGTAATTTTGTTAGAAGTAACCCATGTAATCTTAATGTAGGAACGTGCCTGGTTTTATCATGTTTTCATATAGGAAATCTCAGTGCAGAGACAGAAATAAAGTGGCTTATACACCAAAGGCACTATTGAATTAGTGAGTAGGGGCTGCCAGCCAGATTTGCTGGTCTGTTGTGGCTCTTATAAACCAAAGAAATCAGACATTGGAGTGAAGGGAGGTTCTCTTGGTGCAGCTAATAAGTGAATCTGGGCTGTCTATCTGGGTCTGAAATGAAGGCTTTATCTACTTGAATTTGGAAATTTCCTGGTCAGCTGTAAAATCTTTTTGATTAAGGTAGCCACAAGTTTAATATACACCCAAGGTGTCTCATTTCTTTAATCTTTCACACTTTCCTACCTAGAAGCAATTAAAAATTGGCCAGCTTCATATTAAATAGACCTTGTACACATTCCAAGGCAAATATAAAATAAGAGCTGTAGTTTTGAATACATACAGAGTAGGATAATTGACCTGGTCCTTAGTTGAGTCAAATTAATGACACTGGCTGGCATCTTTTCTTTACTACATGTTTCAGCTATGTGACATTTCCAGATGGAGGCCTGAGTTAAAAGGACTCGGACATAAAAAAAGCTCTGAAACTTCTTCAGCATTTTATTCAAGAGCAAAAATTCTATGTCCACAATTGGCGATATTTTTAGCATGTCTTTTCCCACCTATACTTAATGTGTCATTTGTTTCTATCTTGTTCTTTTTTATTCTTTATTTTTATTTTTGGTTGAAAAATCACCCACTCCTTTAAAAGCACATAAAAAATAAATATATGCTGTTCAGCTATGTGGTAAAAAAAGAAAATGACTATGAATGTATGTTTTCTGTAAGGGTTCTAAAAGCAGTAATAGGACTTCTCTAAGCTCTACTGTACAGGGCGGGGAGCGATCCATCAAAGGCACAGTCTGAGACTTGGGTCTTCTATTTAGATTACGAATGCTAAGAAAGATGGATGGTAAATGTCTTTTAGCTGCATTGTCCCCCAAACATGAAATGAAATCTAAAGACTCTCAAAGAAGATTTCAATTACACTAGCAAATGACTTGAACAAGGACTGGGTAAGGGAGGTCACGGGCCAATGGAATGCCAGTTGTGGATTTATATTGTTTAAAATGAAAACATTATTTCCATTAACCCCTTTCTACTAACACCTCCACCAGAGTCATTTTGAGATTGTACGTTTATAGGTGTTTGTCATACTTGATAGAAATACCTTCTCACTAGTGTGAATTGTACAGCCTTTCACAGGGGCATATTTCTCTCCCTGCCCAATTCATAGTTTCATTCAGTTAACCCTCTAGGGACTTACTGCCACTGCTGTGTTCTCCAGATGTGGTTTTCTTTCTTTCTTTTTTCTTCATTTAAAAATTTTAAAAAATTATTTTATTTATTTGAGAGAGAGAGAGAGAATGAGAATGAGAATGAGAAAGAATGAGAATGAGAATTGGTGTAGCGGGGCCTTCAACTGCTGGAAACAAACTCCAGATGCATGCACCACATTGTGCATCTGGCTTACATGAGTCCTGGGGAATCGATCCTGGATCTTTTGTGTTTTTTTTTTTTCAGGCAAATGCCTTAACTGCTAAGCCATCTTTCCAGTCCCCAGGTGTATTTTTTAAATGTAGTATTAAGCTACCCTGTTGTAAAGAAGCATTTCTGAATATTTTAATTAACAGCAGGATAAATTGATTCTGTGTTGTGGTTTTCTGTGATAGCAGCTAATTGACTGCCATATCACACTTGTGTACTTGAGTTTAGGAGGGAAAATTCAGGTTTAAGGCTGACTCTCAATGGATTTGCCCTTATGTGTCATTGTGGGTTCGAGTGTGGTTTTTGCCTTCTCATATAGAAAAAGTTGGTAAGCGGAGGATAAAGCCTCCTTGTAGTGAGCCGGCTACAGTGTGCACTCAGAGCAGGCACTTTAAAAGAGCACTGTTAATTTGAATAAAACAGGAGAAGGTAGGTACTTTGTACATCCATAAAGCACTGAAGGGGATAAATCCAATTATCTGTTCAATATTTAATGGCCATAAAGTTAAAAATTTTAAAGGCAGTACCTTGGAGACTGCTTAGTCAATTCTGTCCATATTATTTTTGACATTCAAAAGTCAAGGTAGAATAGCCATATGTAAGGCAGTGCTTATTACATTGGTCTGCCGGTTTAGTGGCAATGACCCTGGGGTCTGTGTTTCTCTGCACAGATGAAGATTGGCTGCTGCTTTTGTTTAAACTTAATTTACTTATGTTTAAGCATTTAGGGATCTGAGGTCTGTGAACTTTCAGCTTGCTTCTTGCTTTGAGTCTTTTGTTGTTGGTTCTTGGTATGAATTTAACTAAGGATGGTTGACAAATACGTCAAAAATAAAAGATAGAGAGGAAAGATACACTGTCTAGACTAAAAGCCTGCTTTAAAAGAAAACAGGACAGTTTTAGTCTTCTGTATTTTTATATACAAATTTTCTAACACTATTGATTGAAATAAACCCATTTTTCTTTTCTTAAAAAATGACACTTGGCATAGTAGTTGGAATCCCAAACTTTTTTTTCTCAGTGTGTCCAGAATAACCCATTACTTACAGAGCATGGTGACGCCAAAGAACTTCAGTGGAGCTTACTATGTGGGGATTAGCCCCAGAGATGCTCTTCCCTCATTCTAGGGGTGAGGGCTTACTTACAGAGCATGGAGTCTCTAAATAAGAACATCAATGGTACACGATTCCCAAACTTGGATACCAAATACGTTCATACTTATTAAAAAAAAAAAAAAACAGAATTTCTTTAGTATTTCAAAAATTGCTATCTGAGAAGCCTTGTTCGATGTTTTATATATTGTGTATAGTTCCTAATGTCTTAGTTCCTCCACTTCTGTGCATTCTCAGTGGTACTTAGCCAACACTGCAGGCGGGCATGCTCTAACTGAATCATAAGGCTTCTAAGGAGAGGGGTGCAGTAGCACCAGCTGGAATGGCAGTGATTTTGTTTTGGTCATGAAGGTGCGTTCTTTTTGACTATTATAGTACAAGAACCTAACTATGCATTGTCTTCTCACCTTGTATGCTCCAAACTATGGAAGCATGCCCTACTGTATTTCAGGGAATGTCACTCTAGTTTCCTTTTCCCATATTCTGTTTTGTGTGCTTACTCTTCGCATTCCCATTTTGAACCTCTCTGCTGCTTGCTTCCTGGTCATTAAGTCCTTTCCGATGTGGCTTTAGTTACACTTTTATTATTGTTTTTAAACGAATATTATGCATAGTTATATTTTTACATTATACCTGTGTGCTGTTAAGATGTTTGGGAGGAAATCACATAGGGATACTACTCTAAGAGATTAAAGAAGCAAAGCTTAGTATATGGCATGAAGTGTGAGATGATAAGCAGTCTTTTGTTTTGTTTTAAGATATGTGACACTTTGAAGGAGGACTTGCCTCTTGTGAGTTCCTTGAAGGAGCCTGCAGTTCTCCTGGGGAACTATACAAAGTCCTTTTCTCTTTCTTTCCTATTTTGCTACCCATTTTCCCTTGAAAGGGAGTGTTGGTTTGCTCTGCTCTATTTTCAAATGCAAATTCAGCTTATTCCTGTCACATGTACAGTCTCTAAGGATGATGCTCCCTGAAATCTAAAACCGTTTAGCGTTCCTGGATCTTATAATTTTAAGTAGATTGTTCCATGTTTTGCTCCAAGTGTCTTGAGTGATTTGGCTGTTAAACCAGCAGCAACCTTTGTTTTCTTAGTTTCCTGTAAAGAAAATAAAGGTGAGAAAATAATGATTTCTTGGATAATTCAATGAGAAGATTTAACATACAAATCCCTAACATGCTACTATACAAGGACTTCCAAATCAGCTTATGTTACAACTCAGCATGACAATTGTTAAACTCATTTATTTTTAAACAGCTTTTATATGTGGTACATGTTAAGAGAGCCAAGAATTCACACCCTTTTCTTTGAATATTACATACATATTCTGAACTCTTACCTGGGATACTTCACTTGTTTGCTACTCTTACTCCATCCAGGACCTAGACAGGAAGTTTTCTGAGGAGACAAACCCTTTCTTATTGCATTTCATATTTCTAGAACATAGAGTTTCTTGTATGATTCCCTCTCACATATCTTTATATTGTCAGTATTACTTACATAATATTCCTCTTTAAGATGAGTTCTTTTAAAATACTTTTTTTTGGATTTCTTCTTCCCTCCCTCCCTCCCTCCTCCCTCCCTCCCTCCCTCCCTCCCTCCCTCCTTCCCTTTCTTTCTTTCTTTCTTTCTTTCTTTCTTTCTTTCTTTCTTTCTTTCTTTCTTTCTTTCTTTCTTTCTTTCTTTCTTTCAGGAATGGTCTTTCTTGCTGTAGCACAGGCTGACCTGGAACTTGCTATGTAGTCTCAGGGTGGCCTCAAACTCACGGCAGTTCTTCTACCTCTGACTCCTGAGTCCTGGGATTAAAGGTGTTTGCCACCAATCCTGGCTTAAATTTTTTTAAAAAATATATTTTCTTTCTTTCTTTCTTTCTTTCTTTCTTTCTTTCTTTCTTTCTTTCTTTCTTTCTTTCTATCTATCATCTATCTATCTCAACTAAATAGATGATAGATTAAATTAGATAGATAGATGATTGATAGATAGATGATAGATTAGATTAGATTAGATTAGATAGGTAGATAGAGGATGGACATGCCAGGGCCTCCAGCCACTGTAAATGTAATTCAGACACATGCACCACCTTGTGCATCTTGCTTACATGGGTACTAGGGAATCGAACTGGGGTCCTTAGACTTCACAGGCAAGTGCCTTAACTGCTAAGCCATCTCTCCAGCCCTAAATTGAGTTTTTTTTTTTTCCTAACTTCATCCAAATCAGTGTTTGCCATGACATTACAGATTTGTTGGCCTATATCTTTTAATATATCTTTAAATTAAAATCACAATTATTAAAATTTATGAAGCTTTTTTATGTGCCAATTAAAATCACTGCATGAATCACACTTGAGATACGGTGTCCTAGCATGGTGTGGCACATTTTCATGTTTAATGAATATTTACTTAATTGAGAGAGTAGTAGGGATGAGATTTATTGTGTATTTGCTTCATGTACAAGTCCTCCTGTTTTCACTAGCTTATGCATTGTCTTTCTATAATCTCTTTTTAAGTAAAAGTTTTAAAATTGTATTGTGGAGATTTATTGAGTGAGCATGGTAAGGCTGAGCAGTGGAAGCTCGTGAGTGTGGAGCTCGCCACTTGTCCAGGGTACCACGGCTGGAGATGTATTTGACCTCACAGCCATCTAGGATGAGCTACTACATCTTCAAATTCATCTGCATTGAACTTGGCTCTGCGCAGGGCCTCAATCACATGCTCTTTATTCTTCAGCTTGGTACCGATGGACATGATAACCTGGCAAATGTGAACCTTGGCCTCTGTGCCCTGGGCTTCCCAAAGGCACTCCACATACCTGTCTGGAGCCTAGGTTGGGAATAGCATGAGAGCAGAAATATGTATTTCCAGCAGAAAACTGTCTCCAAGGTCCTTAAGGCCACCTGTACAAGCAACAGGTTAGTACACTACCAAGGAGGCTGCTGTTTGCAGCCATTGCACACCAGATCCCATGAGAAAAGTTCTATAATCTTTGTAACATCCTAGTGTGGAAGATGCCTCTAGTTGCACATAAGAAATAAGGTGCAAAGGAAGTGTGTAGGCTCATACCTGTAATCCTAGCACTAGGAATGTTGAAGCAGGGTTGCTGTGAGTTCCAGGTCAGCTTGGCTACATAGCGAGTTCCAGGCCAGCCTGGGCTGTACAGTGAAACCATGTCCCAAAACAAAAGCAAATGCAAAGCTAAAAGAAAGACATCAAACACTTCAGTGACTTTGTCAATGTGAAATAGCTTTGTAGGTAAGATAGTCTATCTCTTAGTGCTCAGATATGAACCAAGGTCCATCTGATTTTAAATGCTGCTGCCTTTGGTATGTGTTACTTACTGACTTCCAGTAATGAATGAATTAACCTTGTGCATTCCCATAACAGTGTGCTTTCCCACCATTAGTTCTCTGTGATTGGAGGAGAGCTGCTGAGAATGGTATTTATAGTTTGTGATTTTCCTCTGGAATCGCATTTCACATGTCCTGAGGGTTGTTGTTGCCACCTTCCTTTTCAGGCTTGTAGGAAAGGGAGCCTCTTAGCACTTCTGCGAAGTATATGTTCATTTGTGATTTTTAAAAACGATCACAAGGGTTTAGAATAAACATTAAACTCCTTATTTATGTTAGGCAGTGGCTCTCTGTAATTGCATTTAATTTAATTCATTGTATGGTTTGGAGATGCACATTAGAAGTAAAGTGATCAGAATTACCACCCTTATCCTACATGAGTTCCTGGATCTCCTTTGCAGCATACACATTTGCTTATCTGATGTTTGTGTGATTACCTTTAATTATGAAGTCTTAATATCCCCTTTTAAACTGTTCTCTTTACTTCATTCCCCCCTCCAAAAATAAGATGAGTCAGCAGTTAAAGGCACTTTCTTGCAAAGCCTGCCAGCACTGGTTCAATTCCCTAGTAACCTCATAATGCCAGATCCATAAAGTACACTTGTGTCTGGATTTCTCTTGCAGCAGTAAGTGGCCTTGGCATGTCCATTCATTCTTATTCTGTCTCTTTCTCCCTTTGTTAAATAAATAAATGTTAAATAGGCTAGAGGTGGCAATAATTTTTTAATATTATTTTCTCCTCCTCCTGCTGCTGCCCTTCTTCTTCTTCTTCTTCTTCTTCTTCTTCTTCTTCTTCTTCTTCTTCTTCTTCTTCTTCTTCTTCTTCTTCTTCTTCTTCTTCCTTCTTCCTTCTTCCTTCTTCCTTCTTCCTTCTTCCTTCTTCCTTCTTCCTTCTTCCTTCTTCCTTCTTCCTTCTTTCTTTCTTCTTCTTCTTCTTCTTTTTTTTTTGGACAGGATCTCATGTAGCCAAGGCTCCTGATCTCCTACCTCTACCTCCAGGGCTAGGTTTACAGACATACCATAACCAGGTCTAGTCTTAAACTTTTCAGTGGGCCTCATACTTCTTTGTTCAGTTTATTTATCATAGCCATAGACAATGAAGTTTTCAAGAATATTGTTTGCCTTTGGATAAATTTAGAAATCGCCTTTCCCTTAAATTGTTCAGTTCCCATTTCAGATAATCATTAAGATTTTGTTTTTACTCAGCTGGATGTCATACCCAGAGATTGTTTAATGGGATCACTTACACTGATGGATGGTTTAATATTTTGAGGATCACATGCAGTAGTGCTTTGAAGAAAATAATCAGGACTGGCATGCGAGGGATGTGAACTGCTGCTAAACATCAGCATTGCTGTAAGCTTAGACTTGATGACTTCTCTTTAGCTGCCAACAGACCATTTCATACTTTCCCTTTCCCCTAGATTATATTCTTCTTGATTTCCCATCTGACTTCATTGCCAAATTTACTATATGTTTTCTAAGTTATGGGGAATGAGGAAATAGGGGGGACTGCATACCTTTTTTTCTGAGCTCAGGGCCAGGCTGCTTTGGTTTTGCATAGGGAGGGAGCTGCTGAGCCCTGGGAGCCTGTGCTGACCTGTACACCTTCTAGTCCACTTCCGGTATGGTGTTCTCACTCCACTGATCTGGTCCGTATCTGTTGATTTTGCTGTATAGTTTTTACTGCAGGGGGAGAAAGAGGCTACTGTTTTATTATTCCCTCATAAAATTAATTGGTGCTTCAAATAAACATTATTAAAGATAATAATGTATATTATAACATACAAGATGATTGATATGGCATCAGTGTGGAGTTTATATTCTGTGTGTTTATATCAATAAACTCATAAAATCTGGAGAATGAAATGAGCTATAATTTCATCTCTAGTCTCAGTAGGTGAAGTTGATTACAGGTGGTAATCACATAGTTTCTCAGTGTTTAAAACAAATAAATAATTCACTATGTCCACACATTTTTTTGCTCATTTCAAGAAATTCAGTTGCTACCCCTTCCCTACTTAGGGCAGGGAATTTGAATTATTGTAGCTAAAAATCTAGTACAGCATTTTGTCAGAGAATATTTTGAGCTTCTGTATTTTGCTTCCCCCTCCCCCCAAATGTGTGAAATGTTGCTATCACAGGAAAACCAGGCTATTTTTGGTCTTGTAAAATGTAACTCATTGGTCCCCATGTGGGACTGGATTTCTTTTTAATGTGTTGTTTTCCTCAACCTAACCTTTCTGTAAGGAGGAGTAATAAGTTTATTGTAGAGATTTTAATTGAAGATAAACGAGTTTTCTTTTCAAATGTCTACATCATTGCATATATTCAGTTTTATTATCCTGGCTTCAGTACACTGGCAAAGCCAGGTAAGCTTAACAACTCTAACCTGATTCAGCATTCATTACTTCTGTGAAATCAAATAAGACCTGGCTAATAGAAACATGGCTTGTGCAGCCCTTCTTCAATTTAATTAGAATAGTGCACATCACATTATACTTAAGTGTATATCAGAGATAGGACTTTGCCTTCAATTTGAAAATACTCAAGTTGTACCCTCTAGCTAAAGTTATTTATCATTTATTGTGAAATCTCCTCTTTGGGGGAACATCTTTAAATTATTAAGTATCAGCATTGCTTGAAGGAACGGAGATGGAGCTAGCTCACTGAATGTGACATCAATGGTTAGGAAATTAGGTCTTTACTATAGCAGATATTGGCACACTTTTTTTTTTTTTAATAAAGGGCAAGATAGTAAATATGTTAGGCTCTGTAGGCCATACGGTCTCTTTCACAGCTCTTCAACTCTGCTGTTGTAGTGTTAAGGCTGCTGTAGACAATATGTAAACGAATGAACATGGCTGGGTTCCAATCAAACTTTATTTATAGACACTGAGCTTGAATGACATATTGTTCATGTGTTGTGATATATTATTCTTAGTTATTTTCAACTATTCAGAAGTGTGAAACTTTTTAGCTCTTGGGCTGTCCAAAAGCAGATGGATTTGGATTGTGAATCTTAGTTTGTTGACCCCTGTATTATAGTGTCCCATTTCATATAGTGTTATCATTTTCTAAACTATGTTTATGTCCTTATTTTCTTATATCTCTAAGAGGATTCTGTTTTATCTACCTGTTTCTGTATTATCTACTTATCTCTACTGAATATGGAAGAGAGAGTCAGTAGGCCAATGTTGTCTGGGAGTAATTTCTGTTAATTTCAGTTATTAGTTGCTGTTTAATTCTTGAGGTGCAGACAGTATAGCAGGATTGATTTATCTTATTTTCACATTCTGGGAGATGATCTGTTAGTCCTGAGGATGTTGTCAACCTCCAGTGGGACTTTCTCTGCAGGGTCATTAAAAATAATGGAGTCCATAAATGACCCCAGGTTATAATTCTAAGATGTTAGCTCTGAAAACATTGCACAAACTCATTGTCAGTGTGTGTATGGATGGAAATAGTCTGAGGTCAGCTTCGTCACTGCACCTGACCATCTAACCCGTGTTTTGGTTGATGTTTGGACTGTGTTGTAAGAGAGCTCTTGTTTCAGACACTTGCTACCAGACATGTTCACTTCAAATGTTTACTATATGATGAATCATTATACTTAAGGTTGGAGTGTCCTTTTCAAAGAATGTTTATCACGGACTGGATTAATTAATGATACCTTTTGTTTTTCTTTGGGGGGGGTAGGTTCTCACTCTAGCTCAGGCTGACCTGGAATTTAGCCTCAAACTCATGGAGATCCTCCTACCTCTGCCTCCTGAGTGTTGGGATTTAAGGCATGCACCACCACACTTAGCTGAGATCCAGATTTGAGAAATTTCTTTCCAGTGGGTGTTCAGCTTGATAATAAGTGGAACTCTCAATACTGACTCATAGATGTTTGGTTCTTTCTCAATTAGGTTTGTCCTTGGCCATTTTTGCAGAAGTGGACATACTCTTGTCTCTAATATATTTTCTATGCTTTTTAAAAAATGTGAGAATGCTAGTAATCCGTTGAATAGTAGAATTCAGTATATACAAATTATTATGACTAGTGATTCTCAATGCTGAGTTTAGCTTTAGTGATTATAATCAATTCCTTTTTATGAATCACGTTTGAAATACGGAACCTGACTTACTGTCAGCTTTGTAAGTTGAGCTAAGTTCTGGTCAGATCATATCACACACAAGCATTTTTAGTTCTTGTTTTGTTCCATCATGGAAGGAAGTGTAATAAGAAAGATAAATACAACTCCTGAGTATTGCTGTTTATTCATTGATCTGATTTGAGAACCAGACTTCTCAAAAAATGTTCTGCCACTTTCTTCTTCCCAATAAGCAAATGACTTGAAAGCAATTCTAAGTATTGGCACACATTCTTTGCCTTGCCAGTGGTTCAGGTGGTACCCAAAGTTCTGTAGGTCAGCTTGAAACCATAGTGCTTGCAAGGAAAAAAAAAATTAAAATTGACTTCAAAGGACAACTCTGACACGGTCAATTAATAATTAAAACAGATTTTAATGAGCTATGCAATTACCTGTATGTCCCTGGAGATGATGGTTTATGGTATTATTCCAGTGCCCTTTCTTTAGTCATGGCACATGACATTTGTAATTTAAAGCCGGCTAGACATTAAAGTGACAGAACTTTCATTAACCTTGTCTAAAGTTTGCTGATGACAAATGACTTAAAGAACATGCTGTTGTCAAAATATACCACATACTTACCTCAAAAGTCCTATGGGCTGTGAGAAATTGGAGAGTCAGAGACAGACCAGTGCCACAGTGTCCTCAGGAATTCCTGACGGAATCCCCTGCACTCTCTTTCTACTCCGGTAGATGGTACTTGCTTTCAGTCAGAGATACTGAATGTTACATGGCTGTCTGCTTCAGGTGGCTTTCTCATAGGTTTGGGCCCACGTGACTTGATTTTCAACCAGTGATTTATATGGCTGTTAAATAATTTCATCCAATTTTGCCTTGACATGTAAACATTCACTTTTTGGGAGGGGTGTGTGTGTGTGTGTGTGTGTGTGTGTGTGTGTGGTGTTTTCCCTCTTGAAATTACAGCAATTATATTTTGATTTTAGCTTTTCTGATATCTTCCTCTTTAAATTCTTAGCCACCAATGTGTGCCATGGGCATATCCTTCTTTATTTGTTTTCTCTCTTATTTGAAATTCTTTCTTTCCTTTTTCTCTTTCCTTCCTCCCTCCTTCCCTCCCCCCCCCCTCCCTCCCTCCCTCCCTCCCTCCCTCCCTCCCTCCCTCCCTTCCTTCCTTCCTTCCTTCCTTCCTTCCTTCCTTCCTTCCTTCCTTTCCTCTCTCCCTCTTTCTCTTTTCTTTTTAGAAGTCATTCAGGAACATCCTGTAACTTTTGGCTTTCCTCATATTTTCTACTAAGGAATATTTTGAAATGTTATCAAGGAGGATATTGTGGAAGCAGTGATAACAGTAATGAATGTATTTTAATTAATATTAAATGAGCAAATATTATATAAACCAAGTATTAGCTAAGAGTTCTCTCTTGTAACTTCATAGTGCCAAGATTTGATACTACTCTTTTTAAAAAATATTTTTATAAATTTATTTATTTGTAAGCAGAGAGCAAGATAGAAGAGAGGCAGACACAGAGAGAATGGGCATGCCAGGGCCTCTAGCCATTGCAAATGAACTCCATATGCATGTGCCCCTTGTGCTTCTGGCTTAAATGGGTCCTGGAGAATTGAACCAGGATCCTTTGGCTTCACAGGCAAATGCCTTAATCACTAAGCCATTTCTCCAGCCCTACTTTTTTACTTTATATTTTATTTATTTATTTATTTATTTATTTATTTATTTATTTATTTATATTTGAGAGAAGGGGTAGAGGAAAGAGGGAGAGGCAGATAAAGAGAAAATGGGCATACCAGGGCCTCTTGTCACTGCAAACAAACTCCAGACACGTGTGTCATCTTATGAATCTGGCGAACATGGGTATTGGGGAATTGAACCTGGGTTCTTAGGCTTCCCAGGCAAGCGCTTTAACTGCTATCACTCCCTCCCTGATATTACCCTTTAATACTTATCTATTAAATATGTGTTTTAAAATACTAAAATTAAGGTACAAAAGCTTGTTCCATGCTATAACAGCTTGTAGGTGAACTGGGAGTCAAATTTGAGACTGGTTCCTAAAGGTCTGGCTCATAACCACTGAGATACATAGATTGTCAATTCACTTCAACTTATTCAAAATAGCTTGCATTATTTTTGTTATACTGTGTTTTTCTATTAAACTTATTAACAGAACAGCCAATTCTTCTTTGTACTATATAGTATTTCAATCCATAAAGTTATACTAGTTTATATACTAACAAATATGAGCTTTATACAGTAAGTGGAAGTTGAGAGACTACTTAAAAGAATTTATAACCATTTTTAACTCAACTAGCACATGGTAGGCACTTTATAAATATTTTCTACTATTATTATTACTTCAGTCTTTTCATTTAGTCTATCCTGATTATCTTCTGGATTTAAAGACTAAAGACCACAACCTTTATAACATGTTATTTATTATTATTGAGAGAGACAGAGAGAGAGACAGAGAGGAAGAGTCAGAGAGAGAGAATGGGTTGCCAGTGGCCTCTCTTCTGCTGTGAATGAATTCCAGATGCGTGTGTCCCCTTGTGGGCAAGAGCAGCATTGCGTGCTTGCGTCACTTTACGTCTGGCTAAACATGGGACCTTGAGATCAAACGGACATTCTTAGGCTTGGCAGGCAGGCTCCTTAACCGCTAAGCCCTCGCTCCAGTCCTATATCACGTTATTTTTATTTTTGCTTGAAGTACGTAAATTTCTCATGTGAATATTATACATTATGAAGTACTCCCATCTTATTGAATAAACTCGCTGTGTTCATATTGCTGGAGAATGTTCTAGATTTCCGTGTACTAACTGAAGTATTTTTGGTTGAAGTTGAATATCAGAAAGCACACAATATTTAAATACATAATACATAAATTACCCCCAGGTGAGCACCCAAGCAGGCATTAGTCAGATCAGGACACAGAACTGGCTGCACCCCAGAATTCTTCCTTATGGCCTCTCAAATGATTACCTTTTCTCCTTCCCAGAGATAACCAAGACTGGAACTTTAATACTATGGTTGTATATCTTTTGTTTGTTTTTGTTTCTGACATTTTAAATTTCTCATTGTGAAAAATGTCAAACACACAAAAGCAGAGGGAATAGTATTTTGAACCCTCTTGTTCCCATCACTCCACTTCAACAATTATTAATTCATGGGTCATGTTATTTCATCTAGAGCATCACCCACTTCCCCACTTGGACTATTTTCAAGGAAATTACAAACATTTTGTCATCTGATCCATAAAGAGTCTAGATAGCCCCCCCCCGCCCCGAGGTAAGGTCTTGCTCTAGCCCAAACTGGGCTGGAATTCACTGTGTAGTCTCTGGCTGGCCTCGAACCTAATGCAGTCCTCCTACCTCTGCCTCTCTGCCTCCCAAGTGCTGGGATTAAAGGCATGTGTCACTATGCCCGGCATGATAGGTCTCTTTATAAAAAGAAGATAACCACTTTTGTATTTTCCTACCTAAATAAACTACTTTTCCTTCATACTAGCATTATCTAGACTCTAAGATTTCTATAGTTATCCTAAAGTATTTTGGAATTTATTTTTTTGTTCCTTTGAATCAAGAGCCAAGTAAAGTCCATGGAATTTAATGGTTTATAAGAGGACCAGGTTTCTCTTAATTTATAGCTTCCATCCTTTTTTCTCCCCTTGATATTTATTTGTTTCAGAAACTGAGACTATACCATACAGTTTGTCCCAGTCTTATTTTGATAACTGCATTCTCATAAAGCCCATTAGCATTTTTAATTGTTTGATTTTCTGTCAATCATATTAAAATATTTCAGCTCTAATTTTCTTTTTAGTGTTAAGGAAGTAGATATGTGAAGGGCAAGAATATTCTACACACAGCACAAAAATCTCCATTTGTGTGTGTATGTGTGTGATATTACTAATCATTTGTGTGTGTATGCTTAGATTGATTATTGTGGCGGGGCTGCAACATGGTAGAAATCTTTTCTGTTTTTCCATGTCAGTAAACAGAAACTTAGGCATTATTGACTTAAGGTGTTGTACATACACAAAAGACAACCAAAGTGTTCCTTTACCTTTATTTGCTGATTCAGATGTGTGAGTTGTTCTCTAGCATTGTTCAAAGGTAATCATGGAGCTTTTGCTTGGTGCTACTTTATATCTTTGCGTGTTTTCCCCCTTGGTGGCCACCTGGGAATTGGCCCATCCATATAAAACCCATATGTTTAAGTCCCTTATGTTAATTGTGGCATAGTATTTTTATAACATCTATACCCATCTTCCTGTCATCTTTGAATCACATGTAGATATTATATATTATACCCAATGCAAAGTAAATGCTATGTAAATAGTTATTTTATATTGTTTACATCATAGCGAGAAGGAAAAAGTCTGCAGGTTCAGCACACACATTTTCCCCAGATATTTCAACCTGATTATTTTTTGATACAGAGGATATTGTATTGCAAATTCAGAGTTTAAAACATTTGTATATTTCAGCCCATTGTAATTCTTCTCTTACTGATGTTCAAATTACTCTAATTTTAGTCAATAGGAGCCTTTTACCTTTCATGTTCCTTCCTAAGGCCTTGTAACATGACTGCATAATTTCTGGTTCCTTCATTCTTTCTGATATGATATTTGCTCATCTTGTCGAGTATTATCTTTTGTCTTGGTTTTGCTTTGAGGAGCTCACTCCTTTCTGTGGGAAATGTTATTTAGAAGCCATAATCTGGTCACAAGGGTACTTAGTGTTTTTGGACTAGTCATTGTTTGCACATCACCTGTTTATTACTATGCACATCTAAGAAATATGAAATAAGAAATAAATCTTAAAGGAAAAATACATAATGATGTCACTTTGAGTTTTCCTATTCGCATTCCAGGCCACATGACTTTATTCATTCACACATTTGCATTTCCATTTGTTCATAGGAAAATACAGGCATTGGCATTGGAGGTTCTCCTACACTGCCATTTCTGGGATGCAAAGTTGGCACTCAAATTTCTGACAAGTTGCATGGGCTCTTCTAATGCCCCACAAATGATGGGAACCACTAACTAACCTATTTTACCAAACTACTTTGTTACAAAAACTTCAGCTGCATCTCCCATTTCTTCCTAGGTCTTTCTCTCTCTATTCAATTTATTCATATTCTTGTTGAACCACTTACATACATGAGCCTTCTGTTTTCTTGCTCTGTATATCTGATTAAAAAAACCGCAGACATTTTACTCCTGTGAAAATCAGACTATAGTTACCTTTGACCACTTGAAGTGCTAAAATACAGGTGAACTTCACAACTCAGGGCTCTGCCTGAGGCCAGAGAGAGAATTTTCATTGCTTTGAGTAGAGTGCCTGGTACTGGAGTAGATTTGCTCAAGGGCAACTGTGCATTTGATAAAATATCAGAGCAATTTATGTCCTTGTACCCTTGTTCCCTTTCTTTCCTCTTAGGCAGAAATGTTAATTGACAATCAAAGGAAAACAAGTGCATAACTGAATTCACAAGCATCCTGGGCCCATCTTTAACACCTCTGTGGGCCAGGCCTGGTTTGGGTTATGCCTTCTTTTATCTGTGTTCACCTGAGAGTGCCAGTGTTTTTCGTAGCTCCTGCTTCTGCCTCCAGAGTTTTTATGTCTGACTTTAGCTTGTCCTTTATTGCTTCTCTCTCAAAACTGGCTATAGATCTGTGCTGTCCATCAAACTTTTAATTGGTTTAGTGTTAATAATAGATGAAATGGTAGTTATCCTGGAAATGAGTATCATAAACCCAGATTTTGGTTAATAATGTAGCTATATTGGTATTGATAATCCTTTAACTTCATAAAATACTTACCTAGTTCTGTTATGGGTTAGTCTGCAAGTTTGCAAGCTATTGTATTTTGCTACCTTTCTTGAGAGGAAGGTAATGTAACTACTGTTATTCGCAATTTATGGTTTAAAATGGAACCTCAGAGCAACTCTTTAACTTCCCTGATTTAGGTCACACATCTTGTAAGTGCTGAATCAAATACTTGTGTCTATGTCTCCCTGCTATAAAGCACAACTCTCTGAAAAAAGAAAAACAAGAGTTCAGCATAGCTTCAAATATTAGAGTACAAGTAAAATAATTTTAGGAAAGGTCAAAATCCAATTAGAAGAACTTGGTGACTGGGATGGAGTTATTCTTAGAGTTTGGCATTAAATTTAGCTTTCAGCTTTTTGTTGGTTAACCAAGGTATAAGTGAAAACTTTAGCTTATAAAATAATTACCCAATTAAGGAAGAGCCCATGAATTCACATGGAATGCAGACCTTTTCTTGACACTGAATTCTGTGAAGAATTATTGTATACATTATACTAAGCTATGTTTGTAACAATGAATTATACTTTCACCATTTATTTTATAAAATTTATAATCTTAAAAAGGACATTTCCTTTATCCATTTTAGTCAGTATCAGAACACAGGTATGAGATTGCATGCTTAAAGGTTTTAAGTGTTGGTGAACCTATTTTCACCTCTTTCCTTTGGGGGCGGGGAGGGGTGGTAGAGTTAGGGTGATTGGATCCCTAAAGGTAAAAAGGGCAGGAAAGTTTTTCTTATCTCTTGCCTATTTCCAAAGAACTGTTTTTCCAGGAACCCTCCTGGGAGGGAGGTCTTTCATAGGGTTTAAACATTGTGGTTGGTCAAGTTCAGCCCCTGATCTCTTTCTGAGACAGTCCCTAGCCCTAACCCATCACCTGGCCCTCTGGTTTACCTGGGCCAAAAAACAACCCACCACCTTAAGGTTATAAATACCTTTGCAAGGGGAGGACAGGCTCTCTGATCACTTGGGAACTTTCAGCTGTGGGTGTTTTTTTCTCTAGGCTGGGCCTGCACTGGCTTGGCCCAGGCCAACCTGGGAGGCCCCTAGCCCTTACTCTCTGCATGTGTTCTTTATCCCCTCTAGCTCCCCACGTGGCAGGAGCTCCTTGAACTTTCTTTTCTCTTTTCTTTCCATGCTTTCCCCCCCCAGATCCCTATCTGGTCACATGGACTCCTGAGCTACATGTGGCTCACAAAGGCTTTTAGGCTCCACGTGGTGTATTTCTCTCCACTTTATCTCCCCTAACTTCCTAGCTTTCCCCTTTCCGCACTCCTTTGCAAAATCTGAATAAAGTGTGGTATTTCAAAAATCATTCTCTTGAATCTGGAATTGTCAATTGTTTTGTTAGTTTACAGATATGAACTCAGGGTTTGGTGTTCCAGGAAGCACCCCAGAATCCCAATTTCATTATACTTTGAACCTATTTGTTTTTATGTTTAAAGTGATTTACTTATAGTAAATGCACCATTGGTTCTTGCTTTTCTATCTTTTCTTCCAGTCTTAAAATCTCTTGTGTTTTAAGTTGGACATTTAGAGAATTTTCTTTCAATATATTTGTTTTATACTTGTTTCATGTGTTGTTTTATTTATTTTTTTCTATTTTTGTTTTTCCCTTCTTTTGAGTGGTTTACTGTTTAGGATTCTAGCCAGTTTATTCCCTCTGCTGGCTTGCTACCTATAATTGTGTTTTAAATGATTGTTTTAAAACTACCTGTATATATCTTTAACTTAGGCTGTCATAGTGGTTCTAACCTTAGTCTGTATACTGTATTTTATTTCCCATCCTTTGTGCTGCCTTTGTCCTATATTTTCCTTTTATTTAGGCTAGACACCCCCACAAATACTATCATTGTATGTTCAATCAGTTATTTTAATAACTTAAAATAAATATGTTTTATTATAGAAAGTGAAGTTTTGGTGTACTTTATTCCTCTCCAGACTCATTTCCATTTGTGTTTCTCCTTCTGTCTAGTAACATTCTTCAAATTTCTTATAATCTGGGTTATTAGTGGTGAACCATTGCTTCTTTCACTTTATCCTTTTTTTTATTATTATTATTTTTTGATTGTTTTAGGTGGAAGGATAAGTTTGGTCTATGTACTTCCATTGTGGTGGGAAATAGAAGAATACTGATTTTAAACATAGGTTAAATAAACAGTAGTCACTGTTGACTTTTTAAATAATTGAGTTGTGATGACACTAGCTGCTCACTGTGGGTGCTTTAGACTGCTGCTTCAGAGGCTTGTGGGGATCATGGTGGGCAACTACAAGTCCATGTTTGGGGTCCAAGTGTATTAGCCTGCTGGGGCGGCTATACAAAATTACATACTGGGTGGCCTAAACAACAGAAATTAAGTTCTTCCAGTCTAGAGTTCAGGGAGTCCGAGATGAAAATGCTGGCGAGTTCAGTGTCATTCAGAGTCTTCTTCTGAGCTGGCAGTAGGTGAATATCTTGCTCTTCGTTCATGTGACCTCCTCCTTTGGGCATGTATGTACAAGGGTGGCAGCATCAAAAGCAGACTGTCTAACGTCTCTTATAAGGACACCAGTCCCTAGTGAGAACCCTGTCCACAGGGCCTCATCCAACTCAATTAACTTTCAAAGGGCCATTGCCAAATACCATCATATTGGGAGATTGAGCATTTTGGGGAGATGCAAACATCCAGTCTATAACAGCAGCCACAAGCTAGAGCTGAAATGTAGCACTCTGGGCACCCGAGACTTTCTCCTTGACAGTTGTGCAGTTTGTGGTGAAGGCCTTAGCATTACACATCTGCCCTTCACTTTCTTCCTGTTCTAGGAGGCACCATGAAATGCGAGAATCACTTTACCTATCAGTACACTTAGAACCTACCTGTTGTTGTCTGGGAAGAGACTTTTTACTCCTGCCATTCTGTTTGATGTGCCAAGAACTTATTTAGTTCTACTGGATTAGAGAAAGCAAAACTATCTGCTTGAATCAGGAGCAACTTAAAGGAAGAGATCAGGGCTGTGAAGCCAGCTGGGAGATCTGCATTCATAAGGAGATGGCTTCAGCAAGGATAAGTCGTATCTTAACATCTTAGTCTTAAGCGACAGATTTGTTGTACAGAAAATGGAAGTGGATGGAAAAAGTGCTCTATCTTTTTTTCTGTGGCAGCATTTCAGAATTATATATTGAAGCCTGAGTTTTGCTTATGCTTCTTCCTTCAGTTCATATTAGCATCAGAGCCCTGATCAGAACCAGTGCTGATTCTTTCTTAATAAATGCTGTGGACAAGGGAAACATACAGGATATTAATGAAATGAAAAATTTCATGCAAGTGAGGTAGATAGGTTTTATTTCTATTGTTCATAGTGATTATAATTACAAGTATTTTTTTGTTACAGAGATGTGTGATGCCAATATACCCTTAACTATTTTCAGAATTTTATGTGAGATCACAATTTTATATTTTAATTTGTAGAACTTACTGGTGCTCTTTTCTCCAAACATCTGAGAAGCATTTTTCCATTTATAAAATTTAGCAAATTGTATTAAATCTTACATGATCAGTTTATATTATTTGCTATCTTTAAATGACTGACCATTCCCATAGTCTCCAAAGACAGTTTGACAACAAATAATTAATATATTTCTATTAAGTCCTTAATATATTTAATGTTTTCCCAGAAGTTTCAAGGAAGGTGTCTTAGGAAGTATATGCTTGAGTTGTAACTATTGCCTCTCTTACAGTCACATTTTTGCAGAGAGGTTACATTTTGAAGACAGTTTTCTTCTACGTTGTACAACCTGCTATTCACCAGGTATTCCTTGATGCCTTTGTTTTATTTTTTAAATTGTTTTTACCTTTTTTTTATATGCATGCATGTGTGTGTGTGCTTGCATGCATGTGGAGGCCAGAGGGCAAGCTTGGCTATCATCCTCATGAACACTGTCCACCTCCTTTGAGACAGGGTCTCATTGGCCTAGAGCTTACCAATTTGGCTAGACTGGCTGTCTACAAAGCCCTAGAGATACTCCTATCCCCATCACCCCAGCATTGGATTTCAGGCATGTGCCATCAAACCAGGCAGTTTTACATGGGTTCTAGGGATCCTCAGGTCCTCATCTTGTAAGGCATGAGAATTATAATCAACTGAGCTATTACCTCACTCCCACCCCCCACATACCTTCTGTAAGGAAGAGAAACATCCTTTGGTAGTAGTCTCTAGCCAATTATTATTACTAATCTTATCTTTTTATTTTTTTTCTTTTTTTTGGCATGTGTATAGTATGTGTGGTATATGTATGTATGCAGATGTCCATATACACGCATGTAGAGGCCAGAGGAAGGTATCAGGTGTCCTTCATCACTCTTGTACGATATTTCCATAAGACTGAGTGTCTCACTGACCCTGGAGCACCCCATTTTTCAGTTAAGATTAACTGACCAGGGAGCCCTAGCTATCCTGTCTCCGTGTTGGGAATGCAGACAAGTATGACCATGCCTGGCTTCTTATGCAAGTGCTTAGAATCCAACTTACATCCTCATGCTTGCATAGGAAGGGCTCATACCCACCGAACTGTCTCCCTAGACAAGTTGTGTTTTCTTTCCCCTTCTAAGATTTTATTTAGTTTACTAGGTACTAGGGATTGCTAAGGACCAACAGGATCATAGTTCCTCGAGATCTATGACCAGATGACCACTTGTGACCATTTCAGTTTATATTTAGTTAAAATTCAGATCCTTGGTGAGAACCTAACAGGTGTTCGGTAGTCCTGGGGTTGCTGGCTGCCTTACTGGACAGAAGATTTTGGACATTGCGCCATATTCTTTTGTATTGAACTCACTGGAAGTTATTACTGAGATTCACTTACCCCCAAATGTAGTCGTTTTTAGTTTCTAGTGTCAGGGTCATATTAACACAAAAGACGAATAGGAAAACAAAACCATAAACAAATACATACTACAAGGAGAATTACTGTTGACTGCTAATGTGTTCTTGTCACTAATATGTGCCCCTAATATTAAGTAAAAATTTTCTCTTTATGATATTATTAAAAATAAGTCATTACATAATTCAAAGTTTTACAAAGACACTAATTTTACAGGTAATTTTTCAATTACTTTATTGTGAATGTAAAAATTGCTTCCGTGCATACTTGCTTACAATGCTTAAAGAAGGTTCTTGGAATAATCAGAAAAAAGAAAGTTAACACAAATTTAATAATTTGGACATTCCCTCACAGCTACATGTGCTGGGCATTACTGGAAACAAGCCTTTCTAAGAATAGATAAACAACATAAATGTCTTCACCATAAAGAACAGAGATCCCAATTAGGTGTGTGGAGGACATGTGATAAACTCTTGCCATTTAGTGAGTTAGTACTTACGGTAAATGTATCATTCATGAATTTTAAAAAGTGTTGTACTGTAAGCAACCTTGAAAGAAAAATGATTTGCTCAGGAATGTATTGATCAAAACAGTGGCTGTAGTGACAGTAAAGACACTTTTGTGGCCAGGGAGTTCCTAATAAAATGTAAGAAGGAAAAAAGCATTTTTTTTTCTAAATTAAATATACTTTGTAATATACCAGGTGATTTTGAACATGGGCATGCAAGTAAATGAAGGAAATATTATTCCCAAGCATTTAACTCTTTCCAGTTTCTGCCTTAAAAGTTAATATAAGCAAGTAAGAAAAACCAACCTTCTAATTTGATGGATCATTTCATGGAAAATGGGAAACTTATATATTCTGGATTCATTTTTAAAATTTGGACTTATGGGAATGTCTACTTCTGGAGATGACTTCATCATTTTTTCCTTAATAATGGGAGTGTTTGCTGAGGAGGAGTGTTTGAAATTTATTTAGCTCTAGAAAATGAAATAAGACAGCAGACTCATTGTTTAAAATGAAGTGAAAACATGTAAAAGTATATATATGAATGTGTTAAAAGGACACAGGAAGTTGAAGGAAATGCAACAAAATGTTAGCAGTGGCTGACTCTGGGCTTTGGGGCTCATGTGATTTTTCTTTATTTCTCTGCTTCATTTTTATAATGAATATGCATTATTTTATAATTAGAATAAAAAGAACACATTGAAGAGAAGTCTTGATTTGATTTATAGTGTCTCACTGGGTAGCTTAACTCAAGTAAATGGAAAGGAACTTCTTTGCACGAAGACTAATTTCTGTGGGCACTGGATAAAAGAAAATGTATTGTCCAGCCTGCATATCTTGACTGTTTGTTCATCTCTAGCAATATTAGAATGTCACACCAAAGAGAAGTCTTAAATTCTTACATAAATTATTAAGAATTTTGTTTACTTCAGCATATATGAGCAACAAAACATGGCCCATCCATCGTCTGAAATTTTGCAAATTACAACCACCAGACTGCTAAGATACTTCTGAAACAGTCAAAAAGCTAAGAAAAACTCAGTATTTCTTTGACTAATTTTTATTAATTCCCAGTGCAATAATGTAGACACATAGTTTTAGGAGTAGAGATAATTGAGGTCTACTTTCTTTCCTCTCTTCCTCTCTCCCTCCCTTCCTCTCTCCATTTTTTTGGCTTTGATATACCATGACCTTGAGTAAAGAAATAAAGAAATCCATTTGTTCATTCGTTTGTTTGTTTGTTTATACATACGCCTGATATTTGGGGAAAATGAACATTTTAAAGTTTTTGAACACAAAACTATTGTTGTTAGGATATTTCTTTTTCTATTCCAGTGCCATTTGTTACATCACAGACACAGTAGCAAAAGGATATATTACTTTAGTCATTGTAGTGAGTAGAACTGAAAAAAAAAAAATTCAGAATGATCTTCCTTTAGAAGGAGACGTTTTGAGATTCCCGGGGGATGTGAACTCTCAGGCATTGGAGGGCTTACTGTCTTTACCAGCTCACAAAGCCCTATACAGATGACCTGTGTGTTAAAATGTACTGCCTCTTTCTTTGGCCATCTCTCGACACTGAAACACTATGCATTTTGTATTTTTGCATGTCAGAGTCTTAGCCAGAGGAATTTAAAATAAATATTTAAGCAGGTTCCTGACTTCCTCTCGAGCAGCACTGAGCAGACAGGCCATTTGCTCAGCAAGTCTTTTCGCTCACCTGTTCTGTGCTGCAGAGAAATGTGGTGTTGGCTTCTGACGATGGCAAGTATGCATGCATTATATGATCAGAGCAGAGAAAATGCCAAGGCTCTCTGTGGAGGATGGTATGATCACATGTGGCCCTAGTGACAGAAATAAATGTGCCCCAGGAAAAAGGTGCCATTAATCTGGATGAAAATATTCCCACACAGTGGGCAGATTAATCCTAGTTGTTTAATGGCAGAGACCCTCATATGTCAAACCTACTCTGTGCTCTCACAAATGCCAGAGTTCCACACAGCTGCACTGATGTTCCTGTGACTGTTGTGAGGCACTTGGGGGAAATCTTCTGATATTAATGAGACTGAATTTCTAAATGCTCTTCTGAAATGTTCTTGTCCTGAAAATTGATGCTTAGTTCAAGCAAGATTAGCAATGTAGGCATTTTAGCACTTTTTGCTTGATGTTTTGAAAATGTTCGTAAATTTGCTTCCAAAAGTGAGTTTTCTTTTGCTGCACTCAGATTTCCTTAGCTGATATATGAAGCAATTAAGGAGTTATTGTAAACTGGGTGTGGTGCTCCACACTTATAATCCCAGCAGCCTGCAGATTGCTGAAAGAGAATTGTGAGGCTAGTCTGGTCTTCTTAGTGAGCTCCTGGTCAGATTGGGCCACAGAAGAGATCCTGTCTCTGTCTTGTAGAAGTCATATCCAATTTGATTGATGCCAGTAGTTGCATCATCAAAAACAGTCAATAAATTTTAAGTACAAACGTTCTACTTTTGATTTTAACATCTGTGCCTATACCTACATACATCTATATCTTTTTCTCCATTTGCCAGCACCCCCTCCCCCCCGAGGTAGGGTCTCACTTTAACTCAAGCTGACCTGGAATTCACTTTATTCTTAGGGTGGCCTCGAACTAACGGTGATCTTCCTACCTCTGCCTCCCAAGTGCTGGGATTAAAGGTGTGTGCCACCATGTCCAGCCCTCCATTTGCCAGTATTTAATGTTAGATCAAGGCCTAGTTGATGTACCCTACCATGGTTCTTCTATAAACCATACCCATAATGTTAATCTCTTATTTTCAATTATTTTTCCATATATATGAAAGATATATAGATAGGGTGTGAACTTATTATGCATGTGTAATATTAATTGATTGTAGAACTATTTAAAATTTCCAAGAGTAGAGACTATGTGTCATATGTAAAACTGAAAAAATTGGAGAGCTGAAGTTGTTAAGCACTTGGGTGTATTACTGACATGACAGTGGCAGGATTTGAGATGTGTCTAGATACCTATATACCATGTTAGAAGTACAAAATTACCAGTGTGGGTCTGACCCGAAAAACTTGCATAAAACATGCCTTTCTTCATCTTTTAGTATTTACTTATTTTGAGATGGAGTTTTGCTTATATGTAACTCAGGCTGGTTTTATGTCTTAGCCTCGCAAATGTTGGAACTAGAAGCCTGGACCACCATTGCTGGTTGCTGTTTTCTCTCTCCTTTTTCCTTTATTATATCTTATTTTTTCAAGGTTTTTTTTTTGAGGCATTGTATCAGATAGCTGAGGATGACCCTGAACCGGGCCTCCTGCTTCCACCTTCTAAATGCTGACATTATAGGCGTATGCCACCACACTTTTTCCTCCTTCCCTCCCTCTCTCCCCTCCCCTTACCCTTCCTCTTTCCCCTCCCCCTTTTTCCCATTCCTCCCTCCCTCCCCCCTTCCTCCTTCCCTCCCTTTTTGGAAATAGGATCTTGCTGTGTAGTTCAGGCTAGTATTGAACTTGTGATCCTCTATGTCTGCTTCTATGTCTGTCATTATAGGTCTGTATTTGTTCTTCCCCATTGTAGTAAATGCAAGGAGACTTTCCAGATGGTGACATTTATTGCTGTGATAGATGTGTACTTCTACCAGACCAAGTGTCTCCATTGGGAATGAGCAGAAGGAGTTGATTTAAAGTAAATGTTGACTTAAATGGAGGTTGAGGAGTAAGAGGAGGATACAAGAGAATGTTAACCTGGAGGATTTCAGGTATTGAAGAGACTTAAGAATGAGTGGAAATATAAATGTTAGGAACACATTTGAAGGGACAACTTGGCCATAGAAATGAGTTTATGGATCACATAATTCAAGAGCTATCTGTTTTTAAGACTGAGGTGCACTCATGGCCAGAATAAGAATGGTAGACATATCTTACGTCCCAAGGTCATTTGATGCAGGCCTCAGGGAGAGCACTAGATTAGCCCAAGTCTTAGCCTTTCCCACTGGGGAGCACAAACATTCTTAAGCCTTGCTAGTTGAACTGATTCAAGGATTGGTGGACCTTGAATGGAAGGAAACACATTTTCTGTTTATCTTAAACCTTTTCTATTGGGCCTTTGTATGCATTCATCTTGTTCTTCCCATTATTCTTAACTTAGGCATCCAGATTGCTGCTTAAAAAGGAAAATTACCCTCAAACAGACTTGGCAAACAAACAAATCTATCACTGTCCAGAGTTTCTGAGCCCTCCTCAACAAAGTTCTTATTAGAAGTGACAGTTTTCTTCCTTCCTTCTCTCCCTCCCTCTCTTTCCCTCCCTCCCTCCCTCCTTTCCCCCTCCCTTCTTTCCTTCCTTCCTTCCTTCCTTCCTTCCTTCCTTCCTTCCCTCCCTCCCTCCCTCCCTCCCTCCCTCCCTCCCTCCCTCCTTCCTTCCTTCCTTCCTTCCTTCCTTCCTTCCTTCCTTCTTCCCTCCCTCTCTCCCTCTGGCCCTCCTGCCCTCCCGTCTTCTCTCCATTAATAGTTTTCTTTAATGTTGAAAAGACATTACCTAGAGCACCCCTAATCAACCTTGATCTATAAGTTGAATGACTCAATAGAATCTAGAGGGTTCTGACATTCAGAGAACAGCAGCCATGTGTCAAAAAACCGCAGGGGATGGTATAATGACCTCCATTTAAGGTCACTGGTGCTTGAATGCTTGCAGTATGCTGGCTGTAGCTATGCCACGTCCTGCTGATCGTGGAGCTGCTGCCAGGTTTACTCCATGGGGTCAAAAGAACTTCGAGCACAGTGACGAGAGGTTAAAGAGCCTGAGCCCCTGGCTTTGTACAATTGATCCTTAATGGAAGATTTATGTGGGCTGTGTGACTCTGGGTGATTTTTCTGTTGGTAGGGACTTGAAATCAATGAATGAGATAAACTTGAAATTCAGATACTTGAACAAACTACAACAGCTATACTCTGTGTTCCTGTCACCTATCACCTAGTAGGAGCTTGCTTGTTGGACGAAAGATCCACTGAACAGATTTTTGTAGGAGATGTCCAAAAAGAATGGATGCATGTATGTAATGATGTTTCTGATACACATCTAATCTGTGAGGAGTGCTTTCTTTGGGGTCATAAGCATAAAAATACTCAGTGACCTCATAGCTGTATTGGTTCTTATTTGTGAAAAAGGATTAAATTGTATCTTGCCTCTTTTCCTTTGCTTTTAATCATTCATTGTTAAATCGAAGCCCAGACCATCTGTCTCTGCCAAAATCTGCCTAGATATGAAAGACTGTCTAATAGAGATACTAAAATAAACTCTCTAATAGTCTGTTTATATTATTACTCTCCAGGCTTCTCTCTAAAAACAGTTTTAAGTAAATTTCCTACCAACTAAACCACAGATTTATTTGTTAATTAAAACTATTTTTGTTGACTAAGTCTCAATGCTCTTGAGGCGGTGGAAATTGTATTTAGCTGTCCCTTTACTGAAAGATAAGATTGAAAACAGGAAACCCTATCTGGTCTGAATGGTAAAATACAAAACTGTCTGTTTGCTGATATCAAGGTACATTCTTTTGAGACTGAACATTTCAGCTGGCTAATCTCATTAGTTCTCAGCAGTACAAGACAGGGCAAAGGGGACGGCTCTGTTTGGCACTTGGGTTCCTTCTTTTTTATCCCAAGTGCTTCTTCAGCAATTCTGTCTTATCAGGAGTCCAGAGGTGTAGACATCATTAACCTCAGTGAAGAGTTTATTACAAGCTATTGTTAGAGCTTTTTTTTTTTTTTTTTTTTTTTTTTTTTTTTTTTTTTTAGTAACACTATTCTAGTATTTAAATGAGACACACTAGCTGCACCCAAACTCAGTCAACAGAGTTTAAGCATATGGAAGAATAAGCTTTGGGTATGTGGTAAGACGACTGGCTTTTTACACTTCGGTACGCTGGGGATATTTATGTGCCCCCACACATGCACAGTTCGAGAAATAATATAAAATTTCCTGGAAGTAACTTGGTTCTTAGAATTAAACTGGGCATGGTGGCACAATCCCAGCACTCAGGAGGATTGCTGTGAGTTCAAGGCCAGTCTGAGACTAATTCCAGGTCATCCTGGGTTAGAGCAAGACCCTACCTTTTAAAACCATAAAAAAAATAAATAAATAAATAAAATGCTTCTTTCTCAATCTAATGCAAACTATTGTGAGGACACATAGGCACTCATAAATAATGGCTCAGAGACATTCAGGGTCAGCTTCAACAAGACACAGGTCATTTGATATATTCAGAGGCTGCAGTGGTGAGTGTACCTGGGATCCTCAACATGCTGTAAGTAGGAGCTGGGAAGTCATGGGTAGAACCTGAATTAAACATTCTGATGTCCTTTATGGATTGCAGTGTAGCTGCAAAATGCCGATGCTACTTTATAATCCTGCTGCTCTCTGGAGAGGGAGTCACCGCTACTAGCTTTACATGCTCTCAAGTCTGTCAGCAGCTCCAGCATCCAGCATGCTTTGTGAATGACATCTCACTGATAAGTACTGGATGTGGATGGTGAGTCAGTGCTGTATATGGCACAACTGGTTGTCTCTGGCGTCAAGATGTTTTGTTGGCTTCCTTTTCTTTAACCAGTGGGGAGTGGTGAGAGTACTATACTCCCTTTGGCATCAGACTTTGAGATCCAGAAGTAGGGCATTTTCAATTACATCAAGACATTGTAGAGCATTCTGAAGATTTGTAGTCAGCAGGTAGATTATAGGTTAAAACATAAGTTTAGTACTTTGAGTGCCTAGTACCTTTGTACTCAATAAATGTGAGTGATCACCATGAAAACTGCAGAGATACGCAGGCAACTTCATCTTACTGTTCAATGCAAGTCTTAAAGAAATAGATTCTTGTTGGGTCTTGTGAGTAGGATACAAGACCCCAATAAGATTCGAAAGCAGGACAACCTTTAGAACGGGCTCAAGGTCACAGTTGTCAGTCTTCCTCTGGAAAAGTATGAATTGCCTTCCAGACACTTTCATTTTGCCTAAAGACTGCAACCGTGTTCTGTGTAGGGTTGTGCTGACAGCTCGGGCTGCGCCAGTGCAGTTCCCTTCCCATCAGCACAATTGAGCGTGCACTGCTGCCGGGGGCCTTTAGGACTTAGTCATGGAATGTAGGGAATTTTCAACCGGAAATGTATCCAGCTTTGAAAGATTTTTATCTGCTGCAGTTGCTTAACCTGCATGCCTTTTGGGTTTCAGCATTTAATTCTAGCTTCATCTGGAGTGAATGTGTTTTAGTTTGCTCCCTCTCCCTCTCCAGTTGCCCATCTGATGCTGTGCATGTACAGCCTGGTTACCATTAGTAATCACACAAGTGGTGTTAGCAGGTTTGAGCAAATGCTTCATCTCATCTATGCCCGAGAACATATAACTCTCATCAGCAGTATAATCTAATTTCACTGTACGATTTTGGTTACAGTGCACCCACAAAGTCAGCAAAACGTACAAGCTGCTTTTAGATGGTTCATTTGTATTATAGTTATACTGCTTTTAGAATCTTTAATACCAAATAGAATACCAGTGTGGGCTTTTGAGTATATGACTTAAGCAAGTGTCAAAATAGCCAGGCATATGATTGTATTTCCAAAGAAAAGCTTGCTTATACCTTCTTCAATGTGATTAGTGCTCTCAGCTAGTTGGCTACAGTCTCTGACCCAGCAATGAACGCCTGGAAAACAATAGGTGCCCAGTGAATGGTTGTAACTGTCATTGTGACTGTTATTCAAGGCTCTCAAAAATATCTTTGAGCAAAGTACACTTAGGAATTGAAATGTCAGGTTATTGTGAGGCTAACTGGAGAACAGTGGGTGGAGCTTATATGTCACTTTTATTATTATTATTTCCATGGATCTCAAACTCATGCTTAACATGAGTTTGCATTTAAACTCAGTAAACTTAGAACAGTCAACTAAGATGGGGCAAAAACAATCTTTTCTTATTCGTCCTTTCAAAAGCCTTGTTTGGTACCAGGCACACAGTAAACATTCAGGAAATGCTATTTCTCCCACTAGCCTATGCTGAATGCATAGGATGTGTGCAGTTATGTTGGTGACTGACTGAAGATGTAGGCTATATTGTAATCAAAGAAGGGACCCATTTCTCAAATGAAACTTCTTTTTTGTCTACCTGCCCATTCCCTCCTTTTTTGATGCTAGGGATCGAACCCAGGATCTTATGTATGCCAGACAACTGTTCTGCCACTGAATGACATCCTGTTGGTTTCTAAAAGAGCTTCTACTATGACAATGTTTTATATTTATCGTGGGCTGGTCTTTGATCAGGGCTGTTATTCTTGTGCACATTGAAGTCCCTACTATGAGGCAAAATACCATCTCACCATGCTATATTAGACGAGATAGAAATGTAAGAAACTTAGTAAAGAATTTTTAGTTCAATTTCTTTTAAAAAACTTGTTAAATATTATTTATTTATTTATTTATTTATTTATTTATTTATTTATTTATGAAAGGAAGAGAGAAAAAGGGAGAGGGAGAGGGAAAAAATAGGCACCAGGGCCTTGCAAGCCACTGCAAACGATCTCCAGACACAATGCACCACCATATGTATCTGGGTTTCATGGGTCCTGGGAAGTCAAACCTAGGTCTTTAGGCTTCGCAGGCAAGCATCTTAACCACTAAGCCATCTCTCCAGCCCTTTAGTTCAGTTTCTGTACACAGAAATTGCCTAGTAATCTGGCAAAGGGAATTGCTCTCTTTGCCATCTGTACTGGTTCTCACCCAGAAGATCATGCCTTTGAGCAGTCTACTTGGTCGCTCAGCTGGAAAATTGTCAGTCTTCAGAGGAACAAATATTTTAGATCCTAGAACATCTGTAGAACAGTTTCTCAAACATTTCTGCCATCTTATGACAAGCCCCACAGATATGCCTGTCACTTTTTAATATAGTAAAAAAGTAATGTATACATTACATCATACATGTGTGTGTATATTGTATGCATTTATATCAGGAGGAGAGAGACGAGTAGAGAGAGACAGAGAGAGATCCTGAGAGTCTTATTTTATGATTGATTCAAGATTGTTCATCTTGGTTTTGTTTGCTTGATATAGGAAGCACAAAACATTTATCTTTATGTTCTGACAAACATAGTGGTTGGTATGAAATACTCAATAGAGATGTGAAGCAGTGACTGATGTGGAAATAGTATTTAGCATGATATATTTGTGAAGCAATCTGTTGGAAAAATGGTTAACTTTAGATTTATTTATACGCTCAGAATTCATGGGGATGAGTTTAACTGGAGAGATGATATTTGAAGGAAAAGACATGGGCCTACACAGAGTGGAATAGATTAGGTGATTATTTTGCCCAGTGCATTTTAAAATTGTTGATGTAACATACATGGCTTTCAAAGTAATTATGCTCAATGAACTAAGCCAGATAAAAAGGTAAAAGAACAAAACCACAAACACAGTGAAGTACAGCAAGAGAAGGCAGACCAACTATTACTTGGTTGGGGATTGTATATAAGAAGGTAGGATTACAGATGGATACTAGAAATTGTTGGAAGTGATGGATATTTTCCTCATCTTGGTTTTGATGATATTTTTACATACATAAGTCAGAAATTACTAATCTCTCTCTCTCTCTCTCTCTCTCTCTCTATATATATATATATATATATACACACACACACACACACATATATATATAAATGTATACCCCAGTAAAGTTGTTAAAATATAATTTGTCAGTTAGAGATAGGACTGAGTAGTCAAAATGCTTACTGTGCCAACACGAGGATCTGAGTTCAGATCCCCTACAACCATGTAAAATCCAGGTATGGGGGCATCTATCTGCAACCCAGCGCTACTGAGGCAGAGACAAAATCCTTGAGGCTTGCTGGCTCACTAGTCTAGACAAATGAGTGAGCTCTAGGTTTGTCTATATACTGTTTCAAAAGATTAGGTGGAGAACAACTGAGGGAGATATCTTTCATCCACCTCTGGCCTCCGTAAACAAACATACGTGTGCATGCACCCCCCCCCCCACATACGCCCACATATATATGGAAATACATACACATGTTAAAGAATCCCAGCACTTGGGAGGCTGAAGTAGGACAATCCCTGTGAGTTTGAGGCCACCCTGAGACTACCGAGTGAGACCCTATCTTGAAAAACTAATAATAAAAAATAATTATTTGAAAAACTACTACTACTAATTATAATAATTTGGCACTAACCAGTTTTGATCAATAATTGTTCATTACCTTTCTCTTGTACTAGAATGTGAGCTCCAAGTAGCCATGTACTCTGTGTTTCATGTCTTCCCAATACCTAACCTGTGAGAGGTACATACTATGTATGCATCAAATAGGCTAAAGAGAAAATAGATATTCTAAAAAATAAAAGCACAGGACGCTGTTATTTACTGAGTACTTGCTATAGGCCAGATAGTCTTAAAATATAATGTTTTATGAATCATTATATTTCTGAAAGACAGTCTATTTTGTAGAAAAGGAAAACAGAGTGGGGTGACTTACCCTAGACCGCTGGTTAATAATTGGAATGAATGCTAAAATCAGGGCTGTTTGATTTAAGGTCTATGATATTAACCTCCTCACTTGGGCTCTTAGGCATTTTTTATGGCCTGTAGAGCAAGGATTTATATGAAGTGGTGACAGGGGAATTGACAAGAATTGAAGACTCAGTTTCTTGTCACCCTCACCCCCTTCAATGCAAGGAATTTCAGTAAACATTCAGGATGGAATGAATGGGCCCAGTGCTGAAAATCTTAAGGTAAAATTTTTTCCTTCTGTTTACATTTCAACTACTAGTAAAGAAAAGTTGTTACCTCATGTGTGGCTCCGTTTATCCAGTCCAGAGCCCAAACGTGAAGCAGGCTAGGGTAAAGCCTTTGGCACAGAATGAATTTCTTCTAGCAAATGTAGCTGAAGCTTCTGGAAACTCTGAACGACATTCTTTTTCCACCTTTGAGACTTTTGTGCCATGAAGGGCATGAAAAGATCATGTATCTAAATTGTCTTCCTGGTTGTATTATTTGTTAGGTTCTCTTAAAAGGAGGGAATACCCAGAGGTTCTGTTCCCAGAACTCAAGATGAAAGTGAAACAAAGCAAAAAAAAGTTGTTCGTGGTGGTATGTGCTTGCTATCTCAGGCCCAAGAAGGTAGAAACAGGCAGATCCTTAGGCCTCTCTGGGAAGCCAGTCTAGCCTACTTGACTCTGTCTCTATAAAAGGTGAGCTGGTACTTGAGAATGACACTGAGGTTGTCTTCTGGTATGCACATTCATTTGTACATATGTGCACATGCACACACAACAAACTTATCACAGCCGTGCTGTATACTTACTATATCTGTGTGAGGTGCCAAAGACCCAAGAGGAATGTGCCTGCAGACAGTCTGCTCTGTGTATGTGGGGGTGGGTGAGTGGGGACACTGGTCTGTTCCACCTGTAGCTCTGCTTTCGGACATACAAGGCAGATAGAATTCTTGGTACTTTAATATTAGCTTGTCAAAAATCACACATTAGTTACATAAATTGCTTGACTTTATTGTCCTCATTATTTTATAAAATAGGATAGTAACTTCTCATCCTACATGACACATACTATAAATTATGTGCTGCAGAAGATAAGGAAATGCATAAAGCATACAAACAGTAGTGTGATCAGACCACTTTCTGATTCTATACACATGTATATGCATATGAGAGTGTGTGTGTGTATGTGTGTGTGTGATTTAAAGCTGAACTAAATCTGTCTAGTTTTTTATTTGTGAGTAGTTTGTATGTAAATTGATTTCTCTTGAGGTGCCTTTCTTAAAAATTTTATCATTTGCAAGCAGAGAGAGAGAATGGGGACACCAGGGCTTCTTGCATCTGCAGATGAATTCCAGATGCATGTGCCACCTTGTGCACTGCCTTTATATGGATACTGGGGATTCGAACTTGGGTCGTCAGGCTTGCACTTAACCACTAAGTCTCTCCAGGCCTTTGAGTTGAAAAACAAATATGTATTTGAGAGAGTAAGACAGAGAGAATGGGTGTGCCAGGGCCTCTCGCCACTGCAAACGCACTCTAGACACATGGGCCACAATGTGCATCTGGTTTATGTGGGTCCTGGGGAATCGAAACTGGTCCTTTGGTTTTGCAGGCAGACACCTTAACCACTAAGATATCTCTCTAGCCCCTTGAGTTGACTTTTGAGTTTATTCTTTTCTTATCTTTGTGTTCTGGTTTGAAAATGGTAAAGGTTTTGATTTTGAAGTTTGATAATTTCTATTAATATCATTCTAACAAACTAAACTTCTACAAGATACTGAAGAATGTTTTGTTCAAAGTAAAAGAAACATGATAATGAGCAGAATTTCTTTGACCTGCCATAGGTGGAAATATAGACATGTTTAGGGAAATCACCTTTGCAGTGAATTTCTGAATATATAATAATAAAATGAATATATATCTTATAATTAAGTTAATGACTGCTAGTTTTTCGAGAAGCCTTTTTAATGATATGGAGGAACACTTCTGAGAGTGAAGTGGTTATCCTTAACTTTAATATTATTTGATAGCTTGTAGTTCTTCCTGTCCTAGAGTTTGTGAGTTTCATGCAGACAACTCGCATTTTTACATGGCTTTGCTTTTGCTGTGTAAGGCTAAAGTCTGCTTATGTTAAACTTACCTGATCCCCAGTCAAGGACTCTGTTGTGTTGAAGCTGTGTCTCCATTGCTATGAACAGAGCTTTTAGAAACAAGTGGCCCATGTAGTGGAAGGCTTCATCACCAAGGCTCAGCCACTTCTTACCTTTTCAGGATCTCTTCTCACAGTGCTTTGTCCACTGATTTCTAGATCTTGAGAAAGTCAGGGTTTTGTAGTAGAAACTGGTTGTATTGTTTTGTCCGCTAGATAGATGTAGACTTGTATATCCACTTTATTAGCTGTGTCACCTTAGGAATGTTACATTTTGTCTCTTACTTTTCAAGTTTATTTGTTGTTTGTTTATTCTTGGGATGCTGTGGTTTGAACTCTAGGCCTGATGGGAGTTAAGCATATGCTCTACCACTGAGCTACCTCCTTGCTCCAATTCCTTAATTTGAAAGCATGACTTAATGTACTGTGTTATGAAAATGAATTAAAATAATAACATGATGATTGGGACGTAGCAGGTCCTTTGTAACTGGTAATTTCCCCATAATTTTAATCAATTGCCTGCTTAGTCATTTTTTAGTTTTTTTTCTCATATTTGATTATTATAATAGCTTCTTAACTGTTTTTCCTGACATTTTTAAGTTTCTTCTGCCTGTAGAGGAACTTAGATATTTTTACCAGATTAAATATTTATAAAATATTTACTATGTGTTAGACACTAGATCTTTTCTGTCTTGTGATTTAAAACCAACAAGCAAGCAGGCTAACTAACAAATAAACCATCTATTGCTTTGACCCAGAATATAAATACATGTATCAGTTGTCAGTCTTGCCATGCCATATTTTTTGTTGTTGTTTGTTTTTCAGCCTATTGTACACCTCTTCCCTTTTATATACTTTACAGTTCTACAATACAGTACCCTTTTCATGCTAGTTGTTAGGATGAGAAACCCATGCTTAACCTGTGCCCTTGATCCCTTCTGCCCGTATTTTTCCCCATGCAAGAAAGAACACAAAAACCCTGGGTTCCAAGGAAGTTTCTGATAAAGGCCAAATTCCATCAGGGGTTTAGGCTTGATCCCGGGGGGGAGGGGATCAGTGTTGGTACTGAACTTGCATTTAGCCAACCTCACTGAATATTGAAGCTGGGAAGAGAGAAGGAGCCGGTAGAGCTTGTGACTCTATGGCTGATCATAGCTATCCAACTACAGGGAAGTGGAAAGTGGTGGGACTACCACTTGCTTCAGGCTGGACTTTGTCTAGTGCTGGCACCACAGGAAGCCAAGAAGCAAGAGGTTCAGGGGAGCCCTTCAGATATGTACATGGCCTTCAACGAAACTCAGGGGCCTTTCCCACCCATAACCTCAGTGCGCTTGAGTCTGTGGCAGCACTGTAGATTCAAAGTCCTTTCCTGGAGAGAAGCTAGGAAACATCCAGGAAGGCTGTGGGCAAAGCTGGACGACATGGAAGAAGTGGGAAAAAAGTCCATTTCGAGACTCTGGTGAGCTAATTGCTGAGAATGGTATTCATAGCTTCAAACAAAATTCACCTTTTCCACCTCAACATGCTCATTGTTAGCCTGTTCTTTAAAACTTGAGTTCTTATGTCCCCAAGAATGCCTTTCTAATTCACCTTTAATCCTTTCCTTTCTGCTTCATTCTGAAGCAGTTCATACATTATTTGTATCCATTTTGGAAAATACACCTTTCATCTTTCATGTTCAATCTTCTTCAATAGTAGTTAGTGTGATAAGAATTCATCCATTGCCTGCTGACTGTGAAATACTGTACTCAGTGTTGGAGGTTTATAGTGCTAAGTCCTGACTTCTAGTCCTTGGGGAAATTAATGTCCACAAACATAAGCAAGGCATTATAAGGAGCCTGTTATTTCCAAAACAGGGTACATGATAGAACCTAGTGATGAGGCTAGGAAGATTTCCCTGGTAGTTGCTGTGTCCATAGTGGTCCATAAGAAGGAACTTGATTTTCATGCTACCGGAGGACCTTGCTGAATGAAGTATTTCAACACCAAGTGTGCCCAGATCAGACTTGAATTTTAAGAATGTTGCTTTGGGAGTCTTTGTTAGCTAATTAAAAAATAGTAGCATTGGAAAAAGAAAACAGAAATGTCTGTTATAGTGAAGGAAATGGAAAATGAAGCCCACCTGGAGTAGTGAGAGTAAGGACGAAATACATAGAATGAGTTCAGAAATGTATAAAAAAATCCATCAGCATAATTTGAGGAGAATCCTGACATTTGGGCTTGAGTAGATGTTGCTCATAAAAGAATTTTCGAAGATTTCTAATAGAAGATGATAAAATTTTATTTGCTCCCCTGCATTTCAAGTATGTTGACAATAATATCCTAGCATTTGTCCTACCTCCTATTTGTCCATCTATCCAACACTTACTGCACATATACTATGAATAAGATATTTAACATAAATACACTTAGTGTATATATTATTTGTTCACATTCTGTGAATAATCAATAGAATGGAGACAGAAAGAGAGTGCATGTATTTGCAGATCTTTTTATTCTTTTACCTTTATCTTGTATCCTCAATGTAATCCACAGGAGATATTTAATAATATTTGTTGAATAAATCATGTGAAAGATACCCTAACGATTATTTTAAAATATGGCTTAAAATACTGCCTACTGTCACTGTCCAGTACCTTCCTTACCATACAGAAATATAGATAAAATGGAGTTCACACATTACAAAAGCCCATATGTATGTTAGGATAGACATGTTATTGATAGGCATATTGTGTCTTTGGAGGGTATCACTTTGCCCAGCAACACACTTTAAAGTAATCTATTGGGTACTTACTATGAACTTTGACCTGTGAGTTCTTGGGTAGAAAATTGCTAAGATTTAACATTGAAAGGAGTAACATGTATTACAGATCTTGCATTCTATTTTTTTTAATTTTAATTTATTTATTTGCAAGCAGAGAGATAGAAGAGAGGCAGACACAGAGAGAGGCCAGGGCCTCTAGCCACTGCAAACGAACTCCAGATGCATGTGACCCTTGTGCATCTGGCTTATGTGGGTCCTGGAGAATTGAACTGGGATCCTTTGGCTTTGTAGGCAAACGCCTTAACCGCTAAGCCATTTCTCCAGCCCCAGATCTTGCATTCTATTAGCTGAACAAATTGTCATTGTTCTAGAATTAAACTTAATTTAAATTAGTAACATAAGGTTATTTAAACTTAAAATTAAAACTTAGAGGCTGGGGAGATGGTTCAGTGGTTAAAGGCTCCTGCTTGCAAGTCTTCCAGTCTGAGTTCAGTTACCCAGCACCCACATAAAGCTGAATGCAAAGTGGTGCATGCATCTGAGATCCCAATGTGCTTATGACAATAGGAGGCAGAGCCGGGAGTATCTGGAGGTCTGCCAGGTTAGCAAGACTGGCACACCTGTGGTGGAAAAAAGGGAGACCCTCAAGCAAGGTGGAAGGAGAAGACATCCTAAGGTTGCCCTCAGACCTCTATGTGTGTGCACATGCCCATAAATACATAGCATACACATCCATGCACACTCATGCATGCATGTGCATGCTCATGCACACACTTAAAAGCAAAACAACATAAGTGACTAAAGATATAGCTAATGGCAGAACACTTGCGTATCATGCACAAGGCCCTGCATTCACTTTTCAGCACCACAAAAATGAAACATAAAACTTCATTCCCACAGGTGCACTAGTCACATTTCAAACACTGAAGTACACATGGGTTCCATGTTGTGCCATGCAGATATTCACTGTGCATCTTCACAGAATGCTCTGCTGAAGTGTCATTCTGAACATATAATGTATGTTAAACACAGACTCTGGAGCTCTACTTCCCCACATCTAGCACTTCAGATAACTAGTTGAATGCAACTTGCCATTGTCTTAGCTCCATGATGATGATGGTAGTATCTATTTCATGTGGCAGTTGCAAGGATTATGCTAAGTCAAGGACAAATAGTGAGGTCAGTGCCCAGCACTGAGCAAGTGAGATGAGTTTGCCATCACCACGTTCCCATCTTCTGTTTTCTCAGAAACATACATCCTTGAATAGGGAAGAGGAAGAAATTGACTTTGCTCACTTTCACGTGTGTGTGTGTGTGTGTGTGTGTAATTTTTTCCCCTGGAGATGCACTCTTAGCCTGCTTCTGGGAAAAGAAAACATTTTCCCTGTTTTAACTGGTGCTCTACGAAGTCCATGACAGTTCAATAAAAATGTCGGTTTAAATGTGTGAAAGACTATTTTGGCAGACTATTCCATATAAATGGTTCATTCTTTCATTTGTTCTTTCATCCAAAAATGAGTGGGTTCGGCTTCTTAAGTACAGGGTACTGTGTTTACACAAGTTGGAGACATGAAGCACACTTTGCCTAAGTGAACCAGACTGTGCTTTGGTGTAAAACTAGGACCGATTTCCCTTAATGGATTTGTTATTAGATTGTCAGGTGAGCTGGACATTGAATTCCCTTTGGTAGATTTATACAATTTTGGATATTTTATCAGGGTAACTTGGGGGCTTTTAATTTGTTTTTATTAGATCCCTTTCTAGCCTCTTAAGGCAGTGGCCTTTTCATCACCACATATGCACAGTTTGTTATTGGTGTTATTGGGAATTGCTGATGTAAGGCATTCTGTGACTTTTGGGAATATTAATAAGTCTCTTAAAGCACTTGTTCAATTAGATTCCCTGACCTGCTGTCCAGAGGTTGAGCTGTCATTAACTGAGGAAACTTTCTATGGTTGAAGTGGGGAAAACCATTGTCTTTCTCCTTATCCTTGTCTGGCCTATTTCATTCATTGTTTTTCTGGGAGCAGTGGAGGAACTGGACACCCTATTGCAGAGCTCCAGAGGCAATTCTCTGCCCTAGAGAATAAGAAAGAGAGAGAGGGAAGGAGAGAGCAGATTAGAATTTATATTACTGTTGTGCTTATTTTTGATTAAAAAAGTTTTGCTGTGTCCACAGGATGGAATGATAATTTGTTTTACTTGTAAGGAGCATTGCTCCTATGTGCCTCAAGCGTTAGATCAGAGTTCCACACTTGGTTTGCATCAAGTGAGAAGTGTTTGCTTCCAGTCATATATGGAGGAACCTGGAGATCCTAATTGTCTGCTGGATTAAGTGTCACTGGTACTGGGACCTTACATCAGCTTGTCTAGGATAGAAAAGCAACATTTTTAAAATGACCCCAGATAGTATACTTTGGTATTCCAAGTGGCTGTGGAATGCTTGGGTTCGTGTGGGTACCACCTGCTGTCATCCACCAATCTGTTGTGAAATGCTTTTGTTGTCACATTTGTAGTTTCTTTTTTCAGAGAATGGATCACCTGATTTAGAGCATGAAGGTACATCTTCCCGAGTTTCTCTGACAGAAAGATATTGGAAGAGAACGAAAAAAGCGAACTACCAGAGACCAGAGGAACTAGCAGGAAATTGCAAACATGGTGGAATTTCCAGTGCTTTCCATTTTGTGCAGTCATGGATAATTTAAAAAGTACTCGCTTGTACTTTTGTTTGTTTCTTTGCTGGCAACCACGTCTATCTGCCAACCTTTCTAAAATGTCATGATGTAATTATTTTAACAGGCACTGTATGCTCCTTTATTTGGGGGATATTAACCTTTCTAAACAAAAGGAATGTTAATATACACTGGAGACACAACTAATGGGATTTCATTTTTCTTGTTAGGCAAGAGGCTTGATTTTTTTTTTTTTTTTTAAAAAAACTTCTTGTAAAGAATGCGGCAAGTGAAATAATTGCCTTAAGCTAATCCACGATAGCGATTTTAAACGTGACTTTCCAGATCACTTTTATATGGCTTAGAAAGAATAATGTGATTTTCTTGTTTTTGTTTGCTTTAGCTAAACACTGTTGAAGGGTGATATAAATTCAATGAATCTGAAACAAAGGAAATGCTAATTGCTAATGTGCTTAGTTCTTTTAAGGCATGAAATATAGTGTTTAATTTATAAGCATTGTTTATTTTTATATAGATTTAGTTAATTTTTGAAAGTTAGTATATGACGAACTCAGAATAAATTAGCTAGCTAGCTCTTTTCTTAATCACTCTGTATTCTCATTCAGTATTGCTTGGATTTGGTTTTTTGATTTTTTTTTTTGCATGTGTGTGTTTAGTATGTGTGTTGTAGTGTTTATATGTGTGGAATATGTGTACTTATGTGCAGGTCTGCATGCTCTGTGCACACATGTGGAGGCCTGTGAAGAGTGTGGGGTGTTCCCTCTTTTTGTTCATCCACATGTTTCCATGAGATAGTCTTTCAATGAACCTAGAGATGCTAACTCTCCATCCTCTCCCTGGTTCCCCATCACAATGGCTGACCAAGGAGTTCTAGTGCTTTTCTGTCACCATTCATCAAATGGTTGGGGCTACAGATATGCATGGCCATACCCAAGCTGTCTGAGTGGGTGCTAGGGACTCAGGCCCTCAGGCTTGTCCAGCAGGTGCTCCACTCCTATCTCCTCAGCAGTCTGCACAGCCTCTGGGTGTGTTATTTTAATGAAGAGAAGGTAACAGTCAAAGCCTCTCAGACTGTGGATTAAGAACACTTTTAGGATTTCTATAAGACCTCTTCTTCTCTTTCCTCATTTTCCGCCCCCCCCCTTGCCTTCTTTTCTTAACTAGGTATCCACTAGGCCATTTTCACAGACTTCCTGAATCACTCCTTTGACCAGTAGCACATATTTTCAAGGGCATAGCTACTGGGAGAGATGATGAGACAGTGAAATAAATGAAAACTAGTTGGCTAGTGTGGTGTCCAGCCCATGGCTTTGGCCTGTTACTGTGAACTGCCTGCCCCACAGTTCCATGTACAGTCTGTACTAAATCTGAATCATCAACCCCTCTGCCCACAGGCGCACCTAGAACAATGAAGTCAGGAGCATAGGGAGGAGAATGTGATGGAATTGAACTGTGATCCTCTTCTCTGACAAGTCTATGAACAGCTTTTCCTTTAAGCAACAAAGATGACAAGTTTTTGCTATTTTGGATTAGTGTGAGAGTATGAAATGGTTTCCTTTCCCTTCCAGGCAAAAATACCAACAGAAACTGACTGTGGAATGAAAGTGCTAATTTCATTTGTTGCTTTCAGATTTGAAATATGGTTTCGAGCAGGAATTGTACATTAGTCAGCCATGGCAGTGGAGGTTATTTTTACAGTGCTAATTATTATTTCATGACAGTGATTTACTTTATGTTGTCTGCCATTTACACCCCCAAAGTAGCCATAGTTTGGGGAAGAGAATCAGTTGGGTTGCCAGGCTCTTTTCTTACAGGCAAATCTTGCTATTTTATTCCTATAGACACAGTTGTGCAACAAAGAGAGCTTATTGAAGATAGTCTTGTATGTGAAATGTAATTTGGATGAATATTAAAAAAACTAATAGGTTTATATTTTACTGTTGATTTTTAAAGTATATTTTTCTGACATCCTAATTGCCTTGCTTTATCTGTATTAAATTTAATCTATTTTCATTGGGATGCAACTAAATTTTTGTTATTCACAGTGAACTTAGGAAGGAGTGACACATACAGTTAACAAATAAATGCAGAATGAAATTGAATATAAACTCTTGATGCCTAAAGAAAGTTGAGTGGAAGACAGAGTAGATTGCAGGTCTGGAAGCATATCTCCCTGATTTATGCTCTAATTTGAGTACTGAGTTTCCTTTGTAATAGTGAAATGTCACATTAGCATGTCCCTTTTCATAATATAATATGCTACCAGTGACAATAAATACATTTACCAAGTCTAGCTCAAGGTATCTCAAACTTCACAGGCCTATGACCCTTCCTGATGTAGTTAAATTGCCTAGATGACCCTCCTGTTATATTTTTTTAATTGTAAAGCACTTGAAATTAATCATGTTTTATTTCTTTTTAAATAAGCACCTCAAGAGCAGTGGTGAGCAGTTTTGCTCACGGCACTTATCCACTCTTAAAGAAAATTAAAGATTGGAAAGGGCCTTGCTTCGCAGTGGCAGCCCAGCCATCTACATGGGGGAAAATACAGACAAGAACTATGTTTGCTAGTCCTCTACACAGTCTCTTGCCTGTGCACTTAGTGAAAATTGGCATCGGTGACTCGAACAAAGTAAAAGCATTTTGAATTAGTCCCACAAATCTTCAAGTGGTCACAACCCAAGATCTCAAGTACCTCAGTGAGGGGTAAGGTTTTCTACAATTTGTATGGTAACAGAGTACCTTTCATTTAAACTACACTGAGCTAATCTTTAGGAGAATTGGAATCTGCCTCTGAACTAATTATGATTTACAGAAATTGATAATTTGTCTTCTGCATGTGTCTGCAGAAAGAAATTACTATTAAATTTGATTAACAAATGACAGATTTCAGCCCAGTAATTTACCATCTTTATTCACAGTCTTAGAAAACTTCTAACAGTCTTTTTTTTTTTTAAATTCAGATAAACTATTCTGGCAGTCAGCCTGTCTAAAAATACCTGAGATGGGTGTGGCCTGTTTTGCAGGAGCCACCTTAGGTTTAACATACAAATCTTGATGTGGTTTGTCTTCTAAGTCCTCCTCAAGCACAATTCATGTGCTTGAGCTGATTTCCCATGAGAGTTGGAACTGAATAATATGTAATTAACTTCCAAAAATGAATAATCTGGCCCTCTGATAGTCTCCAAGAACTCCCTCAAAACACATAACAAGACATAAAAGAGACAGAACATCACAGCCACCTTATTTTTCATGCACCACTTTGTCAAATGTTTTCCTTCCTTTTACACAGATTGCACTTGCGTAAGCCCCATGTTTAAGGCTGAGCCAAAATGTACACTTGACATAGTGATGCATATGGAAATGGAAAACTATTGTATCATAGCAGTAAAGTGAAGGCATTAAGACTTTTCCTTATGTGAGTAACATGATATATTTTTAGAAAGTACACCAATGTACATGTTTTTATACAGTTGAAAAAACATTCCCTTTTACCAAGAAGCCTAGCAGAATGGTCACAGTGGTTAAAAATGCTCTTTTGTGTTTTTCTGTCAGGAGAATCTTTATGCATGTCAAAAAGGGAAGTTGAACTATTAGCCTTTAAAAGACCCAGAGGTAAAGTTTAATTTTATAATGGCATCAAATAAATGTTCTATTATCTAAGTAATAGTTCACCAGAAAAGTCTAAAACTGCCTCCTCTCTCAAGGATGCAGCTAGTGTGTGATGCTAATAGTAAAATGGACCTGCCAAATTGAGTGATGGGAGGCGCTAATATCTCCAAGTGGGGAGATGAAAACAACATATTGCACACACCTGCTCTCAGCTTTATGTCAGTCTCATCAAGTTACTGAATGGGTGAGTATAATGGTGAAGGAGGGGAATCAGGCAAATGCTAAGAAGAAGCAATGTGTGGGGATGGGTGCCTTGGCCTGGGAGCTTTACTCACTCTGGTGGTTCATCCTTGACTTCTGGCTTGCTAGTGAAAGAGGACTTAGAATCAGCACGCTTCGACTTTTGCATCTGTCTGTCCTGGGGAGCTGAATTGGCAGTGCTGATTGTTCAGCCACCTCTACTTCCAGCCTTAGTGGTAGGTGTTGCATTGTGAATGTGTATTTATATTTTAATATGTTGCATTTTGTTTTATCTCTTTGACTTCTAAAATGAATCAGTAGTTTTTTTTTCTCTGACCATATTTTGATATTATTCTTTTCTAAGTAGGACTGTACTTAATTTGATAGGGTGGAAGGGAGTACATCAGGGAACTTAACCAACAGTTGTCGCTAGTAATGATCACCCATCTAAGTGTAAACATTTAATAACAAGACAAAACCTGGGTGGATTGTGAGACTAGCTCTTATAAATAAAGAACGATGAATTTTGAGGGACTTCAGAAGACTGTTTTTGTCCCCTTTGTCCAGTTGAGACCTCCAGTTGAGACCTCCCTTTGACAAGCTTCTTTCCATCTAAAAGCCAGGGTAATATCAAGGTCCAGAATGGGTGCAGGCCATCCCTCCATTATGCAGCTGAAGTCTCCTGAAATATCTTTCCCCAATGGGTTTCTAAACTCATTTAGAGTTAGCTTTGGAAGGCACTATTTCTTGGTAGGTTAGTCTGTAATTATCATTTCCTCATTGTGTATCTTTAGAATACAAGCCCAGCCGTGTAGTAGATGGCAACGTTAGTCAATTTAGGACTAGAAGGCTGGCAGAATAAGGCTCAAGCACAAGTGAATATTTGAAAGAGGACTGAACCTTGTCTTTCCTGCTGAGCTTGAAAACTGGATTTTTGGAAATAGGAATGTTTTAAGATAAAGTGTTCACATAAACAGAAGGGTCCACATGAGGATGTGTGGTTTCAGTGGAGATGATGACTAGAACTTGAACATCTGACCTAGGGGAATCTGTGCTGTTCTCCTGTAGACAGTTAATGAGAAGCCTCTGAGGAAGAGCAAGCACTTCAGAAGCAAGGAAACGAAGTTCTGCTGCAGGGCTCCGTGTATCAGAATGTCAGATTAGAGGACCGTGGGCTGCTGTAGCACTCTAGTCTTACTATTGTTTTTGCTGACATGGCAGGGATAGATGTAGGAGAACTGTACAGTACCCTTAGGCATCACATGCAATAAAATGAAAGGGCTTTCTGAAAACTTAATGAAGAGGATGCTTTCAATTTATGTTTTCAGAGAATCAGATACATGTGCATTATCCTTTTAAATTTACAATTTAAGAAGTCAAGTTGAAATACCCACAAAAATAATCGCAGTGAAGATATTCCTAAACATGTGGGAGGCGAAGCCAGAGGGTTTCTGGTAGGGGAAGGAATTCTAATGGATTAGCTCTGGTCAGTGGTACTCCTGACACTGGCCAGTCAACCAGAAGTGCTTCTTGGAAGCCAGTGCTAAAACAAGCAGGATGTAAACACCAGCAACTTAAGTACTTGCCAGCTCAGTTGTTAGGAGTGGAAGTAAAGTTAAAGATTAAAGAGAGCTTGACAAAATCCTACACACCATCCAGCTGGGCTTTTACACATTATGAGATGTGGTAGGACAGAATGAGGGTGTTTAAAAAATGACTGCTATTATGCAGCTGGAGGGCAATGGACAGAGCTGGGACTATGCCAGGAGGACTTGTGCTGCTTGTGGAGATAAACTTGCAGGACTTCAGTTTTCAACCCCATCCAATTCTTTCTGTCAGATTCTCTTAACCTTGTCCTATCCCTTGCTGAGCACTGACATTTTCAGAGCAGAAGAAAATCATGTTAAATTTATGTATGAGGAGGGGTATGCCTATACTCATTGCTGGAATGTGGTTTTAAGTGTTTGGGCTCTTTTGATTAGTTCTGTCCTTGGTTTATTTTGTATTCTCAAAGGAGCTTATAAACCAGTGCTATGTTGGGTAAGAGTCTATTTCAGCTTCTGGTGTTTTCGGCCATCATGGTAGCAGGCGCTGGTGGAAGGAAGCTCTGCTAAAGAGCCTTAGCCCCGCGGGGGAAATGGATCACTTGTGTTATTTGCCTAAGGTTGTGGCAACCTGCACAGTGCTGGATTTGTCTGTGAACTCACTGGGATTTTGCCCAAGATTGCATTTGATGAAAGAATTGCAAAATGAATCACATATACAAACTTGTGATGCTGGAGAATTGTCAGTGCAGGGACTGCAAAGGCTAACTCAGACCAAATGTGTGGTGTCTTGAACATCTGACCTAGGGGAATCTGTGCTATTCTCCTGTAGACAGTTAATGAGAAGCCTCTGAGGAAGAGCAAGCACTTCAGAAGCAAGGAAACGAAGTTCTGCTGCAGGGCTCCGTGTATCAGAATGTCAGATTAGAGGGCCGTGGGCTGCTGTAGCGCTCTAGTCTTACTATTGTTTTTGCTGACATGGCAGGGATAGATGTAGGAGAACTGTACTGTCTTCCTTCACATCCCAACTCCAGTCCATGTCTTTGGCTCCTTGAAGTACTGTGATAGGAAGGGCGCTAAAGTTGTGAAGTTGTGTCTGGATTCAGGGAGGAGGGAGGGTAGAGGGGGCAATCTGTGATCAATTGGTGATACCTGTCATGGGTGAAGGAATGGGGATGGTTGTCCTCTCTGGTACAGATGTTACCCCTGCCAAGCATAGTCCACCATGTAAAGGAGAAAAGTCAGGAATTAGTGACAAACAATGTGGGGCTAGGAGTGTGGGGAAGAGCAAATGATGATGACTGGCATTTGATCCTTGCTGTACTGACTCAGCAAAATGACCAACGAGAAACATCCAGCAAACACAATTGGGAGTGAAGTTGTCAGAGATTTGGACTGGAGGAGATCCCCTTTGCATTGAACTGGTCATTTTATTCTTGCAATTTGGTTGGGGCTGCCCTGCAGATAGATAGTAGAGATCAGTTTGAGTTGGTGTGGACCACAACAGTGTTAAACTCTGTGGACGTTTTCATGTCTGCTGTCAGATTGCAAGAAACTCACTGAGAAATAAATTTGGAACAGGAAGTATTTGAAAGCACATGAATATTAAGGGCCTCTGTCTGGCCAACTTTTAAATTTTATCACAATTCCATTGATACTTTTTGTTTTTAACTCATAAACATTGATTTATTAATTGCCAATTTATATTCTATCTATCTTGAGATTAAATGGAAAATTCATTATAAGAAGTATCTGTTGGTGCTTGCCTACAAAGCCAAAGAACCCAGGTTTAGTTCCCCAGGATCCATGTAAGCTACATGCATGAGTCTGGAGTTCATTTGCAGTGGCTGGAGGCCCTGACGTGTTCATTCTTTCTCTCTCTCTGAAATAAATAAAATTTAAAAAAAAAAAAATTTTAAAAAGATGTATCTGTGAAATCCTTCTGTTAGGGAGAAAAATGAGAATGAGTTAGAAGGGTTAGAGTTTTGCTCAGTATCTAGGAGGATAAGTGACAGGGATTGGGCCTGAGGACGGGTCTTGTGATTTTTCTCCTGTGTGCTTTCTCTATTCTTCTGAGCTATCTTTCTGAGAATATATATGATGCAGGCTTGAACTTTATATATAGAAGTAAAGGATAAATGATGTGCATAATCTGACAGAATAATTTGGAGACGTGGAGATGCTGACAGTACCCAGCTTTTTGCCCTTTACATTTTGCTGCTATGTTCATACATTCATAAATATATTTAAACCCATCTCTGAAAATTTAGGTCATATCTAGTCATTTGCTCTTATAAATAGGAAAAGATAGTATAAATTAGCCAGACTGCCGAGGTTTAAATCCAAGCTTCAGTACTTCCTACCTATGAGATCCTTGGGAAGTTTCTTAACCTTTGTGTCCTAGTTTCCTTATTTGCATGATGGGATGATAATGGCTTTCCTCATAGATTTGCTGTGACAGATAAAGGAGGATTACAATATAAAGTATTGAGGATAATCATTTTGTACATGGAAAGCTCATATATGTAAGAGCATAAGCTTTGGGTCAGACCTTTGGAGTATAAATTCTAGCTTCGTCTTTTACTAGTTGTTTGCCCTTGGATCCCTTATCTTCTCGCAAGTTAGTATCTGCACAATAGAGATGAGACGTAAGTGAGATAATGCAGAAAGTGTTTTCACAGTGGTTCACTTAAAACAAGGACACAAGGCAAGATGACTTTTTGCATTAATTGTCATCATAGTTGGTATCTTTGATCACAATACCATAATGGCTTTGGTCCATGCACACATCTTTACATGTCTTTGTGACTATTACCTTAGGGTTAAATTCTTGGTATGGAATGACTTTCAAAAAGGTCTTGAATCGCCGGGCGTGGTGGCGCACACCTTTAATCCCAGCACTCCGGAGGCAGAGGTAGGAGGATTGCCTTGAGTTCGAGGCCACCCTGAGACTACGTAGCTAATTCCAGGTCAGCCTGGACCAGAGTGAGACCCTACCTTGAAAAAACAAAACAAAACAGAAAAAACAAAACAAAACAAAAAGGTCTTGAATCTATATAAAGTTTTGTATATAGAATAATGCCAAGCTTTCACTGTAAAACACATAGTAGGTACAGTTTATCAGCCTGGATATAGTAAGGTTACACAAGGATACACATCCTCTACTGTGAAAAACAGCATTGAAAGAGTGATGAATTGATGGTTGCTCTTCATTGTCTACCTGACTGCTTTTGGAACACACTTCTGGGTGTATCTGTGAGGGTGTTTCCAGAAAGTTTTAACTGAGGAGGAAAGACCCATCCTTGAATGTGGGTGATCCCATCTCATACTCTGGAGTTCTGTACTGAATAAAAAGGGAAAAGAAGGAAGCCAGTTGAGCACCAGCATCCATGTCTCTGCTTGCTGACTGTGGACACAATGTGACCACCCTCCTCATGCTCCCATTGCCATCTTTTCTCTCCCCTAGACTGTGAGCCAAAATAAACCCTTTGTTCCCTAGGTTATTTTTGTCCAGAATTTTGTCATAGCAGTGAGAAAAGTAATATTCATCGTGTATTCCACATCGTGTCTTTAAAGAGGGACAAAGGGCTATGGAAGTAGAAACGCTGGCTGAAGGGAACGAGGAAAGGCTGCTTAGAAGCACAAGGTGACAGTATTGTATATTGATGATGCATGGTGCCACAATGGATGGAGATATTCAAGGATATTTTTGGTACTGCATATCTTGTCCTATGGCTCTTTCTGTCCATGAGGCCTTAAGGCTTAAGCACAGCTAACAGCCATTGGCTCTGGAGACCTATAGACTAGTAAGGAGCTTATCTTCTCTCTACTCTCTGTGTTCCTCCACCTAGAATCTCTTTTATCTTCCCTCCATCTCATTCAGGACATAGTCAATTTTTAGATTTCTTGGTTTCCCTTAAAAATCATACTATATTGTATATCTCTTAAAACCGATTGGGGTGCTGCTATACACATGCAACTCTTAAGTTTTTCAAATTTGAATTCAATTTCTAGGTTTTGATTACTTTCATCTGATTTCTCTGGAAAAAAATTAATCTCTTATCATATATATAATCCACTGGCAAATCTTTGCCAGTATAGGTATTTTAATGTAGTCACAATTCTTAAGGTAAGTCAAAACCTTTTCAGTCGTGGCTTCTTTTTCAGTGAGAGTTATGACAAATAGCTGGCATAATTTATTTTTGCTTTGAGGATGGTATAACTGGGACTCTTGTACATTGGGTATGAATTTTTTGTGCATTTATAAAATTTCAGCTCAGAACATTGGATTAGGCGTTAAAGCATTTATGTTGACGAGAAAGAAGTAAATTGTATTCTGATCCAGTTTGTATGATAGTGTGCAACCCAATTCACTAAGTACGTATGGGTAATTTTCCATTGCCATGAGACTTAAGTTACATATATAAGAGTTGACAGTCATTCAGCATGTGTTAGACTTGAACTCTAGAATATAAAGGAGAAATTGTGCTCCTTATGTACTGTTCAAAACTTGTCAAGAACAGTGAATAAAGGATTGTTACATTATTTTCTGCCGCATACCGGTAAATTCACAGATGTTCTCATTAACTAATGCCATGCGCTACTTCGGTTGCTTGTTTCCTTAAAGAGTTCATGTATCAACCTTATAATTTTATGTGTATTTCTAGGGCAACAGTTGATTAATGTTTTATCTCCTGAGAAAAAGCACAGTGCTTCTTTGAAACTTTATCTTACTCATACTCAAAATTGCAAAACAAAGAAATTTCTAGTTCTCACACTCCCTGGTGGAAAGTTATGTTTATGTAAGGTTATCCTGTGGCTTGTTTTATAGTCTACTTAGCTCTACATTTGCTGCAGGTGGAGTAGTCTCCTATTTAAAAGCTTTTATATCTTATTCATTAAAGCTAGTTAGTTGTCATTACCAATCATTTACCAACTTTTATTTATTTTTGCTTCGTTATAGCTCAGTAGGAAGCCACTTAATTTAATGAGAATATTAGCCTGTTTTGCTTATTATTGCATACCCCATCCTGGCCATAGAAAAACTCTCAAGTAATACTTGTTGAGTGAGTAAATTGGCCATATCTCCGACCTAGGAGATAATTATTTAATATCTTAATGTTTAATTATTTAGTATATATTATTTATTTTTTATAAAATTAATGAAAAATATTTTGTAACATGCTAGAGATTGAACACAGGGCCTCATGTATTTAGGTGAGTGCCAGCACCACAATACTCTGTCTCCAAGGATGAAAGGCTTTAAAAAGCTGTTCGAGGGCTGGATAAGATGGCTTAGCTGTTAAGGCACTTGCCAGCACAGACTAAGGACCCAGGTTCAATTTCCCAGAACCCCACATAAGCCATATGCTCAAGGTGACACATTGTTTGGAGTTCGTTTGCTGTAGTTAGAGGCCCCGGCATGCCTATTCTCTCTCTCTCCCTCTCAAAATAAATAAATACATATTTTTTTTAAAAAGTTGTTCAAGGGTTTGGGAGATGCCTCTTCAGTTAAAGGTACTTGCTTGCAAAGCCTGATGGCCTGAGTTCAATTCCTCAGTACCCATGTAAAGCCATATGTACCAAGTGGCACATGCATCTGGCACACCCATATTTATTCTCTCTCTCCCCCCTTTCTAACTGAAATATTATGTATGTAAATTGAGCTTGAGAGGTTGTGGTTTGAAGAGGGTTCACATCTGGGTTATCTGATAAAACCTTTGATATACTTGGTCTTTGTTCTCTTAGAATATTGCTCAACTGGCAATTAAACTTTGGATCTAATGTTCTTTTCTTTATTGTCTGCACATCAATAGCTGGTTGGATGGCCATGCATCATTAGATAACTGGATATATGTTACAGTAAGAATCAAATTTTAGGTTAACTAGAATTAATGAATAGACATGGGAAAAGATGGATGTGGCCTCTAAGCAGCTTGGGGGAAAGGTAGGCATGGTCGTGGGCAGAAGCACAGTGAAAAGTGGGAGGAGCCTCAGAGGAAGCCTGAGGAAAAGTGGGAGTGACCATTGGCAGCATGAGGAATGGTGGGAGTGGCCTCAGGCAGCTTGAGGAAAGCTAAGTGGTCTCTGAAGTGCCTTCAGACATGATGACATCTGCTTTCTAACTGTAAAGTTTCTGGATTGTTAAAAACTAGCTTGAACAAACCTCTTTGAACTCGGAGGATTGGCTCTTAAAGAGCACAGCACACTATCATTTTTATAGTGGGAAAAATATCCAGGACTGGAAATGTGGAGAGGAGGAATGAGATGCAATTGCTTGTATTCAGGGAGAGTTGATCCAAAGCACAGTTTAGGTTAAGGATACTGAGGCCCTCTATGCAAGCAAGCAGAAAGACCACACAGTTCCTACGTGTAATCACCTGCCATTGGTCAGTTGGGAATATCAGAAGGCATACTTACGTGGCTGTTATATTTTAAAAAAACATGTTAGGTTTGAGGATTTATAATCTTCTTTAAATAGAAAGTAAGCTCAGAGTTAGCACTCACATATGAGCCTAGATATTAGTTCTCTAAATCTTTTTCCAATGGAAGTTTCTCCAGAACTTAAGATGCAAACATTACCCACCGTTAGGCAGACATTTAAACAGCTTAAATTTTATTGCATCCCAGCTCTGCTACTTACTAACTATGTTAGTAATCGTAAGCAAATTTCTTAAAACTTTATGTGATTTTGTTTCCTTATGTATCTAGTTGAAGAAACAGTTGACAGATTTCTACCTGTTTAGGCTTCTTGTTTACTAAATGAATTAAGATGCATTAAGTACTTAAAATAGCGTCTAGTACTTAGTTCACGTTAGCTGGTATGAAGGTGATGGGGTTGTTTGCCTTCTCCGAAATGTTTGCAGAAGTTTGAGCCTTCTCCCAATTTGTTCATTTATTCATTTTGTTTTGAGAAGTGTCAATCCTTCTAACTGGTATTTTGTAACCAAAAATTTTAGAGTCTACTCAGGGCCTGCAATATGTCATCACCTTTGTTACTTCCAATCTCTCAGTTCAATACTAGCAATTATTTTTATTTTTTCCCCTGTGGTCATCTCAGGTGATTTATTGCTAGAAGCACCAGTATGACTCTCTTATAGCATTTTTTTAATCTATGTTCCCTGAGAAATGGGCTTTTAATAAGCCATTATCACACCAGCATCATCACAGCTCCATGGTATATTAATTCAACATCTGTGGGTTTCTTATATATAGTATTGTAATAGAAATTGTGGGGATTACAAAAAGGACAAAAATGATAAAAGAAAATACCATAATTGAGATTATAAAACAAATTCATGGAAAAGGCAAAATAGCATCAAGCAGAATGAGGAGACAGAACTTCTAGAGTCTTAAAGGAAGACTCCCTAGATGTGTCTCCATAACCAGAAAGTAGGAGTGCAGGCTAAATGATTGAGGGAAAATAATTGAAGCACTCAAAGAAAACACAAGCAGTCTGGTTATGCTGGAAAAGTACAACAGAGAAACAACTCAACAGCAAGTTGGTAAGCTAGAAAGGTAGCAGTTTTGTGTTACCCATGAGATAGGCATCAAGCACTGACTGTGCCATTTATATCTTCCTTGGATACTAAGAAGCTAGCGAACACCTGGAAGCCACTTGCAGGTACTAATCAGGACTGCTGGCTGCAGATCCCCCTGAAAAGAGGCAGGAGTTAGGAACAAACTTCATCTCTGGTGTCAGTCAGGTTTAGACACACTTGGTTTCACTCTCAGCTTCTTCCTAGTTGTATTAATGGGCAAGCCCATTAATTCTTGGCACCTCAATCTCTTCCTCTGTAAAATGGTGATGTTAGTATAAGATGGCACCTTTGAAACGTGTGAGGATTAAATGAGATGGAGAATGTATGGGAAGTTCTTACATTCATACATCTACTGAGTACTTAATGAATGGTTGTTAGGAATAACTGTGACAGAGTATCTTCAACTAGATACAATAGCTTCGATTTTATTTTACTTTTTTCCATATTGAGATGTCATGTAAAATGGTAACTAATGTTCCAATTCTCTAAGAAAAAATTGGAAAAACTCCTACCTATATTTTTAGCTTTACTACTGTGAAATGACAGTGCTTCTAATTCTGGCTATGATATCTAGTAATCTTTTTAAAAGGATTAAGTTGATGGATACATCAAGATAGAACATATATCTGTTTTTTTCTAAGTTCTTGTTTTGGTTCTAAAAATTCTTAAGGAGAGTAGAAACCAAAAGTAGATCTAATTGAGTTAATCAGAAAATAAAACAAGGCTTCACATTAACCAAATGTTTAGTAATAGAGGCTTTACAGCTCCTATACATGGAGTTTCTACTTATTTTTTTCTCCCAAATGTGGCACTCAGCTTTAATTTTAAACTCTGTCACAAATTCATTTTCATTCTATGTAGTTATAAGCTATAGTGAAAAGACTACAGGCTGACCAAAAAACACCAAGTTAATTGCCTTCATGTCATTTTCTAACTTGAGCCATTTTGAGTAAATAATATCTTTGAATCTTACTCTATAAAATGAGACGCCATTATACTTAATCTACATAACCCATAAAGTATTTGGGATTAAATAAACTGTGAAGCATGGTTCTCCCAAGTGTAGACTACTCCTGGAGCTAGCCAAGACCTTTTGAGAGCATCCATGACACCAGCATTGCTCTCCCGCTGTTAAATGTAATTGGCCTTGCTGGGGTGCTGGCAGCAGCACTGATGGTGCGTAAGCAGTGGGAGGTAGAGCATCTCATTGCGTAGCCTGGCTCAACCAAGTTTCACCAAATGGTCTTGAAGGACCCTTTATTCTTCACCTTACCATATGGTAAAAAGGAATGTCCCTCATGAAGCAGAAAAAGTTATTTTTATTGCATCTTGACATGAGTCTTTTTTAATAGTCTGCGAAGGCAGGGAGGCACACGTACCTGCATGTGATGATTGTCTCTGGGAGAGCGCTGATGAGATTGAGCTGTAAACTGAACTAGATGAGTGTTTCACGGAACATCATTTTTTCTTGACAGGATGATAAACAAACTGTGGTTATTCAGACTTGGGTATTAGTCAGTTGTTTTCTGGAAAATCAACAAAATGAGCCTGTCACATAAAGGAAAACAAGGGGCAGTGTTTGTTGTCAGCAATAGAATTCAAGCTTTCAATGAAAACGGAAAGTTTTAAGAAGCTGCATCCTCCCCTGTGAACTTCATAGCATCCTGATACCTTGAGACTTTTCTGAAGAGTGGTGGTCATAGTAATGATTAAGATTTCCCGGTCCAAAAGAATGGACATGAGTCCATCTCTGGGAAGACTATATAACCTAGTGATCTGATAGTTGCCAAATGACCTTATAGGATGATAAAAAAAATCACTGGCGAATAACAGATTCATTGTCCAAGGTGAAAAATAGGCCAACAGGTTTCAGTTTAACAGCATCAAAAATCCTTTGATATGGCCTTAGACACTAATCCCGCTCAACTATTAAGAAAGTAGCACTTCTTGAGTTTTGGTATAGTATCAAAACAGAAACTCCATTACTCTGAAAAATTTGCTACCATAGTTCCCCTTTCGTACATAGCTATGTGAGGCTGGTTTATTTTTCATAGACTTGAACATGAACAGCATATCAACAGATTTGAGAAGCAAATGAGAGTCCAGTTGTCTTCTATTAAACTAGACTTTAAAGAAATTTGCAAAAAATCTTTCACTGGCTTTGTGGGTTTTTGTTCCCCCTTTGGGAAATGTCATGTTCATTAAAATATCTTAGCTAACATCTAGTGGGTTTATTATTTTATGTTGATCAATAAGAATCTTTAATATTTTTGTTTCAGTTTCTAGTAATGATAAAAATATATACACTTAACCCAAACCAACAAAAGTTCTTTAGGGTTATCAACAATTTTTTAAAATTTAAAGATGATCCTGACTACAAAATTTGAGAGCCTACACCTCAACAATTGTAAAATTACAGTTACTTAGGATTGGTATAGCATACCAATGCATGAGATTGCCATCTTGTGACAAAATAGGGAAGTGCAGGTGTTTTTGAAAAGCTGTTTTAAGGCATGGGATAGTCTTTGACAACTTCTTACGGGAAATGGATCAAGAGAAAAGAACAGTGTCAGTTCAGATTTCTAAGAATATATCTTTGGATACTCTGTGTGAAAATACTAATTTCAGGAGGCAAGCAAAATATTAATGAATTGCCTATATAAAGATCTCACATTGGGAGCTGGAGAGATGGCTTAGCAGTTAAGGTGCTTGCCTTTGAAACCTAAAGATCAAGGTTCCATTTTCCAGTTCCCACGTAAGCCAGATGCATAAGGTGGCTCATATATCTGGAGTTTGTTTGCAATGAATGGCTAGAGGTTCTGGTGTGCCCATTCTCCCTTTCTGGCTCAAATATTTTTTTTTTTTTAAAAGATCTCACATTGATGCAGGCCTGTACTGTTAAAGACCTATTGAAGTTTTGTATTGGTGCAGTTTTGCATGTGTATGTGTGGTTGGTGTGTGTAAATGCATGTATATATGTAGGCATGTTTGCATTGTGTGTTGGTGCACCTGTATGTATGAGGCTCGAGGTTGACTTAGGGCATTTTCCTCCATCACCCTCTGCCTTATTTATGAAGATAAAAAATTTCACTTAAACCCAGAGCTCACTGATTGACATAGTATAGCTAACTAACTTATTCCAGGGACCCCTTACCTCCACCTCCTGAGCACTGTGATTACAAATGAGCCACCATACCTGCCTGGCATTTGCACGAATGCTGGGGAGACAAGCTCCGGTTCTCATGCTTACATAGCAAGCACTTTACCAACTGAACCATCTCCTCAAGTCCTTATTGGGATTTTATGTTCAGTATGTTCATTTCATAGTAGACAAAGCCCAAATATATGCTGTTACAGGCTATGGAATATGTACCTACTGGGTGAAGTACTGAGAAATGTTTGTGGTGTTTCACTTTGTGGCTGTGCCATATTCGTGATTGTCTTAAGGGTCAGTAATTTGTCTTAATGTGAACTTTACTAGTGCCTTATGATGTGGATTCATTCTCTAGTGAAGAGTTCAAATTTGATGTCCTTCAGGACCCTATCTCTGCAGTTTTGAATGCTGTGTCCTGCACTAAGAAGCAGTGTCAACATGGCTTCTAGCTTGCTTTCTGGAGAGTGGAAACATCCAGTGTGAATGTGCACAAACATACAGAAGGACATATAGACAAGTCAACTCATGAGGATGCAGCTGTAAGAAACAGGCTGTTCTGTGAAGAGAAAGGAACCCCACTTCATTTTCATTCAGCTAATGGAGACCTTCTGGCCACTTTTTTTTTTTTTTTAACTCAATTCAGTTGATTGTTTTCAAAATAACCTGTTATTTTCATAAGTTGTGTGAACAGACAGCTGTACTCAGATGAAATGACTAGGAGCCTATATACTAAGTACTATACTGATTTTCTTCCTATATTCACTCTTTGCCCAGCAACCCCACTCACAGATGAACATTTTAGACATGTGCATGAATAATCCACAGGAGAGCCGATTGCTTGTTTGTAAGGCAAGAAATGCTGTTGGGATATTAGGGCAATTCTCTGTACCAATGTGAAAATAATAAATACAAAAGTAAGGATTCTTTAATCTCAGTTGTCCATGAGCATCCACAGATGCCCTGAGCTTGTATGCTGAATTTTACTTGTAGGTGAATGTGTGAATTGACATTGTTGAGTAAATACCAGCACTTGTACCAGACTCTCCAAAGAGTCTATGCCCTCGTAAGTGCTAAGAACCGCTGGATAATGCTCAACAGTTTGGAAAGTGCGTCTCTTTAAGTTTTTATTGGACCCTCTTAGTGGTTCTGAGGGACTGATGGCAGACATTCTCTTTTTTTACTCTTTTCTTTGCATGTGTGTGCTTGCATGGGTGGGTGTGTTGAGGCCAGAGGCTGATGTCAGATGTCTTCCTCTAGCACTCTGCACTTTGTTTTATTGAGGGAGGGTCTCTCACTTGAACATAGAGCTTGCTGATCTAATCTTTCTCCATGGATCCCCTTTCTTTGCTTTCCAAGGACTGGAATTGCAGGTGGTGGGCCACTACACCTAGCATTTATGTGGGTGCCGGGATCCAAACTCTTGTCTTCACACTTAAGCAAGAAGCATGAGCCAGACATGACTAACTAGCCCTGGCCTTCACTCTGAACACAGTATGACTCAGAACTTAACTAGCTTCCAGTAGCCAATGTGAACCATGTAAGATTTGTTTAAACAGAGTACACTGGTGGTAGTTAAGTGGATATTATAGAGAGCTGTTAGTTTGTCATTTCAAAATTCAGGTGAAAAAAAAATGATGGGGCCTAACTAAGTTTCTGGTAGTCAGAATGGAAACAAAAGTATGGTTATGATAAAATAGTTGAAATCCTAGGGATTTATTTGTCCCTAAATAATGATGGTAGAGGGGAGAGGAAAAGTAAAAGAATTTTATTAAAGATGTCTTTCTGGCTTTGATTAACCATATAAATAGATGAAGAGGAAAGCAGGATGGTTTTAAGTTTAGCCTTTTTGTTTGTATGGAGGTGTTTTTTTTTTTTTTTTTTACAATGTGCTTATATGTGTGTCATGTGTGTGCTTGTATGTGGAAGCTAAAGGTTGATGTCTGATGCCTTCCTCGATCACTATTTTTCAAGGCAAAATCTTGGCTGAACCTGAAATTTACTGATCAGGCTAATCTTTGGATTCCTCCTGTCTTTCCTCCCCTGTGCTGGGATCACAGGCCTTTTCATGGATGCCAGGGACCCGAACCATCTCTCCACCCACCTGCTCATTTTAGGTTTAACAATGTTTACTTGGAAGACTTGATGGGCCATCCAAAGAGAAGCGGCTAGTAAGCCATTGCAATTACTGTTCTGGGGCTGATGAGGCAGAGAGAGCATTGTGTGTACACTCACAAGTGGAGAGTTCCAGGGTGAGATGGTAAGAACACCTCAGCTAGGATTTGGTGCAGTGGTACCCAGGGACGACCAGAGAGATCCGTAAGAGGTGAGGTAACCACTAACCACTACTGCCTCTTGTTTCTATTCCTGAGGCAAAAAGTAGGGATTCATATCTATCTTTCATGACCCTCTTTATTTACTCTGAGATTAGTCTAATTTTTAGATCTAAATGACTCTTTAAGTCATGCAATTTATATAAATTAGTTCCATTTATTTTCAAGTCAGTGTGGGTAAAAAACAAAGGATGGCTTGAGGGTATCAGGTCCTCCTTCAATGTTCATAATCTTCTCTATTCTGTAAGCTAGCTGACACTTAAATGTGAAGTGTATGTGTGTGTGTGTGTTTGCTTTCTGTTGCCATGACAAAATGCTTGGTATAAGTAGCTTATAAGGAGGAAAGATTTTATTGGGCTCATGGCTCAGAAGTTTCAGCCCATAGTTACTTGACACATTGCTTTGTACCCGTGGAAGAACAGAACCTCATGCATGCCAGGGAAGGCATGGCAGAGAAGTGCTTTACCTCATGGTGTGTGGGAAGCAAATAGAAACAGAAGGGGTTGGAATACTAATACCTCCTTCAAAACCATACCCCCAGTAACCTACCTTCCTTGCACTACCTCCCCCTTAAGGTTCCACCTGTCCTCATCAGTACTACCAAACCTTGAGTCACAAGAATCTTTGGGAGGCATTTAAGCTCCAAGCTATCAAAGAGCTTTACCCATCCGATGTTAAATACTCCCACTACTGCTCCATCTCATCTCCCCGACAACAATAATGGAGCCACCATTGTTTCAAGAGTCTCACCATTTTCTCCGTGAGTCAGTGCAGAACCCTGAGTAAGGCTTTTCTAGTACTTACCTCCTAGTTCTCTGACTCCCTTAACTACAGTGACCTTCCTCTTCACTCCACTTGAGGCGTGCACACACACACCACACATAATAGATCTGCTCCACTTTCAGCATTTCAAACTCCATTAGCCTCCTCTTTGAAATTGCCTACTAACTGAAACCTGCCCCTTCCTCCCCGCTTCTTTAGAACGTGCCTTCTTTGCGTCTCCTTCCGTTCAACTTCCTGTGTCTGTACCTATCCAAAGATAGTCAAACACTTCCATAATCGTTGTGCCTACCCTGGACATTTCCTCTCACAGTATTCCTTGAGAATTTCCGAACTAGTTCTTTCCCTTTCATGTCTTCTCCCCTATCCCCTTCTGCTTTCAAGTCACTGGGCATGTTAGAAAGCCCCCCCCCCCAAAAAAAAAAACTGGGACAATTGAATCAATGATGAATAAGGGAATTTCATACCACCTGGGAGAGAGGACCGTTGGAATTGTGTTGAAGAACAGAAGGTTTGTATTTCATCTCAGTTACATTTTACCATCCCAGTAGCTCTGCCTATGTGAATATTTGTGTGTCATCTGATAGTCCTCAGAAATTTGGGAGCTTCTTAACTTTGTGTGTTTTATTAGAAAGTCACTCTTTTTGCCAGTTGGTTTCCCTTACATTCATACTTACTGAAAACCTTGCTAAAAATTTACTCACAGATATTTACCCTTTGTGAGTTAGGGACTGGACGGTGTGAATGTTTTTCTTACTTCTAAGCAGTGAGTGATATTTATTTATTTCATTTTTGTCAGTTGCGTCCATGGTTCATGAATTCTTTATTATAGTAGGAGTCATCAATTGGATGGAGAATCATTGAGATTGTAAGTTTAGGACATTAGTTGGAATAACCTGAACAATGTGTTTACCTTTTGGGCCCTTAATTTAATTTAAAATTAAATGAGTCTTATGATGGCAAGCCTCACAGATCTGCCTGCAGGGCTTTCGGAATGGAAATGTGTGTCTCTGTGTAGGAGGCGCTTTTGTTTAGTTGCACAGGCTAGAAAATCTTTGCCTAAAAACACTTATTGTTTAGACAGCATAAATAACTGAACATAATGTTAGTGAGAAGTTTCATTTGAGATTGAACCACTGACTTCCAAGAATATAACAGAGTGAGAGGAAGCTCTGTGAACAATGTCTTCCTTATTTCCCTTGAAATACCCATGAAATTATCTGAAAAGGAAACAAATCCCCAGAAATAACCACAATGAGTCCTAGGCACTGAGCCCAAGCTAGTTTCTGGAAGGAGGGTTTACATTCTTTCCTGAGGCTGAAGGCTGATGGCTCTGCTACCTAACTCCTCCATGCTTGTCCCTTTTGCCTGTAGTCATGGAGTCCTGTTCTCCTTGTCCTGGCCTGTTTTTCCTTTGTTTATCTTCTGAGCTGCTGGTTGCTTGAGTTGATTTGGGAAATAATTGGTGACTTGGTCATTCCTTGATGCCAGCAGCTTCTGTATAGCATACAAAGGACAGCCGAGAAACTTATCGTTGAACTGACTCTTGGCCTCCAGATATGTCTGGGACCTTAGTTGCTTAGAAATCAAGGACTGGGATGTGGACCTTGCTGTCACTCAGCCTTTGGCTTTGCTATGGACACTAGGGCACATGCCTCTTTACATTCAGCTGCTAGTGCAGGACCTTGTGCTCCCATTTTGTAGACTTTAAGCCCCCTGAGGGTGGGAAAAGAAGAGCCTTGTCATTGATTCTCCATCCCAGGAATGGAAACCTACCATATAATGAGCAAAGAAGGGAGTTGTTGGACTCATTAACGAATTGCTGGGAAGACTTTTAAACAGGCCTGGAGTGTGGCAAGCACTGGCGACCAAGGTCAACAAACCAAGCTCAAGGATGTAAAAAAAAGAAACCAAATCTTCTATTACAGATGAATAATTAAAACAGAGTTCTCCAGCTTCAAAACAAAGGAGTTGGAGATGTCTGCAGCAAAATCTTTTTGAAATGGATTTGCTTTATGAAATACACTATTCGAAAAGCTCTGGCTGGTAAACTCCACAATATACCTAAAAGAGGCTACAAGTGAGAATTTAATAGGCATGATAAAATGAAAAGCATAAGAGCTGAAATAATTCTATCTGTGAACAAAAAGCAGACTTGACTTGAAAATCGTGGCAGAGATAGAGGATAAAATCCAGGAAAGGTGCCCAGGACACAAACAGAAAGACGAGAAAGGCGAAGATCTAACCTGGAAGAGCCAAGGATCCCTGTGAAAGACATGCCAAAACAAGTAACACAACTGACTCATTTCAGGTCAATGGGAGACCTACCTGGTCTTTGGTATTGTTTTGTGATACCACATACTAGGCAGAGCTTCAAATTCCAAAATAATTCTTATTATTTGTTGTGGGGTGGTGGGGGAGCGCAGAGTCTCCTTGTTGCCCAGGTTGACCTGGAAGTCACTCTTGAGCCTTGGCTGGCCTTGAACTCACAGTGACCTGATTATCCTATTTCAGCTTCTGGAGTGCTGGAATTAAAGGTGTGAGCCACCACACCCTGCTTATTTATTTTTTATTGATAAGTAAAATAAAAAAAAACTAGAAAATAGATAGGTGCAGTAAGGGAAGCCAGTGTTCTAAATTATGTCTTTCATTGTGATCTTAATATATATAGTAGTTGAAAATTTATTAAAGTTTTTATAAGTCATATATGATTAGACATAGGATACCTATAAAACTCAATCTATGAAACAGTAAAAACACATAATCCTGCCTAGCTGTAGGGGAATAAAGTAGTTCTACATTCCTTTCCTTTTCTTTAGGTTCACATTTATGTCATTAGCATATACTAAATATATTGAAAACTTTCATAAAGTCTTTTTAGGCCACATAGAATTTTTCCCCAAAAGGAGATTGGAATATATCTATCTAATATCCAAATGACAATTAATTAGATTCTTTAAAAAATTATTTTTTCCATTTTGATACCTTCATCCATGTACATAATGTATTTTGATCATGTTTTTTTTAGTTACCCACTCTTACTACTCTGCCCCCATTAACACCCTTCATCTCCACTTATCCCTATCTTAGTTTTATGCCCTTTTAAAAACTCATTGAGTTGAATTCTGATCGCTTGCATGATCATAAATGGAAGGTTATTTACCATAGAGTGGACAGCTTACTGGTGGCTGCATCATTAATGAACCTGACTCCTCTCTTTCAGCAACCGTTAGCTGCCTTTAACTACTTTGGAGGTGTGGGATCTCAAGCATCCTTTCCTTATTGAATGAGATAGGCTCAGTCTTGTGTAGGATATACAGTTGCTATAAAGTTATGAGTGTCACAGCCATGTCATATTCAGAACACAACAGTTTTCAGCCTTCCTTCCTGTCCTTCTTATTTTTAAAACAGTCTTTCTACCTGCCCAGTCTTTTACAAGGTTCATTGAGCTTTGAACGGATGGTTTGTCGACAAGCACACAGATGTCATTTATTCTCAGCAATTTTGTCAGCTATGCATTACTGCAGTAACCACTCTGCCCATTCATTGTATTAAGAAACTGTGATTGAGGCTTTGAGTAGTGCTAATCTATGGAACAGGTGTACATATTTAGAAGGCAGTTGGCCGTGTTGTCTGCTCAGCATAATCACAGAAGTAGATTGCCCTCTAAGGCCTGTACCCCTAACCATAGACTTTTGGCCAGGATTATAGTACCAAGCATGAAATCCTTTCTATAGAGCAGGACTAAAATCTAATCAGAAACCAGCTGGTTACTCCCATAGCATTAACACCATTATTGCCCTAGTGGACACATCTTGGCTGGCTGGTCAGATGTGCAATCACAAGGTCCACAGCTAGGTAGGACTGCTGATGGCTTTTCTCCCCCAGGACCTTTGATAGTACCTTCTGGAACAAACAAAGCTAGGCAGCAAGGAGGAAGCTTCCAGCTCAGATACAGTTTAGTTTCTCTGTGTCCTGCAACCAAAATATGTACTGTCTTTAGCAACAGAGACATGCTGTCTAGTTTTGGGCAACCCAGAGCAATAGGAACAGACAGCCTATACTGTTGGAGGCCCTTTGAAGCCTTCCTGACCAACAGCTCATTCTTTTCAAGCAACTGTAACATAGGCAGGCACCATAATTGAGCATATAAGTATTTGTGTTTTGGCAAAATCATATGATCTACCTGATAGATACTAAAATATGTATTGAGTGATTGAATGATGAAGATATATATAATTTGACTAGCTATGTACTGGGGAAATATATCTCACCTATAATATACAATAATTTTGTAAGTAATCATACTTTTTTTTTTTTTTTTACCATTGAGAAAGGGAGAGGACTGTCAAGTCAGGACAAAATGTGTCTCATGGTGGAAGGGACATTGAGGAAATGTGGAGCTGAGCATATAGTGATGAACATGGTAACTACTGGGGAAGGCAGAAATCGGAGGAAACTTGAATGAGTCCTAAATTTTAGACTCTTAGAAAGTTAATTCAGATTGTTCTACTGGATGTCTTTCTTTCAGAGAAATTGGACCAATCTGGTAAAAAGCAGAGGCCAATAGAAGTGATTAAACAGCTAGAAAAATAAACCCAGAAAGAGGAGCTTAGTATATAATTTGGAAAAAAGAGAATTTGAATCTCAAAATCCAGGGAAGCAGGAGAATAATTTAGCATGATTTTGAGAGCTGTGGAGCTGATAGCAGAAAATTGCGTAGAAAAAAATACTTATTGAGTGTAAGACAGTTCTTAATCGAGAGACAAATTAAAGAACCACATAGCATTCCACGAAAGTAGTCAAGATCTCTTGATAAAATCTGACACACCAGAGAGAGATCATAGCCAGCACTTACTGAGTAAATATGAGGTGGTCAGCACTCTATAAGCACCTTGGTAACTTGTCTTCATCGTGTACATGAACACATGGAGGTTGGTTGTATGAGACTAGAAGGAGGCAGCATGCTGTACTCTGAACTGGGGTCCAGAGCTTTGTACCAACCACTACTCTCTTGGCTTTTGTGTCATGCACTTAAGTATGAGAAAGTATATTTTGCATTGCAGAGTTTTACAGAGTAACCCAGCTGGTTTTCCATATGCTACATACATGACTCACAAGCCATTTTTAAAATAAAGTAGAAATAATAAATGTAAAATAATAAATGTAAATGTTTAGCCTTCTGGAAATGAATCCTTGAAGAAACAACATTTGCATATAACAAAAGTTTTCTTAAACAAGTGCTGAGTAAACTTGAGAACCTCAGTAGGGTGAGCAGGATCCAGCAAGTGTCAGAAAGTTGGCAGCACTGTAGTGTATAGGGAGGAGAAAGAAGAGGGAGGGAGGGACTGTGGCAATGAGAACAAGACTGGCTGATCTGCTTCTACCTTTCCTTTGCTTATTACCTCAAATAAGTCACCTGACCTCCACAGGGTTAACAATCCTTTGAAGCACAGAATTTGACACAGTAGCATATATGTTAAGATAGCAAGCATGTGTGCAAACAGAGTAGTATCAATGTGTGTTAAGATGGCATAAGAGCGTGTATATAAACTAGCACTATGTATGTGTGCGAATTGCTTAGCCTAGTACATAATGAATATTCAGTTAGTAGTAGCTGACATTATTTATTGTTCAGATATAGTCCTCAAGTAAATTCTCTGAGACATATAGCCAAGTACTCTATGGTAGTGAGTCTTAAAGAAGATTTTAATTTTGTGCAATCCACTCAGATAGCATATTTGACAGTAAAATTTCACCCTCTGTGCTCCCTTTTCACAATTTGGGAATTTACGCAATGCTTTGGTGTTTTAAAGGCAGTAGTTTGTTCACTGCAAACGCAGCTGATGACAAACTCAATGGCTGCCGAGCTCTAATATGTTAGCAGGCAGAAGCATGCTTTTAATATTCATCATCTTTAAGTGCTACCAACTGACATTCGGTACTAAATGTGCAGATATGGGTGCCGAGCAAAACAGTGCTGGGAAGAGGACTTGCTAATTTGTATTCTAGATGGAAATCTCAAATTAGTTTCCAAGATTTTTAAATGGATTTTTAAATGCTGGGCACATAGGAGATTGAGCTCCTATTAATATTTATAAGGTTTGAGGAGATATTTAGTGAAATATTTGTATAATTTAATTTTGGTCATAATCAAGTAGGAAACCATAACAAGAAGGACATTGTACTTTAGTTTGGTGCTTCTCGTGTGACTCATAGTTAGGAAGATTTTTCTGGAAAGGCTTCTACTGGACTTTGTATGCATAGAATCCATCTTTATTAGCACCCATAAGCCAGAGGTTGTGTGTATATAAATTCCTCAGGTTGGATTGTTCCATGCTAATGTTGTGTAAGCTAATTAATTTAGAAATCAGTATGGGTAATGATTTTTTGAAAGCATCTATTGACAGTTCTACAGAACTCTATGATCTGCCGCTTTCATAACCTGTATTATACTGAACAGCTCCACACGTTCAAGAAAACCTGCTTCCTGTAGTTTTGCTTAGGGCTAATTGAGTTTAATGTAGTTTTGTGTGCAGAAGGTATTGACTTGTGCATAGTATTTAATTTGTGTAAATATGTGTGTATGTAATGTTTTGCCCCTCTGCGTTTTATTTTAAATGTAACCCTTGAAACTGGGATAATAGAAATTCTAAGCTTAGGCCTGCTAGCAATTGCAGGTGCCAACGGTTTAAACTGCTGTAGAAATACAATTATGAGCAGCCAAGAGCAAATCTTGTTTTAAGGTCCATGTGTAATGAATGCCTGTTAGTATCATAGAATACAATTAAAAAGAGGTTTACCTCTCCTAAGCTGTGATTGGTTCTTTCTGATGGAAATGTAGTGTCCCCTGAGTAGAATGTGTATTCAGCTCTACGTGATTTAGACACCAGCGAGCTTGGCATACTGCAGGCTTGGATAAATTCAGGGCAGTTATAGTCAGGCAGAGATGGGAAAAGACTGAAAGATTAATGAGGGAGCTTAAAACAAAGCTTCAAAAATGAGAGCAATGCACTGCTTGGTCTTATGTAATTGTGCCGAATGGAAGTCAGTTTTGGCTGCTGCTGTTAAAAAAAAAATTAGAAAGCTGGCAAGAAATGTTTGTTTGTTAAAAAAAAAAAAATCAGATCTAGAGAACCCAAGTAAAAACCTCAGAAACCATATCTAATTCCTACTTGGCTGTGTAAGCCCACAGAGACAGACACACCCTGCTTGGAGTTCTCCTTTTATTCCAGTCTGAACAAGCCTCTTGCTTCCCTGCTGCCCTTACCCTATCACTGTTGCATGTTGGGAGGACCCTAGTGAGGATCCTGCCCTGGCTGCCTCCAGATGGTGCACATCTGGGCTGTGTTCCTGGGCATCTCTGAAGCTCAGTCCAAAGCCTGACAGGTCAGGAGTATATAGGGGCATGAGCGCCCTCGGAAAACAGTAGCCCGTTAGTGCTGATTACCTGTGATGATTTGGGGTACTGTTTTCTGACTGATAGTTTTAAATAGCAGTTTTGTAACATTTCTCCACTAGAACGTAATGTAAGGGATCCTAATGGCTTGAACATGCCCCTTTCCTTTTGCAGAATCTTTTTAATAGGTGCTGTAATGAATCTTCCATTTAGGTGGTGGACACAGTAGTGCTCTGCACAGAAACTGGTCAGGCTGTCATGTGAGGCCAGGCTCTTAAAGGGAAAAAGCCCATAAATAACGTGGTGCAGATGAATCACTTCTGAGATCCAGAGCTTGCCAATACCAGTGAAGACGAGCTGCCTTCAAAGAGAAATTGCCAACTCACTGGCAGATTCTTCAGCTCCTCAATGTAGACACGCAGCAGCTTTAACTTTGTTTTCTCCATCTTCTTCAAGGAGTTTGGCGCCATCTGCAGGAACCAGGAAGCACAATAACCTTTTCAGCCTTTAAGCACCAGGATTCTCCCACTGGTCATTCCTCATCTTTAGTTTTTATAAATTTGATCCTTGTTCAGTATATAGTATTTATCAAGATTTTCCTGAGACTAAGGCTAAGCTCTGTGGGTAAAAAGTTATGTCTGTACTAGCTGTTTGGCAGGAGATTCCTCACCTTTCATTGCTTTATAAGGTCTTTGGTTCTGTTGTCATGCCCCCCTTTCCATGGACACACCAGCAAGAGTGAGAGGGGCTATCTGTTGGGAACCAGAACAGATAGGGTATAAGGTGCTGCTCACTTCTGCATGGTTTTGCCTTCGTTTGATTCTGTGGAGAGTGTGGAATCCCAATGGTCTCCTCCTCTTCCTGCTCCCCCCTTCTCTTTCCTCTCTCTCTGTGAGAGTTCAGGTATACGAACAGCATGTGGTGGTCCAAGGACGACCCCCAGTGTCTTTTCTTTTCCTCCCATCTTGTTTTGAGGCAGGATCTCTTATTGTTTGCCATTGTATACACCAGGCTGGTTGGCCCTTAACTTTCTTAGGCTTCTCCTCTATCTCTACCCCTATCTTGTCAAAGAGCACACGGATTGTGGCCACACACTATTGTGTCCAGTTTATGTGGGGTCTTGGGATCAGAACTGCATTCTTCATTCTTGTAACACAAACACTTTACCCGCTGGGCCATCTCCTCAGCCCCAAATGATCATCTTATTGTTGATTTTATTAGTGATGATGTTATTTGTTTTATTTCTGTTTGTTTTATCTGGAGAGAAATGTTAAGAAATTTAAAAAAAAAAAGAACTTCGACTGCAGTGATGCATTTAAGGTGTATCATGATTCTGTTTGGAGAGACGTCTAAGGGAAGACGTGATCACTTTTACTAGTACATTAAGGATGTTGAAGTGATAATGAGTATCAATTATTTTCATTCATCAGCCTCTCTTAACTATATCGCTGATTAAGTTCCCCATTGTTCCAAGATACAGTGATTTGGCTTGAAAGGGGTTATGAACAATGTAGGGTTTTTCCTCCTTGCTCTATGAATGACTGAAGCTCTCCCCCCTACCTACCCCCAGCATCTCTAATCCAGACCCTTTGCTGAACTCTATGCATGTGCACCCTGCTGAGTTCTTTGTATGGCCTGCCCCTCCCCTGCCCTGCAGCACTCTCTTACCCCTCCTGCATTAGATCCACTGATTCACATTAAATCTCATCTTTTTCCTTTTCCTATGTCTTTCCTTTAAAGGACAACAGAAACCACTGGCCACATGGTTGGCCCTCATTCAATGCATTGATGTCTTGGTTTTATTCTTATATAGCTCCTCTTCCTCCTAAGGACATGACATTGTAATCCATTTCCTGTCCTGGGAAATAACTCTTAGTTAAATCTAAGTCAGTCTAGCCCTGTTTTTTTTTTTTTTCCCCCCTTCTTTTTGTTGTTGTTGTTGTTTTTAAATCTGTAACAGTTCTGGAATTTTTTGTTCTGAAGCTGAATTTATGTTTCATTATTTGATCATTTCATCCTCTTGAATTTTCTGCTAACTTACTCTCTTCTAAGTCCATTTGTCTTCTTAAGAAATTCTTACTGATTGACTTGTAGTAGGTTTGCTAGATGGCCTGTTGTCTAGAAAAAGCTATTTAAGGAAATGAAACATTTTCTATCCTTCCCCATGTTAAGTTATTCTGTGGAATTTCAAGACTTTTCTATTTTAGATCTTTGTGTTGTCTAAACATCTAAAGGAATTTGAGGGTAAGAAGAAAATTTTAGGGTTGGGGAGATGGCTCAGTGCATAAATGCTTGCCACACTATCATGATGGCTTGAGTTTAGATTCCCAGGAACCACATGGAACTGGACTTGGTAGCACATGTCTGTAATCCTAGCACTTCTATAGTGAGATGGGAGGTAGAGCCAAGAAAATCCCCAGAACTTTCCAATCAGCTATCCTAAGCCACAGGGCAGCAAACAACAACAGACCCTGACTCAAGTAAAATGGAAGGCAAGGATCAATGCTTGAAATTGTCCTCTGGCCTCCACATGTGCACCTTGGCATACCTACATTCATATACACGAACATACATGGACACACATAAATACATGCACACTCCATACAAAAAAAGAAAAGAAAATATATCAGTTGTTTGCTGGGAATACCACACATCGGAGCTAAAAATATTCCAGATATAATATTTTACATATTAATAGCCACTCAAAATATTCAGTATGTTTCTCCTAAGAAATTAGACACATGGTATGCACATAAAAGGATGCTTAATATCATTAGTCACTAGAGAGATGCAAATCAAATCCACAACAAGATAATACTTCACATCCACTGGGATAGCTAAAGTTTAAAAGAAAAGAAAGAAAAGATGTCAGTAAGTCTAGGCAAGGATGTGGAGAAACGGAGACCCTTATCTGTGGCTAGTGTTAATATAAAATGGTATAGCCAGTCTGGAAACAGCTTGGCAATACCTCAGTATTAAAATAGAGTTAAGAAATGATCCAGCGATTCTACTCCTGGCTATATACCCAAGAGAATTAAAACACATGTTCCCATAGAAACGTACAAGAATATTCATTTCAGCTTTATTTATCATAACCAAACACTAGAAACAATCCAAATGTCCATTAATTGACAAATGGATAAATAATATGTAGACTATCCACCCAATAGAATACAAAATATTATATTTATACATGTTATAGCATGGCTGGACCTTGAAGGCGTCATGTTAAATGAAAGAGGCCCAAAAGACCCACATTATATGTTTCTACTTATATGAAATCTCCAGAAAAGGCAAAGCTATAAACAGAGTGAGTTACTGAATGCCAGGGTGGGGAAAAGGAGGACAGAGAGTGACTACTCATGGATGTGAATAAGCGAATGCCATAGAATATGAATTATATCTCAATAAATATGTGTATATGATATAATAAAGCTGTATTTAGTGAAGCTATTAGCAGCTAAACCATCTTAGTTTATGTCTGATTCATCTTTGTATCAACCAAAACGTGAAGTACTTGTAAATGTATACTTTGACGAATGGTCAAAGAACTAATGAACAAACAAACGAACAAATCGTAAGAAAACTTGTCATAATGTGAGGAAGTTTTTGGCAAGTGCTCTGGTAGCGAAGTAAAAAACAGTGGCCAATAGTTGAATTCCTGTCCTTGTATTCACTTGGATTGACAGTTAAGCTGTCCTATCATTGATCTGATGCCAGTCTGATGGAATCACGTGATTCTTTGACGTGAGGCTGGGTACTTCTTTTCTTCTTTGAGTGACAGGTTGGCAAAGCACACTTTAGCAACTATATATTATGTGGATGATGCATGACACCAGCACTCTGTTGTGACCTTTATTTTTATGAGCTATGAGAATTAAGAACCTACCAGTTTTAGTTTAATTAAGCAGTAAGACTCAGCAGATGGTGCATTTGTGGGTGATGATTGCGTTCCTCTAGTTCCCTCAAGCAGCGCTCTAACCCTATGGAACGCTTTGCCATGGTTACAAAATTACTGGGGAGACAAACATGTGGTAATAGGGTAGGCAGAAAATCTTGCCGGGAAAATTTACAGCAGGACCTGGAGTTCTAGTAGTTAGCAGCTAATAGAACTAAGGCATTAGGAGGAGGAACCCATGACATTATGGTTGTAGTACGTTACCATCTATCTTTACCTTCCAATATTTGCAAATAAAGTATATGAAGGTTTTCATTACCCTAGTATTGTTTGGTGTAATCTGGGTCAAACATTAAGAATGCATTGGAATATGATTTGCATGTTTTAAAGTGCTGGGAGAAGATTGGGTAAATGGAGAAGCACTGAATTTATGTCTGGTTGTTTTATTATGTTTGCTTTTAGTCACTACAGAGAGCCTGGAGAGTGTCCTATGGTAACCATCTTTTTCCCCAAGTACTGTGTGCTGACTGCTAGCTATTTACTCCAGAGGATGTTCCAAACATACATAAACAGGCCGAATATGGAATTAATCCAGTGCTTCCCACTGATCATGCAGCTCTGCAGGAAGGAAACCAAATTGTTAGTAGAATTGTTTTCCTTGTTAAGGGACACACCATCTTTCTAGCTCAGACTCTTGCCCCTTTACTATCTTGGAAAATCTCAATGACTTGAAAGCTGTCATAAAACTTGTAACTGCACAATATTTTAGTTCCTAAGATATTATGCCTTGATTTTTCTCATTAATGCAATATATGAAATCATCAAAATGAAATATATTCACTTAGTGGCTGTAATGTTGTTAAAAGTATGAATTATGTGGATTTTTAAAAATATAGAATAGTTGGCTTCAGATAGAATAATCCATTTGTCTCATCTCTGTGCTAAAAAGACTAGATTGGAGTCTTAGTTAAATCATGAACTTCAAAACTAACATTTTAAACAAGAAAATGTAATTTATCTTTGATAAAGCCCGCATTTTATATTGATTTTACCCCTAAATTATATAAAGAAACTCTTCCTTTGATTTGGTGGGCATTTTGTTGTTGTTGTTGTTTTTTGAGGTAGGGTCTCTAGTCCAGGCTGACCTGGAATTCACTATGTAGTCTAAGGAGGACCTTAAACTCATAGCGATCCTCCTACATCTGCCTCCCAAATGCTGGGATTAATGGCATGTGCCACCACACCTGGCTTCTTCCTTTGATTTTTTTAAAGGGTATTTTTAAACCACTGGACACATGACTATATCATTCTTCTATATATTGTGATCAGAGATTCAGTTTTTATTTTATTTATTTATTTATTTTTATTTTATTTTATTTTATTTTTTTGGTTTTTCAACATAGGGTTTCACTCTAGTCCAGGCTGACCTGGAATTCACTATGTAGTCTTAGGGTGGCCTCAAACTCATGGTGATCCTCCTACCTCTGCCTCCCGAGTGCTGGGATTAACGGCGTGCGGCACCACGCCCGGCTCAGTTTTTACTTTTAACTAACTTTAGCATTTCTTTTCGGAACTCTATCATGGCTGTAGAATACTCAAGCATTTGAGATAAAATTGAAGGTATAAATATTAAGTTACCATTTTGTGTAGTCATAAATGGTGATTATCCTTGTATTGAATATTTGCCAGGGCATCACAGAGGAGGATATCTATGAACAACTCTCTGCATAGGTGATCTGAAATGATAACTGATTTCAATCTCTAAATTATTAACATTTTTGACCAGAGAAATTGAAAATTTTTTCATTTCATCACAGAACTAGATTTTTTTCTAATTTAAACTTAGAAAAAAAGGAACTAGATTATTTCCCATTCGGTTAATTTATAGATGTTTTACCACTTCCACTGTAGCTCTGTTTATTTTAATTTTTTCAGAGAGAGAGTGTGTATGCAGATGCATGTGCCCATGTACACATTTTCAGAGGCCAGAGGAACATGTCCAGTGTCTTCCTCTATTACCTTTCTACCTTATTTTCTTAAGACAGCATGGAGCATGATGTATCTTGTTAAACCTGGACCTCACTGTTTTTCAGATTAGGCTGAGTGACTAGGAAATTCCAGTGGTTCTTCTGTCTCTACCAGTATCAGTGCTTGGGTTATAAGCATGCACAGCCATTTTATATGGGTTTTGGGGATTGAACTCAAATCCTCATGTATGTTTGCATATGCTTGCATAACAAGTTTTCTGACCCATTGTGCCATTTTCCCAGCCCATAGTTCTTTTTAATAAAAATGAGCTATAGAGCTTTGATAATGTTAAAACTACGCCTGATGATTTTAGAGTAATTTTGTCGTTATTTTTTTCTAAAATTAGTAATTTGTATTCCCCATTCTGATACCACTTCCCTTTTACAGGGATGCTGACCATTCGACATTATTTTTGTACTAGAGGAAGTAAATAGAATCTGTCAGAATGTTCGTAAACCAGTAATTGATATTCCATACCTTGTAGCCGTGGTCTCTTCTGAGCAGTCCAGCCCTTGTGCAAAGAACATAGGATTTAAAACCAACAGTTTGTGTTCAGTCCCTAGTCATGGGACTTTACTAGCAGAATGACTGTGTCATTTAGGAACTCTTTTTCATCTTTCTGAAAGAGACCCCTCATATGGTGGGCTGAACATTAGTTGTTTATTTTTCTACCCCAAAGAAGTTAGGAGATGGGCAAGTATGGTGTTCTTAGCTGGCTTCAGGAATCCAGACTTCATTTTTCTGCTTCACCAGAAGTGGGTGACCTTTATCCCGAAGTCATCTTATGGTCCGAGATGGAGCATCAACTAGTGAGGCCAAGACTTAAGCAGCAGGAAAGACAAAAGAGGAACCAGTTTTGTTCCTGCCCCACAGAAACACTTGCATTTTACTGATAATGACCTAGATGTGCGGGAGGTAGGAAATGTTATTTTTACTGTGGACAGCTACAGAAGAGGGGTTCCGTTACCAAGGTCACAAGGAAGCATGAGTATTTGCTAGGCAACAAGCATTCTCCACCTTAGTGACCTTGGTCAGGTTAATCTCATTGAGCCTCAGCTTTCTTGTCTTTGAAAATAGTTGTAAAAACAGGATCTAAAACGAGTGTGGTGGCGCACGCCTTTAATCCCAGCACTTGGGAGGCAGAGGTAGGAGGATCACTATGAGTTCAAGGCCACTCTGAGACTACAGAGTATATTCCAGGTCAGCCTGAGCTAGAGTAACACCCTACCTCAAAAAAACAAAAACAAAAACAAACAAACAAACAAAAAAACCCAAAGCTAGGATCTATGTCAGGATCCTATTGTTTGGGAGTATTGTGTGAGTTAATGCATCTAATGCATTTAGCACATCTAATGCATATAATAATAATAATCAATAAATGTTAGTTATTATTCTTTCTGGCTATTTTCTTAATATGTTAGGGCTCATGCTCTATAGAACTTAAGTGTATTGCACAGCAAGTTCTGTTCTATTACTCATCACATATATGTTCTTAAAAGCAAGAAACCTCAGAGCTATCTTTGATTATGCCTGTATTATCTATACCTACCAGTCATGGATTATAATTCTGATCGCAGAATTGTTCATGAGTTTCTCAAGCCTGTTCCTGTTTTCTTTGCCATTGCCTTTCGTGTAGGCTTTCTTTATCCCTTGCCTCCATGGGTCCTTTGTCTACCAGGTAACATCCAGAACCCTTATAACAGCATCTAGATCTTCATGTCATCTTACTACACAATTAAAAGCTTGATTTTGATTCAGTCACACCTCCCTAGTTTCCAAATCATACATTGCTTATACTCCTAACCCTTATTCTCTAAGACATTGTGACTGGTTTTCAGATTGAGACAGAAACAGTTAAATGCAGATGTATCTCAGCCTGTAATTTTGAATGTTAGTTTGTGATTTCTGGAAAGTCCCCTTATATTGTTTATGAGATCAACAGCTGGGAAGATGAGCACTCTGTCTTAGCTGAGCACCTAAATATATAAATATGAAGGAACAAAGGATTCTTAAGTAGAAGAAATGGGTGAAGGGGAGTTGTCATTCTAATGGATGGGTTAGTTTGTTCAGCAATTCTCTGAGAATTGGTTGAGTTCTAGAAACTCATTATTTTTACTTTGCCAGACAATAGCGTTAGTTTAGGTACTTAATGTGAATGTTATGAATGCATTTTGCTTTCAAATTAAATAACAGGAAAGGTTAGCTTTATTCTTACTGTGTGTGTGTGTGTGTGTGTGTGTGTGTGTGTGTGTGTGTGTTATATGTAACATAATTTCAAAGCCCTCTGATGCAATATTTTGAAACTATGTTGGTAGTACAATTAAAACATATCTTTGGTCATAGATTACTTGGCCTTATGCCATTTGCATAGGCAATGTCCTACTTAAATAGCCTGGATTGGCTGAGAAAAATAATTGCTGCTATGAAATAATTTTGCAATTACCACTGTAATTAAGGGCAGTTTGTTAATGAAAGTGCTTGGTGAATAATGACTGCAGGGCACTCCATCTTGCAGCCTCATGCCATATGATTGGTTCATGTGGTGGAGGCAGTTAGGGAATTAGTGACACAGCTGTCATGGTTACAGGATGGATGTAAATATCTTTTGCAGTTGATGATGAAGAACAGTCATTAGCCTCCTGCCCCCTGGGAACTGGTCAGAAGAACAAAAATAAACTTAGCACATGATGGTAAAAGCCATTCCTTATGTCTCCCTTTCTTTGGTGTGAACAATTATCATCCCAGTAGGAACCGTGGAGAGCATGTGGATGAGGCCTCTCCACTTTGCAGGCACGTTAGGGTGATGGATGCTCCTCCTGGTAGGGCATTGGTTGCTCACAGTTTATAACCACTCTTATTAGCTTATGGGCCAGTTAAAAACTGCTCTTTAGAGACCCACAGGCCCTATTTACATTTTTCTTGTTCATCTCCAGGTGTTGTTCATTCAGATTGGCCCTTTGCAAAGTGCCCACGGATGGATTTTTGCGTGGCATCTGCATGGCCGCAGGGGCAGCTGCATATCAGTTTTCTGTGACTGGGCTTCTGGGCTTTCCTGCCTGTGTAAACACTACACTGTTCTGAAGAAGCTGGACTGCCCATCCCTTCTTGATGTAGCTTGAGAAAGTCATTGCTGAAGGTTGAGGATTTTGCTTTCCTTAAAATAAGGTGGTTAAGTGTGTTTCGTATTCATATTCATTCCACTTCCTTGGTGTTTTGATGTTTTTTTTTTTATTGTAAATTTGCTTAAGCAATCTTTTGTGGAGTAATTTCATAACATGCATACACTGTGGTTTTGTACCAAGTTGCTCGTGATATGCAACTCATTAACTTTTGCTGACTAGGGAGTCTGTATAGAATGTTGCAGTTCTTCTAGTCTGTCATGCCATGAGTCAGTTTTATTCCTGTAGAAGATGCTGGCAGACCACTGCCAAGGACTGTAAGCATGGCTTCTCATGCCATCCCATGCCATGTCCTATCCTCTGGGCCCAAGGAGAGATCTGTTTGTGTCCTTATATCAGAGGTGACCCATTGCCTTCACTAAAGGAACACAATAGTTTCCTCAAGTTCAGCATAAAATGACTATCATGTTAGCATACAGCTGTGAAGAATGAGAGTTTATTACTGCTTGTACCCAGGTTAGACTCCCTGCAGTTGTTGCTGTGACCCAATATCTGGCAAGCAACTTAAAGGAGAAGACTTTGTGTTCGCTTACAGTTTGAAGGGATTATAGTAGGATAGATGTGGTAGCAGGAGTGTAAGGCAGCTGGTCACACTGTGTCCACAGTGAGGAAACAGAGAGCAAATAAGTGGAATATGAATCTTCAAGGCCTGCCCCTAGAGACCCAAGTCATTTAGTGAGCCTCCACCTTCTAAGGTTTCACAACCTTCTAAAAGAGCGTTGCTAGTTGAAGATCAAGTGTTTAAACATGTGAGCCAATGGGAAACATTTCTTACTTGAATTCAAACCTGACACCTGCCTTTGCCCAATGCAGCTTTCTCAGTGTCTCTGTCTCCTTTTGACTTGAGCAGGGTAGATGCAAGAATTAGAATTCACACCTAATGCCTCCACAGTCTCTTTTCTCTTCTTCATCAGTCACAGAGAGAATGAAAGACCAACAAGCCAAGGGGCCAACAGAGTCTTGTTCCGCTGTTCATATACTGGCTTTGCTGCCATGTCATGCATTCTGCAGACTGCGCAGATTTTGCTAGCTAATGCGCCATCTGATCTTACAGGATACAGGTGAGCTTGCTTATTTCAAGTGGTGTGTTTGAGAGACCCTAAAAACCAAATAACTTGGAAAACGTCTTCTACTGAGCATTAAAAGTATCTAGTAAGTGACACTTTACACTTAGCAGATGAGAAATAATGCCAAGTATGATGGTGATTAGTAAAATTATTAAGTGTATGAGAGAATATGACTTTCCAGGACTTTGACACAGAATGCCTGGGTTCAGGAGGAGCTGGAATGGCTTTAGATTAAGCAACACTGGGGAGAAGTGTGCGAGGAAACACTTGCAGCCAGAGGAGAATGGTACTGTAGTATTATTTGTTCTGTTTCTAGCAGAAGTGTGTCCTTTTGTGGTAGATGAAGATAACTCCAATAGGAAGGAAAAATACCAGTATGTTTTTATTTGCTGTTGCTCCAGGTGGGGGTGAGGCTGAGGAGCATTTTCCTCCTTCAGGAGAGGTACAACACACTGTGGTATTTAAACATTCAGTATGTGTTCTTATTTCTGTTTTGTTTGGTGGGATTTTTTTTTTTTTTTTTGGCTAAACATAATGCACCTTGTATTTAATTGAATTCCCAAGGCAACTATATCGACGGGGGAAAGCACTTTCAGACTTGGGTATGCGTTGGAAGTCCTCTGGACCTGTGAGGACAGGAGTTGGTGTGTCACATTTGTCCAAAGCCACTCTCAACTGGTTTCATTCCTTTCCACAAAAAACTTGGTAGTTCTCCACAATAAAAATGCATTGTGTTCCATGCTGTCCTATTGCTGTCCTTTCTGTCAAAGCAACACTAATTATAAAAATTGAACCTAAATTTGTGCATTTAATAGGTTTGGGTTTAATTTTGCCTCAGTGGGAAGACATTCGATTAAAAGAGTCCTCTTTTCTCCTCTTCTTCCCCCTCCCCTTTTCTTTTGGTAGAACAGTTAGTAAAGGCGTAGGAAATTGATTTCAGTGTCACAAAGGACATTTCTGACAGGAATGTACTTTGAAATGATTCAAGGCATCTGTTTCTCTTGCATATGCCCAGCACTGCTGAGAGCTGTACCTAAATTAAACTGTTTAACGTGTCAGCTCAGAATCCTATCACAATTTACATCCCAGTTGCTTGGCTGGAATTTTGAACATTTCATGAACTCCCTCCCTAATTTACAAAACAAGTTCTTGCTCAAAGTGACCATTTGTTGTAGATGCCAATATGTCACGGTCAGAATTGATTTAGCTTTAGAAGTTACTTGTTTCTGTATGGTCACTTTGCCTATGAAACAAAATCATCTTCACGGCTTTGTTTCTGCTGGCAGGGCCTGTGGATGTTGCTTGGTGGATGTTTTTGTTACTGTTGGTCTTCTGCTTGTGCTATATCTGTCATGTAAGCTGGCTTCAGCAATTCCTGTTTTAAGAGTTCCCTGAGCCTGAGAATGATGTGTGCTAGTTTACGACCATATCTGTGGCATCCAGCATGGTACCTGGGAGGCACTTAAAAAATAAATCTTTCATAAATGAATGGAGAATGCACACTTCCACTTGCCTGTCTATATGCATAGCCTGAGTATAGACTCTTAACTTAGAGGAATCTCTTGTCTACCCTGCATGTGTTTCTTAAAGATTAGTACACTTCCATTAATTATAGAGAGGCATGCCCCTTGAAGTTGAAGGGCAGGGGCAGTTATTTTCTGTGTGTGTGAACTTCCTATTTTCATAGATCTAGTACTTTCCTGGGGATGTCTATGCTGAGATATAATAGGAGCTTACTAACTATTTAGTGGTCTTTGGGTACTCCTGTCTCCCCTCAGTGTCCACTTATATATTCTCAGACAGCATTTACCAGAGAGCTTTGAGTGGAGAACCCAGAGGAGGAGTTGATGAGTCTATAGTCAACTGAAGTGGTGATGCTGTTTGTTCCAGACAGTCATGCCCCAAATGACTCATATGGTTGACCTTGCTGAACTGGCCACTTGTGACCAGTCAGCTGAGAAATTCTCTGTGATATATGTTGTTATCAATACTTGCATCTCTCTTACCATTCTCTGGGGCTGTATTAGTGAAGGCAGAGAGGATCAAATTTGCAATGGCTTGAATATTTGGTATTATATTTCTTATACTTGCCAGTCTATGGTTAGCCCAGTTCTACCCAGCCATTTAGTTGTAAAGGCTAATGATAGCCTTGCCACCTTATGTAGGTAGCTTCTGAAGCCATTCTGGTCATACCATTTCAGCTTCTCAGAAGAGAGAAAGTAAAGGTACAGGAGAAATAGCCTGCATCTTAATCACTAGGATGAAAAAGGCACACATCCATCACCTGTGTTTACCTGGGAAGGAGCTTAGTCACCTGGCCAGTCAGTGTAGGGAAGTCTGGGAAATGCAAGTTGACAGGCCAGTCTTGCACCAGGCTGCATGTAAGAAGGAAGGATAGGTTTTTGTGGATAGTCTGCTAAATCTCAGGTGCTTCTTAACCGAGTTGCTGCCCATCAGCTTTGTTTTATAAAGTTCCACATTTACTCTGAGACCTTACGTAACAGCTAGTAGTGTCTGTGATGATCATAACCCCCTTTCATTTCTTTAGACCCAAGCTGTTTATAAAGAAGATTGTAATAACTCACAGCTCATTAAGCTTGCCTCTCCCCCTTCCCCCCGTTAATGTCAAGGACTTGGTCCTTTGCACACACATTTTTATTTATTTATTTGAGAGACACAGAGAGAGAGACAGACAAATAGAGAGAATGGGTATGCCAGGGTCTGTAGCCACCGCAACAATTCCAGATGCATGTGCCACCTTGTGCATCTGGCTTATGTGGGTCCTGGGGAATTAAACCTAGGTCCTTTGACTTTGCAGGTAAGCACCATAACTGCTAAGCCCTCTGTCCAGCCCCCACACACCTATTGTTATACTTTGAAATTATACGATATATCTATCAGGTAAATACCTGCTGCCATACAGCATTTGAATGCTTGCTTTATTTCATTCCTTCCAATTTCATGTCTCTGGGAGGCATGCTAGATTAAGGAAACAGTGGTAGATTTGTCATTTGTTTTTCTTTCTTTTTTTTTCATTTGAGAAGATATTACATGAACTGTTGGTATGCTAGTCATTATATAGAAAAACCCAGAGGGCTTAATTGCTCTTGCCTGCAAGTATGACTGTATAGTATATACAGATGGCCACTGACGACTGTCAAATTAGGTTTCCATTCATGATCTTCCTTCACAAACAGTTCTTGAGGTGACATGAGAAATGGTCGCCATTGTTACTGCCTTCTGCTTTTCTAGTGTATTTCCCTCAAGGATCTCAAGAGTCATCTACATCATATTTCCCCTACCTTGATTAGATTTTGGAAGCAATGCCTGACCGTCTGCACACATTGTTTAGTGAAATCATATTCCCTGCCATCTCCTGCATGATTTAGGATGAAATATGTCCAGGTCTTTTGAGGCATTTAAACCTATGCTTAGACTGCCTTTAATCTCTGCTGCTACTTTCCCACAAGCAATGACTTGCCAGAGTTTGTGCTATGCAGTAAATGTTATTTTTAAGATAGGATTTAGGTGATATTTATCTGACTTTTTATGCATTAGCAAACCCACATACTGAATTTCAGTTTTGTAGAGAGACACATCACTTTGAATTTTGTTAAGTTTTGGTTGGGGAGTAGGTATAAGAAGTAAAACTCAAATGTACCCCAAGCTGAGCTCAGTATGTGTTTTTTATTTTGTGTTGATGGTAGGTTTATTCTAAATATGTTTGTCCTTGATGTAGCTTGTCACTACTGTTGATACTGCTCAAGGTAGGAGTAGATAGGAATGGATGCTTTTTGAAGTGTTTTCTGAGTGTGATTCACTATAGGTTCACAGGTTAGCTGTGTTAAGGCTACTATTAATGGACTAGTACAGTCCAGCAGTGTATTTATATAACATCTTAACCCTCCAGATATCAAAACATGGGATGCTTCAGTGTCTTAACTGCTTGCTAATGACAAGGAAACATACCTATCTAGTGATAATATTAATCTGTTTTCAATGTCTTGTTAATGTGCTTTATGTTAAATTGAGTTATCCAAAAACAAAGTTGCTGAAATGTAAATAAAGTAGCATTACAGCAAGAAATAGATTTTTTTTCTCTAACCGTTAACCGGACCCCACCTTACCCTGCTCAGTCAGTAGAGCTGCTTATATAGCTGTCACTACAGTGCCACATCATTTCACAATTCTGTTTCCATTTCTGCTTCTGTCTCCAACTGTGAGCATCTTGTAGGAAGGGAATAAGCTCTATTCATGTTTGCTTGGTACCATTAGTCAATAAGTAACTGATAAACAAATTAAAAGATGAATAAATATTTCAAATTAGGAAAATCTTATCCTCTCCCTCAAGATTTACTCTTACAGATACCCTTCAATGTTTGGACAAGCTGGTATATGTGTTGTCTGTATACTGGGGATCTTTACTTTTTGCCCATCTGATTACTTAATGTTGCTTTTTTTTAAGATTTTATTTTTATTTATTTATTAGAGACAGAGAGAGGGAAAGAGAGAGAGGGAGAGTGAGAATGGGAATGCCAGGGCCTCTAGCCACTGCAAACGAACTCTAGATGCGTGCACCCCCTTGTGCATTTGGCTTATGTGGGTCCTGGAGAGTCGAGCCTTGAACCGGGGTCCTTAGGCTTCACAGGCAAGCGCTTAACCGCTAAGCCATATCTCCAGCCCCTTAATCTTGCTTTTTAAGAAAATCATGCAAATGTACAAACCACATATATTCTTCTAAAACGATAATATTGTTGTTACTTTCACCTAGTTGTGAAAACCAAAGGTGCCCCCCCAAAAAACTAATGTGATCCAGCTATCTTACTAATGCTTGCAAAGGAAATGAAATGCATGTTCAAGATATGTGTGTGAACATGTTTATAGAAACACCATTCACAGTGGCTATGACATGGAATCAACCAACGCATCCATCCATGAATGGATAAAGTGTGATTTTCATTCAGCCATAAAAAGAATGAAATCCTTTCATTTATGGCAATATGAATGGGACTGGAGGACATTATGTTAAGTGAAATAAGTGAGCTTATACATTCTCGGTCTATATACAAGAGAAAACCCATTGATTTTAGAGGAATAGAAACAGAAGTGATCACACATGCTGAGAAGAGTAAGAAGGGGCAGAGAGTAGAAAAAGGCTGGAAAATGGGTCCCAAAATACTGTTAGACAGGAGGGGCAAGCTCTGGTGTTCACCACATAGTAGTGTAATTATAGTTTATAGCAATTCATTTTGTATTTTATAAAGAACAGGATGAAAACTGTTCTAAAGATTCTCCACACAAAGGAATGATTTGCTTAAGGAGATGGAAATGTTAATTACCCCAATCTGATCATTGTTTATTACTTACGTTTCAAAATTATTACCATTCACTACCATGTCAATTAAAAAAGAAACTTTTCCTAAGAAAAGAAAATTCTCATGTGAGAAGCCTGACCTTACTGGCAAGCTCATTGCCTCCTCTAAGCTAGTGTACCCACCTTGCCATGGCTGCTGTGAGTTCCAGGCAGATCCTTAGTATGAAGTACTTGGTCCAATACCTCAGGCCCGACTCAGCTCACAACTAAGGATAGCCATGAAGACAGTGATGGTTATTATGGGTTGTCCAGGGGTTAACCATAGTAAGTCTTACAAAGAACTATTGTTGTCTTACTCAGTATACTCTTAAACAGAAATTTTCTTGCAGAAATCATTGGTGGCATGCTCCATCCCTGTGGACAGAACTCAGGGAAATGGAGGCACAGTTCCACAGTCATGGCAAGTGGGAGATAATGAGATCATCTTTGTCCCTGCTTTATAGGGACGTCATATCATGGATTGGCTGAACCATGTTAAGTGGTACTTGTTTGTTTTCCACATCCAGTGCATGTAACTAATCGAATCTCTTGCTATCAGATGGTTCCCAAAGCTGCTTACAGTGCAGTGAAATGATAAGACGTTTGTGTTCCTGCAAATACTGCTCTTCTTTTTCCTTCACTTTACAGTGTGTTTTTCTAGGTCAGAAACAGAAATGTATCTAAGAACATCCCCCATCCCAGACTTTTTATTGACGAGACTATTTTCTATTATTTCCTGAATCTAATGATATGGAGTATAGTACTACCTCACTTGCCTGGAGGTCAGGTAGCAAATAACATCAGCTGCCTGGATCATTGCTGAGTTTTGAGAGTAAACTGACAAACCCCCTTGGGAATGTCATAAAAGATGTCACAAAGTCTCTACATTAAAACTTAAGAGAATAATGTGCTTAATTCTGTGATCCTGTAAAGCTTGCATGAAATCTAAACTTAGTTATTTTTTCCCCTAAGCCCCTATACATCAACACTAGAAAATTTGCAGAGTAGGGGATGTTGCCCGATATAAGTGACTTCAAGTAGATGAGAAGTTCATTGACAATACTTAGCAGGATTCAAATGTTTATCCAAATCAGCAGTAAATGTGACTTCAACATATGTTACTTAGTAGGGGTATGGGATTCAGCTCAATGTAAGAGCAATTGTATAGCAAGATCAAGGGCCTAGGTGTGGTCCTCCTTACCAGAAAGAACAAGTACTTAGTGTAAGAGGGCAGGCCTTACACAAAGCTTGGGAACATTTTCATCAATAAAACTAAAGTGAAAAAAAAAAAACTGTGATTCTAGGGCTGGAGAGATGACGTAGCAGTTAAGGTGCTTGCTTGCGAAGTCTGAGGACCCATGTTCAACTCTCCAGGTCCCATGTAAATGCACAAGCACACAAGATCACACATGCGCACAGAGTGGTGCATGTGTCTAGAGTTCAACTGCAGTGGCTGGAGGCCCTGATGCACCATCTCTCTGTCTTGCTCTCTTGCCCTCTCATTTAAAACAAACAAACAAACAAACACGACAAATCTGTAATTCTATAGCATCTGACTTCATATGAATAGGAAATTTTACTCTTTTAATTTATGAAGCTTCTTAGGTATAATCTTAGCCTTATACTTTTAATAAATTATATTTTTAAACCTGCCCCCATTTTACATATATGACTCTTTTCTACCTTATTTTTCCCCTTGAGGGAATTTTTAAAAAGTATTAGAAAAGCTATCAGGAAAAGGTGTCTTAAATGCTGAATTTATCACAGTTGGTGTTTTTCATTTGTGTCATATCACTGTGCATCAGTCCCTTCATCGCATCTAGCAAACAACAACCACTACCACACAAGCAACAAGAACAGAAATTCCATCCACATCTACTGTCCCCTGCTCACTAGGTTGATGAGTCTGAGGCCCAAGGACCATGCCCCACCCATAACAGTGCTCAATATTGCTCCTGGCAACAGCATCTCTGAGGTGAATACTATTTTTGTCCCCATTTACAGATGAGTATACAGATGAGTTCAAAATGTTTGGGTGGCATTCTCAAGTCACAGTGTCAGGTAGAGCCAGAGTGAAGTCATACTAACAGTACATAGTTGGTGATGCCAGACTCACTGCTCAGCTTGTTAAGAAGCTTGGTTTTCCTGGTCTTCTCATTTTCACATCTATGTACCTTAGCACTTGGGCTCACCTGGGTGTGGTGGTATATGCCTGTAATCCTAACACTTAGGGAGGTTAAAACAAGAACATCATGAGTCTTAGGCCAGCCTGTGCTACATAGTAAGACCCTATTTTAAACACACAAACAAACCTGAGATTTGTGTTTCTCAGTTGATAAAAAATTACAAGAAGGGGTGGGGCACACACTTGTAATCCCAGTACTTGGGAAGCAGAGGGAGGAGGATCGCCATGAGTTTGAGGCTACCCTGAAACTAGAGAGTGAATTCTAGGTCAGCCTGGGCTGGAGTGAGACCCTACCTCAACACCCCCCCACACAAAAAAATTCAAGAAGTATGCTCACTTTGGCAGCACATATACTAAAATTGGAACAATGCAGAGAAGATTAGTGTGGTTCCTGTACAAGGATGATACACAAATCTGAATAAATAAATAAATAATTTTAAAAAATCATAAGAAATGGGAGCCTGATGAGTGAAGTGCTTTCCAGGCAAGTATGAGGACCTGAGTTGAGATTCCCAAAACCTACATAAATGGTGACCATGTGGCTCATGCTACTCATTCTAGGGCTGGGGAAGTGGAGACAGAGAGAGACACGGGGGCTCACTGACCAGCTAGACTAGCCAAATTGGTGATCTCTAGGCTCAGAGAGAGACCCTGTTTTAAAAAATGAAGGTGGAGAGTGACGGAGACACACGTCAACCTCTGACTTACACAATGTGCACACGTGTATGCTCATCTGCACATACATGTGCCCTCACAATGAACATGTAAACGCAACACATAAACAAAAAGAAAAGTAAATGGAGGGAAAGAATGATTGGAACTGCTTTGCATGACTGAATTGGCATTAACCACCGCACCACAAAACAAAACAAGCAATTAAAAAGCACTTTTGAAAGCACTAATATAATATTCCATGATGCCTTTCTCCCATTCACCCACTCTTTCATTTCCTTTTTCACTTTGACAGAATTCTTGGGTTGTATATTGAAAAGCCCACTGGGTTAAGGCTGATCTGTATGTTTAAAATTATGCATTGCCAGTCCTCCTTTTGGAGTTCTTTTTTCAACTTTTTTAGAGGGTTGACAACTTTAAAAGCAATAGCATGTTCCTTTAACTCCAACATTTTATTTAAATTTAGTCATTGGTTTGGAGAAAGAATAAACAGAACCTTTATTTAAATGTTCCCCTGTCTTAGAAGAATGAATGGGTAGTGATATGATTTATAGCTGGTATAAGAAGGAATAAAGAAGATAAAAGAAAATTGAAACCCAGAATTACTGGTTTCCACAGAACATTTCTGATTTAATTCTAAATTGTGAATACAGTTGACGCCTTGCTTAAATGCTTCTTGCCAGGTTGTGGAAGCAAATCTCTACCTTTTATATACTGTGTATCTTAATTGAATGCTTATTGTCTATATAAAAGTTTGAAGTTGAGAGAGATAAATCATTTCTATTCATATCCAGCACAGTGTCTCAATAAATATTTGACTGACTAAATAAGATAATGAATGAATGAGTGAATGAATGAATTGTATTCAGAAAGTAAAAGGATGATATAATGGCCTTTGTACTATATGTCACTTACATGGCAACAAGTTTTAGCACTACTGACAACTATACCTTGCTACAAGAATGCCGGAATGTGGGGAAAAAAGGATGTTTTGTGGAACAGTTGACACAGATTTCTACAGGGCCCACCTGAAGTCAGCTTTGCTTTAAATCAGAAGTATCAAACCCATGACCTGTAGACTGCATGTTACCTGGGATAGCTATGAATGTGGTCTACCACATTTGTAGATGACAAAATCATGGTGCAATGGAAATTGTCTTGCATTATTTTCACTCAAATGTCTTAGAGCTTAAGTACTGACTCAAAAGGCAGATTTAGAGTTAATAGTGGTTTCGATTTCTGAATATATGCAGTATCTGATACCTGTGACTTAGCCTCTCTTATGTCTGAACTCTAGCCATGAGTTTATCAAAAATGATTTCTGAGCAGGGTATGGTGGTACATGCCTTTAATCCCAGCACTTGGGAGGCAGAGGTAAGAGGATCACTGTGAGTCTGAGGCCACCCTGAGACTACATAGTGAATTCCAGGTCAGCCTGGGCTAGAATGAAACCTGCGTTGAAAAATAATTATTTCTGGAAAACAGACATGCATTTCTTCAGCTGATACTTAGGTGTCTTGCACCAATGGATCAGTCTTTTGCTGTGGTGCTTACTCGTTTATTCACTTTTTTAATTTATTATTTATTTACTTAGTTATTTAGCTTATTAAAAATCATATCCTTCTTGTAAATAAAATGAAACACACATAAAAGTTTGTGTCTTTTACGGTTTCCTACTAAAAAGTCTTCATAGACTTGTTTCACTAGCAGTGCCATTGAGCCAAACCTTTTCTTCACTTCTCTGAAGTTTTCTGTGGATATTCTTAGAATAGCAGTAGGTCTTGATCCTGTGGCATTGTTTGATTCATTTAGAAGTAAGTCATTTGGAATCAGGTGATGAAGGTGGACGTTATACTTGAAACTCAGACACAGATGTGACACATCACCTATGATACAAGAAGGGCATAAAGCATAATCCAAAGAAAATGGGGACAGGCCACATATGGCCCTTCAAGGAAAGTATTGCAAAGCATGATACTTATTTTTAGCTATATTTGGTGTGTGTGTGTGTGTGTAGTGTTGTATGGTGTGTGGCATATGTGTAAGGCATATGTATGTGTGTGTACACATGTGTGTATCCTGTGCATACACATGTGGAGGCCAGAGGAGGGCTTCCGGAGTCTTCATCTATTACTCTTTCTCCTTATTTCCTTGAGTGGAGCCTATCACTGAACCTGGAGCTCATCATTTTTCTGGACAGACTGCTGATCAGCAAGTTCTAGCAGTCTTCCATCTGTACCTCATTCAGCACTGGAGCTACAGGCATGCTGCTATGATTGGCTTTTATACTTGGGTGCTGGGAATTGAACTTGGGTCCTCATGCTTTCACGGGAACTGCTCTTACCCTTGAACTACTCCCAAGTCCCCTTAAGATTTTTAAACCTGTAAATTCCAGTGACTTCCTTGAAGGTTTTAATCATCATTAAAATCTCATGGTGTACACAAATTGTACTGATGTGCAATTGGGAAAGAAGAGCCTTGGATGTTTGCAGAGTGCATGGGTCAGCATTCACCTTGGCATTCGATGATGTTAATAATTGCCACCCAGTGCTGTTTTTTCTTGGCTGAAGCACTTGAAGCTCCATGTAAAACTTTTTTCCTGAATATTTTCTTTAGTATTTATATTTTCTTTTGTCCTCTCGTCCCATTGGAAGCAAGGGAACTTTTCTTCTTTTGCCCTTCCTACCAACAGTAACCCTTTCTCAGATACACTTTTTGGTTTTTGTTTTGTTTATCAATTAAATTGTATATAATCCTCTAGCATTCTCCTTTGTATCCTCTCTCCAACCCCCTTCCACTGACCTCTACTTTTTTCTCTATTATTTTCTCATCTGTATTGATGGTCTTTTTGGTTTTATTTTATCCTCTCCCACTGTCCACAACAACCTGTTGGTGGGCCCAATGTTATGCAGGTTTTGTTCGGATAACGAAAGCCACAGTGAGGTTAGGAATAAAGCTGGATCAGTACACATCTTAACTGTGGTGGTTTGAATGTAAAGTGTTCCTTATATACTCATGTCTTTGAATACTTGCTCCCCAGCTGGTGGTGCTGTTTAGGAGGGTTGGATTACTTTTAGGAAGTGGAGCTTTGTTGGAGGAAGTGTATCACTAGGGGAGACCTTGAGGTGTTACAGCCCAGCCCTGCTGACTCTGCTTTGTCCTTGAGGATGTGACACCAGCTGTATGCTCTTGCCATGCTTTCCCCACCAAGATAGACTTCCCCTCAAAACTAAGCTAGAAATGAATGCTTTCCTTCAAAGCTGTTTGTGGTTGGCTGGTTTGTCTTAGCAGTGAGAAGTTGACTGATAGAAAAACTCTTTTCTATATATGTTTGACTAACCTGGCATACTTTCTGTGCCCGTTTTAATGCAATAGCGTGATGCCAGCTCTCCTTTGGCATTCTGACTATGCACCACTCACTCACTCACTCCTGGTTGCTACATAAAGTATTGATAGACAACTTAAATACTTCTCATTTTGAAAAGTGAATCATGGGCCATTAAGCAATGCATCCATACATTGGATACCAGGTTTTACTGAGGCCCACTAATGAATGAGAAGTGCATTAACCAAATTAAAACCCATATATATATATATATATATATATACATTTGGCTATTGGCATACTTATGTAGTTTTCATTTCAGAATAGTGAAGTTATGGTCATCAAGGAGCTTCCCAGAACTCTCCCTTGCATTAAACCATTGTTTAAATTTTTCAGTGGTTAGAGGAGATATCTTTGTTCACTTTGACTTGCTCACTACTCATTCAATAATAATCATACTTCTCAATGACTCAGAAGTGTATAACACAGGGACTTTTGTCCTATGTTCTATTTTAATTGAAAGATTGTATAATTCTTTAATAACAGATCACCACTAAAAGTGGATGACCATTAGTCTTAGTAGGTAAAATATGTATGTATGTCCTTGTATTTTTCCCCACAAATAAACCCCCCTTAAAATTTTGATATAATAATGCTTAAATAATGCTGAAAGGGGTTAGATGTCTAGAAACACATGTAGTAATTTTATATAGTAAAAAATTGTATTGAATACTGCTTCTGGGTTTGCATTGGTTTTAAAAAAAATTCTGTTTTTAGAAGACTCTGTTAGAATTGAATATCTTGAAATAAATGGCGTGCCAATTTGTTTCCAGCTCTAATACAAGTCACTGATAAATCATCCCAGAGCTCCCTCATACTTCAGCCCTTTGAACACTTTAGACTTGGGCTGATGCCCATCCAAAAACTATCTGAAGCCGAGATGGCAGTTCTCCATTAGCTGCGGAAAACACAAAGGGGGCAGGGTGGCTGGTTGTAGATGGAACTCGTTTTAATAGAACTTTAAAAAAAAAAAAAAAGAACTCTTCCATTGTGGCCACCCATTTTTCTATTTCTTCTTTATCTTATTGTGTTGTGACTATCCAAGCTAGTGGAGGGAAAAGATTGTGAATCAAAGTGCATATAAGTAGCAGAAACCAAAAAGAGCAAAATGCAATACCTGACTAGAGGAAGCAGAGGGCTGGAAAAAGAAAACGAGAGGAATTTCAAAGACAGCACTGGATAGCCTGTGGAAACAGATGAGAAGGGAAAGTTCTTTTTGACAATACAAACTGGTTTGCAGTTATGTATATCATTAGAGGCCTGTATAAGCTGCAACACACCTAGAACCAGAGTCCACATTGTCTTTTGGCCTTCTGGGGGTTGTGAGCCCATGTATCTAATGTTTTCTTCTATCTTGACATCATCTCCATTAAGCATTTGCTTGTTACACAGTGTTTTCAGGCTCTGGATGTCAAGGAATTGCTCAAGTCAGTTTCCTCACTTGTTTGAAAGTTCTCTTCTTCATCATCCGTGCCTTACTGCCTCTTCTCCAGCTTCTGTTTCTTGCGTGGTTGAGAGAGTCTAGGCAGTCTTGGCTTGCAGGCTCAAGAGTAGTCATCCTTTCTTCTTTATCTCCATCCTAGGTGGGTGGTGAGGGGTTACTGTGCATGGATAGAAACACAAAATCATACTGGACCACCAGATCCTGGGAGCACTCCAAAACAAGGACAAAAATTGTATGAAAATTGGGATTTAATAAAAGAGAAGCTTATCATGTTTTTCTTTCTTTTAGTTGTGAATTTAAGCCTATTTGTTATGCATTTCATTAATGTTGCTATGCGTATGCAATAGCATTTTTATCTTAGGCAGTTTTAATTCTTTGTACATCTGTATATCTGTTTGAAGTATGATAGCCAATCAGATTATTTCTTTGATAATTCTAGGATGAAGCATATAGGTAGTAGATATGTGATTTTTTAGCACAATGTCTCTACTTAAGTTTTCTTTGAAGCCAGGAAGTTTGGACATAAGCTGTTTATTATGCCACAGTTATATCTTTTCCTAAAGAAAACCACCCTTGAATTAACTTTTGCATAGTGTATTTCTATCAAAGCATTTGATCCTTGTTTCTGCAAGATAATCCAAAGAACTTTTATTTTGAGAATAGAAGACCATGATGGATTTAATTCATAAAGGGAAGCTGCTGCAAGGAATGTAAATGTAAGCGCTTGATAAGGTAGGATTTCCTAGTTGCTATGGCAACCTTTGGGTCATGAGCCTGAGAAAATATAAAGTAAGTCCTGAAGCTGTGAAGATGATTATAAAATTTAACTGTCATTCTTCATTTAGAGTTGATGGCAAACATTATTTACTTAAGTTTATCTCAAGGCAGGCAAGGATCCGTTTTTCAAAATCTGAGACTCAGATCACAAATGAATCCATGTTGCACATGTCTACCATTGTAAAGCACATGCGGCATTTATTATTCTAACCAGACTATTTGTACATAATATCCCTGTAGATTTAGTCACCTTCCTATGGAAGCCAACAGTTTTCATCTCTTGAATTCTTAATGAAAACTGTGGAATGCAGCTATGTACATTGAGTAATTTTTACAAAAATGTATGTGCTTTTCATGCCAAAAGGAAGCCTATGGGATTGTGTAGGAAGGATGCCTTTGCGCCTTCTTTTCAGGTTCAAATATAAATAGTACACTATTTAGGGTGGACAAGTGCCAAGATGTTAATATAGTTGTGTGCTTTGAAAAATACTGTCACAATTTGGAGATTTAAAATATGGATTAGAATCTCTTCCCCTAGGGACCCAGGGTGAGGGGCATGGATGGTGAGGTCCAATTTTCTCCTATGGAAGAATGAAGTCAGGTGTCAAGCTCCTGAACTACAACACAATGTTTAGCCATGCACTATAACAGAGTACCCATTTCTCTTGGTTTATCTTGTACAGAATGCTGTTGGCTTGCACTAATGACCTATGAGACCTATTGCAAATTACCCAATCTTGCAAATTAGTGAGTATGTGAACAAACACCATAAAACTATCAGATACCACATCAAACAAATGTAGTTTATTGCAGGAAGAAAAATAGACTTGCATATTGAGAGGGAATGCATTTTCACAAGGAGATAAGTGCCTTCCTGTTGTCTGCTTGCCCATCAGGGAGCATCAACACATTATATGGTCTGTGCTAGCCAATGGCTTCCTGGCTCTAAGCAAAAACATCATTTTCTAAAATGCAGGCACTGAAAAGCTTCATGATAACATGCATACAGGAGTCTTGTATTGAACCGTTTTCCTTATTCTTTGCCTTCTTACAAAAAATTTCTTTTCTGACTTTGTATGCTGAATCCTTACCCTAGAAAAGAGAACAGAAGTTAGGGTTATTAAGAAATAGCGAACACTTGGATGGTGTTTTTCTACCCCCACCCAGTTGAATCTGAACCTAGTGGATGCTTCACTCCCTCCCTTTCCGAGGATGAGGTAGAATCCAGCCCACACACCCAGCAGCATACACTCTGCTCATCAAAGCACTTTGCTCAGTTGGTTTGTTTTCATGTCTAGCAGCAGAAATAGCTGCTCTTTTTCTTTCCTTTTTTCTTCTGACATCTTGTAATTGCAACTGGTAATGTGTCTTCTTAACCTGGGATTGGCCCAGAGACAGCAACATGCACCCACACATACACAGCCCAGCTCTCTGCTGACCTCAGTGACTTGTTGGTAGCATAGCGTCTTTTTCCTTTCCCACACTCATCTCCCTCCACTGAGAACCTTACCTGGGCTAGCCATTGCCTCCATGAGTTTTGTTACCCTGGTTATGTATATCCTAACAGGCTGTGTCATAACAGTAGCAACTGTATTGCTAATGTACATTTTCAAATGCTTATTTTGTGCCAAGCACTGTGGTAAACTTTATATGTTTATTGAATGCTTTGCTCAATGTCACTTATATAGATATGCATATATTTATACACACACATTTAAAATTACATAACAGTAAAATTTTGTGTTTTTCTTTAAAAAAAATCTAGGGCTGGAGAGATGGCTCAGTGTTTAAAGGCACTTGCTTGTAAAAGCTGGCAGCCTGAGTTGGATTCCCCAGTGCCCACATCAAGCCAGATGCACTAAGTTTATAATGATAGGAGGTCCTGGAGTATCCATTCTCATTTCTCTCTCTCTCTCTTATAAATAAATAAATATTTTAAAAGAATACTGCACAATATGTGTCTTGGGAGTTTCTCATGTGCCTTGATTCAGGGTGCTTTAGTGCTGCCTCATTCTGAAGGAGCATCTTCTGTAAGCTGTGTATTGCCCCCAGGTGACAAGCAGAGGTCAGAGGGGCAGTGAATGTACAGGCTGTGGGGATTATACAGCATCTCAGGAATTTCACATCCGTGAAGTAGGAACTGAGGCTGTGCACCAAGTACTTCTCCTGCTTCCTCTTCTTTCTTCTGGAGACATGAAGCAGAGCCTTTATGAGACACCTGTTCTTGCAGGGTGGTCATCTAAGCCAGAAAGGACTCTTTTATGACTCTCTTATTTTTTTTTTTTTTTGCATGTACACTTGTGTAGCTTTTGCTATAACAAATGTATACACAGTAAAGATGCAGGATAGTTCATTCATTCACCACCCCTCAAACACTTCCTCATTCAGTGTGTAAGCATTCTGAATACATTTGCTGTTTAGACCTTATACTGATATGGAATATACACTGTTAGCTTTCTTATACTTTTTCTTTATGTGTTATCAAGGAAAGTGAGACTTGGAGAAACTTAGTCACAGTTTAATTAAGGTAACATGCCTAGTAAACAGTGAAGCTAGGATTGGAACCCTGTTCTGAATCCAGAACCTCAACTATTACACACCATCTCACGTGTCCACCCACAGAAGGTTGCTGGGGCTGTTTTTCATGAAGTACCAAGGTCTGTGTGTTACTTCTAAATGATGGAAACATGATGTTGTATCTTGTTGAGGAGTCCAGGATCATCGTATATGATATACTCTCAATATAGTAAATGGCCAGGGATTTTTGTTTGTTTGTTTCCTTTATTTGCTTTGACTTCAGGTAAGACTGGTAATGGGACAGAACTGGACATCTTTCTGGGTCACCTGGAAACCATTTAGTGTTCTTAGGGTTAAAGTATCTTGTGCCCAAGTCTTATTATTGTTATGCATCCTTTCCTCCAGATCTTGTCACATAGAAAACGAAGCTGGGCTTTCCCATTTGCATGGTCATCTCACACTATCCTATTTCTTTTTGAAAAATAAAATCCTTTTCTGTAGCTGGGGGCCCTGCTGTTGAGAATGTGTCACCTTGGGAAATAATAGCCAGTATCTTTCATCCATGCTTTACTCTAATGTGCTGATGCTCAGATCATCCTAAATACCAATACGGAATTTTGCTTTAGAGTAGGGATTCTTCTGCATCACTCAGGACAAATACCCTGAAGTGCAAAAGAAGCTCTGAGCAATAAGGGAAGTGCTAAGGTTGTACCTGGGGCGGGGGGGGGGCGTGTGGTGGGGTGGTGGTGGTGGTGAAAGGCAAGGTGCTTTGTTCAGGAAAAGGCTGATTTTTCTGGGTGGTTTGAGACACTCCCTTCTTAAAACCTCCATAGTGTGCCCTTCCACCTTAGTTAAATTGCACAGAAAGATAAATGTGATGTTAGATCCATAGCCCACATACACGTTAACAATTTTAGTGTCCTCATCTCTTCAGGGTGGCCTTAATCAGCAGCCATCTTTGAAGTTGTGAGGGAACAGCTCTGTATGTTCACATTTCTCATTGTCTTTGTGTCTGCATCTTCATTTTAATAATCATCGATCTAGGCTGTTGAGATACATTGTGAATAAGAGATACGAACATTCCCTTTGTACAGCCTGAGGGATATCTCGCCTGAACAATTTTCTTTCAAGAGTTCTGTAGGACAGAATTTAGATAGCACTTGTTTTTGGTGACATACTAAGTGATACGAGTCTAAAATGTATCAGAATGAAAGGAAGGGAACCAGATGTTAATACAAAATTACCTTTTAAAAAATTTTTGATTCATTAATACCATTCTTCATGTTGCAATAGTAGAACTTCCCTCCTATTAGGAAAGACATTCTTGTCTAAAATCACATGATGGGGCCTACTTTTTAAAAATTCTTTTTTGCCAGGCATGGTGGCGCATGCCTTTAATCCCAGCACTGGGGAGGCAGAGGTAGGAGGATTCAAGGCCGCCCTGAGTCTGCATAGTGAATTCCATGTTAGCCTGAGCTAGAGTGAGACCCTACCTCAAAAAACCAATAAATAAATAAATAAGTAAATAAATAATTCTTTTGTATTTAGCCTACAAAAATATATTCCATAATGAGATTTTCATAAGCATATATCATTATATCTTTCCCTTACTTATGCTCTCCTCAATTCCCTCCCCTGTCTATCTCCCCCCTCCCCAGTCTGCTAGTCTCTTTCTTCCCTCCTTCTTCCAAGTAGTGCCCCTTCAAATGAGAGAAAATATACAATATTTTATCTTTCTCCCTATTGTCCTCTTTTGTTTCCCTCTTTTTCCATTAGAACTTTCTTCCTTCATCATATTAAACAAAACATACCAGTCTTGGGTTAATATTGCACATTTACTCTTTTTTAGTTGTTTTTTAAATCATTTTTATTTATTTATTTATTAGAGACAGAGGGACAGAGGGAGAGATTATGGGTAAACCAGGACCTCTAGCCATTGCAAATGAACTCCAGAGCTCCAGATGCATGTGCCACGATGTGCATCTGGCTAACATGGGACCTGGAGAATTGAACCTGCATCCTTAGGCTTCGCAGGCAAGTGCTTTAACTGCTAAACTATCTCTCCAGCCCGCATATTTACTCTTACACTCAAAGGACATGGAAGCAGAACGGGAAACACGTTTAAAGTTAAAGTGTATTAGAAGTATAAAGGCCAGGAAATGGTTTCTTCATTCTACTTACAGCACTGTGTTGGTAGAGAAGGAGTTACTGCTATACTTTCCAAGTGCAGTCCCTGACGAAGTCTTCTCCTGAAGTCAGTTTCCGGTGTCCTTCCTGATCAGAGCCCAGTACACTGAATTCTTTTTCTATCTAGTAAATGTTTTCTCTTCTTTTTTTTTTTTTTAACTGTTTTACTTTCCTGTCTGAAGCCTAATTTAGGTTGGATCAACTAAAAAATCTGTTGCATTTGGTTTTTATAATATGTTTAGAGTAGCTAATCTAAGATCACAGTTTTCAATCAGAAAGAAATATTGGATGCTTTAATGGAAAGATTATGACAAAGTTTTCTGTCTCTCCTTTTTTTGATTTAGATTCCTTGAATTCACTTTGTTAATGTCTGAGCATTGAATCAAATAGGGTATTTCTCCCAGTTTTAAACATTGAAAATTCAAGGCAGAGACCTCTTCTTGTGTCTTCAAATGAATGAGAATACCATTTTAAAGGAAGATGGCGGCTACGGTGTCAGTGCTCTGTCTCACCTCTATCAAAGAGACTGATTACAATGTTGATGGTGATTTTCAAGGCCAGCTCTGTCCTGCCTCTGCTTCTTAAGAATGTATAATGCTGTCCAACCTTAAGACAAATAGGTCAAACTGCAAAACTCTGCAGGAATATAAGAATGGATTTCAAAATAATAAAGCCTCCCAACTTTGAGATCCCATGTACTGTATAAATATCTCCCAACTTAGAGGAAATACTTTTTAAATGGCTTTCCTTCATGGTATCCACTGGTGTCATCTTGTTATTTCACACATTTGTAACTGTTATTCCCAGAATTTATTACAAGTAATATTTAATTTTTAAGGATAATTGAAGAGGGAAAATATACATACACAGTCTTTATCAACTTTTTTGGTTTGCGTGCGTGCGTGTGTGCGTGCGTGTGTTTGTGCATGTGCCCCATGCATCCATGTGGGGACTAGAGGAGAAGGTTGGATGCTCTCCTCTGTCCCTCTCCAGCATTGTTTCCTTGTGATGTTTACTGCTTTTTCATTAGATTGGCATGTGCCCCATGCATCCATGTGGGGACTAGAGGAGAAGGTTGGATGCTCTCCTCTGTCCCTCTCCAGCATTGTTTCCTTGTGATGGAGTCTCTCACTGAACCCAGAGCTACTGCTTTTTTCATTAGATTGGCTGATGAGTGATTTATTTAAATTTATTTTTATTTATTTATTAGAGACACAGAGAGAGAATGAATAGATTAGGATTCCATAAGTCTGTAGGATGGAAACTAAAGTACAAGTTAGTCTGGTTGTTCTTAGAATGCAAAGGGGGAGTCTCTGAATTTTAAGAACAGAATAGTTTCAGTAAAAGTGATGGCTATGAAGAAGAAATTGTGGTGTAAACCAGCTGTCTCTGAAAGTGATTTACTGAGGCCTAGGATCCAATGACTGAACTCTTTCTTTCTGTGAAGGCTTTCATTGGATCTTGGTGTTCTGTTTCCCTGTTTTAATGTTATTTTCTCATAGTTAGACAGTGGAGAAAACACTGAGTTGTGAAGGGTTTGATAAGTCTGAGTTCTAGCTCCCCCAATAGAGCAATCTGATCTTCAGTGTCATTGCTGAACTGTTGTTCAGAATCTACCACATGGACATCCTAGTGTCATGTCTTGCCTCACCCACAGATTCCTTGGGGACTGGTTGCCATGGTACACTATGACATGCTATACAAGTGTAGATTATTATTGTTTCAGAAGAAACTTTGTCATTTCTGAATTATTAATTATCAGTAACTTAAAATGTACTGAGCATCTGATTTGTTCTGGCTTCCACAAAGAATTACAATTGAACTCCAAGAAGAATGTCCTATAACTCCCCCCTCTTTCATATTAGGGAAATTGAGGCATGTACAACTGTGCTTTAGAATTACTGGAAGTATTTTATTTCTTATAGCCTGCGAAAAATGAGATGCTATCCCCACTGTAAAAAGAGATGTGAAAAGTATAGATTATTTATAAAGGAATCATTGCATATTGATTTCAATATGAGATTTACTGCTCTTGTTTTCCATTTAACCATTTCCCTTTGTATGTAATTAAAGAGCCTAATATACTTAGTATAAATTAAATTCAGATTCCTTGAAATTACTGCATATGGCTATAGAAAGGAATTTCTCCAGAAAAGGAAATGACTCAGTCCTGCAAGTGTTTGTGTTGTAATGTAAACATGACTTCCTCCAATCTCTATTCAATGAGAACTACCATCATGGTGTGCATGTGTGCATTTGGAATGCCTGACTTTAGACTTGCACAAGGTTGTCAGTGAGTGTTTGTGCCATCACATGAGGTCACTGACCCCTCCAGCTGTTGTTTCAGTAGGTGGTCAGAAACAAAGCACATACCTAGTCCCCATTGCTCTAGGACATGAATTTTTTCCATAGTTGTGTTTGCCATAGTTTCCCAATGTACCTATTATATCCTGATGACCCTCAGGCACCTATATTCCTTGGGGGTGGGGGAGAACCCGGCTCTGCAGTCATTCTGAATTTTTTTCCCAGCTGAATTTGTCAGGGCAAATTTAAAAGAGCAATATGCAATTAAATATTCATTTTTAATTTTTTATTCACTTTCTGCTGCAAGTCACAGCTTTCCTAAGATTTCTCTGACTGTGGAGTAGTATGTTTTAGTATTATCTATTAATATTCTTTTTCAAGCCCAAGCAATGTTGAGAGAAATTTGGTTGGACATTTTGCCAAGGCAGCCTTAATGTATAGACCCTTTCAGGGGAAAATTATGGAAGTGTATAATGATAATATCAAAACTGCATTTAATTCCTGAAGAGGAAGGAAGGCTAGCACATGAGAGAGCGAAATCTGCTGTTCTCTTTGTAAGTGAAAGGTCATGCTACTGAGCGCTGCGGGGTGGATTGGTGAGAAATGAGCTCCCGTTTGCTAGGAATGAGAATGAGTCTATCTGATTTTCCTTCACTTGTGACCTTTAAAGATGCAGCTTTTAGATTGATAAGCAGGTGGATGCTTTTAGTAACCCGATGCAGAATTTGTTTCATATGAAAAGACTATCTTTCAGACGCCAAAGATATTGCTTCCACAAAGGGTTTTTTTTCCTTTCTACAAAGCCTCTGGAGAAAGAAATTCAAAGATCATATCTTATCTGTCACACAAAAAAGAAAATTCAGAATTACTGTATGTTCAATTAGAATCCCTCCCCCCAAGCATTAATCATTTTCTGGAACACACATCCTCTGCTGAAGAATCTCTAGGAAGGTTTGAGAGTGGACACTCCTGGTTGCTCTCCCCTCTGGATTTCCACCGAGCTCCTCCATGTCGATAAAAAGAGCTTCCTGTGTTGCTATAGTAATCCTTTCATGTTGGGCACTGTGCTATCTTGAAGGCAATCAGATGAGAACAAGGAGTGGGGAGCAATATGGAGTTAATGTCAGGCAGCCGAAGGTGATCTGCACTTTACATTTGGAGATGTTTTGGTATACTGAAGATAGGATGCCAGTCAACACACTCACAGCCCACTGTGGGCCCAATTTGGTTTGTAGATATTTAAATACAGATATTTATAATATGTGTAAGTTCTAAATGTGCTGTACATTAGGCCTTAAAAGGTTGAAGCAGTTTACTTTCCATGGCCATCAAACTCACATTTCTTCACCTTTCTACTTGTTTTCAGTTTCTAATTACATCATCCATCTTATTTGTTCTAATTTCCTTCTTTTATTTTCTTATCCCTCAGCCATCAAGAACTCAAGCCCATCAGTGCCTGTTGTATTTTGTTAAATGCTGATGTTTTATTGGGGTGTCAGTACAATTTCTGTCTTTCATTTGATATTCTTGCCTGATAATAAATTCTTCATAAAGCATCCCAGATCAAATACATCAGCCCTCACTCTTTTCCTGTGTACAAGTTTTAATTTCCTACTCAAAATCACAAATGAGGTTAAATTCATTTCTCCTTCACAGTGTATCTGACTTTTGAAATGGTTAGGAAAAGCAGAGGAATCAGCTGAGTAACTTCTATCCTGTCAGGCTTCCTGCAGGGACCTACAGCCATAATGCACTGCTTTATGGAGACATGTACCAAAACGTGCTCTCTAATTTCAAATTATTCTTTTTTAAGAAGACAAATAAATAAAATATTTAAAAATATTTCTTTTAAAAAAGACAATCCACATGCATTCTTTTCATAAGGGCCTCAGGACTTCAGAGCTACCATGGACAGACAGTGCTAGCTTATCCCTGGACAGTAAGTATACAGGCAGGTGGTGCGGACTCTAGCTCCCTTTCCCAGCCTTCCTTTTATTTATTCACATGTGCATGGGAAATCCCACAGACTATCACTGAGTTCACTCAAGCACTGTGCTAGGCTCCCAGCATGGCACACATGGTCCTAACTCATGGACCCTCTACACAGATCAATCTTGACCTCTATGGAGGCGAGGATACCATTGTAGAAGGTCTGGACCATCACTGTTGAATATAGGAGCCAATGGCTATGTCATTTAGGTGAAGCAAAATTAGATAAAAATAAAAATTGAGAGCTGGGCACATATCTGTAATTCCAGCACTCTGGAAGTGAAGGCAGGAAGATCATGAATTCCTGGCTAGCCTTGGCTATGTATTTAGACCTTGTCTCAAAAAACAAAACAAAAAACAGAATTTAAGTTTCTCCACTGAAGTGGTTCTGTCTGTACTTCCAATGCCACCTACTTAGGGGCCACATACTTTTGGTGGCCATTATTTCTAGACAGTACTGATAGAGTATATTTTTGTATCTCAGAAAGTCTTATTCTTTAGTTGCTCCAGACAGGCAATCTGAGGATAAGTTCCTATTCTTCACCTGTGGAAATGTTACGCTGCTTGGGCTTCTCAAATCTTAAACAGTGACATGGCAACCTAGCAAGTGCCAGGTGATAGGCACAAAGGCAAGTAGGAAGACATTGGACTTGATGTCCTGTGACGCGGGGAAAAGGGTGAGAAGTAAGAGAAGACACACCAAGGGAAGACTGTAGGTTTTGCTGGCCATTAGCTGTGGTTGCTTTGTCTTTCATCATAAACTAGTTTAAAAAATCAAAGTTGTATAGGAATGGGTTGGTGATTATTGTTGTATAACATAAGCAATCATAATTTTTTAATGTAGCAAACCTTGCTATAAAATGCACTTTCCTCCTGGTGTTCTGGAAGGGGAGTATTTCTTTGTTTGCTTTAAGCATGAATTCCTAGAGGAGGAGCCATTCTCTTGCTGGCATCCTCACTCCTGGCCATGCTGGCTTTCTTGCTGTTTCTGGAACACAAAAGCCCATTCTTCCTGCAGGACTCTCATTTGATTGCTCATTTGCCTGGAATGAAACACACTTCCTTCCAGCTATCCATCTGACTAGCTCCCTCATGTCCTCCAGATCTTCTTGGATATCATGCATCACATACTTGCTGACCACCTGTGTGAAATAGCACACAGTCCCAACACAATCCCAACTCCCCTGGCCCTGCACTGTTTTTCAACGTGCTGATCATCAGCTGACACGATACATGATCTCACCCCCGTCTCTCTAGTGGGAGCTCTATGAAGACAGGGACTTAAGCTTATTTACTGGCCTATGCCCAATCCCTTGAGGAGTACCTGGCATATGATAAGTCATAGTACAAGTGCTTAAATCAATTTTGTCCAAAGGACTGTTATATTCGTCATCCCAATAATGTGTTCACTATTCCTTCTGTAAAGATTGAGACTTGGGTTTTTGGCAGTTTGTAATTCAGTCATTTCCAGTAGCCTGACCTTAGCAGCCACTCTCACTTCACGGGACCACATCACCATTTGAGCACTGGATGCCTGAGTTGACTGGGTGGTCATTGTTGAAGCACAATACACTGTGTTTGACCACGTCCCCTGGCATGTAGCTTTGCACTGTTGAGATACAGTCGTCTGTCTCTGAGTCCAAGGTCATGTCAATCTTAAAGGACCATCCTGTTTTTCTGATTTTTCCTTGTTTTTTTGTCTTGTTTTATTTTTCTGACTTTAAACTTTCTTCTCTCTTTTTCTTTCCCTCTTCTGACCTTTCCCCTTTTCTTTTTCCTCTTCCTTTCAGTGGAATAACAGCAACACTAAGTAATGAACTCATCCACATTCAGGCAGGTGTTACAGGCTCATCTCCAACCACCAACCACCTCGTTTCCCGTCTTTGGAGTACTTCTGCTTACACACTACATTGGAAAAGCTCTCTTTTTCTTGTGTTGCACAGTGTTTACCTGAGAAAGCATATTGTTGCTGCCTCTCTTTGGTTATTTGGCCCTAACTCTGAACAGAAAAGGCGGTGTTTCAAAGAAGCAGTGGTTAGGAGAAGGGGCCGGAGGAGAACTACTTCTCTGTTATTGATTTTGTGAAATTGTTTGAAGAATGATTCAGCATTTTGGGGTATAAAAATAACAGCGTCGAGTTGCTTTTCAATTAAGCGAACGTACTTTGGCTGAAAGGTTCTGTTGTTCTTGAAATGCACTTTCCTCTGTTCCTTCGGAGGCTCTTTAATCAGTGGTGATGTGACAGGAGGAACAGCAACCTCCCTGACACCCTGCTTCTCCTTCTCTCTCTCTTCTGTGAGGCTGAGTCTCTAGGAGAACTTATTGGCAAAATCGTTCCTTAATTGGGGGAAAAGGAAGTTTTATGACGACTGGCACTATCCAGAATGTAACAAGCTGCACTACCAGAATGTGTGTCTTATCCTGTTATCTTTTGTTTCAGCTGGGAACCCCACACTGCCACCACTGGCTTTGAAGCTGGCATTTGTGATATACTGGACTGAGGCTTAGATTTGTTACATTGTTATTGAGCGTGGTAATGAGAATTGTGTTTCATGATTGTGTCCCTCATCGTGCCAATGGATTTAAATTCTTTCTAAAATGCATATAATAATGAGCTTTGTATATAAGTGGAACACCTTGGACCTTAGCAAAATAGATAATAGATGTTTAGTGGCCTAAAAAAAGGAAATTTTGTTATGCTATCTTGGGCATTGGGGTTGGTGGTCTGGAGGAGAAAAGAGGATTATGATGTAGCTCTATGTTACTCTTTGTTAAAAATGTATTATATTGGGTGGTACAAATTTGCCCTAGTGTTAAAATAAACTTCAGTAGGCCCATAACAATTTCAACTTTGCCAATTTAAAAAGGAAAAAACCTTGGTTCCACATATTTAGACTACCAGCTTGAAGAACAAGGGACAAACTGAGCACAGGCACTGCTTCTTGTGACTAATGCTCATAGAGCTGGCACGTCTGTGGCTTTAGCTGTACATGGCACTCTCATAAATTATTCCTTTTCTCCTCACTACAGTCGCTTCTATGATAATCTTATAGATGAAAAATATTGAGGCCCAGAGATGTTAAGTAACACCACTACATCAAAGCAGATACCAAGTGCCAAGGTTTCAGACTTGAACTGTGCTCTGGGGATCCATGGTGAGTAACACACATACTCAGCCCTGCAGGAAGCAGGGGACGGGTGTGCTGCAGAGGCCCAGATGGAGGGGGCTCCCCTGGAATTCGTTAGCCCTCAGCTCACCCCCAACCACCTATGTGCTCTTGGACAAGTTACTAAATCTGCTTCCTCATCTAACAAAGTGAGGCTACTAATACCACCTCGTATTCTGGGTCCTCGCTCTCCTCCCCTCCCCTCCCTTTCCTTCCCCTCCCCTCTCCTCCCTTCCCTTCTCTTCCCTTCCCCTCCTCTTGATTCCCCTTCCTTCCCCTCCCCTCTTCTTTCTTCTCCCCTCCAGTCCATTCTCTATTCCTTCCTTCCCTCCTTTCCTTTCTTCCATGAAACCCCAAGTGTTACATTAGAATATTTCTGTTCCCAGCCTTTTCTTTCCACAACTCACACTAGATTATGTCACAAATGCCACATCTGTACATCTCTCTCAGTGGTCCCAGACTTAACCCCTCACCATTTGAATGACCTTTGAACAAGTTTTAAAATCGGCCTCAGTTTTGTTTTGTTACCTGTAGGGATGAGAATACTTCCACCTTGTTGGGTTTCTAGTGAGAATACATGCGTTAATGTAACCAAAGTGCTTTGAACACTTCCTGATAGCATCAGAACTTGGCCAGTGTTATGGGCAATAGTACTACTTTATCTCCTGTAAGTTATGAATTGCACTTATAGATTCATAGTTGTTTTTATTATGAATGAATTTCTTCTAAAGTGTTTGATCTGGCTGTAAACCTGAAAGGTAGGATGATAACTCCTCCCTGCACCGACACCCCACGCAGTATCTGGACTACATAAATCGGAGGTTTGGCAATTTGGTTTCTGGTTCCTTGGCATTGACTGATCAACATTTGGTTCATCGGCGAGCATTTAAGAACCACCAGTGTGAGCGTAATAAATTAGCAATCCTTCATACTGTCAGCAAGCATTGAGATTGAGCTGTCAGGGGCCGGGGGTGAACGCTTCACTGGATTGAACCACTGAATCAGTAGGGTCCTTTGTCTTAACTGGCATTCTTGGATGGAGTCCATTTAACTAGGAAGGAAAGACTTTGACCAGTCCATTTAATAGGAATGAACTTAGAAAATCCTGGGTTAACCACTTAAACATATTGAAAATAGGAGAACATTAGTTATTGATTAAACTTCTTTAAAATAAATCAGAAAAACAGTAAAGCACACAGTAATGTATAACCTTCAGATTTCATGTATAACCTTAACCCATTCTTTCATAGAATTAATTTTTTCTTTTTTCTAACTTAAAAAAAAATTTACCAGAATGACTTTGTTTATTGGATACTGTGATGAAAGTAACAGAAGAAAATGGAAAATGAGAAACTGAATATATGAAATTGTACTTAGAAACAAAAATCTGAATTTTCATCAGAGCATTGTATTGTTTTTGGAACTTTCTTCCTGTTTCCTTTTATTTTTAAACAAATCTTGTCTGACTGACTATAACCTTTAAATAAATGGTAAACTAGAGTGGTGAAACTGACATTAGCATCTGTTTAAAGGGTTAGAGACAGGGACCTTTATTCCAGTAGAGGACTGGTCAGCCGATATGGTCCCCTCTTATGTGCTGTGTGTTGAAATTATTTCAGTTAAGGTTAACCTTAACTGGCAACATTGTCAGTGTATTCAAATAACTCATCTATTTCTGTTGGTAATAATGAATCATCTCATGGCTATGAAATCATTGACCATTCTAGGAACAGAATGTCCCCTAACTGAACGCTTTCCTGACCAGCCCTGCCTGCTTTACTACCTCTCCCTCCCCACCAGACACTTGTAAGCCTCCTCCAGGTTGCTGCAGCTTTCCTTGCCTGGAATGCTTTATAGCCTCAGTAATTCTATCACTCTTCCAAACTAGTCCCGGCCCCAGCCCCCTTCACTGTTCCACTGCATGCAGTCCATTTCGGGAGAGGTGTACTGAAAAGCAGTCATAGGGCAATGTGGCCATGGCCTGTTCTTGACAAGAGCGTATGGTGATGCGGATGTAGGTCATGCTGGGCTTTCACAGCAGCATGGTGGATGCAATGACAAGAAGTATTGGGTGTTATGGGAGCTCAGATAGGGCCAAATGCTGCCTGTTCTTTGATACTGATCTCACATTGCCCTGAAGGCCTGTGCTTCCCAAGGTGGCTCAGGAGACATGGGCATTTAAACCGCCTTCCATTATTCTCTGCAGAGTCTTGCAAAGACTCAGTGGAAGGAAGATACTCAGAAAACACTTGTGTTGCTCTCAACCTCCCTACACCCTCTAATGGCTTTGCAGAAGAATGGCTTCCGGTCACCACCCTCCTTGGGATGCTTCCATAACTTGAGTTGGCTTGTCCCCAAACCTTGCTTGCTTAAGGGTCATGAACTCTAGCTGCTGTAAGGTAGCATCTTCTGGCCCTCTGTTCTTGGACAAATACATGTCTTCTTTCTACTGCCCCCATATCCTTTCTTCCACAGGTCCCATCAGTTTAATTATACTTAGACTCTCCAGGCCCAGATCTACCATTGCCTCCTTTTATATGCCTCTAAAATGCTTTCTCCTTCTGGGGCTGTTTTCTAATGAGGGTGGAGTATAATTTAGAGGCTTAATTTCAGAGAACTATACGAAGCAGCAGACCCATAAAATGTTATGATTCACGACCACTTGTTTTGTTCTCATAATGCAACCTAAACTAAAAAGCCATTCATCATAGCCATAAAAGCTATTCATGGCTGTCTTTAGTATATCGTGTGAAGTATAATTCAGCCCACAGAGAAGCAAAAGATGGATTCATGGGACTGTTTGTCTTGGTGTACGTTAAAGGCCAGTGACTTCTAAGCTCTGTAGAAGACGCTATTTTACTGTAAACCTTGATACTTCCTTGACCTCACTTAGTTTGCCTTTCCATTTTAATATCAATATATACTTATTTATGGACTTTCTTTCTCTATAAATAATTGCCAAGATCCCCACTGTCTCCCCATTTGTAACCCTTCTGCTCTTCCTGCCTTCATCTTTTAAGGAGATTGGAGTGTGAAGATGCTCTGTCAAGAAACCTAAGTGTAGCCCCCATGGAGAGGTGCCTTGGTCATCTGTCACCTATCACAGTACCCAAGGGAAACAACTTGTCCTCTCCTTTCTGCACTCCAGTGAGAAAATTTATAACATTTTCCTTGAAAAGAATGAGGGAACAAAGCATTGGGTAGGCTAGACTATGTTTTTTATAGTTTTATAATAAGAACACAGTATCAGTTGTTAATCCAGATTGTTAGCTATGGTGTCCTCAAAATGTAAGATACGCCTTGCATTGTGATTTAATGAAGAAATTTGGTCTTTTCTATTTCCTCATGTATCTAAGCCATCACACTTTAAAGATATCCCAAAGTGAAGGGCTTTATCCATTGATAGATGAACCTTGGATTGCATCCTTACATAGGCAAATTATTTTTCTTAATGTTGTCATCTGCAAAATAAGTTACTCATGGTACTGAGGGATTCTTATGAAGATAGTACCATAATACTTGGTTCTTGGTAATTTGCAATAGTAGCTTAAAATTTTTGACTTTAATTAAAAATTTACAATAATGATGTGGTGATGACGGTGAAGACGAAAGGGAGGAACTTACTGAATCCAGATAAACAACTCAGTCAGTAGAACTCCAGGGTAGATGATGTTGACATACAGGTCACTTTATAAAAAATAGCACAAATTGTTTAGGAAATAGAAGTATACTTTAATAATGAACCATATATTTAATTTCATTATTAAATATCAGTGACATAGCATTTTATCTTTATGGTTTGCTATTAAATGCAACATTGTGTCTTTTGGCTAACCTTCTGCACATTGGTTGTTTAGCTGAAAAGTCAATTCTTTTTTGTGTTAGGAACAAGGCTTTTATTTCAACTGGAAACTGCTCTACTATAGACAGCTCATGTATTCCCACTTAGGGTGTACCTTGTACTGCATATTTGCCCTGGATCTGAAGATCCATCTTTTTTAGCAGACTCATTTTAAACTCTCCTAGAACTAAATGATTTCCTTGAAGCACAAGTTTCATTATTTGGCAGATGAAACTGGCAGTGCCTGTTCCAAATCTTAAGCTGGAAAATAATGGTTTTCTAATGCTCACGACTTTCAAATAAATTTATGCATAATTTATGCTAGGAAATTGGTTAAAAACACTTGAAAATTGTTTTGAAAATATCTATGCCCTCCTTTAGAAAAATTTATTCCCCTGATATGTAAAAATAGCATTTATCACGTTGTTCGTGTTATATGCATGACTATAGGGCAACAGATTTTCTAGACTTAAACTCCTGTTTTTATTTTTTTTAAATGTTCTTATTTATTTATTTGCAAGGAGAGAGAGAGAGACTGAGTATGGGTACTCTAGAGCCTCCTGCCTCTACAAACGAACTCCAGGTGCATGTATCACTTTGTGTATCTTGCTTACGTGGGTCCTAGGGTATCAAACCTGGGTCTTCAGACTTTATAAGCAAGTGCCTTTAACCATTGAGCAATATTTCCAGCTGCAATATTTTATTATTTTAAGGGGCTAGACAAATGACTCAATAGTTAAAAGCACTTGCTTATAAAGCCGATTGGCCCAGGTTGGAGTCCCAGGACTCAATAAAGCCAGATGCATCAAGTGGCACATGCACAGGGAGTTAGTTTGCAGTGACAGGAGGCCCTTACGCCCATAGTTTCTCCACCCCACCCCTGTGTTTATGTGTCAAATAAATAAACATGTAAAAAATATTTATTATTTTAAAATATATTTTGTTGGGATTTTCTTCCCTATTCTATAAAAGATTTACCTCTGTGTATCAGAGAAGTTTCTGAAATACTTTCAGAACAGTGTGATACAGCTGTGGTCAGGGGTCTTCCAGGACCAGTAGCTATAGGAATGCTCAAGTAGGAGACATAACCTTTCTCTATAAGGAGGAAAACTTATTCTACCTTGAACTTGGGTAGGTTTTCCCATTCTGCTGGGTATCAACTCCATTTATAGCTAGCATTAGGTCAAGGCTGAAGGGGCTGTGCTCCCTCCACACAGTTGTCATTAGTGAGCTCTTATTTCTCTTCCACTGAGAAGCTGAAATTGGCAAACTGTCCAGGGATATGTGGCTCTTTGCTGGCTGTTTTTAAGCAGGGCGCATTAAGGATAAGTTACTTGTCATTGTAGAATTCCTCATCATTAATCACCAAGGGACCACGTTCCTAGGTAAATAAGTAAGCTCACTGATAAAGCCATATCTTGATAGAAAATGTACCTTCCTGACATTGTCCTGCCTGCCAGCCTGGTCAGCAGTGTGACTGCCCACTCGGAGCAGGCTGCCTTATTTCATTCTGATGGTGGTGATACACTATCCGTTCTGAGAGCACCTGAGCCTTGGCTGCTGTGTGAGGCCCATGTGAGCTGCTTTGATTTGTATACAATATGAATAACTGTCTATGCATTAAGTATGGTATAATTTTTTCATCTTCTCTGCCTACAGGGACCATATTACCTTATCAGGGTAAAGTTCATTCTGTAGGACTGATAATTAATCCCCTGTTCCTTTCTTTTCCTGCTTTCTTATCTGGTGTGGCTACATTATATACAAATTCCAGTATTTTTCATTACTGTGCCAAATAAAGCACGTTGGAGATAGAAGCAGAAAAAAAAAAAAAGCTTATTTTTATAACCCCTTTACAAAGAAAGCAGCTCAGATTCCATTTTTGTGGGGGAAAAAAGCATTATTTTTGTGGTCGTGTTTATATATACTGCCCATTGCTTTAGAAGGGTGAGGTTGCCACCTATACAGTAAGTCCCAGAAGAGGCAGTATATTTGATGCACATATTCTTGTTGCCCATGATTCTTCTGCATTCACCCATCTGTGTTGGTTTATAACTATTAAAACAGAAATAAGATAGCCTGTGGAGGTTATTATTTCCAGACTCTCATCCTTAGCCGGGTAGCAAGTCTTAGTAATTGAGGCTTGTGTTTAACTGGATTAAGTCCAGTAGCTTGGTGCTAGCATGCAGTGCAGCCAAGCCCATTGTCCTTTTATGAGAAGGGAGTTAGCTTTGTGCAGCTGGGTAGTATGCAAGTCACGCTATCATTCTAGGGTACTGGCTTGCCATAATTTCATTTGTGGACAAGGGAACATTGCTGCATGATGTACTGGGGTAGGAACTAAATATTTCAGACACAGGAAGGAATATTGTTCTAATTAAACTAAATTTTGTGCCCATGGCAAAATAATGTGCTTAATATATTGGAGAATATGTGGAAAAAATTACACGCATTTTCATACGTTGGCTCCTCCCACACTTAGCCTGGCCAGGAAGCTTCTGTTTAGGTATTATTTACCATAGAGGAATGATTTCCTTACTGTTTCTGGACAGCACAAAGGAGCTGAAGAATCATAACAGTTTCTCTGGCCCTTGAATGTTTCTCTTATAACTAGTAAGCCAAAAGAGCAAAATGTCTATGTGTTATCTAATGCAGAACCCATGTTACAAATTCCCGAATTTTTAACTGTTTATCATTTACAAAAGCAGATGTAGCAGAAAGAAGATCTTGGAAATTCCAGAAGAAAATCAGGACAGAGCTCAGGGTACCCCCCAACTCAGTCTGATATTTTTCTTTCAGGTATTTGAAAAATACTGGACTCACAAATTTTATCTTTTTTTTTTTTTTTTTTTTTCTGTTGAGGCAGACTCTCACTCCCGCCAAGACTCACTATGTAGCCCAGGCTGGACTCAAACTCACAGCAATCCTTCTATTTCAGCTTCCCAAATTCTGGGATTATAGGTGTAAGCAACTGTACCTAGTTTCAAATGAGTCACAAATTTGAAATTTGTCTGATTTCACTTGATATGTCAGTAGGCATGGGCTATACTCCAAATCCATTTTTGCAACCTTGAAACATCTGGTTAATGATTAGAAATGATGACTGGAAACAAATATGAATGGATCTGGTATACTTATTTGTGGGCTATTAAAGGGTCTGTTTACAAAGGGCCCAGTGGGAGGTAGGTTTGTAGATGACATACTTAGGAACAGGTCTGTCTTGCTATATTCCAGCAGTCTCTGAGGGTGTGATTCAACTGCTGATTTGGGTGAGTCCTGGAGTCCTTGGGTGATTAACCTCCCAATCATGACTTACCTGCTCCTTCCCACCCTCCACCACATAACATGTAATCTGTGTAGGATTCTTCCTGGGCTGGTGGATGGTTCCTCTTTGTCCCACACTCAACTTCCAAGCTTCTGCAAGATACAGTGTTTATATTTTTGCCTAGCATTCAGAGCTCTCCATCTCCTGTCTCAACTCCTATCGCCCCTTTTTCAAGCACTCATGTAATCTGTCATACCCTGCCCTGCCCTTTATCCTAGTGACATGAGGACCTTTAGTGAGAGAGAGAGAGAGAGAGAGAGAGAGAGTATGTGTGTACATAGTTGTTTGTGTGTGTGCATGTGTGTGTATGGATACAGAGGCCGGAGATCAATGTCTGATAGCTTTCTCAGTAGTTTCTTATTATTATAGAGACAGGCTCTCTCACTAAACCTGGAGCTCATCAATTCAGGTAGATTAGTCAGCAAGCCCTAGGGACCCTCTTCCTGTCTCTGCCTCCTTAGTGTTATGATTATAGGTATGGGCTGCTGTACCTGGCTTTTACATGAATGCTGGGGATCCAAACTCAAGTCCTCATGCTTGGTTGTCAAACACTGACTCGGCCATCTCTTGAGACTTACGTGCAAAATCTTCATTGTCCAGAAGACAAACTCTGGTTCTTTAGCTTGCTCATATCTACCAAGCACAACTAAAATATACCAATAGTAGTAATAGCTGATATTTTTTGAACATGTACTATATGCTCATTACTATTTTAACTCCTTTATATAATCTAATACTTCAGCTCATGTGGCTGCTGTTATTTCTACCTATTCATAAATATGCACATAGATTTCAGAGGCAAAAAGGAGCATGCCTATGCAACATAATCAGACAAGGCAACCCACAGGGTCCAGTAGAGAGAGGATTTACTGTAGAGATGGGCGGCTGTGAAACATGGGGATGAGAATGTGGCTGGGGAGAGAGTTACTCGGTAAGTAGAGAAATGCAGTCACCAGAAGTGTGATACCAGAGACAGAAGATGCTGATGATGCGAATGCATACTGTCCATTGGCAGGTGAGAGGAAAATGGATCTTAGTGCCTAAACTACTTATTTAGTATTTAGCACAAGTGACTTAGTATTATTCTCCTTTTTGTTTGCCTCTCCTGTCTACAGTAAACCCTGAGGTTCTTGAAGAAGAGAAACACAGCTTACACTTTTTGTGTGGTTTCAGCATTTAATGTGTAGTGAATTCATGATCAGTGCCACTTGATGACAACTACAAAGTGAAAAAAACTATTACAGCTTCAATCTCTCTCCATTAATAGAAAGAGGCTTTCTTTCTATAAACCGAGCACATGGCTGGTGCCTGAACTATAGAAGAGCTTCTTTTCTTTGACTGCCAAATTCAGTGTTTTACATTTTATTTATGCTCTATTAATAATAAAATATTAAATATGACTTTTCTACAACCCCATTATTTATATAGACTTTGGTTCAGATATCATTTCTTTTTGACAATTTTATGTATGTAACATTTTTTTTTACCATAATCCCTTCCTACCATTCTCCCCAGGCCCTCTCAACTGAATGCCTTTCTTCCTCCAACCATTCCCCTCCCTTTTTTAGGCATGCCCAACAGATTAGCCTTTTTTATGGGGGGGGGAGATAATTGGCACTCTTGGGCCTCCAGCCACTGTAATCAAACTCCAGACACACGCGCCACCTTGTGCGCATGTGTGACCTGTGCATACATTACCTTGTGCTTAAATGGGATCTGAGCAGTCGAATATGGGACCTTAGGCTTCACAGGCATGTGCCTTTATTGCTGAGCCATCTCTCCAGCCCCCCTTCTTCTATTTGATGTCCATTTTTTCCCTTTCTCTCCCTCTCTCAGTTTGACCCTGGTAACTGCACTTCCTTATTCTCTGGCTTGGAGAAGGATGAAACAGGAAGATTATAACTAACATCCCTAGTAGTTCCATCTGCTTCCATTTTGCAATCAGTGGAATAGTCACCCTCATGTCAGTGGACTGTGGAACTAGTAGTGACAATGGTGCTGTGTGTAGTCTCTTGTTACTAAATTGAGAAGCAAGCACACCTCGCTCCTTAGCATGCATTTCAAAGAGCCATGAGCCCTGTGTGTTTTGTCAGACCATGACTCTCATCAAGTGTCTGTAACAACAGTGGAGCTTGGAGGCTGATTGGGAGCTTTCAGGGAATCAGTGCTGCATAATAATCCTAATAAGTGAAACAAAGCAGAAACTTACCATTGTAAAAGATGGTTCTGTAGCAGTTCTTGTGGTGGAGCAGTGTGTGGCTGGTCAGCAATATGTCCCCGTCTACTCAAGCTGGCTATTGGCTACCAACTGCGAGATGTTTCCTTGCTGACAAGCCTCCCCCATTCTGTACTTTGCCCTCGGGCTGGCAATTTACTGCATGCAATCTTGTTGAGAAAATGTGGTCTTTATTAGTGTTCGGCACAGATGACTCTTCTTTGTCCGCTTCTGCAGAGCTAGTAGCATGCTTGGTGCAGGGAACAAATCAGGGACAGATGACAGTATAGGGACAGGAGAATGGGAGATTTCAGGTGCTGCAAATTAGAGTACTGGTTTAGTTCAGAGATGCATGTAGATAGAGGCGAAGTAGCTCATTTGTACCAGCAGAGCTTTTTGGCTCATCCCAATCAACAGCTAATTGTCAAAGAAATGTTCTTGACAATAAAAATATGATGTTAGTTTCTAGATACATGAAAAATAAAGACGATTAGATAGAAAAAACATTTCTTGCTCTCCAGATGTTTATGATATTATAAGGACACAAACTAATGCTGATATTCCAATATTACCATGGATACGTGTGACTTTACATACAACATTTCATTTGTCATTGTGAGCATGTGGGTACATATTATAGTGTGTACATTTTTTTGGTCTCTGCATAGTTTTATCTCAGCTTGGCTGTCTGATTGGTCTAATGTATTCTACCAAGAGAGTTGAGAGTGTCAAGCCATAACTACTCCTTCTTCCATATACCATGTCTTTAACAAATGCCCACATGTGTGACATTTTTCCCTGCTCATCCTGATGGTGCCTGTTTTGTTTGTTTGTTTGTTTGTTTGTTTGTTTGTTTTTTTTTTTTTTGAGGCAAGCCTTACAGACTGCCTTTTAAAATTTTTTATGCAAGAGTGACAGTGTGAGAGAGAATTGGTGCACCAAAACCTCCAACTATTTCAATCACACTCCAGATGTGTGTGCCCCCTTGTGTGCATGTGTGACCTTGCATCACTGTGTGTCTGGTTTACATGGGACCTGGTGAGTTGAACATGACTCCTTAGGCTTTGCAGTCAAGTGCCTTAACCACTAGGCCATCTCTCCAGCCGATGTCTGTTGTTTTAAACAGTTCCTCGATTTAAGCTACTGAGTAGCTTTTTAAGCACAAACACAAATGCTTTGTGAGTAGAAATTAAATTTCAACATGTCTGTAACATATAAATCATAGTCATTTCAAATAGTCATTCTATGAAGAACTGTAGAAATGTGAAATTAATAAATACTAGCATAAGCATTAAATATTTATTGCCTGCTACTTCTGAAATGTTACAACAGCATCATTTTTTAATGATGGGTAATGATAAAACACATCAATTTTAAATAACCTGTTTTCCCTTTCCCTCTGTGAAGTTATGAGTTGGCAAGCTTGAAATTAAATACAAGTAATGGTAACAAGTAAGTGTCTGCTAACCTTAGTCAGGGGCTAGATACTTTTCTGTGTTTTCTGGGTGCTCTATAGCTATTTGAAGAGATTGTTCAGTTGAAAATTGCATCTAACGGAATCAGCTTGAATTTGAAGAAAACATACCTCTCTGTTAGTGGAAGACAAGCAATGTAGAAACTTAAGTAGCAAGTGTGTGATTATCCTCCACCACATTCTGCTGTGTCTCCCTATGAAGTCTTGCTGGGTCCTCTTAGAATAGATACAACAAACCTTTAGCTAAATATGTCGCTACTTCTTCCCCCAGCCCCCTTGAATATCCCTTACCAGCACCTTACTCTTCTCTAGAACTCACTTGTTCTTTAACAAGAATAGGATCAAAGAGCAGATCTTTATCATATGTTGAATGCATATGGCCCCAAGAATTGTATATACCTTTTATCTTCACTCTTACATTCAATACACTTTTAATTGACAGACTTCTCTGTCTGTCCCATGGATGTGATACTACAGCCTGTTTTCTGAGGTCATGCTGTAAAGCAGCTTAAGAACCTATGTGTCTATAATGAGAAAGAACAAGGTATAATATACTTGATCTCTCTAGGGAAATGTGTAGTCAGGTAAGGCCTTCTACACAGAAAGGGTACCCATGGAAAGTTCTGGAAATGGAATATTAATTAGGTAGGCATCTAATGCCCATAGAAACCATGGGGTGGTGGGAAGAGCTGAGAAGATAGCCTGTTAAAGGATCTAGTTCTGAATGGTGATTCTGTGTGGAGAGGATTTTTGTTGAATTGAAACATCCTGTGTTTTTCTCAGTGGTTTCTTGGGAAATTTCTTTTGAACTGGTTTAAGAAAATGAGAAGTAACCATTTATAGTGGTTGAAATGTAATCTTAACTGGTGGGGGAAGAATACTTCAGTTATCTCGGCCAAAAAGGGCTGTGGAGGTGGGGAGCAGAGGGTCTTGAGGCAAACTCACGAGAAGAGGGTTTAGAGAGGAACCAGGATATGTGGGATGAGTCAGCTCAGATACCAGGTGAAGCCAGGTGAGATCTCGGGATAGAGACAAGGTCTGCACTTCGGTTGCAATTTTGGATCCATGGGTGGCCTTCCCCACCCAAGAAATGCTGGTGTTTAGAGATGACTGAAGTGTATAGCCTATAAAGAAAGGAATAATGAAGTCATTAATAGCATGAGGAGTGCACAAAATCGAGATTGCTCCTTCTGGATCTACCTTCTGTATCCCACTCTCCCCGGAGCTCCTTGTTATTTGTCCCTGTTCTCTTGCTGCTGTTGTCTTTTACTCCCTCAATTTTTAGGCACAACAAAGGACACTAGTGGCTCTGACAGAAACACTGCCAATGGCATTATTACTCTGGACCATTGTCAAGGTTTTATATTAACAAGTTGTGTGAAACTGAAATGGGGACAAGGGAAGAAGTAGACTTTTTAAGCCCAGCCATTTTGTTTTTCAAGGGACAAATCTCCCTGGGCGATAACTACCAGATTGATGGGAATAGTGAAATGGCACTCAGAGCGGAGAACTGTTAACACAGTGTGCTAGCAGAGCCTGGTGCTCGTGCTTAAGCACCTGTGCCATTCTGTGACTCAGAGCAAGAAATATGAAACAAACCCCTGTTGTCTAACAAGAACCTAGCAGGAATAGTCCCTGGGTTTCCATTTGAACAGAACTCCATTAAGAGATTACTAACTAAGAAGCACTAAGATTTATGGTTGAATGAGCAATTGAAATCAAACCCTAAAGCTCATCTAGATGAATTCACATGCTCTTCTCTGTGCAGAAGTTGGCTGGAATTATGCACACCTTATGTTAGCGTTTAGAAGCATGGGGTGGGGGTATGGTTCTCAGGGAAGAAAATAGACTTTGAAGACCCACCAAATTGTATTGTCAGTCGGGGGCCTTTTCTAGAGAGAATATTACTTATTTTGAATGGATATGAAGACCACCAGATTACCTCACTACTATGAAGGTGTGCTCGTGGTGACACTCCTTTGTCATGCATTCAGATGGCACTGAGATTGTCACCAGCTATAGCCACCTCGTTCTTTCTCCAGGCGATGTTCTGATAAATGTTGATGAGTTTATAACTGTAAAACCAAATGACATTTATAGTGTGATACACGCTTTACCCATTGCATAATTATATCTAATGGCTTTGCATGTAGAAAGGCATTTTACCATTTACTTCTGTGAAAAATGACAACCTAAACCCCCAGGCCTATTTTTTTTTATGCAAAGATAAAGACTTAATTAAAAACTAAACACAATTTATTTTTGTAACCGGCATTTAAGGTACCTAGTTCTTTGGTTAAATATGTGATAAAAATCACGATGCTTCAAGTAACAGAGATCAGTGAGTTTCATTTTTTCCTCTGTCTTTGAAACACTGGTGAACTCATTTAATTATCAAACTGATATCCAGCATGGTGTCTTGTTTCCCATTTCTAGTTAAAAGAGCTATTTTGAAATTTAGTGCAGAATTGAATAACGTGTTCCGTTGATGAGGAACATTTAAGTGATGCTTCTGAATCGAGTGTGATAGCAAGATGGTAAACCACTCCTGCCGTGTGGACCTACTTTATGTCAACAGCCAGTGGTGTTTCAGCCCCATTTTGTGGACAAGTCTTGTGTACTTTTGCTTTTCGGATTTATGTTTTTTTAATTTCTAGTTTGTGGTGTAGAGATGGTCATTTGATAATTTTGGAATGTTTATGTTTGTAAAATAGATGACTTTGTAGAGAAACCTTCATGTCAGAGATGCACCCTTGGGTTCTGAACAGTAGGCTGTCCTCTGTGTGCTTATGAGTAAAGAGCAGAGCATGCTTTCTAGAATTGAGCCTGCTGGAGTTGTATGTTGATCTCTAGCCAGCATTAATCCCACCCACCCAGACATGCAAGACCTGCTTACCAGTGAGACGTTCAAGTTCCCTCTGTCTGCCTGTCCATAGTGAAAACTTCCTAATGTTTTCTTCAAGAAATAAGACTAAATCAAAATTGTTCCTTTCTCCTGGATTTGGTTAAAGGGAAATTCTTATTTTGGGTCTCAATATATTTGAAACATCATCATCATCATCATCATTATTATTATTATTATTATTATTATTGCATTATTAATTTCAAATTAATTTTCAAATTGCTATTAGATAACCCCTGAGATATTGCAGTATTAAAAGCTTTTTCTTCAGGTTAACCTATAAATACTACTTAGTTATAGTAGCTGAGGTATTTTGTTTGCTTGAGAGTCTCAGGGCTAGAGAGATGGCTCAGCAGTTAAAGGCACTTGCTTGCAAAGCCTGACATTCTAGGTTCAATTCCCCAGTACCCACATAAAGCCAGATGCACGAAGTGGTGCATGCATTTGGAGTTCATTTGCAATGGCAGGAGGCCCTGGCATGCCCATACATTCACTCACTCTCACCCCCCAACCCCCGTCTTTCTTAAATAAATAAAAAATGAATGAGAGTCTCACTATATAGTTTAGGCTAGGCTCCAACTCTGGATCCTCCTGCTTCTGCCTCTGCCTCTCTAATGCTGGGATTCCAGGTGTGCACCATCATGCCTGGCTCTTGTTGTTTGTGTGTCTGGGTTTTTGGTAGTACTGGTAGGCAAACTCAGGGCCTAGAGCTTGCTAGACAATTCTCTACTACTGAGTTTTACCCCAGATTCTTAGTTCTAAGTGATTTTTAAATTATCATGTTTTCTTTTAAAATGATCATTTTAAAATTTGAGTAGTAATTATTTTGTGTGTACTTGAGCAATCCTGAAACCAAAGTAAACTATTTGGAAGAAGGAAGGATTGGAAAGAGGGAGAGAAATCTGTTTATCATAGTAAGTATAAAAACAAGTAGATTGGTAACTGATTCCTGAGCTGGGATTCACAATTTGGAGAAAGGCTGCAGCCAAGTCTAATCCTCTGGCTGGAAGGCTTAATAGAAATGAGAATTGCAGTGCCTACCATTAAAATGCAGGTGTGAGACTTCTTTTGCTTGTGTCTCCAGTCAGGATTTTAGTAATGTGTCATTGAACTGCTTTCGTTTTCCTTTGTGAAAATCATATAGTAACAGTTTCTGCACATTTCCAAAAAAATATAGTGAACCAGAAAAAAGGTGATGTTAAGCTAACATTAAGACCTTTTCAGAAGGCCTTCAGGATTTATTGGAAGACGGCATAGAGTATTTTCTGTGGAAGAGCGGTAAAGAACCATTTCATGCTTTTAGAATGGAACAGGTTGTATAGATTAATGTTGAATATATACAAATCTATTGAGATTAATTAAAGATGCATGTCCACATGGAATACCATATCTCTGTGGGTCTTTGGCAGTCAGTCCAACCAGCACATACAGTGTTTATACCAAGCACTTTTCAGAATTATCCAAGAATTATACCAGCCCTGAAAATCTCAGGGTTCTCTTTTTCTTTCTTTTCTTTTCTTTTCTTTTCTTTTTTCTTTTTCTTTCTTTTCTTTTCTCTTCTTTCTTTCTTTCTTTCTTTCTTTGTTTCTTTGTTTCTTTCTTTCTTTCTTTCTTTTTTTGGCATTGTAAAGGAGCTCTTGAGAGGTTCTGCCTGCACATAGTACTTCCTGAAACAGAGATTCTAACCTGTACTCACCTCTGGTAGCACAAATAGCATGCAGCAGCCTCTGAACTATTACACAGCAGTGCAGAGCTGAGCTTGAATTAACCTAGCTCCAAACAGAACTCACTTTAATTATTTGGTGTTGTCTAATATAATATACATTAGCCCTTTACTTCCTAGGAGAGCACTCGTTTCTAACCTGAAAAAGACCAGGTTGTACTAAGGCCTTATCGCTCATGTTTAACCCAGGAGAGTGAATTAACACATCACTTCCTAAACCTCCATCCCTTACTCAGGTTGGCTTAATACCCTTTGGTGACTTGAACGTTTCTCACAAATGCTAATGAGCAGTTCCCTTTGACACTGTAGACAAACACAATCTGGTGGTTGTGTTCAGGTGTTTTTCATAGCTGCTAATGAATAAAATCCCAGTGGTTCACAGTTAGCTGAAGTAAGCAGTGACGAGGTGTATCCCCAAAATGATTTATTAACTCTGTCATAAACTGATTAAACTAGATTTTAGAGAAAGTAGGACTGTTTCTTTGCCTCAAGAGCCAAAGTAAAAAGAAACTTCATATAAATAAATGAGCTTAATAATTTTGAATAGTATTTCATATCCAAATTTTTATTTGGGAATGAGAATGTAGCTCACTGATACAACACTTGTCCAGCATGTGTGAGACTGTAAATTCAATCCCCAGCATCTACATACATGCATGCACACACACACTCACCTTTTTTTTAAATCTAGAGTGGAAGTGAGAGTAGGTGGCACACACAGGCAGATAAAATACTCCTCTTTTACAATTGTTAGAACAGGCATTGGCATTAGTCTGCAAAGCTTTCTCTTTAATAAACATTGAGTGGTGGCTTTGCCAGGCCATCAGTTACCCAATCAGTAACAGGCTTCCAAGGGGCTAGTCTTTCTGGTCCTCTTCCAAGTTTTAACCAACAAAGCAAATCCTGTAGATTTCAGCAAGAATGGAGGGGGAAATATTCTGGAAGAATAGGGGAGGTGGCGCCCGGAACGTATGGCAAAGAGATTAATATTTATAGACATCAGCATTGGTCTCTTACCAACATTTATAACTTCAGCGGTGGCAGATTGAGGGCTGAATCAACACTTTTCCCCCTCTGTGAAATAATAAATATGGTAAAGTAGCTCTCAGAACTGCCTTTATCATAGGGATAAATCAGGACAGTTTGTGTTGCAGGAGAGACTTAAAACTTATAAATATGTTGCCCTTTAGGCTACTATTCATCAAAGTGTCTGATATGAAATCTAGACTAAAGGCTTTTGTTATTGTGTGTCTGCTTATTCGCTCTTAGAAGTATAAATTGGAATGAGCGCTGTCATTTTTGGTCATACTGGCCTGCTGTGCTACTTAAATGCATGTCCCTTTTGGGATGTATTTGAAGAAAAGGAAATAGTGGGAGTTGACGACTGTACTTTTATACAAAGCCTCTTGCTCGCCTAAACTTTCCTTGCAGAAGGGATCATTTCCAGCAGGAAAAATACGGCAAATAGCTGCTTGACAAATGACCTGTTTTGGTGTAGTCGACTTCCTTTTCTAAAACACTGGAGTGGAGAAGTTGTTCCTTAAAAATCTCATCATACCCAGAGGGACCTCACTTTCCTCTTTGGGCTCCAGTGCAGAGGGGTGTAGCCACAGTTCTAGTCTTGAGAGGGGCAAGTGCATGGGGCTGCTGACAGATGCTTCAAGTCACATGGCTTCCTGGGTCTTACTGGTTGTGAAATCTCACACGACTCTGCAATTCTGCAGCTGAATTTTCTGGCTTCTGTAGTTTGGAGTCAGAGTTGAAGCTCTAGCCTTAGCCTCTTCTTCCCTTGGTGCCTTTAGCTGTTGAATCACATATGGTGTGTGGAATCACCTGCCGTTTGGAGACCCCCACAGAGGATGTACTAAGCAGTTTTCTTCTTTAATGTGTACTACAGCTCCTACTTTTCAAGAATAACTAATTGGGAGCATAAACTTCACTTTGCCCTTGAATGGCTGCAATTTAGGAGACCTGAATAACAGAAATGGAGGGCCTACAAAGAAGGCAGTGAGGCGTACGTTGGCTTAATAATTTGCCCACTTGGCTGGAAGAAGCTGCTGGTGTGGTTCTGCCCTGGGAGGAAATAGCAGGCCTTCTGAGGTCTTAGGTGCATTTTTGTGAGAGTGATTTGGAGAAAATTTTGGAGTTGGGGGCTCTCACAACCACTTGAGGTCTCTGTTCTACCATGTTGAGAACAAAATGTGAAGCCCTGCATTGATATGGGTTTGCTTGGATGCCAACATGTAAATAGTACTTAGACTGGGTCACATTAGTTCCACCTGACCATGCTCACGTGTAAAGAGATTCATTTTGGGGAGACATAGCAAGGTAGAGAATGATTTTGAACTAGGGAGTCCAAAAGAGCACACCCACCCCTGACACCCAAGCATTTTTGCCTCTTGCTGGTGAATGAGGCCATCCAGAACCACGCAGAGCAGTGATGTCAAATTCTGCCTGTGCAGAGCTGAAAAGATTTCCACTCCGCAGCCACTCTCGTTCTATCAAGGTGGTGGCAGTTTGACTTGCCAAGTCAAATTTCTTGTACTCTGTACAAGTCAGAATGCCCAACCTTATCACTGGTAACTGACTCTAAAGAGGGTCTCAGGAAGGAGAGAGCACAGGTTTTCTCTTTATCAGATGCCTTTAAAGCCACTTCGCAGCACATCCCTGTGATGGCTAACACCATTATGAAGATTGACAGTTTCATCAAGAAAGCAAAGAAGAAAATCTGCAGACAATAAATGGAGGCAGTGCTGGGCTCTGCTCCAGTTACCCTCAATAGCTCTTCCAGAGCACTGAGCTGGGAGCTGGGGAGCCCCTTCCTCAGGATGCAAAGACCCAGGCCTTTCTTGACTGATCATAGAGCCTCAGATCTTTTGTGGTCCTTTGGGGGTATGACTAGACTTCCTGAGAGAAAAGAGTTTATAGACAGAGGGACATGGTGTTGATGGTGGCTACTGTGAAGACTTTTCTTTCTTTGCATGAAGAATATGGTGTGATAATGAGCCTTCAACATTGTCCTGCTGCTTCTCCCTCTCAAGCTGAATTCCATAGTTAAAAGTTTGCAAATATTTTAGTGGCCAAACCAGAGAGGCTCAAGAATAAAACCAAGAATCAGTTCTAGGGGCTGGGAATAAGGCTCAGTCAGTAAAGTGCTTGCCTTGCAAGCATGAGAACCTGAGTTGAATCCCAAGAAAACACATTTTTAAGCCAAGTGTAGTGGCATGTGTTTGTAATCCCAGCACTGGGGAGGTGCATAGAGGCGGATCTCTGGGGCCACTGGTCAGCCAGTCTAGCCTGCTTGTTCAAGTTCAGAACAGTGAGGGTCAATCTCTCCCACCCCCCCACCCCGCTCAACCCCCCCCCCACCCCGCTCACCCAAAACACAAATGCATTGCATTCTTGAGGAACAAACTCAGTTTTGTCTTTTGGCCTCTACATGCATACATACATGCACCCACATGCATGCATGTGCACATACACACACAAAGAATGAATTGTAAGGACAGAATTTCTCATTAGCAGTTACCTATATCTAGTGGTTGAGCTCCAGCCTCTTACCTCCAAGCCAGCTGCTTTGCAGCTGTCAGCGACAAAGCCTGTAGCCACGCAAACCCTTCAAGACAACAGGAAACCCCATTCTTCACAAAGATCACTGGGCCACATCAGCAGCAGCAAAAGGAAGAAGTGTGTGGCCCCTGGGAATAAATAACCCTTTTGCAAACAAAACTGGCCTTGTTTACTCATCTGCCTTCCCTTGAGATTTGAACTAAGCCCAGTGACCTGGTCACCAATAGGATGCTGACCTCCAAGGCATGGTTCCTAAGTCTTTTGGAAGTGTCTTTCTCAGAGGTTAAACTTTCCACCCAGCCTTGTTGCACATAGGCATCACATTCTTTAATAGACCCAAAGGCTGAATTGGTTTCTTCGGAAAGGAGACTTTTGCTGAAGAAAGCAATTTTAGGTTAGTTTTTGTAGTAGCCAGGGAAATGTACCAAGAGGATGGAATGTGTTTCTGTTGTGCACATAACCTGCACACTGCTTCAGAAATGTGTGATTTCCAGCCTGTGCTAAAATAAGAAGTGGTGGTTTGATTTATCTCCCACAATGGTATGGCATTCTCTTCCTAAGTGGCATTTCGTTCGCAAGCCAAGCACTGTAAATTTGAACTGAATATGTAAGTAAATATCCCTTAAGGAGATGGCATACCGGCTGGCCTTGCCAGAGAAGATGCTACTGAAAATGAAGCCCTTGGTTTTTGGAAAAGCCTCAGCAACCTGAAATACATTAGCATTCAAAAGGGGCCATGATGCATGGTGTGGTTGCCAGCCAAGGAATCCCAACGTTAATCTGAGGAGGACTCATGGAAGGTTCCCTACAAAGTAATATTTGGGTCGTATCACCTACATTCACCGTCAAGTACTCAAACATACCTTCAAGCCATTGGAACTTTGCTTTGAACTTCCATGTTTGGGCACAATGCCTCATTGCACGACAGCTTGGCACATGATCTCTTTACTGTGGCATCTTCACAAAGACACTGACAGTGTTTTATCAAGTCCTAACAAGATTGCCTCTATGCATAATTGTTAAACTAAAGGGCTGTCGATCCACTGATGTGGAACAGGCAAGAAGCTTAAAGAACGGAGTAAACCCATAATCGCAGAGTAACTTGTATTCTGATTTATTATTTATCACATCATGGTTAAAACAATTTCCTACCGTTTTGTGTATTTTTAATATTATTTTGACATTGAATTTTCACCTCATGCAAAGGCAGGTTTCAGAAACTTTTTAAGTATTTATATATGCAGGTAGTTAAAGGGGAGAATCCCTTTTTTATTAAGATACAGAATGCATGTTTATCAAAATTCATCTGAGATTCTATTTAGAAATACAGATATCTTGGGTTTGAAAGCACTTACTGAGCTGCAAAGAGTGACAGATATTACTGACAGAACAAAGTTATGAATGATGAAAGAACCCAGCAAATGTTTAAGCTCGTGTGGCTATAAATTAACTAGTAGAAGAAAGAGTGTTGTTGGTTGGCATAGAGCAATCATTAACTCAGCACATGTAGAACACCTATTGAACATCTCAGTGCTCTTCATCAAGATGCACCAAGTCTCCTCTGTGGCCCAGTCCTGTGTGGCTGCTGTCATGAGTGCCCACCACCCACGCTGGAGTTCTACCTCCAGACAGCCCTAAAGGAGGCCTCTTGCCAGTAGCATTACAGTGAGTCCTGCATACAGCCTATCTGAGAAATCATACTTTGTAGAAAAGTGGGGAGTTGGGCAGATGCCTCAGCAAGTAAGATCACTTGCTTCACAAGCATAAGGGCCTGGGAGGGCATGATTCATCCTGAGTTGAATTCCCCAGCACCCATGTAAAATAACTGGGCATGGCCATGTCCTCTAACTTCACTCTATGGGGAGAGAATTGGGGTTCAAGAAAACTAGCTTCAGGTTCAGAAAGAGACTCCTAGCTCAAGGAAACATAGAAATGTGCAGTAGAGGAGGACTGTCAACATTCTCCTCTGCCTTCCAGATACATGCACCCATTTGCACACGCACACATGCACATAATACTAGATTTTTATACACAAATTTTAAAAAAAAATGGAAAGTTACAAATGTTAGTTTATGTTGATTTTGCTTTTATGACCAGCATGTATCTAAGCCAGTCTAAAGAACTGTTGTCCAATATGAAGACATAACTGACAAGTTTTCAGCACAGTGACCAGCTCCCTGGAATGACCAGTACAGTGTGGATCACTCCACAAATCCTGCTTGTAAAACCCACAGCATGCTGGATGGGAGTGGCTGTCATTCCACACCTACGGTTCTCAGACTTCAGGAGGCCTCAATACCTGCACAGCTTTGATCACGTTCCTACAGTGACTGATTCAATGGAGCTGGAAGGAAGCCTGGGAACTTGTGCTTCTAACATGTTTCCTCATGATGGGAATGAGTGGTGGGGATGTTTGGGGACCTTGCTGAGTGATACATATACTAAGAGTTGAATTTACTTGTTCACAGACCACCTCTAAGACCTGGATTTTACTCCACAAAAGTTTTTCAATGAATGCATAGCTGTATGTTTTAAATTAAAACATTTGCACTATATTGCTAATTTCTCATCCGTATCGTTTTGACTAAGTATTATTCCCAGATGCATGCTGATAAGACAGCCTGTACTACAGGCAGGCCTGGCATCTGCACTTTGTGACCCAGGAGGATTATTTGGTGACAGAGGTGAGGAACCTTTTCTGTGATTGAGAACTCAGGAACATGTAAAAACATAAGAAACAACACTGAGAACATTCCTGGTAGGTGGAGATAGGTCTGACTGGCAGTGTGGTGAAAGCAGAAGGCTAAAGAGATTGTAGCAGCAGGAATGTGCCAGACAAGATGCCAGGACTGGTCCAGCCTGCATCATATAGATGAAAACCAGTGGCCCTGGGAAGACTGAACCAGGTGCTATTCCAGCTACTGGAGAAAACACAATAAATACAATGACCAAGTTTCTTTCCTCTTAGAGGTTCAAGTGCTGTTTTTCCCCCTCAAAAGAGGAAATTTCAGTAATGGTAGTGAAGTCCTAAAAATAGGAGGATGGTAGAATTCTGTTGTTTTTACAAGTAGGCAAAGCAGTGTTCTCATGATGGAAGTAATTTAGGACGGGCCAGGCTGGAGTCAGCAGTAGACTCTCCTCCACATTCCCAGCCATTTCACTATACCCTTCCTTCAGGTGTGGAATGAGGATAGTAAGCAAATCATCATTATCATCTAATGGCCAGCACTCATGGCACCTTTATAAGGTCAGTACATTCACTGTCCTATTTCATCCCCACATCAACCTTCTAGAGTGGTCCTTAATATTCTGTTTACAGGTGAAAAAGTGGAGGCTTGGGTCAAAGAACTTCCTCAAGGTCACAGAGCCACACAAGTTGAAACAGGATTGGAGGGTATCCTTCAGGTTCCACCTTCAGAGCTCCTGTCATTACAACAAGTACCCTTGTCCAGACGCATTCATTATGTTCAGGGGGAAATCAGGCCTCACTTTGCAGATTGTGTTTCTATGGTCTCAAGATAGCATACACCTGTCCTTGGTCACTACAATAGATGAGATGACAGAGTCGGAAGTGACTATGTTAGCACTGGCTGCACCATCCGTTAGCCCACAGAAAGGAAACATTTTTGAATGTTTGTTTTTTCTAATTGTGTGTGTTAAGTAAAGCGATTGGACAAACAGTCCTCTCCTGCCTGGTAATCTGCTATAAATCAACCTTCAGATGTTAATAAAACAAGTCAAGACTGACAAAGGAAGTTCCATTTGTATTTTAAACTCCCAATTCATCAGGGTCTCCCCCTTCAGATCTTCTATGAGAGTGTCCTTGGTCTTAATGTAGCTGGAAGATAAAACGCAGATAAAAGAGCCATTGTCTCAGAAGAGCATTAATAAGAAATGAATGTTGATCCTAATTGAGTAGTATTTAAACATACAGGGTAGAAGCAGCAGTCTGCAGGGAGCATCTGAGTCTGTTAGAATTTGACTTTCTATCTCATCTTCCTCCTCATATTACAGTACCCTCCCCACTTAGCTGCCTTGTAAGAGTGTAAGCTGTCACACTGGAATTAGAAAAAAATTTATATATAAATGTATATATACATATATATAATGTATGTATAATATAAATTATATGAGGGAGAGCACTATTGAAGATCACTAGTTCTATAGCTATTCTTATTTTTAAAAACATATATGGACAATTTTCCTGAAATCATTCTAGAGTATTCACTTGATTTGTTTACCTGCTTATATTTGTCCCTAAGAATTTCACTTTAAGTTCCCATTACTTCGGTTTCACTGGATTTAACAGAAAGAACTCCCAATGGCCAAGATGGGGCTATTTGAATAATATCAATGATGATGGTATTGAATTACAAGTCAAATAACAATGCATGTTCTGATACCTTTGTCAAAAATCAGGTGGACATAGCTGTGTAGGTTTATTTCTGGGTCCTCTGTTCTGTTCCACTGGTCTCTATTGTCTGTCTTTCTCATTAAGGCTGTGTAGTGCAATTTGAAGTCAAATATAATGACACTTCTAGCAGTGTTCCTTCTACTAAGGATTGCTTTGGATATTTGGGGGCCTTTTGTATCTTCATATGAATTTTTGTATTTTTATTTCTAGAGTCCTGTGAAGGATGTTACTGGAATTTTGATGAGGATTGTGTTGACTCTCTAGGTTATTTTTGGTAATACAGCCATTTTCACAATATTAATTCTGCCAGTCTAGGAACGTGGAAGATCTTTCCATCATGTAGTATTTTCTTTATTGTTATTTATGTTTATTTTTTATGTATTTGTGTGTGTGTGGTAAGTCTGGTGTGCAGTGTGATGTGTGTGTGGTGTCTGAATGTTTATGTGCAGATGTACACACAGTGCATGTATGGAGGCCAGAGAGAACATGGAATGACTTCTTCTTTCGCTTATTTTCTTACTTCTTTGAGATGGAATCTCTCTCTCTACCTGGAGCTGCCATTTTCCTTCAAGGATTCTCTGGTCTCTACAAGCCCATGGGATTGGGGATACAGGTGTGTGCATGGCCACACCCATCTTCTTTTATGGGTGCTGAGGAATTGAATTCAGACAATCTCAAGTCCTTTCCAGCCCTCATGATTTTATGCCAAGTGCTCTTATATAATATGCTGACCCATCTCCCCAGCAGTATCGTCCTTGACTTTTTTTTTTCAGTGTCTTTAAGTTTCATCATAGAGATTGTAGCAGACAGCTTCAGGTTCACTGAGATGAACTTCCAGACCAAGCACAGTTATGGAGGAAGGGATATTATTTGTTGAAGCTTACAGATCCAGGGGAAGTTCCACAATGGCAGAAGAAGGGGCCTGCTTTCACAGGACCAGGGAAGAGAGAGAAAAAATCCAACCAGGCACACAGCACACAGAGCAAAACTACAGCCAAAAGCCCAGCACACTTCAGGAACTCCCCATTATGCACACTTTGCATATCTTTACAATGGAATCTCAAACCCACCACCACACCTTAAGACTGGCCCCCAGTGACATTGCCTCTAGCAAGGTGATTGCAGGTGCAAACTATAAATTAATAAAACACTGAATATATTGGGGGCCATATATTCAAACTACCACAGAGGTTGTTCACTTCCTCAATTAGTTTATTCTTGAGTACTTTATTTTGGGGGGAGCTATTGTAAATGGGATATTATTCCTAATGTTTTTCTCAGCAAGTTCATTAATGGTATATATTAAAATGACTGATCTTTATACTCTGATTTTATGTCCTACACCTTTATTGAAAGTGTTAAAAAGACAGTCTATAAAACAAATTGTACTGTCAAAACTGGATATCTACCTATAGAAGAGTGAAAATATGCACACATCTCACCAAGTACAAAAATCAATTCAAAGACCTTAATTTAAAACCTGATATGCTGAAACTGCTAGAGACGAACATAGGAAATAGCCTTTAAGACATTTGTGGAGGTAAGAACTTCCTGAACAAGACTTCCAGTAGCACAGGGAATGGCCCCAAGAATTAACAAATGGGACTACATGAAACTAATGTTTCTTTACAGCAAAGGAAACCATCAGCAGAGTAGACACATTGAGGGAAAATTTATATTTCACTTGGGATTAATATCCAGATTATATAAAGAACTGCAAAAATTCAATTCCAAAAAGCTCTTGCCAGTCAACAAATGGACTAATAATGAACTGTTCTCAAAAGATGAAACACAAGTGTCCATTAAACACTTTAAAAAATGTTCAGCCTCCTTAGCCATCAAATAAATGCAAATCAAAAGTATTTTGAGATTCCCTCTCACCCCAGCCAGAATGCCCACCATCAAAAAGTAAAAATAACAAATGCTAGCATGGATGTGGGGAAGAGGAATCCTTATTTACTGCTGGTAGAATGGTAACTTAGTACAGCCAGTATGGAAATCAACATGGAAGTTTCTCAAAAAATAAAATAGAGCTACAAGGCATGCAAAGCCAAAGGATACCGGTTAGATTCCCCAGGACCCATGAAAACCAGATGCACATGGTGGCGCATGCATCTGGAGTTCGTTTGCAGTGGCTGGAGGCCCTGGTGCACCCATTTTCTCTCTCTCCCCCTCCCTCTTTCTCCCAAATAAATAAATAAAATACATATTTAAAATAAAAAAATATTTTAAAGTAGAACTACAATATGACCCACATATACTATCCTGGCATATACCCTAAGGACTCTGTATCCTACCACAGAGATACGTGCACCTCCATGTTTATTGCTGCTGTATTCATAATTGCAAGCAAATGGAACTAGCCTATAGAGGTCCATCAGCAGATGAATGGAATTTACTTCAGCTGTAAAGAAAAATGAAATCAGTGGGAAAAATGGATCGATCTGAAAAATGTTATACTAAGTGTGCCAGCTCAGATTCAGAGAGATGAAATTGCATGTTCTGTCTCCTACATGAATTGTAACTTCCAAGTGGGAGTGAGTGTGCCCACTCTTTTGAAATGAGAAAGGAAGACTACAAGAAGAAAAAGAGGTGTTGAGAAAAGGGGGCGAGGCAACAGGACACAAGGGACATGAAAGTGAAAAGGAAGCTACAAGTGTGGAAAAGAGGCTATGAGGGTGGGCAAAAGGGTGCCAGATAGTTCAGGGGATCTTGAGGAAGAAGAGAAGGGGAAGAGATTCAAAAATATTTTTTTGTTTGAAAATGCCATTATATTAAAACTTAGTATTAAAATTTTTAAATAAAAAAAGATCCAAAAAATAAATATCCATGAGAACATACTGGTATAAATAAATTATTGAATGAATAAATACATGGAAAAAAGGAAAAGTTCTTCCTAAGAAAAACTTCATTTAAAGAAGTGAGAGACATTTTAAAGGAAAACACTACTTGAATTCCACACTCGTAATTGGTACAGGCAAGATTGCCCAATGAATAAAATTAATGAGTGAAACTTTAAGAAGAGACAATTACTCTGGTGGTTTTAACACATACATGTATCCACACAAAATTTGGTAATTCTCACTCTAGGGGATGGAGCTAAATTTATCTTCTCAGTGGGCTGGTCTTTAGGTCTTCAGTTCCAGCAGTTTTAGAAAGGAAAAAGTAAAACTGGGAATTACCACCTTACCCAAGTGATCAAAGTTGACGTCACCAATAACAAGATATCGATGTCACATACTCTGATACGGTACAAGGAGAGAAGCACATTACCTCTCTAGAATTCTTCCCCCAAATCTATCATCTCAATCTAATTATGAGAGAACAGATGGTCATTCTGTAAAATAGCCGACAGTACTTTTCCAACTGTCAAGTTCATGTGGTGGCTCCATCCCCATGCTGATGCTTTACTTTTTAGGTGGTTAAGTGAGATGTTAACATTAGAAGAAGGAGGAATGCAGGGTTTTGAGAACTTTCTGTCCTGTCTTTGTAACGTTTCTTCAACTCTTTATTTCAAAATGTTAGAAAGTAAATGAATCTTCTTCTGTTCACTCAGTTCTTCATTAATTCATTTGTCTGTTTGTTCATTTACTTAAATATTTTCTGCCACATGGTTGCTGGAGGCTGAGTATTGCAGGGGAGCAGATAGACATGCCCCTTCCCTGGCAGATCTGGAATGGTATGTAGGAGATGTTCAGCCACAACTTACTGTTGTTAATGCCCAACCTTGTGAGACAAACATCGTAGGTTTGACTGGGCTGAAACAGAGCTTCTAGAAGCACACAAGAGAGCAGTTGTTAGAGAGCTGACCAGACACAGCTCTCTGCTATCATCATCCTTTCTCATATGAGCAAGACTGTTGATCACCCCTTCATTTACAGTGCTGTCAATTTTTGCTATGGGAAGGAAATGCCTACTATATGAATTTTCTAGTTGATGTCACCCTTTTTGTTTCCAAACACTTTACAAGGAAGAATCATATTGACATGTTTTATATATGTGCCACATGCTAGGATGTGGGTAAGGGGGCAATTTTTTAAAGAATTTATTTTTAAAAAAATATTTTATTTACTTATTTGAATGAGAGATAAAGAGGCAGATAGAGAATGGGCACTCTAGGGCCTCTAACCACTGCAAACAAACTCCAGATACATATGCCACCTAGTGCATCTGGCTTTTTTTAATAGTAATTTAAAAAAATTTTATTTATTTATTTGAGAGAGAGAATAGGTGCACCAGGACCTCTAGGCACTGCAGACGAACTCCAGATGCATGTGCCACCTTATGCATCTGGCTTACATGGGTCCTGGGGAATAGAACCTGGGTCCTTTGGCTTTGCAGGCAAGTGATTTTAACTGCTCAGCTATCTCTCTAGCCCTATATCTGGCTTATGTGGGTACTGGGGAATTGAACCTGGGTCCTTCGGATTCACAGGCAAGCACTTTAACCACTAAGATGTTCAGCCCAGGGCAGTCATTTTTGTTTAGAGATGTATTTGGCAGGAACAAAAAAAAATGTGTTACAGAGTCTACAGGTTCTACTGGGAGTTTTTGAAAACTTGAAGAGTAAAAATATATCTTATTCAAGTACATGAAAATTTGTTGTTAATTCTCCAGTTGAGACCAACACAAATATTTACACAAAAGAATTTTCAATTTAGTAATTTTAGTGGGGAAACTTAGAAAATTGTAAATTTATTATAAAAAATGGTCAGATGACTTCTGGTATATCTGCATAATGGACTATAGTGCAATCATTAAAATTTTAAAAAATGGAAAGGAACAAGAATCCACCAAAGTTTTAAGAAATGCTCACAAGTTATGGTAGTTTTCTGGAATATTCTATTATACTCTTTCTTTTTACTTTATACCATGTGTATGTATACTTAGTAGGACTAAGATGAAAGAGCAAAGTATTAAATAAGAAAAAGTGTGTGTGTGTGTGTGTGTGTGTGTGTGTGTGTGTGTGTGTGTGTTGATACACCAGGGCATCTTGTTGCTGCAAACAAACACCAGTTGTGCCAGTTTTTTTCATCTGGCTTACATGAGCAGCTTGGGAATTGAACCCAGGCCACCAGCAGGCTTTGCAAATAGGCAATTTTATCTATTTAGCCATTTTCCCCACCCCTTCTTTTTTGGAAGTGTGTTCTATTTTTATGAAACAGGGTTTTTCTTTGTAGCCCAATCTGGCCTCCAGCTTTAGATCTTCTTGCCTCATCCACCAAGTGCTAGGGTCTCAGGCATACATCAGCATTCCCAGTTTGTGACAGTTCCCAACCTTACCCCACCCAACCTTTGTACTGGGGCTAGAAACCAGGGCCAAGTGCATGCTAGGCTAGTGCACTAGCCACTTAAAAAAATTCCTGGGACAATTAGCCTTAAACTTCTTTTGCAGCCTGGGCAGGTCTTGAACTTGCAATTCTCTTGTTTCAGCTTCCTGCATAGCTGGGGTCGCAAGCCTATACTACTAATCACAGCTGAGAGGTGTTCTTTAAAGTACTGGTAGAGCGGTTTCAGCTGAATAATGAATACTTTAATTAAAATGAGAATCTAGAGCTTAGAAGAAGTTGAATAAGTTTTCTTGTGTAGTATAGATAATAATTATATATTAGTTTTGTTTTTGTACACTCATTATATTTCTAAATACTGGATAATTTTCTATAGGCAAACCAAAGAAAAGCAAAACATTGTGTCCATAATAATTGTAGCTTTGTAACATAGCATTTAGCCTTCCATGTGGTTCCTCATTCATTGCTTCTCAGTTGTAAGTATTGGAAAGTATTTGGCCTATGTAGTAAATAGGTACAAATTTATAAAAGGTCTCAATAGTCTCATTAAAATCATTTGGAAATCTTTTACTTAATAAAATTGATTACAAAATGGTAAAATGTCAGTGTTGTTTGCATTTGTCCTAATGTGAGCAACCATAACCATCATCACTTTGAAATTTGACCTGGCCTAGGCCATTTGGGCCATCAAGCACACTGGAGTCATCTAACACAGCTTGCTTACATGGCAAACCAGGACAGGAACAACAGTTCTTAAGAGTGCTGAGCCCCACCTATCTTAGTTTGTGTACACAGATGGTCTTGAGGCTGACCCAAGATGGTCCTAGAGAAGTCAATACATGTCATTAAAGCATGAGGGTTGCCGGGCATGGTGGTGCAATTAATCCTCGCACTTGGGAGGCAGAGGTAGGAGGATCGCCATGAGTTCAAAGCTACCCTGAGACTACATACTTAATTCCAGGTCAACCTGAGGTAGAGTGAGACCTTACCTCCAAAAACAAAACAAAACAAAAGCATGAGGATGAAGACAAGCCACCAGCTGAAGGATGGATAAGATAGGGGGAGCAAGTTTCATGATTGGGACACCAAAGCTTGGGATGAGTCTGAGCAGATGAGGGCCTAGACACAGAGTGCAATGAGGTCGGGAGATCCAGAGCCAGGAGTAGGAGAGAAGTCTCCATGCACAAGAGTTCTAGAGAGGATCTTGCCAGGGCAAGGTTTCTGTTTGTACAGTCTGCAGAAACCACTCCTTTTGTTTCTCTTTGGCTATAGTCAGTCTTAGCAGGCCCAGCTCCTAACAAGTAGGAGGGACTCCTAACCCTGCTTTGTTCTGTAAGTAAAGCAACACTAACCTTGAGTGGAAAAAGAAATGAAAGCATTGACCTTACATGATCTTTCATTAAATAAATAAATAAATAAATAAATAAATAAATAAATAAATAAATAAGGGCTGGGACTTAGCCCAGCCAGCAAAATGTTTGCCTTGTAAGCATGAGCACCCAGTTCAATCCCCAGTACCCACACAAAAAAGCCAAGTGTGATAGCACACTGCTTGTAATCCTAACAGTGGTCAGGTGCAAACAGGTGAATTCTTGGAGATTACCAGTCAGCCAGTGTAGCCTAATTGTTGAGATCAAGGCCAATGTAAAATCATCTCAAAACAGGTGGATGGCACCTGAGGAAAGATACCAGAGGTTGTCCTCTGGCCTTCACTTGCAAGTGTACACACACATGCACCTGCACACACATACCCATACACAAAAATAAATAAGTTAAAAATAGCTCTGTTAAGGCTTGGGGAGATGGCTTAGCAGTCTAAAGCACTTGCCTGTGAAGCCTGAGGACCCATGTTCAACTCTCCAGGTCCCACATAAGCCAGACGCACAAAGGTGAGGCAAGTGCAAGGTGTTGCACATGCCCAACTAGGTGGCACAAGTGTCTGGAGTTCGATTGCAGTGGCTGAGGCCCTAACACTCCAGTTCTCTATCTCTCCTCTCTCTCTCTGTCTCTCTAAAAATAGCTTAGTCCTTTAAATAAATATTTAAATAATAAAAGTAAAATCTTTTTTTATCTACATCCTGCCCCCTCCTCTAGACAAGGACTTTTTTATTTAAAAGACAGATGGTGAAAACAAGAATTCTAAGTGGGCCAGCACATCTCAGATTTACTTAGCACTTGCATCAAAGAACTAAAATACCATGTTGATCTTGGAAGCATATCATGGTAAAGGTAGAGCATTAGCCACTTGGCCTTACTTACCAGTGTCCAAAACAAGGTCCACCACAGGTACTGTTGGATCTCAGGCCAGGTTCTGAGCATTGCTATACCATGTGGTCCAAAACTTAAGACAGTGGAGATCCAGCAAAGCTAGGTTTTGGAGGAGGTAAGGAAATGTAACAGGCACATCTTGGAGTTCTCTCTTTGACCTACTCACAAGCCTTTCAATGAGCCTTGTTTACCATGCTTTTCTTATAGTTTGTGACAGATAAGAACTGTATTGATTCCTAGCATCTGCTGGCAGTAACCTTTGAAAGGGCAGGTGATGCATCACCACAGAATTTTATCTATCAATATCGGAGTAATAGAAAGACAGGGATGACATCTAATCACAACACTGCTGGCAGATCATAAATCTGAGCTGATATGGTACTAGTAATGGGCAGTAGAAAAAGAGGGGGCATGGATTACCATTCAGATAAAGTCGGGTTCAGGACGCCTCGATGGAAAGGATGATGGTCATCCTAGGTAACTTGCCTGGGTTTATACAACTGGCCAGTGGTAAAGCCTCCTCTCCACTTCATTTTCTTCATCTATAGAATCAGTATGATGCTGCTTTAAAGGAGGACGAAGGGTTCAGTGAGCTTCTGTGTCCATGCTCCCAGTGTGGTCCATGGATTAACAACGTCAGCATCACTTGGATGAGTAAATGCTTAGTCCTCAACCCACTCATTGGGATGAGGCCCAGCAAAAACACTGCAAACTGCACAATAAGAAAACAAATACATAGGGCTGGAGAGATGGCTTAGCAGTTAAAGCACATGTCTGTGAAGCTTAAGGATCCAGGTTCAATTTTCCAGGTCCCACGTAAACCAGATGCACATGGTGGCACATGTATCTGCAGTTCGTTTGCAATGGCTAGAGGCCCTGACATGCCCATTCTCTCTCTCTGCCCCCACCCCGTCTGTCTCAAATAAATAAATAAAAATAAAATCTTTAAAAAAAAAAGAAAACAAAGACATATACCAACTAACACAGTGCCTGACACAGAGCCAGGGTTCAAGGGACCAACATTTAATTAATATTCTTATTATTCAGATTACTAGATTCTATCATTTATACTAATAAATGATTCTGTGACTAACCCCCTCCCCCATGTATTCTTCACACTTTTTTGGGGGGGGGGGTTCGAGGCAGGGTCTCACTCTAGCCCAGGCTGACCTGGAACTCACTCTGTATTCTCAGGGTGGCCTTGAACTCATGGCGATCCTCCTACCTCTGCCTCCTGAGTGCTGGGATTAAAGGCGTGTGCCACCACGCCCAGCTCTTCACACTTGTTTTGATTCATAAAAGAATCAAACAGGTATGGTGAATTAGCAGTAAACAGTAAAATTTTTGACATGTAAACAGTATCATCACACTAAATATACTAATTCCTATGCTCCTGTGTTTTGTGTGGCTATAGGATGCCAAAATTCTACAAGTTAAGAATATATTCTGTGGACATATTTAGTGCTTTTAACTTGTCAGGAAGCTTCCAGCCTGGACAGTGAATAGTGCTAAATTTAATAGCATAAATGGAGTCTGTCTGACTCTGCAAAGAAACAGCCTTCCTTGGGACCCAGAATATATAGTCCCTTCTGTGGTTATGCTCACAGTATTTTTAATCATTTCATGTTTTTATTATATCCCAAGTACAAGGTGTTACAAAGAGTCCCTGGTGCTGGCAGTCACTCAAAAATTGACAAATCTAAAAAGTGAATAGAACAGCAAGTAGCCCATTAGGGATTTTCCTTTTCTTTTTTACTTTTTCTTTATTGAAAAAAAAAGTTTTTAAAAAGAAAAACTACCTTATGATGTTGGAAGGGTTGATTTTGGCATCTTATACATGAAAAGTAATCGTAATAAAGTTCCTCAATTGTTGTTGCTTTTTCTGCAGAAATTATGGCCATGCACAACTGTGAGGGCTTAACTGTGTTTTCACAAAGTACGTAATTCATGCTCGAAATGTGGCAAGCATGACTGCCCATAAACCTAACGACTTTTTTAAGAGACCGAAATTCAGAACATTATTCTCTCTGAAACTACATTTTAGTAACCCAGCAGAAAACTGTTCCCCTTGCAGTAAAGGCATCTGGATGCACTGGTGGTTTAAAAAAAAATGCTGAAACCTTTCACACAAGAAAAAATTTGTTTGAGGAATGAAGTAGGAACCATTTGCCAATGCCAACTGGTGAGGGACAGGAAGATCAGAAACTAGAACATGGCAAACACCATAGTGCTGCTCCCCCAGCCCCCCAAGTCAGTTTATTAGTGAACTTATCCAGAATGAAGTGTTATAAAGTTTCAGGGTGATAGGGCAGACCTTTCCAAACTGAGATTCTTCCTCCTGGGGGAATTCTTTGCTTTCAAGGGAGGTGTGAGTCCCCCTCCCCTGTCCACCGCCCAAAGCAGCTACTAAGGATGCTGTTAGCATGCACCAGGATGGCAAGGCCCCAGTCATTGCTGCAGTTGAGAACTAGCCAGAGGTCCAGGCTGCTCCTGGATGTTTATTAAGAGGTGGTGAAAAAAAAGTGAAACCATTGTTTACCTTTTCTTCCCCTGGGCGTTCAAGCAGGCTCTTCCTAGGCCTGATTCTGTCTGCCTCCAGCTGAACACTCTTATTATTTCTCTTAAACTTCTCCTTATGCCGTTACCTATATTTTGGCCGCAAATGTTATCTGCTAGACAGAGTGAAAAGGCCTGCTGTAATAGGTAGTGTCGCTTTTATTTCTTTCCTCCCTCCAAACCATATAGTTGGATTTCATCAGTTTTGTAACAAACCTCAGCAGCCTCTTTTCAGTTTTCATTTTGGACTGCTTGCTTTGTTTCCTGATTTGCTGTTTTTGTCTTCACTGGCTTAATGCTCACAAACACAAAACGGTCAGGAAAACCAAATAAGCAAAAATTTAACTAGGGTGCTACAGCTTGGAAGCTGACAAACCCCACTAAGTGTGACAGCACTGGCTAGAAGTGGTTGTTTTTGCGGCTAAGTGCAGAATAATCTATTTGCTGTGGTCACAGTCAGTAGCTACCGTGGGAGAGGAGTTTTCATTTGTGTAGTGATTGCTGTGTGGAGCTTGAGGGAGAATGCTACACTCCAGTACCGACTGACTTGATGAATGAGCCACATCAATTTTTCTTCATGCAGAGAAATTTTTATAAATCTTCTTTGGTGTTTGTGTGTATGTAGTATGTGGTGTATACACACGTGTGTGCAGATGCATGCCCCGTGTGCACAAGTGTGGGGACTAGAGGAAGACATGGGATATCCTTCTGTATCGCTCTTCTGCCTCATTTCCTTGAAGATCTCACTGAACCTGGAACTTTTGGTTGTTTTTCAGTTAGGCTGGCTGACCATCGAGGCCCAGCCCTTCTCCTGCCTCTGTGCCCCTCAGCTCATGGCTGGGATTACAGGTGTGCATAGCTTTTTATGTGGGTACTGGGGATAGAGCTAAGGTCCTCGTGCTTGCATAGCAAGCATTCTTACCCACTGAGCCATCTCCCCGGCCCATAATTCTACTTTTGAACTTTTCTTTCTGGAAACTGAGTTTGCTTGGTAATAGGGACGTATGTTTGTTTCTGTCTCATGATTTAGGGAGACTCACCAGTTTCCTTGCAACAGTTGTTCAGAAACACACCTTTAAGATCTCCTCTGGTTAAGCCATTAGTCTCATTTATTTTCGTTACACCCATATATAAAGGAGTGTTGACCACTAGGAGTGTGCTCTAGGCCAGAGTTCCTCACACTTCAAAGCCTATAGGATTATCTGAGTTGTTAAAACGCAGATTTCAGTTTGGTAGATCTGAGATTGACTTGTGCATTTTTTTAAAAAATATTTTATTTAGTTAGTTATTAGAAAGAGAGAGAAAGGAGTAGATAGAGTGAGGGAATGGACCAGGGGCTCTAGCCACTGCAAACAAACTCCAGACACATGCACCACCTTGTGCATCTGGCTGTATGTAGGTACTGAGGAATCAAACCTGGGTCCTTTGGCGTTGCTGGCAAACACCTTAACTGCTAAGCCATCTCTCTAGGCCTGACTTGTGCATTTTTAACAATCACTGGTTAACCACACTGAAGACATAAGGCTAGATGTGCAGGGCGAGCCACAGTTCCTAACTAGATTTTAGTACATGTGGGTGCTACAAAAGCAAAAACAGAAACACATCTCAGTAGAGAACAGTGGAAATGATGAAAATGTGTGTGTCCTTTGCCCTCTGACTTCTTTTTAAAGTTAGCTTTTGTCTGTTCTTAAGAGCCCTGAACATTAACTCAGCCTGAGCTGTGGGGCTTGACCTCTAGCTCTTCCTCAGAGCCCATCTCTGTCAGTTCTCTCTCTGCCCCATTCCTGTACCTGGCCCTTAACAGCTCCTGAGTATACGTTCTGTGGCTGAAGTCTCTTAACTGACCTGCCTCCAGTCTTCCACACTACAGATGTGATCATATCACTCCCTGGATTAAAATTGTGTAATGACTCCCTAGTAATTTCAAAATAAAATATAAATAATGCTAGCTTGTCATATGCTGTCCTTCAGTATCTGGCCCTAATGAGCTTTCTAGATCTGGCACACTCACATCTTCAAAGGGTTCTGAACATACCATGATCTTCTCTAGAATCTACATCCCACTGTCAGACTAGTAATTCCCTTAACACATGAGTAACATGTGATCTACAAGTGTTACCACATTGGGTTGGAACCCTGTGTGTGGTGTGTGTGTGTCCATCTGTCTGTTTTCCTTGAAACATTAGGGACTTCTGAAAGCTGGCTGGTTTGTTCATGTAGCACTGTAGGCACCATAATAAAACTTGGTGTGTTGATGTTGTTTTTCAAAACCTTTGAGACAGAAAAGTGTTGGCTTCAGAATAAAACATTCAATAGTAAATAATTTCAAAAACAAAATTGTGAAGAGTCAAAGTTTTAATTCAAAATTATATTTAATATGATATATGGGTATTTCTGAATATGTTTTTTTTTTTTTCTGAACATGTTTTGATGCTTTATAGACCTAGAGCCTGGGAAATTCAGAACAGACTTGCATTTAGTAACTTCATTCAGTATTAGCACTTTTATTGAACACAGGCCCAATAAGCTGACAATGTGCTCTACTTTCAAGATATAAAGAAGAGTAAAATAGTGCTAAAAATAATTCAAATAATAGGATAGATAAATAATTAAAATTTTTATTTGAGGATACACAGAGGAATAAGATAGGAGCTAAAAATAATTAAAATAATATTAAGTAATTTTGAGGGCATACAACTCATATACTAAGCTCCCTTCTGTATGTAAGTATTTGGTTCAAATCACCAAATGAGAATTAGTTCTTGAAATACAATAGTGGGGGGATATTTTTATGCCCATTTCACATGTGGAAAAACCTGAGGTTTGGAGAGCTGAAGTAACTGGCCTCAAAGTGAAGCTGATAATGGCAGAACTAGCATTAAACATGGTAGAAGGTCAAATAAAGGAAACCACCCTATAAACAATTAGTAACAGAACAATCAGTGGGGTGAAGTATGAGACTGTGATGGATACAACTCACTGTGTGCCAGAAATCAAGACAACCATCAAAGAGAGCTTCTAGAGAAAGCTAGTGGCTGTGAGTTCAACCAGGCAGGAGCTCCTTCACGGTCAGTGTTCCTGCTTTTATAAATAGATTAGTAATAGGTGGGTTTGATCTAGTGATAAAGTAAGAAATTAATGTCAATAGCAAACTAGTGTCAGTCACCAATTATGTATTGATTTGCTTCCTACCTTCAAGGGTATATTTTTACCTAAGAATATCTATTAGTGTCAGAGTATAATTGTCAAACTAAATCAAATATTATTATTAAATTTTGTCTGCACTTTGCTTTGATGTCAGATGAAGGGGGGGGGAATTACACCCCCACATGCTACAGGAACATAGCACTTAGTGAAAGTTAGGTTTCTAGAGACCTCAAACATCCTAGACACACCCAGGAACTCATTAGTAAGCAGGAAAGGTTTCAACACCCGGTAGCATGCTCAAAGCTCTTGCACTTAGTAATAAAGAAAGGAAGTGTATGTGAGGAGGACAGCCAGCATTGGCAGGAAATGGCAGAGGACATGAACACAGAGGGGCCAACTGTTCTTCCCTATCTCATTGTCTCATGGAGTCCTTCTAGTGTTGAAGAATAGGACAAAGAAGATCAGGTGGTTAGCAAGTATTGCAGTATTTTTTTTTCTTTTCATTTCATTGAGCTTTCATTTTGGCATTTAGAAGTAGAGTTCAGTTATGGGGAAAGCTGATTTCTAAGGCTCGTGCTCCTTTGGGATGCCAGGTATCTGAGGAGTTGTGTTGGTTGTTGACGTTTGCCAAGAAAAATGTCACCTTGTATTACCAACCTGATGCTGGTCCCCATTATACCCTGGGCACATGGAGGTGCTTTCTGGACTATTTATGGCCTTATACATAAAAGAAAAGGAGGGATCCGAAAATGAACTATGTTTTCAATGCTGGACTTTGAATTTAATCCAGTGTAAGTTCTCTGTCTACATCTGCTGTTTGCCTTAAATTTTTCATACATATGGTAGGGTTTAGTGTGCAATTTAACATAAATGTTTGATGACAATGCTTAAACTTTCTGCTTTTTTTTAAAGTTAGCTTTATAAAAGCATGAATACCAGCTCAACCTCTAAAACTGAAAAATATGCCAACAGCTTATGAAGATGATAAAAGAAGTCTTAGTAATATAGTCAGACGCCACATGGATGGTGATGGTGACCATGAAGAATTTGAGGAAGACTACAACTTTTTATGTAGCATTTTCAGGGCTTAAAAAATACTGTTCTATGTGTTTCTTCTCCTGAGTTTCTTAACAACCCTATAGCATAGATACCGTTTACTCATTGTAGAAAATGTAGAAAAATTCAGAATTAGAGATTTCCACCACCAGGAAGTTTGACACTGCAGCAAAAATTCCTATTTTCCAAGTCTAATGGTCTTGTCATTTCTCCTTTGCTGCCCCCTTACTAGTGAAAAACAAGTCATGAGTAATGCCCTTATCACTTATCTCTAATTTCAATGATGATTAATCAGCAGCCCACATTTGGATGATACTAATCAAGTTATTTGTATAATGGCAGCAATTTGGATAGTTACTGTGCACATCTGACTGACATGGGCTTTGCATCTGGGAATCGGTGAGCATGAAAGTAGAATCTGGATTCTGTGTGCTTGGGCCACTGACTCCTCTTCTTATGCAATCCCTTCATCAAACTCTGGCTTACCAGAGCTTTCTAACTCCAGTGTGTTTCTTCCAGATTGAGCTGGGACCAGCAGCTCAAGAGCCTAGAGGGCATGGGGACCACTTGCTTTATAACTGACAGATGATACAGTGGAATAACTCACCAATAAGAGCTTTAGTCACGGAACCCAATTTTCCAGCTAAGGAATTGTTGTTTCATATAATAGTCAAAGCCGCTTGGCTTCCTGGTAGGAAATGTAAGTTCAGCGTTGCTGCATTATTCAGCATCATGATTATCGTTGCTTTACAGCTGTTTCTTGAACAAACCACATTACATACACACTATCCTCTCTAGGATAAGAATATGAAACTTCCCTCCCCTCCCATGTCCCCATTTTCTGAATCTGTAGTAATGCCAGATGAAGCTGACATTCACTCTGAGTCCATATCTGATGTGTTCTAACCAATATCCTTACTTGCTTGTCCTGTCTGCTCAAAGTTTTAAATTTGGAAGGTTTTCAATGGTTCTTGTTGGCAGGAAAAATGAAGGAGGAGATATACAGAGAGACTGCTCTTACTGCCAAATTTCAGTCACATAGACTGTCAATACAAATGAATGCCCTTGAAGCAGGTACTGTAAATGCCTGAAGGAGGAGTCAAGCTGCCTTTTGAGCCTGGATCATTCTACAGAACAGACATCTCTTCTAAATAGTAAAAGCCTGTTCTTGAGGCTCTGGGTATAGAGCTAATGTTATCAGTATTGCATACTGGAGCTGACGGACAGGCTGTTGGGCTTCACATTAATCTGTGTGCTATGTGTGCTGCTTTGGTGTTATTCCTAAGCCACAAATGAGATTCTTCCATTAATTTCTCTCTAGTCTAGCCTCATAGAGTTGAATGTCTTTTTAGCTACCTCATTCATATAATATAATTGGTACTAGCCTGAGATCTAGAGTCAAACAGACGTAGGTTCACATGCAGGTCCAACCACTTATTTACCATCGAATTCTTTGTTTTCTTGTCTGTATATTGGGGGTATATATCGTATAAGATATCAAACTACATAGGAGTATAGTCAGGTTTAATGAGATGATGTAAAAATATAAGCATAGAGCCTGGCACATACAAAACACTCAAAAACATATTAATGAGGTTTTCATAAAAATGATTTAAATAATGCCCCCTGTTAATAGTGGGAGTTTCTATGGCACTAAAAATTAATAAGTACTCTGGGAAAGAATTTGTTTTCCTTGCCTTCAGACATGAGGAACAGCATCTACTTCCCTTTTCTTCCCTATGAATAGATTTATAGTTACCTTGTGAATTTAAATATCTTATGATAATTTTAGTCTTTTATTATCTTGGGTACAAATATAAAGAAAAAACAGATCGTAGTGAGTGCATGCAAAACACGACCCAAGTTCAATCATGGTATCTCTTATGAAAGGGAAAATGTTATTAAATTGGGTGCTTAAAAGCTAGGTATAAAAAATAAAAGAACTATATTACCATCTCCATTGAGACTTAAGGTTGGAGTTCTACAGAAATTCAATTTAAAGAAGTTTGTGAAGGAATAAATGATGAGGGTAAATATTGTGGACCTCTGATAAGCTTATAGCTTAGGGGAACTGGGAAGGGTTAGTTAAGAACAAGTATCACAACCATCAGCTATCCCTATGGCCTTCATTTCTTTTTTTTTTTAATTGTTTTTCATTTGGTTAGGAAATTGCAGAATTATGTTTTCCTATGAGCTCAGTGAAGAGTGCTGCACTGTGTTACTAAATACTTTGGCCACTAAATTTTCTTCTGGTTAAGAAGGAAATCCAAATTCCCTTACATCTTTATAGGAATAGGAAAACCTAATAGTTATGCTTTTTGTGATTGCCAAGTATGTTAACATGTATTTTTAGTTTTAGGCATGCAAACCTTTTTGTGTAGCCCTGGTTTTAGAAATGCAGGTAGTTTACTTGCATGTATTAAGACAGTCATTTCCCATCCCTGAACATCACCTGGGTGGGGCAAGAGTTTATGCTTCCCTTCATCTGCTGTCAGCTGCTATCTGCACAACTCAACCCTTGAGAATGGGACTTTCTTCCCCACCAGTCTGTGTTTGTGGTCAGCAGAACTTAGTCCAACCACTTTCCATCCTGCAAAGCAGTCACTTAGTAATCCCAGGGACTGGAGTATCTTACTGGCAGTTCATCAGCACAGTGGCTGATGCAGGACATCAGCAGTTGGTCTTTTGCATAACTCCATTTTGTGTAGATGAATGGAATATATTTGAAATGCTGGAATCCCACCCAGTCTTGAATTGTACTTGTAGGAGCTCCATCTAAAACTACCCTTTCCTCCTCCTTTCACCATGCATGAATATCACAGAATCAAATCCATTGAGGAGAAACTACTTGCTTTGCCAACACAATTAGTTTTCTAAGAAGCCTTGGTCCTCCGATTGTTCTTCTCCAAAGTCCAAGTTGGATGACTGTGGTTCTTTTTAATTAATATTTTTAAGAGGCCCTTTTCTCCCAAGAGCCTCTAAGCAGATTTAGCAGGCTTAAAAGGACTCTTCTACAAGGTGACTTCAATGGCATCTTCCAAGCAAATAAAACTACTTTGGGGGCTCTATTTTTCTATGCTCTTTTATTTTCACAAAGTCTGTTCAGTGGAGGAAATTTTTCTTAATGGTTAGACAATATTCTCTCCAAAAATAGAAGTGCTATTTTGTTGATGAAAAAGAAGACCATGCAAGATGTCCAGCCAGGGAAGGGATGAGAAGAAAAGAAAAGGCTGGGGCCTTCACCTCTCACTGAGAAGAGCAGAAGGACTCAGTGGTCATTATCTCTGGTTTATTTCTATATTCTTGCTTTTACTGCACTTTGCTTTTTTGATGTGTACATTTTAATCTTTGAATGTAGTGGATGTGTAGACCATTCCACAGACACAGTCTATGGGGTGGATTACACCTCTTCCTTTCTGGGCTTAGGCCATTCAGACTTTAAGTGTCATAATTGCTTGGCCCTTTGAGTATTGTAGGCTCTGATTAAAAAATCTTATTGAAACTGGAGTCATTTAAAGAGAAGAAAGCTAATGAGATGGCTAGAATTGAAATAGCACAGGCATCTATGCTATAACTACTTCCTTTGTCATCATCTTCCTTGAAAAGACTTTGCACGCATCTAATCAATGTTTCCTTTCACAAAAGAGATGCCTATCCCATGTAAATACAAGTTGGACTGTGCTTGACCTCAGTTCTTCAGCCTTAATGTTGAAAACCAATAGACACAAAAGTAAAAATAACTGAGTGCTTATTCATCTTTAAAGTTAAGACTCTGGTCACCTTTAGGCTGGCATAGTATAAGGGGTCATTCTCTTGGGAGAGAAGAGCAGAAATAACTCTTCTTGCAGCTAAGATTAAAGAGTTTCATGGGGATAAGAAAAACTTTACATAATTCCTTACAATAACTTTTCCCCCTATTTTAAAACCAGAGTACTTTCCAGTTTGTAAGGTCAGGCTGGAATTATCAAAAATCTATTCACTAGAGGAAGATTTGTTGGCCTCAGATCTCTCAAAAACCCAGTTTAAGGCCTGTGAAGGAGAAAGCTTGCTGTGCTGTTTCATAGCTGCATCTCCCCCAAGGAACTTCAAAATAGAAGGGAGACTAGAAGGAATGTGATTTGCAGAACCGGGCCTTTGTGTCACTTAGTATGGTTGATGTTCAGTGAGGCCCTGAGCAGAATGCACTGTGGCGGGCCACCTGCAGGAGCATCAATATTCCTGGCTGAACTCCCTTCATGTGCATTTTGGAGTTAAAGGTGAATTTCCATCTTTAACCCCCTTGTGGTTGTCTGGGCAGTGATTAATGAACTAGATGTGATTCCCTGCAGACCTTTCAAAGGGTGGATGAAGGATGGAATCTAAGCCCTTATAAAAAAATAAAAAAAAAAAAAAAAAAAAAAACCAAAACAGGCCTTTTGCTTAATACAGCTTTTAAAATTAATGTGCATTTTTAAATGCCGAAAAAACAAAGGGAATTTCTCAAAAGTATATGCATCTTGACACAATAGGCCTTAATTGGTGTCAAGATGTTCAGATGAATGGGAAAATGCCCATTTAGCTGATAAGACTGAAAAGTGGAACCTTGTTATGAGCTGACATCTTAACGTGTATTTAAACTATAGCAAAACTGAAACATATTTGCCATATAGATCATAATGACTCCAAAGGAGCCATTATACTCTATTATGTAATTACATAATCAAAGCATGCATAGTAATCAGCTTTTGGAATTCAATGCTAATCAAACATACCTATACTATGTGTTTAAGCTAAAATAGAGAACGTTAATTTGCCATTAGTCAACTAAACAAGAATGTGTATACAGAATATTCATGAATAGCTTAATGTTGTGTCAGATGATATTTTTTGTTTTGCATTCAGGGGAAATCAACAATTTTAATTGAAGAAAACCCAGCTCTGAGGAAGATTACTCTTTAACTTGTCATTCAAAAATTTGCCTCACCTTTTACTGATTATAAAAGGAGATTAGATTAAATTCAATATTTTTTTCCATAAGCTCAAGTGACACACAACAGTAATTATACTGCAATGGATTCTTATGAGAACTTGGCCATCTCCAGGTCACAGGATGCAAAAACACTGCATAAAACAAAGCTTTCAAAACTACGATAACCAAAATTCTCCACAACTGCTTTTATACTTAGAAACAAATCAATGTGTGTTATTTAGAAACAGGCAAGAATAGAAACACCTTGATGGCTCCATCAGACCTGGCATTGGGCCTGTCCTCTGGACCATGCCAGGTACTTGCCATATGATTCAGGCTCTTCTGCTTGGGCCTGACTGTCTTCTCCATAAAGTAAGAGTGGGTCTCTAGGCTCTTTGCTTCTTTGGATAAGGAAGGTGGCATGCTCTGTTTGGGTTGATGTCATAGATTGTTGTTTACTCACTTACTTGCTCACTTGGTTTAGCTGACTTGATCCCTAAGCTGATGATCTGTATGGTTTGCATCCATAATTGCTTTGACCATTAATGGAGCCAGTCCTCAAGCAGACAGTCAACATTTCGATTTTGCTATTTGGAATAGCAAAACATGGAAGAGGATCAAGAAGGTTAACAGAAGCTTTGTAAACAACAGACAGATTGATTGCTTTCAATTTTAAATAAATATTCAAGTATTCACAGAGGTTGAGATATTGCTTCTCTTAAAAATAAAGGATTATATTTGTGTTGGAGAGGTCATAGCCTTAACCTTAACCCATGGCTGATGGAACTCTCCTTTTGGACACTGGTTTTCACTGTCTCTTGTCAGTACATGACCAACTAAAAATGTTACTGTCATGTTTAAATGGGACCGAATTCTTTCATCAAAAGCTTTCATGGCTTGAACTTCAAATAATTTATTTTCAAATTACTTTTACTGTAATTCTTATTAATTCAAAGAGGTTTCTGATTTGATATAAAACTCTGTAAATGTAGGGAACAGTTTAATGAATTGAAAGATAGGATTGAGTCTTTTAAAGGAAATGTACAAAATATGCTGACAATAATTGCTTAGATAGAAATCAAATCTTAATGGCTTTGTTAATGATTTGTAGTGCACACTGTGTTTACATTGACTTGGGGGAAGACAGGCGGTTAGAAAGATTTTTCCCTCTGGATTTCAACCGAATCTTATTATTATTATTTTTTTGTTTCTTTTTCTGGAACATGCTTGGCTCAGTGCTGGCTTTTAGAAGTGTTAGCAGGAATTGCAGTGCCTCTTCTGGTGATGTTGATTTTGTTCAAGTAAGGGTGGGTAGATTCCGTTCTTCCAAGATAGGTACATCTTGAACAGGATTGTAAAAATAGGATCCAACAGAAGTGAGAATGGGTGCCAAGCCAGGGGAAGATTCAAGTTAGACAGTCTCCCAATAGTGATGGAAAATAAGTATCCAAAAACAGACAGGTGTGTAGCTCTTAATTTTCCAAATGGTTCTGGGAGGGTAAAAAAAGCACAACCTCAAGACTTTGACTGGTACAACTGCAGAGGGGGTTTTCAGTGCTGACTGCAGAGATCCTCAGCAGGGTGGTTAGGGTTTCAGTCAACTGTATTTGGGGCTTGAGCATTTGGTGTGTGGACAATGACTGTGCTAACTTAATGTTTAGGGTCAGTCTTCCCCAGAGCAGAGGTGAGAGGATAGTGTTTCCCTAGTATTATCTGGCCACTGAGGAAGTAGATCAGGGGCTTTGTTTGTTGTTTCTCTGGCATGCTGTCCAGCCAGGTAAGTGTCAGGGCTGCTGTTAGTGCCAGCAAGGTTATATAGCTGCTGTAGCATAAATGGACTCCTGTTCTAACCATGACTTTGCTTACATTGTCAGCTTGACTGGGAAGACTCCTCCAGTACAAATGAAGTGCTTTGTTTATTACCAGCTGGGCAGCAGGGATGAGAGCTCTGGGTGCTGGCAAGTGGAAATAAAGGCTTTCTCTGGGGGCAGAGTGTGCTGAGCTCCAAAAAGAGGGGGCAGTAGTAAACAAGGTGTTTTGCATTCAAGATGGCCTCTCTCTCATCTTGAAGTGTGTAATTGTGCTCAGGATAAATTATGGAAATAAAAAAAAAATCACAAGTTGCTCATAAGGAAATAACCCTTTAAAAAACAAGTAAGTTGTCCAAGTCAGAACAAGTAGAACTCTGGCACCCAACCAGTCCTGATGTTGGCTGGTAAACAAGCTGCGTGGATGAAAGAATCTGACAGAACTGGGTTCAAACACCAGCTCATCCACTTAGCTGAATTACACCAAGCAATTTACTTAAATCTGAGTCTCAGGTTTGTAATCTTTATGGCAGGGATATTGAAAACAGCATGAGTTTGAGGCACAGGTGTCTAAAGCTGCTAGCCCACTGACCATCACTGGGGAACCATTACTTCGCTCCCTCTCATTTTTCATTTCCAGTTCCTGCTGTAAGATTTGCCCATCATTTCTATAAAGAGAGTGCAATGCAGGTTGAAGGGACTCCAATGGATGCTGGGGTCTTGTATAGTGCCATCAAAATGGAGGTTTTTGTTTTGTTTTGTTTTTAAATGGGGTTTTAGGAAAGAATCCGGGAGCTATGTTAATTTAAAGTTGAAATAATAAGGGATTTATACGCCAACTGTACTTTCACCCCTACTGCATCCCTAGCTAACTTGGTTATAATTGTCATTGGTGGTCAGGAAAAGAAGTTTTATTTATTTGAGATGATAAGCTTTCTTTTTTTCTTTTTTTTTTTTTTTTTTTTTTTTTTTTTTTTTTTTTTTTTTTTTTTGGTTTTTTGAGGTAGGGTCTCACTCTGGCCCAGGCTGACCTGGAATTCACTATGTAGTCTCAGGGTAGCCTTGAACTCTCGGCGATCCTCCTACCTCTGCCTCCCAAGTGTTAGGATTAAAGGCATGCACCACTACGCCCGGCTCAGATAAGCTTTCTTTTCCTTGTCCAAGCAACTTCTGGTTTACTGTAGGAGGCTCACTTGTGAGGAAGGGACCATTCTAATTCCAGAGCTTTGTTTTTAGAAATTGTGAGACAGATCTGAAAGTTAGCCAGGTGTGGTGGCACATTCCTGTAATCCAGCCCTCAGAAGGCTAAGGTAGGAAGATTGCTTGCCAAGGCTATATAACACCAGACCTGCCAGAGGCATGTAGCAAGACCCTGCCTCCAAAAACAAACAAACTACAAAATCTGGAAGTTACATGGAATATCATTCCTGCACATTTCAACATGGCACTTGTTATAATTTAAAATCCAGTTTGATTCTGTCTCCCAGACTTTACCATACATGCCAATTAGTGGTCAAAATGCATGCCAGGAATTTTTTAACCCTTAAAATAAATCACCTTGTTCTAATAGTCTCGTTTAATGCCTACAGTGTATTGTACCTGTTTGATTTCATTTGCCAAGAATTCGTGCTCTTTCTGCCTTGACAGCATATTTGCTAATTGAGTTTTAGAAACATCAGCAAGTCTTTTAAAATGTGGTCTTTAAAAAAGACACCAAAGTTGCCCGTTTCTCTCTTGCTACACATCAAATTGTGTTTTGTAACAACCTAATTGTCGCAATACCTATTTCAAGGGGAAATTTATCAAGTTATAGTGTACCCTTCTGTTTGGAAGAAATATTTGAGGATGTGAGTGGAAATTATTTTTACATAAAGGCTTCAGGCAGTTAAGAGTGCTGACATACATACCATATTTCCATCACTGTCATCCACTTCTTTTGCCTTGGATAAATAGGTCATTATTATCCCATCGCAGCCATCTTATGGTGCATCAAAGTAGGGAGTTCTGTTTAATATAACTGCCATCTAGCTGACCCGTATAATTCATTGGTGCTTTTTATAGAATGACGTCTGTGGGCTACTACTATCAGCCAAAGCACTTTTATACATTTCAGCAAAACAATTCATAATTATTTATACTTTTAGCATCAGTATTATAATCATGTTAACACAAGTATTTTCTGAGACACTAGGCTTTATAGTACCCTTGATAATTTCAAAAAATAATAAGACCCTGATATTGATGATGTCATCATGGGCTTGCAGAGCCCAGCAAGGGCAAAAATTTTCAGATGGCAAAAGTTTACCTGAAAGATTTGCTCAGCAATGACACCCTAAAGAAATTATAGGTAATAATTAAGAATGATTAAAAATTTTTAAATAAGCCTTTTATTTGACTTTATTCCCTCATGACTTAAAACTCAAAATCATGAACCATGCCTATGCTCCTACCTCTGCATAAATGCTCTGTAGCCTTAGTATGAGTACAGAACCCTCCACTGTGAAGATATGAGTCTTCAGGCACTCAGAGCAAACTGAAACTAAAGCTGATGCTCACTTCTGCAGAACTATTCTGTGAGCATGACTGGTCTGCAAGCGGCTTTAAGTCTCAGTAGCTTCAAGATAGTCAGTAGCATATAGTGAGGCCTTTTATGTTGAAGGGATTAATGCAAGGCATGTCAATTGAAGAAATATTTTTTGGTGTGTGTGTGTTTGTATCTACTATGTGTGGTGAGATGCTTGTGTGGCATGGTGTATGCACTTGTATGGGCAGATAAGTGGGCCCCATGGCACATTCGTAGATGTCCTCCTCAGTTGCTTTTCTGCATTCCTCCTTGAGATGGCATCTCTCATTGAGCTTGGAACTGCCAATTTTTTTCCCAGTCAGATTAACTGCCCAGGGAGCCCCAGTGGCTCTCCTGTCTGTTCTCCCAACAAGTTTGGGGTAACGGGCACGTGTGACCATGACCATGCCTGCCTCTCTTACCTGGGTGCTGACAATCAAACTGAGGCCCTCGTGCTTGCACAGCAAGCCCTCTTATGTGCGGAGCAAAGCCCCTGGAGCTTCTTAATTGTTCATTGTGAACTTCTTATAGATAGATGGAGTCCCTCCCCCAACCCAATAAGATCCCCTTCGATCCTCTAATCTGCTGGGGGCAAGTCCCATGGCTTAAGGCAGTTTTATAATCACATTATGCACTATAATTTTTCCTACTTTTCCTATTAGATTGAGTTACCCTGAGAATATAAGTTGTCATACTTTTTATGCACACTTTGCCAGAACCAGCAGAACCACCTTGAAAACCTTGCTTGATTAGCAGGAATTCCCTTCTCCTTGTTCTGTTTCTCAAATAGGAAATAAACTATTCCTTCCAGCTGGGTTTTAAATTCTGAGTTTGTCACAATAATCCACTGAGGGGAAAAAGTGGCATCTCATCATCTCTTTTTTCATGATCACTTTTTCTTTTTGTTGTTATTCTGCAATACTGTTCAGTCTCCTAAGCTTCTGCTATCTAGAACAAGCTAGGAGAAATTACCCTCACTCTCAGTCAGCCACAGGGGCCTGAATCCTCATACCAGGCTTAATTCTGTGAATCATAGAGCTCAAGGTCGAGTTTCATTCTGGTTTGCTCCTCAAGCACCCAAAATTTTTGTTTATCTGGTTCTCTAATTTTTTTTTTTTTTTTTTTTTTTTTTTTTTTTTTGCCACTATCCTTCTAGTTTCCTCTCTCCTAATCCTTTACCAAGAGCTGGTATATTTCTATGTGGATTTGGCTTAAAGCCACCTTAGACATCCCTTTCTGTATTTTCCCATTGGGTCCTGCCAAAAATTTTTAAAAAGGATGCTTCAGCAGAAATATGATAGCAGGTGGAAATCCTCCATTTATTCTAATTGCATCTCTATTTGTGGTATCACCATGTTTTTAGAGTAGTGTTTATCTTTGACCTTTGTTTCTTTGTTTTGGTTTTTCAAGGTAGGGTCTTGCTTTAGCCAAGGCTGACCTGAAATTCACTATGTAGTCTTAGGGTGGCCCCGAACTCACAGCAATCCTCCTACCTGTGCCTCCTGAGTGCTGACATGCCACCACTCCCGGCCTGACCTTTGTTTCTAGAGTGACAACATTTTTTCAAGGAGTGACTAAGCCACCTAAACTGATGTATGCCAGCTACAAAGAGGGCTTCTGGATAGTGAGCAAGCCTTCCCATTTGCACACTACTTCCTCGCCCAGTGATGGCTTCAGAAATGTTGGAATTTGACAACTGATGACAATGACGATGATGGCGGTAGCCAGCATCAGCTACCATCAATTTCATCTTATGAGAAGCTTAACACAGTTCTAACTGAATTATAACTAATATGTTATATAGATTTTAATTGCTGCTTCCATTGTGTAGATGGGAAACTGGCTCAGGGACTTTCAATACATTCTGAGATCACACACCTATAAATCAGTCTGTCTTCCCCTTCTGACTGACTGTGACGTCTTATACCACACTTCATTTGCGGAGAGGGATTAGGTATCCCTTTTATCCTCATCAGAGTTTTTTGTTTTAATTGTGTTGTATGTGTGTGTTCTTGTGTGTGAATGCAAGCTCATGTGTGTCACGGCACATGCGTAGAGGTCAGAATGCAACCACAAGTATTGTCCTCACCTCCCACCTTGTTTTGAGGCAGGATCTCTCTTCTTGTTTACCACTGTGTTTGCCAGGCTAGCTGGCTGGAGTACTCTGGGATTCTCCTGTCTCTGCCTCCCTTGCCCTAGGCACACTGGAATTAAAGAGACACTGTAAGTCCAGCTTTACATGGGTTCTAGGAATCTCAACTCGGGCCATCAGGTTTACAACTGCAAGTACTGTACTCAGTGAGCCCTCTCTTTTTAGTCCCTTCACAGCTTCTTAAAGGCTAGAACAATGTCCTAGAATTCAATATCCTCTGTTGTGTTAGCTGCAGAACTGAGTGCTCCACAACTGCTCCTTCCTGCCTTATGCTTCTGAGTTAGCTCTTGTGTCCTGCTACCTTGGGCAGCAGCTCATTTAGGACAATTAAGAGGTGTCCTAGCTGCTGGCACTAATATCTTGGAGCTGCAAGCTAGAGCTGATTTGGAGATATAAGCCTTCTCTCTATGGATCTGGAGGCCTTCACTTTCTGACACGTGTTGAGCTTTTATAAATAGTTGAAGAACTGATTTGCAGAGAGGGCTGGGGGTTCAGAGCTGCCTGGGAGTTGGTATAAGTCATGAAGGTGTGAGGTTTGAAAGCTGAGTCATGGGCTCTCAATTGTAAGCCTTCTTTGGATTTTATTGAAATCATATTGAGTCAGTTTAGTCCTCACTCCTCCCACACAGTGACAAAATGTCCACATCCACTAACCTGACCAGATCATGTGTTGAGCTCTCTTTTTTGCTTCTGTTAAGTGACTCTGGAGTTTAGCTTAGTTCAAGGGCACATGAGCTAGAGTTGACCATGCCTTCACTCTTCTAGGTATGAGAGTTTCCTCTACTCACAAAAGCTAATACTCTCACCTTTCCAGTATCTTCTAAGAAAACTGCTAGATAGTGTAGAGTAGTAGAGGCTGGTCTTTATAGCCTCGTTGATTCCCGGCTTTGTTGTACCTTATCCCTATATCTGCCTTAGCTGGAGAAATTCACGCTGCAGGGTATGGAGAAGAGTCTCAAGACATTACTACTTATGTTCCCTTTCTAATATGTGTCTCATTTCTTTTTGTTTTAACTGATCATGTCAAACAAATTTTAAATGATGGCAATTTTATCTGACCTTTTGTCCATTTTGTTAAGGTGATGGACAGAATTTGTTTACAAAAGATGTGACAGTGATCGAGGGAGAAGTTGCAACCATCAGCTGCCAAGTGAATAAGAGTGACGACTCTGTGATTCAACTCCTCAATCCCAACAGGCAGACCATTTATTTCAGAGACTTCAGACGTAAGTTTCCATCCCTGTCTTGTTAGACTGCAACTTTTTCTTCACATGTTGTGTTGATAAAGAGATTGCTAAGGCCACCTTTTTTAAATGTAATGTTAGATACTTAAAGTTTAGTCAATTCTTTAGAGGGAAGAAGAGACAGGCAATCATAATCTTTCTACTTAATAGAAACCTTGAATTCTCCCCTTTAAAAGTAAGGCAGCCTTACTTTGCAATAGAATTGATTGTCGTAATTCAAGGTGAATTGCAATCGAGTCCTAAATACTTAGCTGACACAAACAACTCAAATAGAGCAAGGCAAGGAAAATATAGCATTCTGATAGGGAATCTTTTTGCTTTAAAGATTGGAGTTTCCAAGGCACTCTGTGCCTATGACAAGACCAAGTTTCTCACTACAACCTGTAGTATATGGAGGTAGCCTTGTGCTAAATCACACAAATGTAATTAGCAAAAGCCAATTATTGCAACTAACTTGTATATAATACCAGTGGCTGTCATGGATGCTATGGCTTGGTACAAAAAGAATCAATTCTTTACAAAAAAAATTTGAGAGTCCTAGCACCTAACTGAATCAGATGTCCAGCACACCTCGCTCTGGCTGCTCATATTCAGCATCTAAGGACATCCGTGACCAGTTGAAATAGTTGATAAACCAAAGATCATGTAAAGGGATGGATGGAGATAAAAGAAGCCAGCTTCTTACTCTCAACTGAATTTTTATTGTTATAGGCTAATCTAGCCTTTGCCAGAACAGAGACTTTGGGATAAGAACACTTGGGATAAGTAAGAAGCCTACGAACATGGCATTTTCAGTAATTCCAATATTCTGCTTCAGGGCTAAGCATTTCACATCATGCAGCTGAATGCAGCTAGAAAACATTGGGAGGGGCAAAGGGTCCTGTGCACCCTAGGTCATCTGTGTTGGACAGTTTCATCTCCAGTCATAGCTCAGAAATTCAGATGTATCCAAATAAATAAGATTGTTTTGCTATATCATTTTAAAAATGATTTTTAAAGATTTGCTTTGAAATTATCATCAGTATTTTTAGATCTTGTTCATCATTTGGTCCCTTTATTTATTTTAAGGTTTTGGATTTTTAGAAGCATTTTAAGACGTTCATAGTCCCTTGTTCCTGAACTTCTGGTGCTCACAAGGGGAGAGAAGCTGGCTTACTGCTCTGGGGGGACTTCTATGGCCCACTTTTTCATATGTTCCCATTTTGACTGTCTCTGATTTGAAATAGTTTATGAATAACAGCTAAAAACTGACAGTGCTTGGAATTGTACCAACTGTGTGTGTGTGTGTGTGTGTGTGTGTGTGTGTGTGTACATTGCCACACATACAACCTATATGTAAGCGTTTCCTTTACATAGGTGGAAAAGGTTATTTGTCTACATGTATCTATTATAGAAGCCCAAAACAGTGCCAAACAGTATAGAAAGACCTAATCATTTTTTCTCCTCCAGCTGCTTTCCTAGCAGTCAGCACTTTTCCCTTGCCTAGTTAAGGAAAACAGACTGTCCACCCTTATCCACCCAGCCACCAAAACTCTGTGTTTTGTTTCACAGCCTTGAAGGACAGCAGGTTTCAGTTGCTCAATTTTTCTAGCAGCGAACTCAAAGTGTCACTGACAAACGTCTCGATTTCGGATGAGGGGAGGTACTTCTGTCAACTATACACTGACCCCCCACAGGAAAGTTACACCACCATCACAGTTCTGGGTAAGTTCTGGCATTAGTCCTGGGAAGCGAGTGGGGTGGTCCTTACTACCAGGTGGCTTCTACAAGTAAGGGAAAGCTTAAATGTTAACCTTACTTTCAGCTTGTTTTGAGAAAAATCACCACCCTCTTCCAGAATTTAAAAATACCCTATTTGGGCTGGAGTGATGGCGTAGCAGTTAAGGCACTTGCCTGCAAGGCCAGAGGACCCCCTGGTTCGAGTCCCCAGGACCCACATAAGCCAGATGCACAAGGGGGTACATGTATCTGGAGTTCATTTGCAGTGGCTGGAGGCCTTGGTGCGCCCATTCTCTGTCTCTCTCTCTACCTGTCTATTTCTCTCCCCCACCTCTTCAAATAAATAGAATAATTTTTTAAATGTTTAAAAATATAGCCTATTTTATCAGAGGCTCTAAGGAATGGCAATGAGCTGTCTTTATAGATGCCACTTGCTCTTGGGTTTCAAATCTTGAGCTTCAGAAGCAAGATCAAGAGAACTCAGAGCCTTCTAACAGATCACTCACTGCATGAAATGTTACTCTTTCCAACTTCCAGGATTTCTCCCTTCTGAGCAGGAGAGGGGAAGATGTGCTCCCATGTCTATACCTCTGATTGAGCTCAAAAGTCCCATAGGGGTTTTTCCTCTGAGTGCCATCCTCCTGTTCATGTGGGTGACCTCCTTTTCTTGGCCTTTCGTTCTTGCCCTGCTCACTGTTGGTACTTCAGATCATGCCATGCTGCCATAACCATAAGCATATATTTTGCCACCAAGTGCAGCCAATATACGTGAGAAAGTTGAGAGCTGCTAAACCAGAAACAAGCAAAGACCTGTTGCCAGGCTGCAAGGTCTACCTCTTGTGAGTCAGGTGTCTTCATACGTGATCATGGTATACCAAATGATCGCCAAATTATGATGTTTTAGCAAAATTCGAATCGCCAGGCTGATGTGTTTAGATTTTGATAGTCAGCGGATATTTCCATGCTGAAGATGGTCTGACTTTATCACCCTTTAGACATGCATACTCCAGTGCCTAATGCTGATCTGGAGTTTTGAAACTGCATTTCAAGGACATATGCTATAGTCGAAGGCAAGATCTCTGATTTACACCTTCAAGAAGATGATGAATCAAAGTCTATTTGAGGCAGCACACTGAAGCTTTTGGGGTAATGATATGAAGATTCAAGAGGAAAGATAAATATGCAGGACATTTTTGCTGGGTGTGTGTGTGCACATATATGTATTTATGGATGTACATATTGAGCTGCTGCCTCATTACTTTATTTAAACACAGCTGTAAAAGGGAAAATATTTTTAATTCATTAAGCTAAAACATGTACCCGAAGCCTGATTACATGCTCCTGATAAGAGGAATGCTGCTTTTCAAAAATCAGGTTTCAAGTCTGTCTGTAGAATTTCTGAGGCTTCTAAGGTCTGTGTTTCATGATAGATGGCTTGCAGGTATACATATTTGTCACTTTATGATCTTCATCTATATTAGACCCGTGTTATTATTAAAGCATGAGAGATTTTGCTGGAATGACTATGTTGCTGTTTCACAAGCAGGCATTTAAGTTTTCTGTCCCTTTGCTTGGTGCATTAGCTGCCCAGACTTAGAATTGACCTGCCATGCATTGACCCACCAGTGTTTCTAGATCTCCACAAAGGTGATAGCTGTTCAATTTTTTCCTATATGTAGTATTGGTGTCTTAATTTTATAGAAGAAAAAAATGATATTAAAGAGTTAGCCATCTTGCCCTGATTACAAAAGCACTTAGTATGAATTAATAATCAGAGAGTTCAAAACAGACCTTAATAATCTGTCTGACAGCATTTGTCTTTTAGAGTGTAGGTTGTTTTCAGTTAAACCCAGAATGCTGCTCTTTCAGCACTTTACCTGGAGATGCACGGCCTTGGTGTTCAGGAGTGTGTCTGTTGGGTCATTGGTGAGAAGCAGCTGCCTGTCACTTCCCAGTATCTGCTATATTTGTTCCCAGAGTCAGCACCTGGGCTAAGTTGAAAGTGCATGAACCTATGCTTGGGAGTCAACATGCCAGCATTTGGAGAGAGGTCTCAGTATTTCTAAAAGGGATAGGTTCCTGCATATATTGTATAGAAGCTTTAGCATAAATATACTTGAAAATGATACTAATAGATGTTCTTTTGCATATTTTATGCATTCATCAAATACTCTTTCCATTGAATTTATTCTAGGATTCTTTGACAGAGTAAAATTGTCATCAATGTTTAAGTCTTTCATATTCCAAAATCTGACAATTTCTTTTCTTTCTTTCTTTCTTTCTTTCTTTTTATTTTTTATTTATTTATTTTTTTTGATGGAGGGGAAGGTTTTATTATTTTTTAAATTTTTTTTTTTCCGAGGCAGGGTTTCACTCTAGCTCAGGCTGACCTGGAATTCACTATGTAGTCTCAGGGTGGCCTCGAACTCATGGCAATCCTCCTACCTCTGCCTCCCAAGTGCTGGGATTAAAGACATGTGCCACCACCCCAGTGGAAGGTTTTATATTTATTTTTTTAATTTTAAATATTATTTATTTTTATGTATATTATTCTAGTTTTACATTCATAGTGGTGATTCCGTTATCCTCCTCCCTGTCCTCCCTCTTCCATAGGGACCCTCATCAATGGGGAATGTGGTTCACGCATTGTGGGGGTAGTCAAGAGCTATTGGGGATAGGCCAAGTCTCTGTGCATAATGCCCCAACTTGTGGCTCTAATATTCTTTCTGCCCCCTCTTCCGCAAATTTCCCTGAGCCACGTTGGGTTCATTTTAGCTCTACTTCAGTGATGAGGTTTTGGGAACCTCTGTGTCTCTGGATATCTGGCTTAGTATGAGTTAGATGTTCTCTGTGTTTATCTCCTTCAACCTTTTCTGGTGTCCTGTTCCCAAGAGCGCTGAACTCTTGCCCTTCATCCACATTACTCTATGGTTTCAGCTGGAGCCCTGGCGAGGTGTGATTGGCTGATCCTCCCTTCAGGTTCATTGTCCATCTGGAAAAGATAAGCAAATTCTCCAACGGAGAGAGAAGTTAGTACTAGATATATGGGATGGCCATAGATATCTTGGAGGGAATTTTATATGGGTAGGCCCTCTTCTAGCCCACATTTGATGGTATCTTGCAAAATCTGACAATTTCTTCTGATACTCATTCAAACTTTCCTCCAATGGTTTAGCGTTTTCAAATAGTGTAATGAGTGAAGAATGATGTATTAGCATCTACATCACTATCAGTGATTTCCTGAAAAAGATTCCATATGTACTTACACAGCTGTCACACTGCTCAATAGATTGGAAATGCTCATCGAAGTGCATATGTTTATTAGTTACTTAATACATTCAGCAAAAATTTCAGCATAATTATAAGATACAAGGATAGGTATTCGTTAATGTTATCTGTGCTGTTCTATAGTTACTATCATGTTTAGATCTTATCTGTGTAAAAACTGAAAACCCCCTTTAAATTTTTATTTATTATTATTATTATTATTATTATTATTATTTTGGTTTTTCAAGATAGGGTTTCACCTGGAACTCACTATGTAGTCTCAGGGTAGCCTTGAACTTATGGCAATCTTCCTATCTCTACCTCCCAAGTGCTGGGATTAAAGGCCTGCGCCACCACGCCCAGCTCCTCCTATGATATTTTGCATGTGTTCAGCCTTTTTGGATATTCATTCCTTCCTTCCACTTGTGATGAGTTTGTGTCCTTATCCAAGCACAAGGTGTAGTACTCTTTGCACTCTATTCATGAGAGCAGATGAATGAAAGCGAGAATACACTGTGCTAAGATTAATGTAGTTACTGATAATAGTAGCTAATATTATTACAGTCCTGTCCTTCTAAGATTAGTGTTCACTCTTAAGATTCCAGGAACAGGAGAACCTAATTATTTCAAAGGTTCTTACAGTGAGATTTCACATACTGATCAGCTTTAAGACTCATCTTTTGTTGTAATTAACTTGACTCATCTTGATATTGATGATTTTTTTTAAATGTTGTAGGCGTAATGTTTATAATTAGCACTCTTATAGGTTTGAGGTTAGCTGAGAAGAGCCTTGACATTTCATTGCTGTTTTCTGTACTTCTCTCTGTGTGATTTTCATTCAGGCTTTCCTCTCCATGCACCTTCTGGATGTGTCTTTGGTTATTTCATTAATGGCTGCAGACAGCTTTTACCAACTGGCTGTTTAGTGTACCGTGAATAAGAATATTCTCTGTTTAGCACTAGTTTTAATTCATTTTTATAAGTGTATTTTTTATTTTATTAACCTTTTTTGGTATTAGACTAGATATTATGAAGTTAAAGGAAAAACAGGGTAGAATTAATAGACTAAAGATTTTTTTTCTTGTCCAACCAACTTTTTTTCAGAAATACAGATTGAAGTCACCTCATTTATATTTTCCAGTGCTTTCTTGATCTGAAAAAAAGTTCAAGGGGAGTCATCTTTGTAGCATTAAAAAAAGCTGTGACTCACCTTATCAGACTTGATATTTGTAAACTAAACATCCCCCAGTGTACTTGCCTATTTCTGCTTCTAATCTCAGCAGTGACTAAAAATACTGGCCACAATCTTGAGAAAATTATTTATGGGCTTAGAGAAAAATCATACAGCTATTTCTCAGAATGATGAACTCAGTAATAGGGAATTCCATTGTTTCTCTGTACTGAGCACATTTTGAATCTTAGAGTTTTCTACACTTTTACCTGGGCCATAAAGGTAAAGATGAGGTGAGCTCTTCAGGAAAGTGATCATCCTGGGAAGTAGCATTGGTTCAGGAATCACTCTGAAGACCATAAGGACCTAAAGTGTATCTGTTAGAGGAGAGATTCATAATAAAGACTATATGCTCAGTCATACTCCCAGCTCCCAAACAAAATCTAGAAGACATTACTGGATTTTCCCCTGTCCTAATCTGTTTCTTATCATTCCCTTACTTTGAACTAGCAGACATTGTTAATAATGCGGGAGGAACATAATACCATCTTTTAAACCAAATGTAGGAAGTAAAGACTTTCTACCAAAAAGTATCATTAGACATCTTTGTGGTTGCCAGCTCATGGGAAGTGATTGGATTCCAAGGGCTTCAAACAAATCAAAAGATTAATCAATGGATTCATAATGTGATGGCATCGTGGGAGGTGATGAGAGGTAGGAAATGGGGCCTAGCTGGCTGAAGTAGGTCATGAAGATAAGAGGTGTCCCTGGGGGTGTTTCTTCTGTGGCTCCTTCCAGCTCTATTCTGTTTCCTGTCTGCCATTAAGTGAATATCTTCATCCTCTGCTCTCTGGTTGCTATAATGTTCTGTCTAGCTATAGACCCATAAACACAGAACCAACTGACCAGGAACTCAACTCTCTGGAACCGTAAGCTAAAAGAACTATTTCCTCTCAGTGCTGTAGGTGTAGCTCAGTGGTAGAACATTTGCCTAGCATTCACAAAGCTCTGAATACAATCCCCAGTACTGGGGGAAAAATGTCAAATGAAATATTTCCTCCCTTCAAGTTGTTTTGCTAAGGTATTTTGGTTATAGCAATGAGAAAAGCTAATAGCACACAGAGAGATGAGCAGGTAGTGAAAGTTAGGAGACACCTGGGGTGAGGAGTTTCAAGGTATCTTCGAGCATACCATGAAAAATGGGAAGGTGAAGGCAAGATACCCAGAAATACAGAACACAGCTCACAGTATATGTTTGACACTGTTTCACTGAGACTTAACAGTAATCTATACTAGAGTCTTTTGGCAACCTCTGGACCCACTTAGAGCCCCAGGTGTCCAGAGTAACCCTCAAGACATTTCCCACAGAATCATGATTTTCAAAATTGCCAGTAGCTTTAGCCATTATCCTTCTCGTATCCTATCATAAGAGACTCACCTTCCTCAGCTTCATATTTCATCAATGATCTTAATAATTTCATTTATATTAATAATTATAGTTGTCATTGGAAACTATTGCAGGTAACAACCTCAAAAATTATTTTCAAAAGATAAATATTTAAAAAAATTATTTTCAGTGGCTGAGGAGGTGTTTCAGTGGTTAAAGTACTTGCTATGCAAACATCACGACCTGAGTTTGGATCCTCAACACCTACCTAAATGCTGGGACACATACCAGTAATCCCATCACTGGGGAGGCAGAGACAGTTACTTAGATCCCTGGCTAGCTAGTCTAGTCCAAATAGTGAGCTCTGGGTGCAGTGAGAGACCGTCACCAAAAGAGGTGGACAGTGACTGATAAAAATACCCAATGCCAGCTTCAGGCCTGCACATGCACCTGAACACACAAGTTTGTCCATATGCATACACACATACATACTACATACATATGCAAAAACCTTGACCTTGAAAGGACTGGCTGTTCTCTTTCATGTCTTCATTTTTTTTTTTTTTTTTTTGTAAGGACACTTCCATGTCTTTTTACTTTTTCTTAGTTGCTTTCTGTTTTTTTCCTTTCTTTTTTAAAGTATTTATTTATTTATTTATTTATTTATTTATTTATTTATTTATTTATTTATTAGAGAGAGAATGGTCACACCAGGGCCTCCGGCCACTGCAAATGAACTGCAGGTGCATGTGCCACCTTGTGTGTCTGGCTTTACATAGTTACTGGGGAACTGAACTCAGGTTGCTGGGCCTTAAAGGCAAGTCCCTTAATCTCTCTCTGAGCCATCTCTCCTGCCCTAGTTGCTTCCTATCTTATGCTGGCCCTCATCACTTACCAAGGTCTTATTTTCTTTAGGCTTAGACAGTTATCTGCTGACATTTGATCAAACAATAGCATTTTTTTCACTATTCCTGTTACACTGCTCTCAAAGTACAGTGGTATTTGCTGGTCCTAAACATCTCTCTGTGTGTACTCACCATCAAGGGATATGGAATAAAAGTCTGACACCCACCTGACTGACATCTAGCATGAATACAGTGTGTAAAGGACACACCAAGTGAAGCCATCCCATTTCCTTGTCTTAAAATGCCAGCAGATGTGGAATTCTAAATTGCATGCTAAATGGTCTTTTCTTTGCTTATTTTTCTTGAAATGTAAGTCAGGCAGTTAGTTCTTTGCCATGTTTAACTACTCATTTGGGCCATATCACAGTAGCAGCAGTCCAGTTGAGCAAAGACATTTTTGCCCCACACACAGGGAACAAAGAGGAGTGCTCTTGCTGTGGTGGTCATGACCCTCCCCACCACAACAGTCTACCATGTTGTTAAGACGAATACATGAACACATCACTTTATTTTCCTCTTCCGTCATTCTTGAGAAGAATTTTCACATTGGACTAGAACAGTTGAAAATCCCAAATATGTGGTTTAATCTCATAATTTCTTGAAGCAATATCAGAAATATATTATTCAACCTGATCAGCAGGGTGACATATTTATAGATCTTTAATTTATTGTTTCTCTTACGTCTCAGAACTGTGTTTGCTTATTCATGATGGTCAGGATGCATGTTCTTAGATTCACACTACTGAATTCAGTATTCTTCTGATTTTTACTTCAAGAAGCTCAGTCTTGATGTAGGACTACACTGTAAGTGGCATTTTCCTGACCACTTCGTTTCATTAAAAAAAAAAAAAAAATACTTTCGTCATCCGTCACAACTTTCTTGCTACACACTTTAGATTTGCTATTCTGTATGTTAGCCCCAAATGTTTTATTTTGATTATTTACTACATATATGTTCGATATGCTTATAGAACAGTGGTTTTAACTCTGCTACATTAATGTGCTTGCAAGCATTTAACAGTTTCTCTCACCTTTGTTTTTCAAATCTGGAACATTCAAAATCTAGCATTCAGAAGTAGAAAATTGCTGGGAGCTAATTGGCATTTCCTGTATTTCTGCACTTTAATATCCAAAAGATTTGAACAATATGGTGGCCACTGGATGACATGACTCTGTTCTGGGTTTCAGTGAATCAGTTTAATTGAGTGGGACTCATTCTGAGGCACAGTTCCCTGTGTGTACATGTGGTGGGTGATTCTTCTAAGGGACCCCAAGCTTTTTGTCTTTGTTAGTAGCCTTTGAAGTTATTCATGTGAAAATGAAATCCGAGGTTTTAGTTCAAGAATAATTAATGCTTTCAGGGGCTTCCAGGTAAGGACGTTAATCTCGATGGTGTCTACTCTTAATTTTTTTCTTTGGAATGTGTATGTGCATGTGGTGTGCATGCATATGTTTGTACGTGCAATATGGAGGCCAAGTGTAGACATGGGGTCTTTTCTTCGGTAGCTCTCCATCTTGCTTTTTGAGGCAGGTCTCTCACTGAACCTGGTGCTCACTGCTTTGGCTAAACTAGCTAACCAGTGAGCCCTAGAGACCCCTGCCCCAGCACTGGGATCACAAAAGCTGCCATGCTGCCAAGCTTGGCTTTCACATGGACGCTGAGGATCTGAACTCAGATCTTCCTGCTTGCATGGCAAGCATTTTCCCCAGTGAGCCATCTCCCCAGCCCCTCTGTATTTCTATGCTTGTTTGTTTGAAACAGGATCTCACTCCCTTGGAATTCACTATATAGTCTCAGGCTGGCCTTGAACTCACAGCAGTCCTCCTATCTCAGCCTCCCAAGTTCTGGGATTAAAGATGTGCACCACCACGCCCTGCTCTTTTATTTTCATACCCGTTTTCTGACCAGTTTTCTAAAGACTTACAAGTAGCTTGTTTCTGTATTATTATAACTTAGTCTGTGATTTTTAGGAGTTAAAAACTGGTCATTATATAGGATACATTTAGGATAAATTCCAAATTAACTGATTTTGAGTAATTCGGTTTACTTAATGGTGTTTCTTTTGCCTTTTCCTGTGGCAGTTTATCTTATAGTCCCATCAGGAGCATTCATCGCTCTCGTTTGGTAGCAGCCAACGCTACTGTTTGATGTCAGACATGGACCTTGTGTTCATAAAACCCATGGGTTTCATTTGCAGTCCCTCCACGTAACCTGATGATCGATATCCAGAAAGACACTGCAGTCGAAGGCGAGGAGATTGAAGTCAACTGTACTGCCATGGCCAGCAAACCAGCCACCACTATCAGATGGTTCAAAGGGAACAAGGAGCTCAAAGGTACTGTGCAATAGTGAAGTAGTACAGTGGTGAATAGTTGGCACTCATTTTAGTAAAGAGGCCTTTGTTGGAAATTACAGCCAGATACAAAAGTATTAATCCCAACACAGTTTTTAACCAATTACTAAAAACATCTGAGGCCAGAACATAACAGCTTTTACTATTTTAATTCGTGTCCTCATGCTGTGGTTTGAGAGTTCCTGGTGTATCTGTTGCTTAGCCCAGAGAGAACAGAATCCGGAGACTAGATTCCTTCAGGCCATGAAGAACTGCTGTGCAGGATATCCCTGAGCTCAGGCTAGCTGCACCTGCACCCCAGGCCTCACTGCTCTATACAACTCTTGCCTCTGCGCTTCAGAACACCAGTCATAGTGGACTTTCAACTCACAAAGTTCCAATGGTTGATTTATTTTTTGATAATTTCATACATGTATATAATGTACTTTGATCATATTTACGCTCCCCATTACCGTCTCTTGTCCCTTTTCCATGCCTGTTTATCCTCTTCTGTGTCTAGTTACCCTTCTAATTGCAGGTCATTTTTGAAAGTTGAGGTGACCCACTGAGTTTAATTAGGCTTGCTTACATGAGCGTGTGTGGTGAATTATTTATAGAAGTAGGGCAGCTTACCAGTGGCTTTACTGCTCAAGAACATGACTGCCCCTGCAACCATTATCTGCCTTGGCTCATGCCAGGGTGGGGGCGCTTTTTAACTCCTCTCCCATCCGTGATGGAATGTGATGGCCCCAATGTGCAGTTTTTAAAATTCCAAGTCATCCTGACATTTACTGCCTGGGTTGCATTTACATTTTCCTGCAAGGTTACAGTAGAAGATGAAGAGTTTTATGTTAATGGTGAATTTTCAGCAAAGTCCCTAGCTTGGTGGTGGCACTACTTTAACCATGCCCCAAGGGGCTGTCCCTCTGCACTAAGTCATGCCAGGTTTGATTCCTGACTGCACAATCCCTGCCACCTCGGCAGTTGCATTAGACAGAGAATACAGTCTACCCAATTTGACCATGTTCTGTGGGTTGTCTGTCCCATCTCTGTGTCTGTCAGCTTTCAGATTCCTTTCTTTTCTACGAAGCCCTGAATGTTGGGCTATGAGCAAAGGACTCAAGAGCTGACCTCTGTTTTTCTGACAGAACAGAAATACAAGCCATGGGCCTCAGTTTCCTCTAAATGGGATAATAATAATAAGACCTATGGGAATCTGATGAAGCTGAAATGAGTGAATATTTGCAAAGCTTTAAGCTAGCACCTTGGCCAAAGAAAGTGCTGTGTGTCTACTTGCTAAATAAATAAGTAGTGTGAGGAAGAAAAGAATCAGCCCTTTTAGAAAGGTGACATAGAAATCTATATCTGGAAATAGAGAAATCTATATCGAACAGCTTCAGTTTCCAAGAGATTGTTCTGTTTTAATCTCCTATTTCCTCGGTATAGTTTTAGAAGGAAGGAGTTTCTCATTTCCCTCTGCTTTTCTGTCTAAGTGAACTGAGCCATTTAATGTGTCCTGATAAGTACAAAACATTAAAAGAAAGTTAATGGTCTGCCATGTTCCTGGGAGTGCTGGGTGCAGGAAGGGACTGCCTGGGACTATTCATTCCCTCCGGAAGCCTCCTCCCTTCTTTTTCTGGGTGTTCTTGGATGTGTCTCCCTTCTGGCCGGAAGCCCAATATCTTACTTTGCTCTAGCCCACTGCCACTGCATTTCTGTGGTCTTCCAGAAGTCTCAGAGTTTAAACATTTCAATTACAATTTCAATTATGTAAATCCATTTAGTTACTTTCCCGCTTAATTGTTGATGATGGGGGTAGGCAAAAGGGGTTGTTTATATCTCTGCTGCTGATTGAATTACTTAGGGGATTTGGATGACGTCCTGGAATTTTTAAACAGCATGACAGCCTTGTGGATATTTCAAGCTCTGATGGTTGTAGGGGTGAAAAGTGCTTTTTCTCTTCCTCCTGCTAAATCCCTTGTGCGGCCAAACATCAATGAGGCTGGACTTTCAGCTGACATAGCAGGAGGTTCTAAGATAGAAGAAACATAATATAGTTAAGTAAAAACAATATGTATTAGTTGGGGTGGAAATACATATTACATACTATTCTGCAAGACTGAAGAGCAGGAGAATAAGGGCAGTAATCATTTTAGGATCTCATCCACAGACTGCCCTTGTCCAAAGGACTTCCATCATGTTCACTCAAATAGTACTGTCAGGGTAAAGGAGAAGGAAGAGGATCTTTCTTGATAAGTCTTCTCCCTGCAGGCAAATCGGAGGTGGAAGAGTGGTCAGACATGTACACTGTGACCAGTCAGCTGATGCTAAAGGTGCACAAGGAGGATGATGGGGTCCCAGTGATCTGCCAGGTGGAACACCCTGCCGTCACTGGAAACTTGCAAACACAGCGGTATCTGGAAGTGCAATGTGAGTAACCCAGCGTCTTATGAGGAGGGCACGACACAGCAGTTGCTTCCAAGCTCTTCAGAAGTTGTTTATTGGAGGTTTTTATACATGTAGATGGTAGAAAATAACCAAGGGTCGTTTTACTCAATGCTGCCATATTACAAAGTGCCAGTGAGGATGTGAGGCCATTGCTCAAAGGTGGAACTAAGATGATTCCAGTCTGCTTTAACATCTGATGTCAAATTAATTACTTTAAGTATAGACTGTCATCATTCCTGGGCCCATTCAGAATGTAGGGTAATACCCTTTCCAATATCATCATAAGCACTGGATATTTTATGGGGAGTATTTTATTCCCATTTCATAGTAGGATTTGTTTTTTAATTGCATGTTCCCTTCCATTTTAGCTTAAATTATAGCAATGAGTTGAAAGTCAAACTGGGATCAGTGCCATGTCTTGATGGCTTCATCAATAAAAGCTACACTATATGAGTGAGTGAGTGAGTGTCCCATTACTGTGCCCTGTAGACTACATATGTTTTTGCATCTAATCCTCTAGATCCTTCTGCTTTAGAAGAAAAAAAGAAATAACTGTTTTTTATACAAAACTCTTCTTGGCCCAAGGTTAAGGCCAAGTTGCTACCTTCTCTCATTTGTTATCAATGGTTTCTGCAGTTTGGCTTCTGAAAAATCCCAGTTGACACTTTAATTTGGGTGCAAGAGCACGGTTGGGAATCTGATGGGGAAAAAACATTACCTACTTCTGGGGATTCTTGTATTGGAATCCTAGGGCCCCTGTAACAGTAGAACCACAGGCTTGGTGGCTTACCACAACAGACATTCATTTCTCAGAGTCCTAGACTCCGTAAGACCAAAGTTGAGCTCTTAGTTGGCCTATACTTCCTACAAAGCCCTAGGGAAAGAGTCCTTCTGTACCTCTTCCAGGACTAGGGCACTAGGAGTTTCTGAAACTTATTTGGGGTTTCTTACATGAGCATGAGTCAGATGTTACTTACCTGAGTAAGAGCAGCTTGCCAGTGGCTGCACCACTTAAAAAAGTGCCTCTCCCCAGCAACCATTAGTTACTATTAGCTCCTTAAAGTGGCTGCTTTAGCTCCTCCCCATCTACAATGGAATGTAACGGCCCCAGTATGCAGATTTTTAAATTCCAAGTCATCCCCACAGTTACTGCACTGTCACTTAAGTTTCATATATGCATTTTTTGCATTTCTAAGTACGGTTTTAGAAGAAAGGAAGCTTAAAGCTTCATAACTCCATTCCCCGCTTAAACTTGACCATCTTCTCTGTGTGTCTCTTACAAAGACACTTCTCACTGGTGTAGTGCCCACCCAGACAATCCAGAGCAGTGTCATCTTGAGATCCTTAGGTTACTTGGATTTGCAAAGACCCTTTTTTTCAAGGGACACTTAGAACACATTCACAGGTTCCAGGGATTAGGATATGTCTTTGAAAGCTATCATTCAAATTATAAACTCTTTATCACCTGATTAAATTGAGCAAAGCAGGGGTAGGGAAAGCTGCAAAATGTTGTGCATAAGAGACCATCCCATCCTAACCTCTTCTTACCCTGTGAGTTTGGCTCAGTTAAACATTATATAATACAGGTTTTCTTGCTAATTCATTTTGTCTACTTCATTATATAGCTTCATTATGAGCATCATGCTTATAATTTTCATATCACTAAAACTATTGTGCTGTAATGTGCCTATAATGGGAAAACAGAAATGATCAGATATTATCTAAATTGGCAGATAGTAGATTTCTTGTGACTTTGTTAATATGTAATTCATTTAAGCAAACTTAATATCCATTAACTTTTCTTGTAGGGGCCCATTAGCTTTAATAATACATTAGTTCCTTTGTGAGTCCTGAGTAGACATTCACTCAGTTTCAACCTCAAAACTCTTTCAGTAGTTTTCCAGAGTATCCAGAGTGTAGACCATATGGCCCTTCCACCTACAGAATTAGATTCACTACTAAATACACAGTTTTCCAGCAGTGCACCTACAGTGCCTTGTAACAATGATCCTTCGCCTTGTTTTTGCTGTCCATAGATTCAAGAGAAATTTGTCCTTCTTAGAAATGGACAAGGTTCTGTGTCTGAATCATTTGGCTCCAATCTAACAAAGTGCTGCTGGCTCCTCCCTTAATAATTTCCAAACCCGAATCTATACCTAGCATTTTAGCTCTCACTGTGCCCTTCATAGTCAACGCTGTCTTTGACTAATCTTAAGTCATACAGTTTATTCTTGATATACTCTCTTTTAGTTTGTGTGAATATATGTAGGGGAAAATTTTGGGTAAAGGAAAATGAAGAATTACAGAGCTTTATATGATTCTGAATGGGAATTCAGGGGCTGGATTGAAATCTCAGGTAAGGCTATTGGTGCTCAAGAACGTCACCTTGAAGCACTGCTCCATTAAAAGCCCATGGAGGCAGCCACTTGAGTACTGTCTGCAAACAGCAATAGCTGTGTAATGTCAAAAGCCTTCGCCCCTGAGGCCTGAAGCACTTGGTCATCAGGTCCCATTCTTACCAGCCATAGCCCAGTAGTAGTGGTTGTGCACCATTGCCTCATATTAGCCCATTATCTGCAGACAAGTGACACCATAGGAAGGGGAAGATTTCTGAGCACTTGGGATTCTTGATCATTTGTTCAGGAGCCAGCCTATGTGGGTGTTGAGTTATTGGGGACAACTGTGAAGAGTAATATTACACTTGTATTTTTAAATTGACTCAAATTCCTAAAGTCTCTACTTCTTAACCTTTATGGGATCACTGATCCCTAAAAAAAATCCTTTAATAGCTATAGACCAGGAAAAATGAATAAAATCACAGCCATCATATTTTGGTTATGATCTAAAGAGTTCATTTACCTCTTTAGAGTTTTCACAACTTCATTAGCCACTTACAAGACCCATCTCCCTTAAGCCCATTCCTTTATTGCTTTAACCTTACCAGTATCTATGTAATAATAGCTACAGGGCTGGAGAGATGGCTTAGCAGTTAAGGTGCTTGCCTGCAAAGCCTAAGGACCCAGGTTCATTCCCCAGTACCCACATAAGCCAGATGCACAATGTAACACATGCGTCTGGAGTTAATTTGTAGTGAAGGCCCTGGTGTGCCTCCCCCCCTTTCTCTTTAATAAATAAATAAAAATCTTTAGAAAATAAAAAATAATAGCTATAACATTTTAAAATATATCATTATTATGTGTAATGGTCTTTCCTTTGTCACCTAAGAAGATTTCTTTATATTCTGAGTAACAACTGTTATTACCATGAAACATCAAGCCCCTTTGCAAACCTAATATTCCACCCTGGGTAAATACGATGGCCTTGGGGGAAAGCTAACCAGATCTGAGAACTGGTAAGTATCCTCAGTTGGTTTCACACTGGGCCATTTTGGCCAATGAAGGTTTATGTAAACATTTCTCCATCCCTTCTGAGACAAATGAATGTCAACCAGAATATAAGTAGGGTTAAGTGACCATTGGTAAAATTCTGTAGAACTTACATATCCTTTCATACAAATAGTGCCCCAAGGGAAATGAAAGAATGGCAGTCTGCATTGCATGCCACTGACTAGCCTACTGTAAGTATGACAGAGGAAAAAGGGAGGAAGGCTAAAAAGAAAGGAAAGGGCACACTTCTCCCATAAGATGGTGTGCCTCCATGTTGTGTAGATGACAAGGCTCGAGCTGTGGCTAGAATTGCTTTTGTCTTGTGGATTCAAGCCCTAATTAATTGAACCAGTATTTTTCAGTGTTTGTTTGTTAGTACCCTTATTTGTGCTACCAGGAGAAATTGTTGTGCCCAATTATGTGAAAAATCAGCCAGATGTGTGTGCTGTCATACTTTTAATAATGCTTAAATTTTGGTGAGTACAGATATTAATTGTGTAGTATGCATTGAAGTGATTAACATCAATGTAATTTATCATCTGGAGATTTCTGAACATAAATAAATGAGTTGTTTTGTTCAGCAAGGTGTTGACCCTTTCAGAATCACTGAATTAAAGGCTCCCCCCTTTCCTTTTTATTATAAATATGAAAGGCACCACAATCAGCCAAGTGTTCAGTTATTTGATTTTCTGGGGCATTAGCCGCTCTTGTTTGTGACATTTCCCTGTTGGGTGCTCGTTTGCAAGCTCATTAATAAGGTTTTCTCATAGGAACGTTGCCGGGAATGAAGAACATACAGTAGGGCTCTTACTTTGCTAGCTTTCATTCTGAGACCCAGCAAGGGTACCACAGCAACATGCAACTAAATGTTTAAAACAGAAAATAATTATGTTCGCAAAGCTAGAATTCAAAGCTCTGTTTTCTTAGATGCTACGCAGAGAACAGTTTTGGCTTTTTAATGTGCTGAGCTATATGACCCTTTAAGTCTTTCTGTGCATTTTTTTTTTTTCATTGCAAATGCTCTCTAGGTGGTGTTGCCCAGATTTACAACACAGTTGATTATACCTGAGCAGGATGCAATTGTAGCATGGCCAATAGAGCTTGAGGTGTGAGGGAATGCACTCTTGTCAAACAGCAGCCTGTTTAAACGAGAACAGTTCACTGTCTGCACGCTGAAAGAAAACTGTCTAAATAGCATCAAGGTGGCAACACATAGCGACATAAGCTGGGATTTCAAAGGGCCGCTGTGACCCTCCGTATGAAATTCAGAGTCCTGTGCAGAAGGGAGGAAAGCCTTCCTCTGTACGCAGGCTAATGTGAGCTCTGGAATTACTGCTGTGAGTCTTTGATTTCACCCATCATAGTCATGTTCTTTAAAATGTTTTACAAGAAATCCTCATTTTGTGAGGGGGGTGTGTGTGTGTGCTTGTAAAAAAAAAAAAAAAGAGCTGAGTCATGTAAGAAAGAATGAAACAAAGCCTCTAGAAATGGGTGTTTGGATGCCTCCCCTGCTCTGATTATCATCTGACAGTTAATCGTGTACGTGGGCATCGTTTCAAAATGAGTTTTATTGACTGGATGTAGCCAGGTTTTTATAAATCCATATTCCTGTTCATCCAAGGTCCAAAGAAGGGTAGATTTATTTATTTTTTAACATTCCCTCAACTGGTGGAAAATTGGGCATTGAGGAGATGATCAAAACTTGTTCTTTTCTGTGACAAAATAAATGTTTCTCTGGTATTGATAGTGCCCTGCAGTGAAGGAGGAAGTAAAACCTGGAACTCGGAGTCTCTTTCTTGTTTGGAGTGGAGGTTAAGACTGAGCTCCCAAGAGCAGCTCCTCTGTCACATCCTCTGCCCCTCAATTCTGTTCTCAGATCATCTTCAAAGCAAACAGCCTTGTTTCCACATCGGGCATACTTGTCTCATCTCTACCCTCTTTTGAAACAAAATTCCAGTCATTACAGGACCAAGTGGGCAGGAGGCTTAGTAGACAATATTCTAAATGTTAACAGTGAGCATTAGGCCAAAGGCATTGCAAACAAGACTTGGTTAATCCTTAAGGAACAGGCCTCTTCCTTCTGCCCTCTGCAGGCACACCCTGCAAAGAGGCCTATTCTGCTTCTCAGTGACCTAGCATGTTTGCAAAAGACAGGTCTGTTTTGCTTATGAACATCCAATACTCACATGGTGAAACTGGACTTCTAATGTACACTCTTCACTTAATGATTTTTACCTCAAGGTCAAAATTTGACCTTGTGACACTGGCCTCTAAAGATCTTAAAAAAATGGTCGAACAAAATCTTTTGTTGTGTCCCCTAAGATGTCACCTTTGAGATAGTTGATAAAATGGAAGTCCCTCAGCCAGAACTTGGGCTGATACTCAAATGTGAACAACTTGACCTTCCAAAAGAAGAACCGGTATCTTCTTATTTGGAAAGTTAAGATGGACCCAGGCTCTGTTCTTCCAGAAGTTCATTTCCTGACAATGCTTCCCTTTCTAATTCACTTACTCTTTCATTTACTCCTTCAGTAGCTGTGTTTCAGAATGCCTACTGTATGCCAGGCATTGGCAGGTAGTACTCTTTTAAGTTACCTGAATTTATAAACAAAACAAAACCTCTCTCCTTATAGAGTAGCATTCTTGAGCTTCCAAATGGTGAAGATTACATCAGTGGCATGGGGAAGTCCTCTGTAAATATGGCCCTGTTGGGAATAGAACTTTGTACATGAGAACACGGAATCAAATTCAATGTCGTGGAGTCAGCAGTAATTTTAATGTCCACAAAATAGCTTGCACATTTCAACAAGAGAAGCAACATTCTAATGTGGCACATGGTCTTTGGTCCACCTCACCCTCACTAGAGTTGACTTGACCCCCTCTTTTTGTTGTTTTTGTTTTTGTTTTTGTTTTTCGAGGTATGGTCTTGCTGTAGCCCAGGCTGACCTGGAATGCATTTGATAGTCTCAGGGTGGCCTTGAACTCATGGCAATCCTCCTACCTCTGCCTCCCAAGTGCTGGGATTAAAGGCATGCCTGGCTGACTTGCTCCCCTCTTGATAGCATATCCCTCCTCAAGAGGTGTAATTGATTATGGAGTTTTGTTGGTTTGGTTTTAAGAAAAGACCTCCTTCCATAGACCATCCTGTACTGGAATTCACTCTGTATCTAAGTCGGGCCTCCAGTGTAGGGCCATCCTCCTGCCCCAGATGCTGAGAAATTAGAGCTATGAGCCACCACACCCAGTTAAGAAGTGTGACAGCAGGAGGTCTTTTCACCTTGAAAGCAAATGAAATAAACAGCAGGAAAATTAGTCATGAATGTCTTAGGACAATAGAAAGCAACAAGGACAACAGAGAAATGTTTTTCAAGATATCCTCTTTCACCTCTCTGAGAGTTCTCACACGCCTGTCCTCCAGCCCAGCTCAGTCATCTGTGGATTCTCACTTGAGTTCAGACAGCTCCGAACTACTCCATACTGCTGTAATCCTCCTTAACAAACAAAGACTTCAGTCCGTGCTTCCTCCAAGCTCCAGTGTACAGAGGCTGACCCAGAGGCCTTCACTCAGCCATTCAGGTACCATATGAGCCAATACTACCCTGAGCTGTCCCTGCTAGGACTCAAAACTAGAACCCTACATCCACCAGCACAGATGCCGCATTCACTGTGCTTCTGCATAAGGGATGAAAATGAAGTGAAGAACTTGGAGAGCTGGGGTTCTGTCCCACATACAGTTGCAGGTAGAGATTTATAGTCAAGCCCTTGTAGTCAGTACATCAAAGAACACTGGATAGTGAGGGTGCTGGAAAGATGGTAAGTGATTGCCTCACAAGCATGAGAACCTAAATTCAATCTTCAGTCCCCACATAAATGCCAGGCGTAGGGGCAAGGATTCATGAGCCCAGTACTGAAGAGGCAGAGATAGGGATGGAGAGATTGCACAGTGGTTAAGGCACTTGCCTGTAAAGCCTGGCAACCTGAGTTCAGTTCCCCAGTATCCATGTGAAGCCAGATGCACAAAACAGCACATGTGTCTGTAGTTCATTTACAGTGGCTAGAGGCTCTGGCGTGCCCATTCATCTTTCTCTTCTATTTCTCTCTGTTTGCAAATAAATAATAAGTAAAAATATGTTTACAAAAGAAGCAGCAGAGACAGATATCACACACACATACACATGCAAAAGAAAAAGAACATTTTCCCTGATTTAGATGTTCTCAGGAAGTAAGGAAAGGTAGCAGGTGCCTCTAGGATAATAGTCTCCTACCAGGATATTGGGACACCCCCTCCCATCAACCCCAGCTCTTTGTCTGCTCTCTGCTACATCGGAAAAGTGACACCCAGCCCAAAGGAAACTGCAAAACACATTTTTTAATTCTTTTTAAATGCCTAGGCTTAATGTGTTAGTGTTGGGTCCAGAGAGGAGTCTATACTCCTTCATTTACATAGGAAATTAAAATACAGGTTACAGAGTCTTGAGTTTCATCTTCTGAAAAGATCATAGAACGCGGTGCAAGGTCAGACTGGCATGAAATCAATTGTAATCTGCCAGCAAGCCATTCAAACCTGTTTAAGAGTTTCCTTTTATATTTTTCCCTTTATAGAGAGAGCAAAGTACATTTAAGGAAAGTCTCATCAAATCAGAATGCCTTTCTAGTATTATTTTTTTAATTGGTCGCTACTGTAGTGTGACCTAAAGCCTCCTGGTATTTAACCCTCTGTGCAACTTTGACTAATGAACAAATTTTGTCTGCTGTAGCAGTCTTGCTAAGTGTCTTTTATAGGGTTTAAAAAAAATTACAGTGTGTTATGAAAACCTCAGATCCTGCCACCTAATTGATTGGCTGTTGCTGATGCCATCTGTATAACTGTAATGCTTCTTAAGTGCATGGGCTTCACTCTTTTTCTTATTTTTTTATATAGCAGTCCCATTTTATAATGACATTAAGCCATTCTGAGCAATACATTTCTGGACAGTTATTGCACTTGGGTAGAGAGTGTCATGTGGCTTTTAGCCTTGTGCCTTACAACACCAACTGAGCATAAAATGACCCCCAAGAAAATGTACTAGGTTTTACCTCATTACTTAAAAATAAATCTTAGAAGTCTGGTTCAGTTTCAGAAAAGATTTGATGGGTTATAACATTTGATTTATGAACATAATTAAAATATAAATGATGAGCTCTGGGCTATTCAGTCAGCCATCTGGATTGTTGGATATTTTGACATACTCATACCATAGTCAGAATCTTCTTCCTGGGAAAATTTAATGTCCCTGACTTCTGAAGGTGTTAGTGGAACCCCAGGATTCCTGTTCCACCTGTTGGGGATACTTCAGTTCCTCAGTTAGGACAAAGGAAGGGGAAAGAGAGTACGTTTGAAGTTTTCTGTGCCCCTGGGAATAGATGTTGGCACACAGACCTTGTTTGGGTTAGAGGACATGAAGACAGCTCAGCTGCCCATGGTCAGACAGTATGCCCATAAATGCTGCATATGTCAGTGCAGGGAGCAAGATTAATGTTTACCTTTTCTGCCAGCCATTATGGAAACTGTGGCAGCTGAACATATGTGTAACATAGTGAGAGTTTCTCCAGAAATCTAAAAAGAAAATTGGGAAGTTGGTGATCAAAACTGGTGGTGTGTTTTCTGTGGCTGAGTAAATGAGTTTTCAAAATAAATTCTAGGTCTGGCCAGCCCTTCCTTATTGTTCCTGATTTATGTGTATAAATGACAACTGGGAAACAGCTCATTAGGACATTTTAAAAAAACAAACATTTAACTAACACAAAGTCAGTGGTACTGTAGACGCAGAGTAGATTAGACTTTTCAACACTCTTTATTATTAATGGAAGTTGAGCATGTAAAGCCCTCGGTGCACTGTATTGGAAAATATACTCTTTCTGTTTACTTGTAAACAGGAACTTTTCACATAGACCAGCAAGCTTTCTGTTTCTCCTTAATGGGCCCAAGTCAGCAGTGCATGAACAATGTAGCCTTTTTGTGGATTATGGATTAATCTATAAGGAAATGTTACAGTTGGCCCAAATTTGGGCTCTAAATTTAGTCTTACCTAGAATTGTTTTGGGGTAAGAATGACAAAGGTCTCCTAACCCAGATTTCTATAGTGCTGTTTGGTTTCTAGGTATTACTTATTTGGTTTCTAAGAATTATTAGGTAGCTGGTCTTTTATTATCTGTGCATTTAATAACATACTCTTCTCCCATATAGTTTGCTTTTTTTTTTTAAATAGATTTCATCAAATAGCTAGGAACTGACATCACCAAAAATAATAGATATGCACCCCATGATTGTGTTTAGTCTAAGATGTGCCCTGCAGTTCTAAATTGGGGTATACAGAGCTTTTGCTTCAGCCCAGTAGTTAGTACTAGTTCAAAGTCACCCTGTTTGTCTTATGTAAATATTTGTGCCTTTCTTTAATAATTGTATTCCCAATCCCCTTGTCAGGATTCTCACCATTTTGCTTTTACTTTTTAACATTTCCTTTGCCAACATGTCCAAGAAATGGGCCGTGTTGCCTGCAAGGGTCAGCTGGAGCTTTTGGGCTTGTCAGCTTTATGTTGTCTGAAAATTGGCATAGCTCCTTGGAAAGTAGTACCAATTCACAATGGCAATGCACGTTAGTGGCCATCCAAGGGGGCTCTCTTAAAAGGACTTAAATGTCATGCACTTTTCAGCGACATGAGAGAAAGATCGGTGATAGGAAGGAGACCATTAAAATGCACCTGGCAGCAGCTGTCCTCAGTGAAGGCGTCCCTGTCCATAGTGGTATGGGAGTAAGATTGGTTGAGCCTGGCCATGCTTCTGTCTTGTCTCTTATTCCATAGGATGAATGCTAATGAGCTCACCACTGCTTGTAAAAGGCCAAGGGGCTATTGTTTAGGTGATTTGATTGTGAAGGAAAGTAAAACTATGGTAATTGTTTTGACCTTTTAGCCAAATGATGTCTTGCCCTCTCACACTTAATACTCTTGGGTATATTTACAAAAATGTCCATTTACAGATCCTCAGAATTAAATAAAAAAGAATAAAAAATAGAGTTTCATTCAGATTTCATTTGTAAATGTATGATCAGTCCATGTTGTTTGTAAGCACTTCTGCTTTCCTCCCGGTTCACTGACTATCCCATCATTCACTTCTCATACCCACACCCCAACTCACTCACTAGCACAGTTTTACTGGAGATAAAAAGACCTGTATCACTTTCATAAATACATCGCTATAGTAGGAAGCTGTTCTTGACTCTGATTATTGACTGCTGTTGAGAAATAGAGTTTGGAATCAGAAGTCCATCTACAATGTTTTCCATAGAGCCGGCTCTTGAGACTGTGTCTGTAACCTTGGATTAGCTACTTCAGTCTGTGGGTACCAGAGTTCTCATCCCTAACACTGCTGATTCTACTACCAACGATGATTCCTGTGATAGCCTCTGAGTAGTAAATGTCAGTTTCCTTTCTTCTGTTATGTTCATACTGAAATGTGAGTTTTTGTTGGGAGACACCCTTTCCAGGTCTCTTCTTCAAGCTATTTGAATGGAATTCAGGGAACAATTTGAAAGCAAGAGCAGAGAAGAGGCAAACTTATTAATATGCAGTGTCACAACATATTGTCGCATAGTAATAGATGATATATGATAAAATGTATCAATTCTGAGCACCACAAATATCTGTGGCTTCACCTCAGCATGAAGGCAAATGAGTTTCCTTGAGCTTGACTGAGTATGGAGATAAACTTCAATGTAACAAAATGTATTTCACAGGAAATGTTTGATGTGGCACAGTTGGCTTATGAATCTCTTATCTATTGGAGGTTCACTCCTCAGAGTTATTAGTCAATTTAATTTGAGCAAATGCCAGGATTACTAACTAATTAGAAGGATGTTACTGAAGGCATGCGGATGGGGAGAAGAAGTGCTAGGAGCGTGGGGTTTGTGGCAGCATGTGAGTCAGATTGTGCCTGATGATATCGTTTGCTAAACATTTTACTTTGTGTTGCTGTCACGCAGATAAGCCTCAAGTGCATATTCAGATGACTTACCCGCTACAAGGCCTAACCCGGGAAGGGGACGCGCTTGAGTTGACATGTGAAGCCATCGGGAAGCCCCAGTAAGTGCTGAAGGCCAAGGTTGGCAGAGGGTCATGGACTATAAATGTCACAACACAGAGATGTGCATTCACAACTCATCAACCTGCCACCTGTCTCCTGCTGTAAGAAGGATGGAAGATTTTTCAGAAAGTGAAGACTATTCAACAAGAGGGGGAATAAATATCTAGGGTTCTTAATGGTCAGGTTTGGGAGAAAGATCATGTCAGTTTAGATTGAAATTTTATGGTCATTAACATGATTGTCAGGATGATTTTCTCTCCCATATAAAAAGTACTCCTAATAAAATTTCAGCATGCCCACAATGTAATGAGCTATATGCTACTACCTTGCCTCAGCTCCAAAGAGGGTTTTCTGACTCAGATTAAATTGCTGTGTTTAAGTCCTGGAATTTACCCTGCCTTTAATTTGGCATCTGGTTCCCTACAAAGGAGGTTTGTTATTTGCCCCTATGAAATACTTAATCCAACATCAGTCAGAACTACGCATCTCACTGCTAACATGGCTGCAGAGCCCTGGGGCTATGATGTTGCCAACATGTTTCTGTTTGCTTTGGAAAAAGGAGGTTCTTTCATATTTCTGGTAAAAATTGTTTTTAACTGGTTTTTGTTGTTGTTGTTGTTTTAAGGAAAAACCATACCAATCCATGGAATCGTGAAATAGATAGGTCAAGTTGAGATTCAGGGTACTCAAAGGTTGAATGATACCCAACTAAAACACAGCATTGAGCTCCCTCTGCTGTCCCTATGGTATTTTTTTTTTTTTTCACTCATAGAGGTTTACTAACTCTCTATGATCATCAGTTTTCACATATAAAGCTTAGAACATCTTAACAGAGCTTCCTTCCAGATCCTTGGAAAGAATTTTCCCTTGGTTGCTAAGGATGTGAGCTATGCCAAGAGCTCATCGATGCACTCAAAGGAGGCCTGGCTAAGAACAATCCCTTTCCGCTTTCCACCTTCCCTGTTTTTGTGTTTTTCCCTCAATGGACTGGAAGAGCCTTCTCTTTGCCTTAAGAGGTAGAGTTTTCAAACGCCCTTTAGGAGGTGGAAGGTGGTCCTGGTTTTTTGCTATTTCTTCAGTGTTCCCAGGTTATTTGCTCTGAACATTCCATGTTTTGAGTTCTCCTTTTCTCTTCCAAGCCCTGAAGAAAAGATTCAGATCTTTCTGTAAACTGTTTGATTTTTGCCCTAATTAGCAGTTTACCTTAAGTCCAAACAATCCAAAGGAGGGGCGAAAGGGCCTCAGGGGCTGTGGTTACTTGCAGCCCGTCAGTCACATTTACACTATACAGGTTACTAACCTATGTTTTGTTTCTGTATTTTTTTCCTGGAGAAGGTACCGTATTCAATTGAATGTGCCTTGGGGATAGTAAATTACACGTTTCCTTCAGGACATTTATGCCAGAGAGGGTATTTGTTTGTTCCTCTCAAATAGGAGTGGGTACGTGGTTGTGTGAGCAAGCACGCATTACTCTGAAGCTATCCCTCCTAGCATATTACCTATTTATTTTCTCAAGAAATTGCATACAATAAAAATGGTAATTTAACTTGCCATTAAATGTTGTGAATATTCTCCGCACTTATCCCCACTGATTGTTTCAGCTGTCAAGCAGCAGGACATTAGGTCTGATTGCAAGGCAGACCCATTTGCCACTGCCTTACAAGGAGGACATATGCAATACTAATTTTTCAATAATTTTCTGGGTTGTGATGACAAACCCATGTGTAATTAAAGAAAAACTGTAACTTCACATCATATTTGAAAACTACAGTGCTACTTGACAGAGCTAACTTTAGTATCTGTTCATCATTAAGAATAGGTATCTTGTCATGTCACTGCTCCTAGAAGTAGTAGTAGGAACTGAAAAGGAAATTACTTATGCTTTCAAATCTCTGTTATCCTACCTTTCAAATAAAAGTTTGAGGATGTGGGTCTAGCTCAGTGGTACAATGTTTGCCTAGCATGAGCAAGGACCTCCTCTTCCATCTTCAGGCACCACACACACTCGCCACACAAAAGAGCAACAAATGTTTTCAGGTATACTCTTCGACATGCCCTTGATTCCATAGGAGGTTGAGGGAGACACCTTGAAGACCAGAAGTTTTCAAGTTCAGTGAGTTTGAAAGGTACTTGGTGTGTGTGCATTTTTCTCTCCAAAGCATCTTGTGAATTTTTCTTTATCTTAATGGGTACATTAAGATGTGTGTGGTATTTTAAATCACTAAAACATGTTTCTGATAAGCAGTTTACCTCATTGGACCTAAAGAAATCCACATGGAGATGTACTCCATGGCCATTAACCCAAAAGTATAGTTGCTGGCCAATGGACAAGGTGACCAGGGCCATCCAAATAGCATTTTAGGTGGGGAGAATCTGGTTATAGGGAGTGGTTAGACCTTTCCAGAATCAAAGGTGGTTTCCAAAAAAAAAAAAAAAAAAAAAAAAGAAGAAGGAGGGAGACAGGGAGGGGAAGGAAGGAAGGAAGGAAGGAAGGAAGGAAGGAAGGAAGGAAGGAAGGAAGGAAGGGAAGGAGGGAGGAAGGAAGGAAGGCCTTATTTAAACTGGGCCTGGTGGCACAGATTTGTAATCCCAGGACATGGAAGGCAGATGTAGGGGGTTACTGAAGTTTCAAAGGCAGCCTGGTCTATACAGTGAGTTCCAGGCCAGCCGAGGCAACATAATGTGATCCTAGAGTACAGCGGGCAGTAGTAAAAGAAGGATGGTGATACAGCTCGTGGTAGAACAAGCATGTGTAAGGCTCTGGGCTCAACCCCACTCCCCACAGGAAGGAAGAAAAGAAGAAAAGGAGGAAGGGAAGGCAGAGAGCTCTTCAGGTGTGGCAGTCCTTTTGCTATAACAATCTACTTAAATGTTACAAATGGCTTCTAAGTAAGCAAATGTCTGATGTGTTAGTAGCCATCAGATTAGTGTCTGCATCACTAGCCAGGGCCTTGCTTTTTTTTTTTTTCTAATTAATGAGATGATTAACAATGGGTGAGCTCTGTCCTGTCTGAATTGGTGTGAAACCACACAGCAGGGCATAAGAGTAGGTCACACTGGTTTATTTTCTGACTTACTGAAAATGAATTAGAAATCATGATTCCTGCTTCTCAGCTGTTGTGAAGGTTCCTCAACACCTAACCATGTTTAAAAAAGAATTGGAAATTGCATGTTTGTAATTCAGATATCAACAATGGGTCCTTGTTAATTGTGTCACGTTGCATGTGCTTTGTTTAGTGCATGGGTGAGAGGTTGGATATAGATATCTTAGTGGGTAATAATTATGTGGCTTGTCATTCTACCCTTCCCTCTGCAGGCCCATGATGGTTACTTGGGTGAGAGTCGATGATGAGATGCCTCAACATGCTGTACTGTCTGGGTCCAACCTGTTCATCAATAACCTAAACAAAACAGATAATGGCACGTACCGCTGTGAGGCTTCCAACATAGTGGGGAAAGCTCATTCGGATTATATGCTGTATGTATACGGTACGTGAGAAGATAAAACACTCTCCCACTCCCATCCGCGTATAGCTGCTGTTTGGTCAAGTTAAAAACCAAAAGCCATTTGGTTTCCTTCCAAAACTTGCAGAAGCCTGGCTTGAGGTGGATCCTGGTATTTCTACTTGGGCAGCAGAGACTGTCCTTCTCTGTCCTGTAAGGGCAGGGTTTCCCACAACCTCAGGCTCTGGCTCTGTCCTCAGGCACGGGCCATGGAGATTACATTAGAAGTAATGACTGAGAATTTCAACCTTACCAGTTCATGGCTTTCCACTCCAAAAGTTTATTCCCAGTAGTATTTTCCTATGATGCCTGAGCTAGTCTTTCTCCTGCTTTGATGAGCTGAACTATCTTGTTTTCAGCCCGAAGCTATTAAATTCCAGAAGATGCTACAAGCCAGTAAACACTCAGAACAAATCCAAGATCCTTGGTAGCTCCTGAGACTACCTATGGCTTCTTTTTTAGACACAAGTGACACCTGTTTAAATTGTCATGTATTCTTAACATCTCTTCACAGGGTTGTTAAAGCATTTCCTTTTATACGCAACAACTATTTACCAGGCATCTGCTATGCCAAGCATTTCCCATGTATATCTTGTTGGTTTTGTATATGTCAGATATTCCCTAATTAACAGATGAGTGAACTCCCTGAAAGTCTTATGCTATCAGGTTGAATCTCTTCTGTCTGATTAAAGTCTGTTAGTTTTATGCCAAGAAAAAGTCATGAACTGACCTGACTCAGAATGAATAACCAAAAACATTAGAAGTCCACTGTTACAGCTATTTGAATATGAATGAAAAATACACCCCTGTCTTCATGTTAGCAGTGTAAATAATCCAAGTATATGTGAATATATGCATAGACACATAAATTATACATATCAAATATTCATAACATACTATCTTAGAACCTGGGCGTGTTCTTTATGAAGAAAACAGGAGAGCCAGCCTTAATCAAACAGAAGCAAGCTTTATACAGATATACATGGATATGAAAATACAGTCCTTAGTCTATACCTGAGGATCTTTAGAGAGAAGACTAACTTCTGGAACTTTCTTATACGGAAGTGGGAAAACTGCTTCTAAAAACAGACCCTGAGAAGTGGGGGAGCTAACTCCTGATACCCCATCCCAGGAGTGGGCTAGCTGCCTCTAGCAACAGCCTGAGGAAAAGGGAAGCTGAAGAGAAGTTTAGTTTAAGCCATTGGAAAAGCTGCTGCATCTGCTGTCACCGCTGCTCTGCTTCTGTGGCTGTGGCTTCCTCATGTTGCAAACAAGTACTCATTGGCACTTTTAATGAACAGCCAAAAACCAGTAATATGTGAACAAGTAGTGCATTGCATAAGCTAAGGCTAAGCAACTTTTGACCTTGGATAATCCTTAAACACTTGTTAAAAAAAGGGACTTAGGGGTATGGTCTGATGACTCTGGTGATCCTGAACATACATAGAGAGCAATGACATTAAGCCCACCTGTTGCTTCAACAGATCTGTGGACCCACAGTTACTGACCTTGTTGTCTTCAGTGCTATGATCAGCACTTCTTAGGCATGTATATTTGTTCTGAGTCTAGGGTCCAACCAGGCCTGTGAGGAAACAGGCATAGCTTAAGATCGGTCAACATTGCTTGTCAATATTGGTCATCTGCTGCCCAGGCCAAAGGTATAGCAAGACAGAGGAAACCCAGTCACATTGCATTAAACAGGTGGATTACACAGTTGTAAGATTAACTTTAGAGAAAGTTACAAGTAATAATTCTCACAGAAATAATATCACAAAAGCTATTTGTAGGGTCTGTAAGAAATATTTCTGGTTCTTTCCCATAGTTTATTCCCACAGTTTGTTCTGTAGTTTAGTCCCACAATTTTTCCCTTAGCACAACGCAAAATTAAAAGGTGTAAAAATCACTATTTGTAGTCTTCTGGAGTATATTTCCTTTATACACTGCCCAGTGAATGAATGTCATCGGTAGTCCTTTCATGGATAAAGTAATTCTTCCCAGTACATATGGAAATCCATGAGAAGTAAGAACAGGGCACAGGCTCCCCATTTCACTGGCAAAGCACAACCCTACCTCTATTCCCTTGTTCAGTAGGGGTGGAAGGTACATGTCTCTCTTTACAAACTTTAGATTATCAATAACACTGACTGATTTCTCCCTCTCTAATATGTTTCTGTGGTTCAAAAGACCAAGTTATTTGGAAAAAAAAATGGTTTGCCTCATTGTACCTACTACTGTGCATCTCAACACAAGAAGCATGTTAAAGGTTGTTGAACAGATGTATTTGAATACTTGGGCACAGTAGCTTGTGGCTAATGTCTGATGAATACACCCTATGACAACAGTGTCCCACACCTGGTCTCATCTTCACTCCATAATAACACCATAATCTAATCATAGTCATCACCCCATGTTACAGATGATAAAATGAGCCAGGGGAGACCACACAACTTTGCCTGAGTTCTCAAGGTTACCAGATACTTTATAAGGTCACAGTACTGTGACTCCAAAGTCCATTGCCAAGTAGGTCTTTTAATCTCCTCTGATTTTCATTGCTTTCCAGTGGACCAGTTCCCTCCAAAATAAGATCAGCCTTTTAAAATTAACCCCTGAGACCACATATTTGAAAATCAAAAACGACAGGAACCCACATGTTTAGGCAAACACACTACATATGTGTCCATCCCTAATCCAAGATGTCCCATTGATCCTCCTCTGTGGATGTGACGGGTCTATTCTAGTAGCAGTACTTGGGATTCACCAGCCAGCATACCAAACCAAAAAGTATCGTAATATTTTGGGAAGGTGATGGGCAAATTTTCTTTCTAAAGTATGTGTGGTACTCTATAGCAATTTTTGAAGTATTTCATAAACTAAAAGTTGATTTGCTTCCAAGATTTTTAATTCTTTGGGAGTAACTCATGTGTTTGGAGGACCTGGCTTGCTAGAGCCTGAATCCTAGTGGATTTTGTTCTGTTAGCATCTAGGTGTCAAACATAACTCATTAGCTCCAAGTCTGCACTTGTTTGTTGTGATGCTGCACACTGATTCCAGGCCTCTGGCAGGCAGGCTAGCACTCTGTCACTGAGCCACCTCCCCAGCCCTCTGTGTTCCTTAAAAGATGTCCTCACGTTTCTCTTACTCCTAGAACTGACTTGAGCATGGATGTTTCATCTAATAATGGAATCTAATGTCTGCAGATTGTTTGAGCCAGGTGTGAAAGACAAGAGCTGCCCAGTAGTGATGAAGAAAATTGAAAGGACCTGATTTTGCATAAAGTGAAAGGGACTGGTGACCTCACTTTCACTTCTGTTCCCTTGTTAGCTTTGTCTATCTGTTGGTTCATAATCATAACTTCAAATCACATTCCCATTCATTCTTAGCATGTTCTAGACATCATGTGTTTCATGACATGACATTGAGAAATAGGTGCAGAGATGGAATTACAGTCTTATCACAGGAAGTCTTCCAGGGTCCCATAGTCCCATAGTATTACAGTGGCAATATTGTAAATGAAACAAAAGAGAAAAACCACATTCACTGTTGTCAATGCATAGCTCTGGGCCTTTGGCTGGTCTTTCTGTGCTCTGATGGTAGACCATGTGGAGGCGTGTTCAGAGGTGGCCCCGGGTCACAGAATGCTTCCTTGCCTGTGGCTTCCATTATGAGTGCTAAGGAGTGAACCTAGTGCCCTCATCCTATTCCTTTAAAAAGGTACTTTCAAATTACGAATTTAATCATCTGTACTTCTTGGAGAAGAATGAGGGTTTTTTTCTTTGTTTTTTGTTTGTTTTTGTTGGATGAATTCTTTTTGGACTCTGGAGGCTGCATTAAACAACACTTCAATTTGCTTGTCAAGGAGGAAAGTCTCTTAGAACCTAGCATCATTTGCTGTTGGTTCTTTCTTATCAAATTCTTGTAAGTCTGTTTGTGGAGAAGCAGTTTGTGAAGAAAATGAAAGCCTTTGATTACTAATCGATGGTAGGAATCATTTTATGTAAACCTTACAACCAAAATAGTTTCATAAACCTTCAGGACATTGTGCCAAATCCAGTGTAAAGGTGCAATATATAATTAAAGTTTTGATGTATTAATTAGACAATCCGAGAGCTCACTTGAAGATAAAAGGACACCAGATGTGTCAGGGAGAAAAGTTGACGTGCTTTAGATAAAATTTAAAATCAAAAGCCTTCAAATCGTCTTATGCTCTATTATAGCAGAATGATTGCTTAGTTCAAAGTCTTGCTGACAATTTAACATATTCAGTTTGATCATTTGGGCTTAGAAATTTTTTCCCTTCCCTTATCCCCAAATAATTTTGAGATGATAGAAGAATATACAGTATATCAAATATCAGACAGGCTTCTCTCTCAGGCTCCTGGCTTTGAGGGTCAAACCTCATTTATATTTAGCTCTCTTGTTTACAAGATGGAAAATGTTCTTTCAGTTTTATCACTGTGGTCCACTTAGGTCAAGCTTTTAACATGAGCAAAGGCAACTTATTAATATTTATAAGTTGTAAAATTTATTGACTTTTAAAAAATCAGATCTCAGTAAAATCTCACATGCCTGGATCTTGATATTTCGTGGTGACATTCTCTTCTCTTTGTATTTATTATGAGCACAGAAGTAGTTTTCCTTCCTGCTGGGATGTATTGATGGAGAATAATGAAGTTAGCAGTCGCAGAGAGCAAGTGTGCAGTGCCGTGTTCATCCTTGGCTCACACAAGCCCTTTAAGTGAAACGGCACCTCCCCCCTTTCCTCCCATCTGTGAAAGTAGAGCTGAAATGACAGCCATTGTCCCTTCTTAGTGCTGAGGTGACCTAGCCTTACCTGTAAGATCTGGCAGGGGTGGAGAGTCATGTGCTTAGCCCTCTCCTCACTTCTCTACTTCACATCTCCTCATCTCTAATTCACTTCATTAATAAGAAAGCTATTCTTCCTTTCTTAGCTTCTCCAACCAAGGCTTTGGAGTGTGTTATAAAACTTAAATCTTTGAGGGAAAGAACTTTTGGTTCTAAAGGGGAAGTCATCAAGCAAACATCTCAATGTCTTCATACCTTTGTTTTGTCATTACTGATCATTGTTGTGTTCAGCATTGTGGGTTTGATTTTCCGTTTTTTTTTTATCCAGATCCCCCCACAACTATCCCTCCTCCCACAACAACCACCACCACTACCACCACCACCACCACCATCCTTACCATCATCACAGGTATGGTACCTTCATTGCCATTGAAAATGTCCTAAATGTATATTGTCTTTCTGGTGTGGATTTTAAAAGACCTTGACATTCCCTTTAAGTCCTGAGGATTTAATTGTTCCTTTATTTTGGAACTCCAAACGCACTAGATACTATATTCTTGAAGTGAATCTTATGGATCTTGGGAAATCTTTAACATCTTTACAGCATTTAGCAGTAGATTAGCTACTATGCAGCATATGCATAAAGGAATTCTTACTTCAACATCACTATTCAAAGCAAAGCACTAGGGAAATGGCAGCCTCTCTCCTAGGGAACCCACTGGTGGCTCCTGCATGGCCACAGCTGATGAAACGGTAAGTATCGGCTGTGGGTCGTGTCCTTGTCTGAAGTTTCATCTTGATACATATGAAAAAACTGCACACCCACACACTGTAAAAGCATGCCTACTTGGGCCATACTATTGAATGCATTGTCATCCTCCCTCCTCCAGAGGTCACCTGCTGGCAGCACAGCTGCCTGGGCTGGTTGCCTGGGCAGCCACAGGAATGAGGGAGTCACTGTCTTTTCCATGCTGAGCACTCATGTGCACCACCTCTCTTTTCTAACCATCACTGAGGGCAGGAGATGGGGCAGCATGACCTCCCTCACTTTCCAGGTGTCCAGGGGCTCTCATGGGGCTGAGTGTTGCTTGGTTGGGAGCCCTGGAATTTCTTCTGCCTACAAGATAGCAAGCATAGGTTCTACCATGTCAGTTTGACATGGATGATTTTCTTAAACAAGGCCTTCCCCAATCACTGTTTCCAGGTGTCCACCACAAGAACATGTACAGGTGATATTCTAAGAGAGTGGAAAGGTCTCTTGCAAAGGTGACTTTTCCACTTCAGTCTGTTAAACTGGCAAACTGAAAAAACTCTCTGAACTGAGTACCCTGACATTTCATCACTGGACTTCGTGGTGCACACTGAATATCTCATCAGCACTCTTGATACCTAAGATCTGGCAGCTAGCCCGCATGGTTTCTAGAGACACATTCCATTTGCACAGGAGTTGGTGAGATAAAGATGACAAAATGAAAGTGCTCAGTGAAGGAGGCCTCGTCAACTGATGAAATAGAGCAATTGATTGTCTAACCCTAGTTGTCTTCCCTTTTCTATTACAGTGGAACAATGACACCTTAAGTAAGCCACCATTGAGCATCTTCCTAACTACTGGTCACAAAACCATCAGTGCCTACACTGAATTGTAAACCTTCTGCAAATCCATCAATTGGCTTTTATGTCTCCCTCTAAACCTGATTCCATCTAGAAGATCTGCTTCCTCATTCTCGTCTGTGTGCTTCTGCTTTAGCTCTGTTAGTTCCTGCTGCTTCCTGGTGAGACAATACCTCATGTCTTTCTGTTTCATTCATAAACATGTAGAAGATGCCCTCCTTCCCAACTTGGACTTCCAGAACAGCCATGCTGTCACCCCTTCATACTAAGAGCTAGGTTTCTCATCTCTTACCTAGTTAGCAAACTGAACTAGACCTGCGCTATTAATTGGCTTGTTTTGCTGGTGGTGCTTGGGGTGAAACCCAGGCGTCTAGTCAACTAAGCAAGCACTCTACAGCTGAGCCACATCCTCAGCCCTTTAGGTTTGTACTCTTGTTACCAGGTTTTATAAAGTTTGCTGTAAACGGCCCTTTAGATGTCAGGATAAATGACATCACCCAGTTGTGCATATGTCAAGCCTTAAGGCCAGGCCATCAGCAGTATGCATTGCCTTTGCAGAAGTTGCCTGGGTATTGATTCAGCCTTTATACCTCCTGTGGTGGAAGTTTCTACTTGAGTACCTGTCCAGGTTTACATGTGAAGGTAGTCAAGAATTCATGCACTCCACATATAAACATCCCATTTCTCTTAAGTGTGGAGCACTTTCTGTGTGTGAATGGCCTGCTCTGTAGCTTAGGTATTTTTTAAAGATCTTTAGCATTCTCTGACCTTGGCCCCACCCCCAGTCAGTACTCAGAAGTCAGCCAAGTCTCTTCATTTCACACTTCTCAATCCTCACACCAAGGACCTCCTCTTCACCTGAGGTCCCCAAACATCTACAACTCATTGTTACCATATTTCCAACTGTAGAGATTCCATTGAAGAAGGAATTGTGAGCATAAACAATGATGTATTTCTGTCTGCATCAAAGGTGTCTTTAATAGAACTTGTCTTTGCTTCGGTCTCAGCTGCTGACCTCACAGCTCAATGTAATGGGGGAGGCTCTCATAGGCGCACTGTGGACTCTGGAGGTGAGCAGTTGACTCCTTTCTACACACCAGATGCCCGGATCCTCACTGGCATGTCCAAGAGTCATTACACTAAGATTGCTACTAAAACAACATTGTGGGATCTACTGTCTTAATGGATGTGATCTTACAGGCTTACTTTGTCTTAAAAAGCAGACTTATATATATATATTTATCTTGCCCAGAAAGTACACTTCTAGAATTGAACATTTGCTCCTTTCTCCAAACAGATTAAAGGTTATAGAGTTGAATGATTTCATGTCCCATTTTAAAGGTCCAGGCTATCCTCTAGATTTAGATTGGTTCCTAAAAAATCTTCCAGACTGAATTCTGACAAATGGATAGCTAAATTAATTTCCACTCCTCTCTTGCACTGTTTGGTACATTACAGCCACCATTAGCCTTAAAAGCTTCCACAGCCAAATCCAGTGACAGTAACATAAAACCAGAGCTTTAAAAAGGAAAAAAAGAGCCCACAGTCACCTATTTCTTTTCTCCCAGCCAGATGTAATAACTGAAACCCATTCCCCAGGTCAGAGTTTCATTACCAGAAAAATGTACAAATGCAATAGAAAAATATTTTTAAGCTCAAAAGGTCATAGTTGATTTCTGACTTCTCTGAAAGGAAGTGTTCCAGAGCTTTCTTTTATCTTCTCTAACCTGGATAATCAAAATGTTCCCCTTGTTGGGGAAGCATTCTGTTCCAAGTCACCTGACTCCCTCAAAACAGGTTAATGCTTCACATACATGGATTGAAACAGGATTATACATCCACTCCAGGCTCCTTTTTGTTCACCCAAAATCATAGTCTCTGCCCCCTGTCTGTCCTGCTGGTGCAGGTCTAGTGACACACGTGAGGTCATATTCAAGGGTAGCCCTGGCTAGGGAGAGACTTCTGCAGTCAGTGAAGTACTGGAAGGCCCAGTCAGTGTCATCCTGCCTCATGAGCATAGCTGTGGCTTCACAATAGGAAGTAAATAAGATCATCCAAATCCCTTAATGACTAAAGAGCAATTTCAGGGATAGGGTTGGATCGAAAGCCAATCAGGTCATCATTTGATTTTGCTGTGAGAGTCAGTGGTGTCATTGATGTCTTTTGTGTGCACTGACGTCCCAAACACGTGTTTCTGTTTGACTGTTAGCCTTTGGTGTTGGTGTTTTCCTTTTTCTAAGCATATCTACTAGACCATGTGGTTTCAGTCATGAAGAGATATTCAGCACAACATAGGAGAGCACACTGCACATTTCAAGTTGTTTAGTCAACTTTGTTTTAGGCATAGTACATCACACATTTCTGTGTTTGGTGATAGCTTCAGAACTTCTCTTCCAATTGGGTCAATCGTTCTTCTATAATTATATTAGGCAAACATTCTCAAGTTTCTCAAGTAATTTAGATATTGTGTTGTTCTTGCCTATTTGCCTCCTAAGTTAGAAGCTTGATGAGGAATGCCATCGAAAAGACTCAGTCATTAACACTCTTAGCAGTTTAAATATAAAATTCAGGCTGGAAGGAGCTCAACCTGTAGGACACACAGTACATGTGACTGCCATAAATTAAAAAAAAATTAAAACCACCTTAGAATAAGAAATGAATTGCTATAGGGCCAAATTCTGAAACACATTAAAAAAAATCCTTTCATAAGAATGAAGTAGGTCATTTCTAAATGAGTTTCTCTCTTTTGTAAAGTACATATTCAATTAAATATTTTCTGTTTCTTGGAAAAGAAAATAGCAGGGTTTTTCTTATTGGTGTCAAAGCACTCAAAAACCAATATATCTTGGAGGAAATGATTCCTAGCCCCAGGCCCACATTATTATTTTGGCTTTCACAGCCTGATATCATAAGCTTTTTCATGTTAATGTGGGTCATATCATATAAATAAAGAAGGTGGGTACAAGCCTTATTCTTCAATGGTATTGGTAGAAGATGCCAAAGTAGAGGAACTCAAAAACCATTGCATGTCTGCAACATGTTAGGTGTAAAGAAAAAAGCCCCCCTTTGTGGCCATAAGCTGTGGGAGCTGCGCTTAAAGCTGTCTGTTCCAGGGCTGAGCCTGATTTCAGTGCTGCACTTCCTTTACTGCCATGGTACAGGGTTCTGTGCTACTCTGCTTTTATGTACACATTCAGCAAAAATCGAGCGCCCAGAATATATGCAGACAACAGACTCTGTAAGTCCATTCCTATGTGGTTGAGACCCATGCACCTTCAATGATTCAGTGTCAAAGGTGCCAGGCTCCGCAGAAGGCCTTAGAAGAGTGTCAGAAAACCGGATTTAGGTCAGTAGCATTAAACTATGGGGAGACTGTGCATAAGAAAAGACGGCAGTTTGGAAATGAAGCCTGAAGGCCCAGCAGTACTTGAAGCATCTATCTTGTGTGTGTGTGTGTATACACAGAGTAAGCATTTTCATAGCAATACATCTTTCATCCTGAATGCTTATGAGATCGCCTTCTTTCAAGCTCTGGGATCTACTCCATTAAGACTGTTTTCATCATGTATTGAAGACTGTAGAGTGTCACCAACATGCCAAGATGCCTGATGACAGGAACATAACTAGGACATTAGTAATATTCGTGAACCTTGTTCTACATGAACCACTTTTTCAAGTTTTTACCCCCAAAAGATACATGCCCATGTGTTTCATACTGTCTTGTCTACACCTTTTATTTTGCCAGTAATTATAAATCTATTACTTACAGCATCATAGCCAAGCAGTTTTGAGCCATATTTGGTTAGGAAGGGATAAAAGAAAGTAGAATGCTACAAATGTTCAAAGTCATCAGATTCCACATATTTTAAACAAAATAAGAGGAGGAAAATGATGTGAGACATTTTCTTCTAACACTTCTATCATAATTTCCATAATTGTATGCTCTTCTTGCAAAAAAATAGTTATGCAGATAGTTCCCATGCTCGATGCCTATCAAGAAAGCCAGTAAAAGGCTGGGAAGATAGTTCATTGGGTAAAGTGCTTGCCACACAAACATGAGAACATGAGTTCAGATCCCCAAAACCCATGTAAGAATGCTGGGTATGGAAGCATGCCTTGGTGTATCCTAGCACTGGGGAGGCAAATAGAAGGATTCCCTAGAGCTGCTGGCTAGCTAATCTACCCATATTAGTGAGCTCTAGTTTCAGTAAGAGAATCTACCTACCTGCACACACTTAGGAACACACATACACATGCTACATACATTTCCACATGCAAAGAAACAAAAAAAAAAAAAAAGAAGGAAAGAAACACCACAAATACAGACCTCTTGAAAGTAAAAACTTAGCTCTCTCAAGTTGTCAGAATAAAGAACTGGGGAGGGATGAAGGGTCTAGCCCTCCGGTATCTGATGCAAGACTAGTTTACCTAGCTGTGTGCATCCCTTTCTGTCCTCTTCACTCACCATCACACTCCCTGCCTTTCCTCTGCTGGCCAGGCTCCTTTCCCTTCGGTCCCTTACCCACCCTTTATACAGGCCATGCCAGAGGAATTGTTTTCCTTGCTAAGTGAAAGCACTGTTCAGTCTTGAGTTACTCTACAGAACATCTGGTTTGCAATGGAAAGGTCTCTGGAGCACACAGCATGGAGTGAACAACATTGAAGATGATTTTAACAAAACTTGAAATGGCTTAACAAGAGCAACAAAAACAGAGAGGTGACATTAAAAATTAAGATATGTTTATTAAAGTTCTCCAATTTAGGCCTTTCAGCTTTAGCTCTGTTTTTAGCCACCTCTCCATCTTTAAGAAATGGGAGGTTATAATTAAAGCAAGTTATACTTGGCCAGGAAATTAGCTAGAAAACTAGTAGAAAATAAAGTTATTTTTCCAGCACCATTAATGCTTGCAATCGATTTCAAATAAGTTGAAGAAAAGAGAAAGAAAAAGAAAAGCAACTATATTTAATATATATTGGCCAGCACAGCGTAGCTCTGAAAGAAAATTGTCAGAATTGCTTGCCTGCCTTGGTGTCTAGGTGTCTAGGTTTGAAGCACTTCTGTAACACAAACTGAAGGGGAATTCAATTAAGGAAACCCACTGGCTCCTTATTGACTTTAGTTAAAGGAATAAACTAGGAAAAGTGTATGAAAATATGCTTTTATTTAAGCTTATGACAATCAAAATGGGAGAATTTCAATTCTTTACAATTGAGCTCTGCTTGCAAGATTGGGTTCTGGGTTCTCTGGCATTTTAAATGTACACCTGGTCTCATACACCAACACCCAGCATTGCCTGGAATCTGTGCATTGCAAAACAGGAGCACCACAGATCAATTGGGTAAGAAAAGGTATTTAAGGTTGTGAATTTAATTTTGTTCCAGGATTTTCATTTTCATTTATGGCACCCGTTGAGTTTGAGACCACGGACTAATTTATGGATTAGTTTTAAAACCCCAGTCTGTCACACTCAATGAACAATTCTAAGTTGGAGAGAATCCATATGAAAGGATTAGAATGGGCCACAGTGGAGCTTACACATGACTGTTTCAACTAAATATTGCCCAGCTATTGCCCAGCTGCCTCCAGCAGTCATTTTTAAATTTTTTTTTTTTTTTGCTACTTTGTAACTTGGTTAAAATGGCTAGCATCTCTAATCTCACTTTTCAGAGCTTTTCCTGTTTGCACATATACTATAAAAGGGAATATACATGATGTTTCATTTATTTGAGGCAGGGTCATATTAGCTGATTTTAGGGCTCTGAATCTAAGAAGAGAAGTCAATATTTAGTGAAAGGTGGGTCTTTCACATAACAATATAAGGCCCTTCCTTGGCATGTTATTTAATTATAAACTCAGTAGCTGGGGAATGTTTATTGTGCTCATACATACTAACTGGACTTGTGAGGACAATGTTTGGGTTTAGAGAAGAAGTTTATTTTGTTTGGGGAGAAGTTATCATATAAATTATATAATAAATTTGCTCCCATTATAATGAAAATTAAAGCAGAGACCCTAACTTATCCAGGCTTGTATATTTTGTAGCCCAATTCCACTATAAATCCAATTCAATATTTTGTGACCTCTTTTTTTTATCCCCACAGGCCTACGCCAAAAATTGTTTTCTTTTAAGGTAACAATAAAATGAAGTAAAAGGTCTTTGTTAGGACAATTAGACATGATCATTTTTAAGCTTATTATAACATAACTTACGTTGGAAATTTTGTTTGTATACAACTAAGATGTTATCAAATCTTGTAATGTCCCCAGAAACCAAATTCACAGGTCCAGGGTAGACATTTCTCCACTTTCTGATAAAGACATGCTAGTAGGGCTGAGGAGAGACAACTCAGTGGGTGAAGTGTTTGCCGTGCAAGCATGAAGACTTCAGTTCAGATGCCCAGTATGCACACAAATGCCAGGCAAAGTGGTTGTGCCTGTAATCCTAGCACCGGGGAAACAGAAACAGGAGGATCCCTGTGGATCATTCTAGCCAAATCAGTGAGTTCTAGCTCCAGTGCAAGACCCTGTCACAAAAAAATTAAGGTGGTGAGCAATTGAAAGACACCCATCATTGACTTCTGGCCCCCACACACACCCCCCACACAGGTATGTCCACGCACATACAAACATGCATATACAACCTGCAAATGCCAAACCAAGAAATGAAAAAAATCCTAATCAACCTTCCTTCGGAGAACTGTGCTCACTCTAGACCAGAGTGCCTGGTTTCTGCATGAAGTCATAATGCAATTATGAAGGAGAATTGAGTCCTGTCATACTGCTCTCCTGCAAGAAGCAGAGTCACAGCTAATGAATTTTTCCTTAATTCCTAAGTTGATAGAGCCTCTGCTCAGGTCGCATATCAGATGCACTCAGAGAAGCAGTCCGTGGCTCCCCAGACACACCCTCAATCTTGATTTCAACTTGTGCTTCTGTTGCAGCACCCATCTGTTGCTTATCATGGGTTTGCCGTTTCCAACTGCAGTAACTGTGTTGTTTGACTTGAACATGTGTTTGCTTAGCTGTTTTAGAATGTGTTTTTCCTCCTCAACATCCCCTTTTCTCCTCTATGGGATGCAATTGATGGATTTCCCATCCCTGTATTGGGGAGCTAGATGCACTATGGTCGTGCCTCATTTATTGTCTAGTACCATGTAAAAGCTGATGCCTGGCTTTACCTGGCTTAATTTCGTCATGAAGCTGACGTAATGTTGTGATATAGGAAGACAGTAAATTGGGGTCATTGGTCAATGCTCAGATATGATTTTGAAATGTCTCACCCTGAGGTATTACTTCACCCTTTTTGTTTCATTTTTCACTAATTACTTATTTGGTAAAAATAAATGAATGAATGAATGAATGAATAAAGCATATAAGAAATGCTGCCACAAAAATAATGAACCAAAGTGTTTATTGCTTTTGCTTCTTTATTTTGGAAAGGAGCCAATGTATGCCCCTAAAACGTATTGCCATACATATAAATGTTTCTTTACAAACGTGCATTTAATCCTTCCCCCAAAATTTAAAGTGTCTCAAACTAGTTCTGAACTTGGATGTCTTAACTATGGAAATGTATCACCTTTGTTGTGAGAATCTAGAAAATCTGGTATAGAGTGTTGTTTCGACTACACAATTTCCTGTATTGTTTTTGACTGCTATTTTATGCACACAGACTTGACTTATAAGTAAGTATTGTGTTCTTATGCAGTGTATTATGTCTTCCTTCCCTTTATCTCTCCTCAAGAAATTAAATATCAGTTATATTAAGCTCCATTGGCCTCTAAGACTTTTAGTTAATTCTGGCTCCTTAGAAGGGCTCTAATTTTTGATAGTATAGGGTTCCGAAGAAAGCATGCCAACTGAAAGGAAACACCAGTGTGAATTCAAGTGTCATATTTATAAATCAGAAGCTCCAGGCTCTTTGACTCCAAAAAAGAGTTATGTTGGATGATCCAGTGCATTTAAACATTGCCTATGTCAAGTCTAAAAGAATCAATTGGAGTCTCAGAACTCAACAGGAATAATTACTAGCTATATAGCTGTATTATTAAAAAGATAGGGAACGACTTGTAATTTTATTTGCGATCCCCTTCAACTACCAGTGTTTCCCTAAGATGATTCAGTGGTACCAATCCTTTTTGCCTAGAGGAGAAAGTACAAAGAAGACACTTCAGAGCTGCGGAACTGACTCGAAAAGCATGGCCACATGTGTTGATGTTAAATGAAGTCCGCTAGAAGAATGGTGTTAAAATGACTGAGCAGAAATACTGTTGCTGTGTGTTTTGTTAGATATTCATCCCACTTCCGCTTTAGCCAAGGGGGAAAAAAATCATTCCTTGAGCCCCTTGGAAGAGTTTCCTGTGATGAGAAGCCAGTCTAGTAGGCCAGGCTTAGAAGCCTGATGGGAAGAGAAAGCTGAAAGCTTGAGCAGCATCAGAAGTAGAAAAAATGAGACATGCCATGTTTTCTCCCAGAGCAAGTGCACGAGCAGTGATGAAGATGCCCGTTCCCTCTAAGCCAGCGTGAAGGCAGAAACCTGACAGCCCAGCCTAGGAATGGTGTTCTGGACTGTGAGCACAGGGATGACTGCATACTTACAACTGTAGAATGTTACATGATTAGAAGTGGCATTTGGTAGATCATGTGAACAGATGTGTTTTCATGAAAGGCTCTTGGATTGTGACATATTAAAAGCTGCAGAATGACGTGTGTGTGCGCGCGCATGCGTGCACGCTAACCTATGAAAACCTTGAACATGTTCTCCCCCATGGCTTCTCCTGAATTAAAGTTACCGGTTTTGCTCTGCTGCAATAACACAGCGGATGGAAAACTTGAACCAGTATGTTATATATTCATCTGGAAGCATCTGAGCATCTGCAGAAAAAAGATCCTAACAGCGTGATTGATTCCATAATGCCTCACTGGCAGTCAAGAAGCCACAGTGCCAGGGTGGGTAGGGTTAAAACAAAGGCAATGTTTGAATGTATGAATCCATTGTTTAACCAGCCTTCCGACTGAGCTTTTCTGTGGCAGTCCTGAGCCTCGGTGTGTAAGAGCCATGTATCAGCACTGAGTTTGCACTAGTGTTTCTCTTCACTTTGCATGTTCCCCTGACTATTGACTCACAAATATATGTGTCCTGGCAAGACCCCTAGAACCAGAGAATTTACTGTTTTCCTCACTGGCTCGCAGCTTTGAGCTCAAGGCATGTCTTAAAACAGTGCAACTCACTTCAAATGCTTTCTGCTTTTCATTTATTATTGCTTGTCACGCGGTGTTCTTTGAAAGCTTGCTCATATATTATCTGTTCCATTTTTTTCCATTTTCCCTTTTTTTGCATGCTGTTCCTCCTGTTTCTTCCCTTCCTCCAATCCTCTGTTCCTGTCTGTAGACACCACGGCGACGACAGAACCAGCAGTTCACGGTTGGTATCACATTACTGTTTATCTACTTTCTCAGCGCTGCTGAGAGGCAAGGCAAGCCTGGGAAAAAGAGAAATGCAGTCTTCAAGGGAAATCATGCTTCAAGTAGACTGATCTCATAAATATACTATAATTTTTTAAGGCTTGAAAGGATGCCAAGTCTTGTCATTTCTGTTGTGAGTTCAGTGGCCAGTGGTTGCAGTCTGAGATGAGGCCTCCTCACCAGTGTCAGGCATGGCAAAATGTCTGTCACATAAGCTCTCCTTGTGTATTAGAAAACACCACCAAATTCTGAAGTAAATAGGGCAGCAAATAATGAATATTTGTCTAAAGAACTCACATCTCAATTAACGACTCAGCCGCTTTCTTCATTTATAGTGTAGTTTCAGATAAATTTTGAAGGGAGAATCTTTCTCAGGTCACAGTTTACATGGAAGGTCAAGAAGGATGATTCCTATTTAAATTCCTGACATCATGAAAGGAAGACATGGGCCATCTTTAGAAAGGTCATGACTTTATTTTCCTCATTGTACCTATCCCAACCCACACCCCACTGAATCTCCATGCTCATTTACGGTTACACTTAGGCTAGGGAGATGGATCAGGACCTGAGTGTTGATCCCCAGTTTCCACATAAAATGGCAGGCATGGTAGCACTGCTTGTAACCTCAGCATAGGAGAGGCAGAGACAGAAAAATCCCTGTGGGTGCCTACAGCCTGCCAAATCAGTGCGCTCTAGATGTAGCAAGAGATCCTATTTCTAAGAGAAAGATGGACAGAAATAGAGGAAGACACTCAACATCGACCTCTGCTTCCCACATGTGCACATGTGCACGTGCACAAACATACATGCAAATATACATCACACACATATACATTAAGAAAAAACAGGGCTGGAGAGATGGCTTAGCAGTTAAGACGTTTGCCTGCGAAGCCAAAGGATCCCGGTTCAATTCTCTAGGACCCACGTAAGACAGATACACGAGGGGCACATGCATCTGGAGTTTGTTTGCAGTGGCTGGAGGCCCTGGCATGCCCACACTCTCTCTCTCTCTCTCTCTCTCTCTCTCTCTCTCTCTCTCTCTCTGTCTGCCTGTCTTCTATCTCTCTATCTTTCTGCTTGCAAATAAATAAATAAAAACTTTAAAAAATATTATTAAAAAAAAAAAAAAAAAGCTTATGCTACATTGGTCAAGAAACATTTCCAAACCAAGAATGTTCCCTTCTGTCCATTTGAACAGCATGAAGTGGGACTAAATGAAGTCTGTCATGTGTGCCTGCCTTATAGACCAAGTATTAAAAAGTCAGTCTTTAACCAAAAAGTGATTAAAACCTGAGTTAACAAACTTCAATTGGGGACATCGGGAAACATGAGCGCCTTTCCCCTATGTCACCAGTGGCTTACTGGAGAGGGACAAGTCTATTAACTTTTCTGTGCCTTCCCAATGAGAAAAAAGAGAGTTCTATTTCTTCTGTATATTACTTTATTACTCAGCTCAGATTTAACCTGGGCAAGATTGTGCTTAGAGAAAGATATGTTAGTTTAAAAATGGACTGAATTTTAATAATCGAATCCAAGAGAATCATTTGGTAAAGGGCCTCCTTCAATCACTGTGCATGCTGTGAAGGGTGAAAAATCTATCACTTAAGTGGCAAGAGGTGATCAGCCAACCCTGCACTGTTAATTCAGCTTTGAGAGTAACATCTCCTGGCCTTGACTGACTTTTTTACAGACTACACTTGTGAACATACCAGCTAGAAATCTCTAAGTGAAACTTGTGTGAACCATCCATACAGACAGGCCTTGGTCAGAGTGGCAGGATCACCTCCATGTTTGGACTTTCCCATGAGGAACTCTGAGAAAGCAAAACAAACTTACGTGGGGATAGGGAATGATAGATCTCTGACCCACTCCCACTTCACTGTAAAATAAGTTAAAGGGGACAGGGACACTTGACAATCACGAGAAGTAAATAAGATAAGAAAGTTGGGCTGGCGAGATGACTTAGCAGTTAAACGCTTGCCTATGGAGCCCAAGGACCCCGGCTCGAGGCTCGATTCTCCAGGACCCACATAAGCCAGATGCACAAGGGGGCGCACGCATCTGGAGTTCGTTTGCAGTGGCTGGAGGCCCTGGCACACTCATTCTCTCCTCTCCTCTCTCTCTCTCTCTCTCTCTCCCCCTCTTCTCTCTCTCTCAAATAAATAAATAAATAATAAAGTATTTTAAAAAAAGAAAGTTCCACATTCTAAGATAATACTTACAGTACTTGCTACATCTCAGGCATTACACTCCTCCATTAAGCTTAGTTACTGGTATGTTTCATCATTAATTGAGCACCTCTTGACTTTTATTGATTATTCTCAGTTTTTAAGATATTTTTAATGTAGTTCAAGTCCTGTTAAGTTCTAAGCTTTCTGTAATTAACTCTAGAATCATGTATCCATAGGTTCCTGGGTTCTATGAGATCTTTGATCATTTATCTCTTAAAGCCTCAGAGTTCTGTTTTCTAAGTCCTTTCAATAAAATTCATGTACTGGAGCTCATCCTTAAACACTTGGGCAGTGTAGGAAATACTGAGGCTGGGGTTATAGCTCAGTCAGTAGAGTGCCTGCCTAGCACACACAACACCCTGGGTTATATCCCCAGTACTACAGAAAAGCAAGCATGCTAGTAATTGCCTGTAATCCCAACACTTGGAGTGGACATAGGATAATCAGAAGTTCAAGGTCATCTACAACTACACAGCGAGGCCATCTTGGGCTCTGTGAGGTTCTGTCTCAAAAAAATATCAATCAATAAATGCAGTGTAGAAAATTTGTCTTCTGGTCTTAAAAATAAGTGAACTATGGACCTATCCTGATTTTAGGCTACTGCTTTTAATCAGGTTTTAGGGGGCTCTAGTTGGACACTTAGATTAGGCTTTCATAGCATTTATATGGTAGGGAACGGGAGTGCTTGTGTATCGTGAGAAGCAACCAGTATCTTACTATTCAGAGACAACATCAAGCCAGTGATGTAGGATATTATTTACTAGTGATGTGTGAGAAACCTGTTGGGGGAAAGGAAAAGGAAAAGCAGCCTTGTATTGTGGGACTCTCATATTTTAAATTGGACTTCTTAACAGCAAAGAAATAGAGAAGTTATGGGTAATCCAAGCTGATCCCTACCTAATGCATTTATAAATACATTTTCAACTTGTCCACAATCCTTAGAGCATCTTCTCAAAGGGCTCCAGCCATATTTTGAACAGCATTCCCTGTAGCCACAGCTAAAAGCTTTAGTGAGAGCCAGCATAATGTCAGAAATTTTATTTTATGAGAGGGATTTTTTTTTCCCAAATCATTTGTCCGAATAAAAAAGAAACAATGTGGCAGACATTATAAACAGAAGGATACATTTCCAAGGAGGTGAAGACATGGAATTGATTGCATTTTAGTGCACTGTAGCTGAAGACCTGACTTACTCAGTACAGCAACCAATTGACTTACATATGTTTGGTGACCTGGACCCAGAAAAAAAAAAATAGTAAGTGGCTTGATAACTTAGCAACTTAAATGACAAGATATTCTAGATGAGTCAGCTGTGACCATCTTGCTGGTCTTAAAGCTGCCAGACTGGATTTCGTTCCATGTTGCACTTTTCTTTCCAAAAAAAAAAAAAAAAAGGAAAAGAAATGACTTAAAGCTTTCCCTTTGAAGACTCATTAGAATACTTTGTTCAAGCTTGTGTTGCTAGAGTATGTATGAAGTTTATTCTGTTGCTGATGTATGTTGACCGTTTGTTCTTACCAATATCTGATTGGGATAAGCATGTATGGGAAATTTTGTTAGAAGTGCATGGGCATGATTCAGTCCAAATGGATTTTCTCCAAAAGAAAGCCAAGCAACAATTGTCCATAACATGTTTGTAGGGACATCACTGAGAGTAAAGATAAATGTGAGTTGAAGAGTAAGATGGCTAGGCTGACACAGGGATCTTCTTTCAAGGAGGATCTTGAGCATTCGTGATTTTGGAGCTCATCCTTAAAGGCCCGCACAGGAAGAATCCTGTGTTAAGTGTGCATGTTGAGCAATGCAAATAAAAGAAAAAGAAAAACAACACTGCCAAGTCCTGATAGCACATGGTCTGAAGCTGGTGGCAGAAATGCATGAGTGGTTAACGCACGGGTGATGTCGTCATTATGGTTATTGACGTGTGGGTGCGTGTGATGGTTTTTGTCTGTCTAAATGTGGGCGTTTCTCTGTAAGTGTCTTGTGCCTTGTTCTTTTCTGCCCTGTGTGTCCCCTCTCCTTTTCCCCACCCTCTCCCCTGACACGAGGGGTGGGTGGCAGCATGCCCATGTGCCCATGGTCTGGAATAGCGCTTGTGCTTTTGCTGCACTGCAGTCAGCTGGCTTCCTCTGGGCTGAAGGTTCTTGTTTATTCTTGTCCTTTCTCTTTCTCTCTCTCTCTCTCTCTCTCTCTCTCTCTCTCTCTCTCTCTCTCTCTCTGCCACATTCTGAGACAGTGGAGGCTGACAATCTACATGGACTTTCATATCCAAAATGAGTTTTAAAATAGATCTTAATTCAGTCTGGAATTGGGAACCCCTCTGAAGAATCATTTTTCATTTTCAGTTTGGTTTTAGAATGTTTGGCCAATGCTAGATACATGCTCATGACCCCACCCTTAGGTCACCGCCCATGAATCTCCCTGTCCCTGACTGTTTTATGAGTATTGCAATCCATAATAGAACTCTAAAAGCACGTGAAATTTCCTTCTCTTGCTTAATATTCCATTGTGGGGAAAATTTTCAGCCCATTTTAAAGAAAAATAGCCAGCAGTGCACATTATTACAACCGCTATGTCCACTGTCTGTGTATGTACCTCTGTGTACATCTCTCTGTATGAGAACATAACAATGGCATTCAAAGGCTGTCATTCAGTCAAGGGACTCTGCAGACATTGTATGTTCTACCCAAGAACAAAGCTAAAGAGGTTCACGAATGGCTGCAGGACCTGAAGATTGCGTTTCAGCCTTGATATGCAGTTTGGAAACAATGTGCTGCTGTTTAACGGCGTGAACCAAATTTCTGCTAATGGGAAGAAGGGAAAACTCTCCACAAAAGCTGACAAAGCAGGAAGAACAGGATGACTGAGCTTTTAGATTAAACTACCGGGGGCGTCTGAACTCTTATGGCTGGTGGTGGAAGTAACAGTTTCCATAATATGGCCAAGTGATCAGATGTATGCTGCGTAGGTAAGAGAGAGACCGTCGCTACTTTGTTTTTCCTAATGGGATGGTACGAGGGCCAGTGGCCCAAGGTTTTGTTTCCTAAAGATGTTGTTTGGGGATCATTCTTTTTTGAAATTTTCTGGGGGGGAAAAACTTCCATGAGCTGAACCCAGAAGCTTTTAAGATTTACTTTGACCTTGCACTTGCTTAAATGTCTAGGACTTCTTATTGTTTCTAATTTTGTGAGGTTTTCCTTCCCCACATCATACCACTTTGAGAGGCCAGCAGTCACTGTTGAAAAGGAGAAACTACAACCAGAGAAGTACCAAGAACACCTGGGGCATGCCACGGTACCATGTCACCACCAAAACAAAGGAAACACGTCACTATGCATATGTTAAATTACTATGTCTGCACTGCAGGACTTCCTTAATGGCTCCCAATAATCCCATATGAAACAGAAGTAAATGTTTATTTGTTTAACAAAGTTTAAATAAGTTCATTAAATGCATTTTAATTTAAAAAATGACAAGAAAGAGAATAGATGATAGCAAGATTTGAATAGAATAACCAAGAAGTAATTTCCCATGTATTGTCAAATCATGAAGCTACTTGTTGAAAACATTCTCTGCTTTATAAAATGCATCTTTGTCTTGTTCTCTGAGAAAATAAGAGGTGTATAATTTTCAACATGAAAGAAAAATACCTAAACCAAAGCAATTTTCAGAGGTAAATTTTGCTTGTCCTCTCTTGTACACCAAGTGCTTCAGTAAACTTTTTCTAATTATATTTATTCAGAAATTACAGCCGGGCATGAAAAATTATCCAACTATAGCAGAGTACTGTAGATTCATAAGTCTATCACAGCGCAAAAACAAATTTAACGCCACTAGCCTAAATGGCTTCTCACTTTGGAACTTAATCTGAGTGGTAGATTCCAGATAATTTGGTATATTTTAAAGTTTATGCCATTAAAAATGTCAGTTTCAGCTTTAATGAGGTGTATATCAACTGTCTGTCGCTTCTTAATGGAAAACGTTGCATATCAATGATATTTCATAAACATATTTGTCTTTATTTTTTAAATTAGTTTTCTAATGCCCTCCCCAAGGAAACAATCTACCTACTTGAAACCCCCTATAATGTGGTTCAGTAGGCACCAAGCACATATATAGATGCTTTGATATTCAATGGGCCATGTAGAAGTGAGGGATTAGCCTTCTGAGAACTGCAAATTCACAAATAACTAACAGAGAAGTGCTTTATGTTGCCCATTTATAACAGTTATTCAAATAATTGTATTCATCAGTCTTTATACAATGGATAAAGCCAATTAGACACTGGAACACTTTCAGCCAATCCCATTTCAGAACAAATAGCTAGCATCCCTACTTGGTCACCTCTATAATTCATTGCTTTTCTGTGTTCCCTGTAGTTGCCTGAGTCCATAGTTTGGAAACACCTGTTGACTTCCCAATACTCATTTTGATTTGGCCCTTCAGTATTGGCACCCAAGCTCTATGGGACACTTTCCATCTCGTTTTGATTGGGCTCTTGCCCTTGAGCACTGATACTTACACGGGGGGCTCTTCTCCTTGGGAGCTGATGACAGGACAGTCTTCTCAAACAGAACCAACTCAGCCCTAATATCCATTTAGCTTCTTATAAATCACCTTACAAAATGCAAGCTTTAGTGACCACTTGGACAAAATTGCTTTAGTTAGCTTAAATTTTTAGAAACAGGGCAATCAGTCTACCATTACTTTTCTCCAGAGCATGGATTTTGGTTGCTTTTAGGCTCTGGCTGTTAGTTCATGAGGATTATTCCCAAACCATTAATTCAGCAAATATTGGTCAAAAGTTAACTTTGTGCTCAGTTGTAGAAGGGAAAGATGTAAAACTAAACACATGTGTCTCTCTCCAAAGACCTTGCAGCCTAATAGGTTCAAAGTATCTTCAAAAGTGGCAAATTCTATCTGAGAAGTTGTAGAAATTTGAGTTTCTGGGGCAATGAGATGGGCACCAGCAAAAGCCACCTTGACTCACTAACAAAATATTTCATAAACTTGATTAAAGCGTGAGGACACGGAAGCCTTCTCATAGATGCACCCCCCCTTGGTTGATTTGCTTCGCTCTTCACCTCTCTTCATTCAAATTGGAGCTGGTTTAGACCATCCCAGCCAGCCATCACTGGGTTGACGGAAACACGGGCATTCCAACCCCCTCTTGAATATCTCCTGACCTGACTGCTTTCTCAGCTTTGAAGGGTTTATTTTTCAGGAATACCATTGATTTATGAAATTCTCTTTAACAAAATGATTTGCGAATCAGATTTTTCTGATGAAAGCATAACCTGCAATCTGCAGTTAGCAGATGATGTACATTTTGAAATATGTGATCCAAGATCATCCTAAATTGATAATGAACTGTGTTTGTCAGTATTGGCAAAGGATTTCAATTTACAGTGAAACGTGAGATAAAACTTACATACATCAGTATGTAGCATCTAAATACATCCGTATTTAAGAGATATATCAGAGCATCCACAGCTAACAACCAAGCTTTATTTATTTTTCTTTTTGCATGCTGTTTTGAATGAGTGATTTTTAAACATTCACCTTCATGTTTCATGTGCTTTGAACAGTGGAGACTGAGGAATCTTTCTGCCTTGATTATGTATCAGTAACAAAATTACATGTTTGAAGAAATGAATGTATGGATTAATACATCCAAGCTATCCATAAAAGTGAGAGATAGCAAGAGATTTGGCTCATGTTTTAAAAAACTTAAAATCATCCTCAGTTCTTAAGTGTTTTGTTTATGTCCCTCGAGGAATGAAAAGAAAAACGATTTGTTTTTACTTGTAAGGCCTTACTCAGTTGCCCAATTCCGCAGAAGAACTGGACAGTGAGGACCTCTCAGGTAAGGGCTAGTTATTAGGTAAGGCACTGCAGTGTCCAACCTGTGGGCGCTCTATCCACTGCTACCAAATGGCCACTTGGTTTGTAAAGCAATCCATTGGCAAGTGTGGATTTTTAGACTAACCAAAGAACAAATTTGTACTGACATTTTCTTCCCATTCTCCCACCCACCTCTGGTCTCTGTGATGGTAACACTTATATTTCAGTGCCATTCATGCAGTAGAGGGCAGAGTACTAAAGCCACTCTGTTCAGTGGCTTAAAATAGTATATAAATGTACAATCGTTCAGGAGAACTTGTGTTGCATTACAAAGTAATTTAATGATGTTGGATTATGTGACAAGATCTTAAACTCATTTTGACTGTCTACTATGGAATAGACTACAAAAGCTATGTCATAGTTATCTTAGAAGTAGGGAGTAGGGAAGGGCAGGGAAGAAGGGGAGGCAATTGTTTTGTCACACACTATGATGTAAACTAATTATCTACCTCAGACCTTTTTCACAGCACACTGAGCTCTTGCAAAAGTAAGTTTCATGCTTGATTCTAGGATTTAGGTGTTACTAATCCCGAATAAGAAGCATATCCTAAAAAAAGGAGGGAGGGAGGAGATTTAAAGTGGTCAGAGCTGAACAATTAGATGAGCTACCATGATGTGTGAGACTCACTGCCGGCTGGCTAGCTACAGCTTCTTAAGCATTTTGATCAGTCGCTTAGTAAATCAGCAGCAGGGCACCTCCTTGTCACTGGAACCGAGCAACTAAGTCAAAGGCGTGTGGTTGCTTATTCCAACCCATCAGAAAGCAGGCTCCACATCACCCCTTCCTCAAGAGTGCTGCAGCCCCCTTAAATAGCTAATGGTTGAGGTGCCATTCTGAACTATAACTTAGAAAACAACACAATACTGCCAAGTTTGCCCAGAACACACTAGATTTATTGCTGACCATGTGCTTATACCAAACCTCAGGATACCTTCACTTTTCTGTTGTGTGCCATGTGCCAGGGTGAGCTTAGTTGTTGGAATTTTCCAGAACAAAAGCTTCCAGGAGGCCACATTGGTTTTGTTCATTGTATGTCTGTCCTGCAGCAAGCACCCAGCTGATACTTACTGGATGAATGAAGGACTTACAAATCCCAATAAAATTAGGTAAATAAAAGCTGGGCGTGGTGGCGCACGCCTTTAATCCCAGCACTCGGGAGGCAGAGGTAGGAGGATTGCCGAGAGTTCAAGGCCACCCTGAGACTACATAGTTAATTCCAGGTCAGCCTGGACCAGAGTGAGACCCTACCTCGCAAAACAAAAAAAAAAAAAAAAAAAAAAATTAGGTAAATAAATAGATTATTAGAAAGATAGCCAGCCTATCAACCATCTCTTATCTGCCTCTTGTTTGTGATGTATTTTTAAAAGTTGTAAAAAACATTAGCTTAATTATCTTTAAAAATAAAAGTCGTGGCTAAAATGTAATGCTAGAAGTAAACAATTTTAGCTTGCCTTCCTGGGAGTTGGAAGTCTCTGTTCGATTATGGACACAATACTCTGACGCAGTGGCCTGGCAAGTGGGTCTTTCCCAGGATCGTATGAAAGTTCCCATGAGTTGGCCCTGATTCTTCTTGCCATAGTAGCTGGGTAAGGATAATTCAGATAGGCAAAGGTAATTTTTTTCCCTCTTTGGGAAAACATGACTAAACCAGCCATGTACTTCTTTTCCCAGCATCATCAATTAGGAAAGCTCCAGGACTCAGCCCTGTACCGTGTCAGATGGGTCCCTACTGCACTTCTATCAATCACCTATGCCAGGAGCAATAAACCAACAACCATTTGTGTTCATAATAATTCAGTTAAATTAAAATGTAATTGCCCCTTCCCTGCACCCTCCAGGGACACTGTGGTCATGTTAGTGGGAGCTGTAAGTCTCTACCACACTCAGGAACCAGCAGGCTGGGCCTGGAGCTGAGGCTGCCTTTGCATCTGGTTTGATGAACTAATCAAAAACTGATTAGCACCTTTGTTCAAAGGGGATGCTGATTAATCAATTGCTATTGATTGTGAGCTTGGCTTCACTCAGTGGCAAAGAGACATCTGAAGGGAGAAAAAAACAACCAATAAAAATTGAGCAGCTGTCATAGTGTTTAAATTTATTAAAACAAAATACATTATTTTTTATGAAGCTGTCTTGAAATGGGTCACTGAAGGGGAGCATATTGATTGAGAAAGGATGAACTTCTCAAATTTCTATAGCCTAGAGACTGAATTCAATTATAATACTAGACAAACAGGTTAACACCCGTCTTAAATAGCCCATCAATAAATTAGAGTAGGTGTTGCACACTTAATGCTAAACTGTGGTAATGAATAATATTATCCACTCCCTGCTGCATCAGGGTAGAAAGCCCATCCTTCCCCTGTTACGGATAAGTGTTACACTTACAAATAATGATGTTCTGTCTGTTTCTTGTCCCTCCAGCCCCTCTTTCCCCATCCACCAGGGCCGTCTCAGTTAATGGAAGTTGCATATGTAGCATATGGTGTGCTGTCCTCAACTGGCAAATCAAGCCACCCAGCTGATCCTCTGCGATCTGCATCACACTGGTGCTGTACAGAGCTCAGTGATTTAATTATTGGCAGACCTGGGGAGCTTATCCAGTTCTTCTTTGAGCCCTTTCATTTACTTTTTTTGGATGTTAACTTTATTGATGATAGATCCACACCAGTTTAGAATTGTTTTATCAATTACATCTGCTGTTTCTTCGTGACAGGTGGTGGTTATTGCCGCCCATGTGGAATAGAATAGCTTTAAGCATATTTATCCTTCCATCTTATTTTAAAACTTTTAACAAAAAATGTCTCCAACTGCCTTTCTCCCTTCAGCAGTGAAGGGGCCTCTGAGAACTGTTCAGTGGCGTGAAGTCTTAAATAGTGTGCCAGAAAATGGCCCTCAGCACAATCGGGGCAAACCATCTATCTCCTGCTTTGGAAGCAAAAGCACTGGCAAGACATTTCAGAGCTCTTTTCAAGTCTTGTTGCCCTCCGAGTGTGAAAGTGACCTGGAAGAATCTTCTTTGTCCTTCACAATCTATAGAAACATATGGCTGGTGCTGGGAAGTTAGCACAGTGGGTAAAGTGTTTGCCTCACAAGCATGAGGTCTTGAGTTCAACTCCTCAGTGCCCACAGAAAAATGCCAGGTGTGGTAGCACACATCTATAATCCCAGTGCTATGTACGCAGAGACAAGGAGGATCCCTGGAGCCTGTTAGCTAGCTAATCTAGCCTAATCAGTGGGCTCCAGGTCAATGACAGACCTGCTGTCAAAAGAGGTGAAAATAATCCTGAAGATGACACATAAGGCTGGCCTCTGGCCTCCATGGGAACATGCATACCACACATATGTAAAAATATGAGTGGTGACAAATTCTACCTCACTGTGATAACCTTTGACTGAGTGTTAAGAGCAGTTCAAGTGAAGTAGCTGTGGCCCCCTAAATGGGTTACTCAGGAAGCCAGGGCTCAGACAGTCTATAGGCTTGCAAATCCAGTGACTCTCAGTATGGTAAAATACGTGGCCATCTGATAACTACAGTGTCCTACAAGCCTGGCTGAATTGAACTTGCTTAAAGTGTATATGAGAAACTCAGTAGCCATTGCATTTTGGGAAACTTTACTGAATCCCATAGAAAATATGCTCCAGACTTGGTAAACAGGTTATTTGATTTCCTGAAGTAGACTAATTGTAATAATAATAATGTAGAAAATGTGCAAAATAAAACCCAGATAGGCTGGTAGATATATTTAAAGTGTGGCCCAGTAATCCAAAGTGGGGTATCATTTTGCTTGCATCTGTATCATCTTCTATAATTTAGAAAGTTCTCTTATTGTGTGTGTGTGTGTGTGTGTGTGTGTGTGTGTGTGTGTGTGTATGCCTTGTTGGCACTGGAAATTGAACCCAAGCTCTTGTACATGCTAGGCAAGTAGTCTACCACTTAACTACACCCAGCCATCATATATATTATTTGATTTTTATTCATTTTATTTATTCATTCCATAAAATTCCAAGTACCTTGCTCCATGCTGGCCCCATTATACAGTGATGAGCAAACCCACTGGGAGCTGGATCAGCTCCGGATTTCATAGGGCAGTCTGATGCTCTGATAATTTTCAGTGGAGTACACAGATGGAAGACCCAAGTTATGTGGAGCTGTGAAAAGATATAAAGTATATTTGTGAAGGTGAAAAGCAGAACCAGGAGTTGGTAAAGACCACCTAAGGAGAGCACCTAGCAAAGACTGTGGGGCAGGAAGACCTGATGGATGAGCCAGTTGGAGGAGGGAGGGCTTTCCATAGAAACCTTGCAGGATTGTTATGAAAGAGTTAATTTAAAAGAGGAAAGTGGGTTCTGTGTGGCTAAGTAAGTTATTTACGTAAGAGTCACTCAGAATGTAAACATGTGTCTTCCTGAACTGCAGCTTCCTTCACTCTGGCGTCTTTGGGAATACAGCTCCTCGTGATGCTCCTCACTTCAGCATGTGCATCCAGGGAATGTGGAGCGGGACTCAGACATGGAACCTTGAGCTGACTGACCTAGGAAAATTGTTTACCATCTTTAAACCAAGCCCCTTTCCCCTTAGAAGACCTATGTTCTGCTCTGATGTTTTCAGTGCTACTGTCCCATTGAGTTCCCTAAAAGATGAATTCAGTCTTAAATGCTCTTGGGAAAGTGATGGTGGGAAAGGTTAAGACATGTAAGCTCCCTTCCTTTAAAACTAAGCTGAGTTTGGTGGTGCATGCCAGTAATCCCATCACTTTGAAAGATGAAGTAGAAGAGTAAGTTCAAGTCACTAAAAAACCTCTCCTGATGTATATGCCAGCTTGTCCAGTGTGTGACTGGATTTCACTTTAGTGCTTATCTTTCGCATAATCCAGCATGCTGCTGTTTGCACCACAGGCAGGAATGAGACCCCGCCAAATAGAAACTTTTCCTCCAAACTAAAGTTAGTGGGTCACAGTACAGTTTAGAATTACAGTTCTACAGATTAGACACTGCTTTGGGGGTGACTTCATGTTCATGAATCCATCCTACTCACACCCCCAAACGCTTGAGGTCCACTGCAGCATCTTTCTACCGAGACAGATTCTGGTAGGAAATAAATACTTTAGAGCTGTGACCTCTTTATCAAGTATCTGGTCTGTGAGGAAAACTCCAGTTCATGCCCAGTGCCTTCCTCCTGCTTAAAATGGAAAAAAAAAAAAAAAAAAAAAAAAAAGGCACATGCTTTTGCTAGGTTTATATAGTTATGAGATGCATAGAGCAAGAGGTCTCTCCAACTATAGTAAATGTCTTGGGAGGACTTACATCCTGTTGCATTAAAACATTTCCACTGTTGGTTAAATGAAACTAAACTGAGTATCTGGAAAAGGAAGAAAATTAAGCATTTAAAAAATAAACATAGTTCTCATAATCTTTATTTAATCTTCCAATACTCAAATGGTATACCTGAATCATAACTTGCACCAGATGGCCTTTAGCCACCTGGGCCACCATAAAAGACAGCAAGGCCATTAGATATGCATGTGCCAATTCTTTATAAGTGAAAAGAATGCTTGATGATTTCAGATCAGTATCTAGGGCTCATCAGACCGTATGTGAGCAATGCTGAGCATATAATGCAACACTTACCTCTAAAGAGCTTTGTCAAGGTCAGCAATAAGACCTGGGAAAATCCTCCTTACATTTTCATACAATAGATAGCAAACACTACACAGTCCCTATCATAGGCCAAGCACCAAACCAAACAGATATTTCCCTATCCAGCCATACTCTGGTCCCTGAAAGCTACTCTGTGAAGCACGTCATTGAGCTCAATGTCTCTGAGGATGTGATTGGCCTATCTGAAGTCACAAAGGGAAGAAATGAAGTTCAGCTTTGATCCATGATCATCTGATAGCAAAGCTGTTGCTCTTTTCCAAGGATCATGCGGAAGGTGGGCTTCTAACTCTCCCCTGCTGCACCTGCTCCTGGACAGCAGCCCATTAGTGACAGGCCGAGAGTTCAAGTCCTGGTCACTGGATAGTGACCATATACAGTGATTACTTGTGGGCAAGCCTCATTTAAATGAGCACATAGGGACCTCCCAGCAGCACCATGAGGAGGATTGCTGCAGTTTTCCTTGAAGTAGCTTAACATGGTCCCTTTGAAATGCCAGTAAGGTTCCAGTAACATCGCTGGGATTGAATGCAGCTGACGGCTCATAGTAGCTGCCTGGCATGCTCTGTGGGGATCTTCAGGATGTTCTTGCCTTATGTTTATTCCTTCCCTTCCATTTTCTAAGAAGACAGAAAGGAAAGGTTATGCAGCATAAAGGCTAGTGTGCTCCAATATATATTAACATCTTAATGGGAAAGCTGTGCATGTACTGTATACATTTACTACTCTCTGACAAGAGGGAATTAAATGTCAGAAGGATTTGTAGCATCTATAATTGAATTGGTGCTGAGAAAAGCAAATCTTAAAGAAGAATAACATATTAGGATTAGCAAATAATGTGGCATTTTGTCAGTGCTTGCCATTCAGTTTGTCCCCCTTCCATAATAAAGTTGTGCTTTTGAAAATGCACAGTGATTTTGGTTGCCATAGATGAGAGCTGTAGTAGGTGATGAAAATGAGGAGCTACAGTCTTCAGATAGCACAGGTGTTGTATGCATGTGTGAGGTTTGGTTTTATTTTTGGTTGTGCTTCATGTTTCAAATACTTATCGCTGGGCTTTTTCTTTCTTCCTAGCCAGAAGTAGCAAGTGACATCACAGTCATTAAGCCTTTTCTGAAAGAGACTAATCCCCAGAGCCCTGGGGAGCTGGAGGCAGCATTCCTATTATAAACACCAATTCTAGGAGTTTTTAATTAAAATGACTTGTCCAGCAAGACCTCCACTGAGCCAAGTGACAGAACCTTTGCAAAAAGTCAACAATTGAACTTTCACTCATTCTCTGTGATGGGAGAGGGCTGAGAATGAGGATAGGTCAATAAATAGGAATGGGAGGACTCATCTCATTAGAACCCTACCCATTTTAAGCATTAATTTTTAACTGAATCAGTGGGTGTCTAGTCCTCCCAACTTCACCAAATGACCCTAAAGCCTGCACCAGGAAGTTTCAGGTGTGAGGGTACACCACTGCAGCAGCCTTCGTGCCTCACACTACAGATTGCAAACTTCACCTCCGAGGCAGAAAATTTGGGATCCTTTTTGGCAAAAGCACTGACCTTGAACTCTGAGTTTCCAAATGGGCAGCCTGCAGTTGCTGTGAGGGTCCACTTAGTACTTCCCTCTGCCAAAGTCTCTCCTTGCCAGGAGCCTGTTGAGGGACATACTGGTCATTCCCTGGCTACCCATGGATCCTTGTTTTGGCAGCAAAACCTTGGAGGCTTATGACAGATCCAAGATTATGCCATTCATGTGGCAGCTTTTGTATGTGCCCCATGCCAGGTAGTAAAGTAGCCATAGAAACCAGAATCCCATGTAGAGGCCTGTTTTCAACACAGGCAGTGGGAGTGCTGTGTGAAGAATGACTGGGCTCTAGCAAGTGGTTGAAGGAGTGAACAACAGTAGAGAAAAGGGGGAGTTTGCTAGAGGAACTGAGAGGAGACCCATGGTCTAGTTGCAGTCGAATTGTTTGTCATGGCCTATGAAACCCTAGGCCTGAGAACTTTTCCTTGACTGTGCTCAATAATAACAGAGGGTCAACTGACCCAGAAAAAGAAAACAGCAGGTTGGGACATCCCTTTTGAGAGCTGTGTTGTCATTGTTGTTTTTTTGGTTTAATCCCCTGAGATTTCTGAGATGCTAAAAGCAAGCCCACGGTGGTTAAAGGATTGAAGCTATAACCCAAGCTTTAGTTGCTAACTTAACATTTTGCAAAGGACTAGAGCCAAGTTGTTTTAGCTTTTTGCCAAAAGAGCTAAGTCATGAATTTTAAACAATTCGTGATGTATCTGTCTCACTTGGAGCTATAGAAGTGCTGGATGGGACAGAACAGGCAGAAGGAAGTTGAACCTATACCACAACTGGGAGTCTTCACGAACACCTGCCAGCATTCACACTGCGGTTTAAGAATTATTCAACAGCTAAGCCTAATTCACTGGAAGTCACATGTGAAATTATGCAGATGAGATTAACTCCTCCTGTACTGTGTTGCCCAAGTACCTTTGTTCTTGGGTATTCTTGGTTCTTTGTGCTGTTAGCATACACCAAGCGTAAGCATGGTGTTCCACTCCAGAAGGACACGGGCTGAGCTTACCCGAGGATAGAAACATACTCACACCTGCTGGGCAAGAGGAAGAACGGTAGCCTGTTAGGATACAAGCCACAGAGAAGTCCATGTACCTGAGGATTGAGCTCATTTATAAGTGCTTTATACTCGTGCATTTTTTTCCCATTGAAAAGCTGGGGCAGCTATAGAGTCTGCCTCTGCTTTCCTTGTCTGCCTGACCAGAAAAGGAAGCTGAAATCTGGAGCTGGCACTAAATGAGACAGGACCTGCATGAAAGGATCTCCCTGTGGAAGAAGACCTTGGGCTATGGTAAAAAGCTGTGGTCTTTACTCTTAGAAGTAATTTCTCAAGGAATTGGTCCAAATTCTCATGCTATGAGAAGAACAGGAACAGTCAAGGCTGTTGGAATGGCCAGGAAGACTCACCTTTTGTAGGTTTATATAGGTCACTTGTTTTCATCCTACACTATCAGGCAGAGTGCGTCCCCGTGGCAGTGTGTGCTATTGCTTCCTGTGACCAGCAAGGCACTAGCCCGTGCATGAAGGCAATGCTTACCTAGTTGTAACCAGTGTCACCCTAACCACTTTGAGCCAGTCCATGGCACCCTTGGAAAGCTCTCTCTCCCATCCTGCAAGCAGAAACAGAAAGAGAGAGATGAGTCTAGAAACAGTTCTGCTCTCCATAGGAAAGGTCAGGCAGTAATGGCCACTTAGGAACAGGTACAGCTCTATCACTGCCTCCCACAGTCAACCCAGGGGTGGGAAGGGGGTAGGGAGAGGCAGTGAAGAGCCCATCACCAGCAGTGTTCCCTGTAAATTAAACATCAGTTATTTTCTGTGTCCATCTTCTGTATTTGAAAGCAGGAAAACTGTCTTGGTGATTAACTGGCAGTCGTAAGCTTTCTGACCAAAGCTAGTATCGGAAGATAACTAGAGAGAGATTGCATTTATACACAAATACCTGCATGTAGGGTCTTGAGGGTGAAGGAGTAAGTGAAAATGTAGATATTTCATTTGGGCTAAGTACAGGTGGAAAATAGAAACACTGAGCACATGTATTTCTGAGTTCATGGAGAGCTAAGATCAAGTGAGTGGTTAGGGCTCTTTAAAAATAAATCCCACAAATGCATGCTCTTGGAGGGACTATTTTTCTCTGTTATCTTGTTGTCCCAGAGCTCCCACATATATACACTGTCTCCCTCTTGGCTTTCCCGAGCATGGCAGAGTTAGTCTTTTTAACAGTGGATGAGACGGTTGAGAGCTAGGCCACAGACACTGTGAAGCTTCAGTCTACTCCCAGTCTTCCCAGGATGGAACCTTTCTTCACCCTCTCAACTCTTATTGCTCTCCTCAATACCTGGCATCACTTTGTTTCAATTCTGAGACATCAGAGACAAGCATTTTGGTAAATCTGAAGCCCATGGCACCTGGAGGTCAGCTAATTCTCAGCCCCATGAGAGTCCCTATTTTAATAGCTCCCTGAAGAAAACCCAATTGGCTGGCTTTACTGTTCCTTTTGTGCCCATCCAACTGTGAGGACATTTAAATCTTTGTAGTTGAGGTGAGTTTGTAAACTCCTCCAGCAGACACTAGAATCCAGTAACACCTATGATAGCGTTACTGTATACTAACCACCTGTAAGGATTAATCTTGTCAACTTTACTGGATGTAGAACCGCTATGGAAACACACCTTCAGATGTGTCTATGAAGGTGTTTCTAGAAGGGTTCAACTGAAGAGGTAAGACCCATCAGCAATGTTAGTGGTACCACCCGTGGCTGGGGTCCTGGACTGAATAAAACAAAGAAAGCAAGTGGAACACCAACATTCATCTTCTCTGCTTCCTGTCTGGAAGCAGTGTTACCAGCCACTTCACACTCCTGCCACCATGCCTTCCCGTCATGATGGACTGGACCCTCCAGTGGTGAGCCAGAATACATTGCTTTTGTCAGGTATTTTGTCACAGCAGCCAGAAGAGTAATTAATACACACCCCAAGGGGATTGCTTCCTGTCAACAAGCTCTGTTGTCTCTTAAAGGAAAAAAAAAAAAAAAAACAGTTTCCAAGTTCTGCCTTGCTGAAGCGACTTTCAAGACAACAGAGGCTGCAGTGTCTGTAATCGGCAACACTTGGGTTGAGGCGAGAGATTCCTCTCTACCACATTTCGAGTGGAGCTTATTAGACACGTTGCTGGAGGGGCTCGCACATCACGGAGCAGGCTAATTGGCTGCAGTGCTCTGCCTCCAACCCATCTCCATCCTCCAATTAAACTCCCATCATCCTGTTGTCCTGGGCGACCTGCTGCTGCCTCTGCTTTGGCATTTCTGTTTGGGTTTGGGGTTTGAGTTTTTCTTTAGTCCTTTCAAAGATAGCTTAATGAAACACTTTAAATACACCATTTTTTTAATTTAAACTCTTTTAATTAAAGTACTTTTCATGGAATCAGTCACGTTATTTTCCCACATCCTTCAGTACTTACTCTCCGAGCCGAATTGGAAATATCGATAGAAAGTGTAAATCATGCCCTCCTGCTGAAAGCGTTGTATCAGGTTTCGCCTCAAAAGAGCACCATTACCTTTAGCTGTCACGGATCTGTACACTTGATCGATAAACTTCAAATATTATTAGAGGTGGAGGCTTCAGAGATTTGCTCTGTTCTTTGGAGAGAGACAGAGATAAATCTTTCTTAGAAATTGACTTGAATTTGCACTCTTGGTCTTCCTGGTGAAATGCATTTCTCTTAGGCATCCAGCAACTGCAAGGGGGACAGATTTATAGGCCATGTGCTTCTTGTACTGAAAGATTTAAATGGTAAATCCTTCACATATGACTTCACAAATCATGTAAAGTTAAAAGATTTTTACCGTTTCTGTTGCTGCTGTGCTTAAATTGTAAGGTGCAGCTAGTAAATCATTTTAATGGAGGTGTCGTACTTGACTCAATAAAAAAAAAGACAATGGTTTAGCTTCCACTCCAAAATGTTAATGTATTAATCAACGGGAGAATAATTGTTTTTTACTACATTATAAATCTTAGGTGCCATTAGGATTTCAGCGAGGGGTGATGTAGCCATACTCCTAAATTAAAATTGTTTACACTGCCATACATCCATTCTGCATCGCCATAGCTCATTTTGGGTTCATTTTGGAGTTGTTTCCCAGCCAAACATGTCGCTCCTCAGTCAGGAAGACATCCTGAGGGAGTGATGCTTATAAAGGGAAATTAATTGCATTGCGAGGTGTTAAATAAATAAAATAAAATCTGTCCAAGGCAATGGACTATTATTCCTTGCTGTCTCTTTTTGAAATAGGATTTTAGGTTTTAAATTGAGACTTACTCCCTCATCCATCCTGAATGTAGCAAGCATGTCACTTGTCCTTAGTCTTATAATCCTGGTTTTATCTCTACGCAGCTGTCGCCTCTGAGCACCTTGCCTTCCCTATGCATATTTGGGGGATAAGTCATAGGACATACTCAGTCCTCTCCACCACAATTCCTGTGACAGCCTAAAGGTGCCATTTGGGGTGCCCTTTAAATAGTTAGGTCAGCCTCCTTAATGATCTCTGAAAGTGGATACAGAACACATGAACACTAAGACGAGGTGAAGACCGCACAGGCTCCATTCCCCCCCGTCCCTGCCTCCCTAAGCTCGCCCCAGTGCAGTAATGCTCCTCTGCTGCTTATAATGAAATCGCCTTGTGGGGAGAACAGATCAATTCACACTGGACAGGTCAGTCTGTTCCAACTCTGTGTGACTTGATCCATCTGGATTGTTCCCTCTGACTCCTCCATTAAAAAAGAAGGTGACCTTCTGACCCTGGAGACAGTGTCACCAGGGCTTCTGGTGTCTTGTAATTAGTTCTACATCCCTATTCCTCTTCTGATTTCAACAGATTCTCGAGCGGGTGAAGAGGGTGCCATAAGAGCAGTGGACCATGCAGTGATTGGTGGCGTCGTGGCCGTGGTGGTGTTCGCCATGCTATGCTTGCTCATCATTTTAGGCCGCTATTTTGCCAGACATAAAGGTAAGCAAGGTGCTTTGGCAGGCTGGAGCAACATGTCACCACAGCCCCTGCATTGGGGGGACTTCACAAGGTTGTCATTGGTAGGAAGTTTGGTGTATGTGACCACACAGCCTATCTGACTCTTGAAACTGGGAGAAGGGAGGGAAAAAAAATCTTAGCCACTGCTGCTGCTGAGGACTCTGGGAGCTGATGAGGAGCACTCCTTGATTTGAATTGGCTCTAAATAGAAAGCGTTGTAGAGCAGTTTTTCTCCAATCCATAATTTGGGATAGAATCAAAATGATACAGTAGAGGCTTACTGGAAGGTATGGTGTGAACCCTCCAAGGTTACACACATGGAAAAGCATGCCCTCTACAGGAGGACTGGTTCATAGTCCCCAAAATCTGGGTGAGCTGGTCCAGAGAGCCAGAATACTTCCTTGGTGTGAGGTGCCCAGGTTAAAGAAGATCATTTTCCTTAAAAGCCACATAAATATGTATTTTTAAAATTATCAGTGCAATTGATTTAAATTGCCATTAATCATCACACTTATCAGCTGTGAGTCTGGGTGGGCAATCATCTTTGCTAGCGCTCCTCCTTTCTGCCTCATGCTGCTCCAAGCCTCTTCTCCCCTCCTGGTAATTTAGCCTTCCTTTTCTTTGTCGGCCCTTGTCTTTCTCAGTTGTTTTGCTCAAGCACTAGGGAATGATCTTGTGAGGTTTTCTGCTAGGTGCTTGCATACTGCTTGATTGTAACTTGGGTTTGGGGGAAGTCCTGAGGACACAGCAGTGGAAGTCCAAGGTACTTGGTAACATACTTCAGGAGAGGAAATGTCCGTATCAAACACAGAACAGTTTGGGACTCTTGGGGCTGGGTGGCCCAGAATCCCTGCCTCAGTGTGCTTAGGTAGAGCTACAGAGGTGAGGCGTACCAGTGCAGGAGAGAGAACAAAGGAGAGAAGCACTTGACCACCTGCTTCTTCAGCTTGTCACGTTAAAATCTGAATATACAACAAACTGTCTCAGGCTTTAAGAATAAGATTCTCCAGGATACAGTATATAATGGGAGGAGGGCTATTTGATTGTACTAGGCAGTTTTAAGTTCTACCTACCTGCTATTCTGAGGTGCGGTCTTTGTCTTTCTCCATGTAAACTCTTGGGATTTGGTGATAAGAGTGTCACCGACTTTGTTAACGTTCTGTCTCTTGTCATTATAAAGTGGCTGTGCCAATTAGCAAATCCATGAATCTGGGTCCAGGCTACAGTTACATGGTGAGAGAGAATCACTTGTTCATGAAGACAGAGCCTAAGCCTTGATTCCAGCCATTACAATGTCAAATTATTTCTCAATCTGGAACCCCACTATGAAATGGAAAGCATAGGAAAATCAAACAACCCTGTGCAAGTTCAAGCACATTGTCACCTATGGATAGCCAATCATGGTTCACAAAACCAGGAGATTATGGTTCAAGTAAATGATTTGAGATGACAGTAGAAGTGCCATCAGGGCCCTAATTCATTAATTGGCTAATTGCTCTTCCTTGCTTTGGCCTTTACCCACGTGCGTGCACATCTCTGGTCATTGGTCCTTGGTGTTTACTGTCGATGCGTAAGTCAGCAGCTCTCCAGCTTTCTGCATTTTAGCTCCCACTCACGTCTTCCTCTGCTGACATCCTCTGGTCATAATCACTGCTCTAATGTCTCATTTGCTGAATTATATCGCAGCGGTTCAGTTGGAGTGGTGCCTTTGGAACCCCCGGATCCCCATTTGTCTCACCCACCTCGCTCTCTTCTTCCAATTGTTTTTTCCCCTCTGCTGCCTGCACACCACTTCGGCTGATGATGGCCATAAAGCAAGTTGCCATCTCTGTACCACTTTACGCAGAGGCCATCAGACAGTCACGGTGCTTTACCCCTTCATCTTTCAGGTACATACTTCACTCATGAAGCCAAAGGAGCCGATGACGCAGCAGACGCAGATACAGCTATAATCAATGCAGAAGGAGGACAGAACAACTCCGAAGAAAAGAAAGAGTACTTCATCTAGATCAGCCTTTTTCTTTCAATGAGGTGTCCAACTGGCCTATTTAGATGATAAAGAGACAGTGGTACTGGAACGTGCGAGAAGCTCGTGTGTTTTTTTATGAATGGGTGGAAAGGTGTGAGACTGGAAAGGCTTGGGATTTGCTATGTTAAAAAAAAATGTTCTTTGAAAAGTACACTCTGCTGTTTGACACCTCTTTTTATCTATTTGTGGTTTTGTTTTGTTTTGTTTTTTATTTTTGTTTTTTTGGTTTGGTGGGTGTTTTTCTTTTTTTCTTTTTTTTTTTTTTAATTTTCATTTCTTCCTACCAAGTCAAACTTAGCCACTTGGATTTTGTTTCAGTAGATTGCAGAAAATTCTGTGCCTTGTTTTTTGTTTATTTGTTGTGTTCTTCCCCCTCTCCCACCCTTTTTCCTTTGTATAAATTTATGTTTCAATTTGGGATCCCCCTCCCATTAAATCTCCCATTTTTGGAATTTGCCTGCTGGGATTCCTTAAGACTCTTTCTTCCTCCCCATTTTTGTTATAGTTTTTACTTTCTTTCATTTGTGTTCCCAATTCAGTTTCATAAAAGGAGAACCAGCACAGTTTAGATCTCATAGTTCAGAATTTAGTGTATCCATAATGCATTCTTCTCTGTTGTCGTAAAGATTTGGGTGAACAAACAATGAACACTCTTTGCTGCTGTCCATGTTTCAGATACTTAGAGCAGTGAAGACTAGAAAAATAGACTGTGATTCCGAAACTGTTCTGTTTGCTGTGGAACTACATTACTGTACAGGGTTATCTGCAAGTGAGGTGTGTCACAATGAGATTGAATCTGTCTTTAGTCTGTATCTGTAGACGGCTCAGTATAGATACCCCATGCTGTCCAGAAGAAGTTTGGGGCGGAAAGGACTCCTCCTTTCTCAGTGCCCTAAACAGACCTGACAGGGAGGTCTGTCCCTTATAAGTGGACAAATTTGAGTTGCCACAGGAGGGCAAGTAGGGAGTGGGGGAAAAAGACAGTTCTGCTCTGGTTTTTCTGTTTCAAATGATACCATCCACCTTTCCCAATCGGCCTTACTTCTCACTGATTTGTAGGAAAAAGCAAGTCTGCGTGTGGTGCGAATGACTGAAGGGGACAGGTTTTTTGTTTTTGTTTCTTCTTTTTTTTTTCCTTTGTGCTTAGTTAGGAAGGCAGTAAGATGTGGCCTGCATGTACTGTATATTACAGATATTTGTCATGCTGGGATTTCCAACTTGAATCCATGTGAAACTTTCATTCCTTCAGATTTGGCTTGACAAAGGCAGGAGGTACAAAAGAAGGGCCAGTATTGTTCTCACGCTGGTCTGCTGCCGATCATCTCGAAAGGTCAGAGCAGAGGTGGAAAAACAGCATGTAGGGATTTTCAGTTACTTAATCAAAACTCAAATGTGAGTGTTTTTATCTTTCTACCTTTCATACACTAGCCTTGGCCTCTTTCCTCAGCCTTAAGAACCATCTGCCAAAAAAATTCCCAATCTCGCATGATGGCAGCCATAGTGCATAGCTACTCAAAGAAGTTACCTTGAACATATCTTAGATGGGAGCCTTGGGAGAAGCTAGAGGAGTCCGTTTTTAAAGCACTGTGGGGATTTTCAGCGAAGCAGCTGGGAATCTAGACGTCGTCCTACAGGACGACAGCCAGCTCTGACCGTGGTGTTTGATAAGGCTCCAGACTCCAGATAACAGTCCCTATGGAAAGATGGCATCACAAAAGATAGATCTATATATATATATATAAATATATATTATATAACATTTTCAGTGAGTACTTTTGGATTTTGCAAGGTGCATTTTTACTATTGTTACATTATGTGGAAAACTTACGCTGATTTATTTAAGGGGAAAAGTGTCAATTCTTTGTTATTTGAAAGCGTGTTTATTTTCTTGTCTTTATTTTAACCTTTGATAGAACCATTGCAATATGGGGGCCTTTTGGGAATGGACTGGTATGTAAAGGAAAATCCATTATCGAGCAGCGTTTTGTTGACCCCTCTCCTATCCCTAGGCACTTAACCAAGACAAAAAGCCACAACGAACATCCCTTTTTCAAGAATTTTATAATGTGCAGCTCTATTCCGAGCCCTTAGCACCCATTCTGACCATAGTGTAACCATATCAAAGGGTGAGAACCATTTAGCATGTTGTTGAAAGCTTTTTTCAGTTGTCGTTTTTAGAAAAAAAAAGAAAAACAAAAACCAGAAAAAAAAAAAAAAACCCTACCATTGTTCACAGAATTGGCATCTCATTTTCGGGACTTCCCATCTTTCTGTTTTGAAGTGTACAGTAGTGCAGTGTTCCTGATGTAACTTTATGGCTTACGATGTCGACATGTCTCAGGTTCATGTGTTTTGATTGGTGTTTTTCCGTCTCAGGTAGATTGCAAAGTGTAGGCCCCACACATTGGAAATAATAATAATAATGATAATGATAATAAAACAAAGCAAAAACAGGAAATTACGGATTTTAGTTGTATATTGGTTTATGTATTTTCTTAAGTATACAGTGCACTGTTTGAAATGTATTGTTGAGTATTACTTTGTACAGGTTGATCACTTTTTTTAGAGTGAAGAAAGAACAAACTTGTTTTTTTGTGTTTTTTAAAGGAATATAAAATAATGAAGGATGTATAATTGATGCCAAATAAGCTTGTTCTTTAGTCACGCCGACGTCTTGTTTTTCCCTCTAGGCCAGTTCTGTTTCTAAGGTGTACAAGGACAATGTTACAGTGTAAGAAACTCCACATTCATATGTTCCCATTCGCATTTTGTATTGGTTCATGTATACCATTTTTACAAAAAAAAGAAAAAAAAGAAGTACTATAAAATATCTGTCTTCTTAATAAAAAAAATTAATGTTACAAAGTGATCCTTTAATCTCTTTCTGGATTTTTATGGACTTCCTGGTCTTTGGTCCCAGCTTTTTCCTTAGGATCTTGTTCGATGGCCCAGAACATTGGCAGTGGTGGTAGAAAGTGGCTGCTGACTGGGTTTCTTGGGCCTGCACTCTCTCTCCTGCTTATTCTTCCTGTCCTGCCCCCTTCTATCTCCCCAATGGACAGGTGAGCCTGGTGGTTGGCTGAATGGAGGCACCCCCAGTGGACACGGTGATTTGTGCAGGTGTGCAGGATGCAGCTGCTCGGGACGACCCTTCTGTGGATGTGTCCCCTGCTCCCCACCCCTCACGTTCACCCACCACCCCCACCAACTTTCCTATGTTGCCTGCTCCACCTGTCTCTTTTCTTTGGGATTTCGTGTCTTAACAATTCATTCTGCCTTCTTCTTTAAAGTTCTCTCTACTTTCACAAAAAGAAGATGCGAGCTGCTGAGGGCTGGCCTGGCTGCCTGCATGTTGCTCTCACTTACTGATTAGGTTGCAGACACTGACAAGGCCAGGTGGAGAGTAGGATGCAGACTGCTATCACCGTCCTTGCCTTGCAGGCAACGTGAGCAGTGACCGCACTTCACGGTGGCCGATCTGAACAGTGAGCAGCTCAACTCTGACCAGCCCCAAATGTCTTTTCTCACCATCCACCATTCACCCAGCTGTGGTGGAGACCCTTTTCTCCATCAGATAATGGGAAAGCTCAGCAGGGGAGACAAGGTAAGCTCCAGAAAAGACAAAGGCTGGGGATCTATCTTTGTTGCAGCACAAACAACTCTTACATTCTAGCCTGGTCTTTTGCCTGGCTCTTCGGGGAGGTGGAGGGAGTTGCTCAGTCATTGAATATCTGCCCAGTGTCCAGTGTAGTGAGGGACACAGAGAAGAGTAAAGTGGTCACCAGAGGCCCCAGAGGTCATTAAGGGTGCCATGCCCAAGATAATAAGCACAGAGAATAATGAAACTTCTTGAGGAAGGGAGAAGTGTGGAGGCTAGCAGGTCACACAGCTTTGGGGAGGAGCTGGACGCTGGCTGGATTTCCAAGGATGGTGGTAGAGAAGGAAAGTGGGTCCGAGATGTAGAAGGCAATAAGCCCAGGCAGCCCATGGAGGTATGTGGGAAGAGAAAGTGATTCATAGACGCTTAGAGGACGGGATCTATCTTGTCACAGTCTTCAAAGTCTGGACAGGGTTTTGGATTTCACTGTCATCTCCCAGCTCTTGCCAGAGGGCACAGCACAATGGGTTAGGACAAAGCTACTGTATCCCTATAGGAAGCCCAGCAGGGCAACTTAGGGTAGCAATGAAGAGCACATGCTCTAGAGAATGGACCTGCCTGCCTTAAATCTTTGCCCAACCATTTACTAGCGGTGAAGCCTCAGGCATGTTGCCCAACCTACCTTATCATGTTCTCCGGTTTGGGAAGGTAGGGGTTGTCATAACCTCAAAGTTTATCAGGAGGGAACGAAAATAGGTAGTCGTGGGATGGGTAAAGCATGTTTAGCATGCCTGAGGTCTTGGGTTCAATCTTTAGCACTACTTAAAAAGATAAATCAGTGCTTAGGCAATAAGGTTGAAGATGAAAGTACTCAGTCCATGTCCATCACACTGTGAGGCAACTGCTGATTTCAAACCAAGATTGCCCATGACTATAAGAAATAGCTACTACTTGGAGAATGATTTGGGCAGCTATGTATGTGGACACATTGTGCCCCTGTGAATTTTGTCACAGAATATTTAAGGACCTCTTCCTGAGCATGATTCATTACCGTAGTGATTCCAAGCTATGTGCCAAGCAGTATGTGTAACGTCCCCACCCATCTTCCCCCTTGTCTGTACCATGAGGATCCACATTCTGCTGCTAACCTACAGAGCAGGGACCCCAGAAGTTCACTGAACTGAGGCAGACATGAGGTGGCAACCTGCTACACATTGCTCATTTAAATTCCATGGGGCATGCAAAGGAGAAGGTGCCAGAAGTAGCTCACCACAGCAGGAACTTGATAAGGTGTCTGGTCCTTCAAACCTCTTGGTATAAGAATTTAAAAATGCTCTGCACTTGCTCTGGAGAGTTTTTTCAAATGTTTGGCCTTTTTATATTTTCAGAATACTTCTACTAGAACCCTGAGGAGATATTTGGGTGGTAATTGTTAATACTCTCTCCCTGTCCTCTGTCTATGTGAAATGTGGACTTGCTCCATGGAGACCTGGTCCTTTGAATGCCATCCAGAGCCCTCAAGCAGTCATGCAGTCACCATGCAACAGCTAGAGAGCCCTCCCTATGTGAAGTGCTTATGCTTCATTCCAAAATTGTGCCCCAAACTAACTCTAATACCTTTTATACCTTTTTGGGGGAAGGGGGATTGAGGTAGGGTCTCCCTCTAGCCCACACTGACCTGGAATTCACTGTGTGTAGTCTCAGGGTGGCCTGGAATTCACAGAGATCCTCCTACCTCAGCTCTGGAGTGCTGGGATTAAAGGCATGTACCACCACACCCAGCTTAATATACCTTTTTGCCAAAATGTCAAATGCACAAGCCTAAGCCATATTCCTTCAGAGTGAAAGTAGCCCTCAACCACACTATAGTTCAGAAAAACTTGCATATATCCTGACCCATTTTACAAAGGATGTAGGGACTCTTGACCATTATCCAGATGACCTTGTGGCTAATATATTAAGGTCATGGCAAAGTATATAGAGGACTCCAAGGAAGCAGTCGAAGTAAAAGAGAAGTCACACACCCATTTCCTGTGTTTCCTGTTGCACTGATGCTCGTTTTTAAATCGTGAACATTTTAAGTCAACCCTCAACTAGGTAGCTTTCAGCATACCCTTGAAAACACCAGCCTGCCCACGTTGAGCTTAGCACCATTGGTCCCATCATCCTGAAGAACCCACTGGAACAGCATACTTCTTCCCCCATCCAGGAAATAATAAACTCTTGATAATGGCTAAGAAAAGCCACAAGGAAGCATTGCTAGCATACGTGGTAAGGGGCAATGAGGCACCACGTGTTAGCAAAACTCAAACCATGCTCCATAGGCCTTGTTTGTGTTCCACTTGAAAGGTTGAATGGGCCTGTAGGAGAAGCCTGGGGATTCATTGCAACCCCACACTCTTACACCTGGTAGAGTGCAGTGGGTACTGGGGTCATGGGAGAACCCCGCAGGCCAGACTTGAAAGCAAGAATCTTCTATGCTTTTCAATCTTCCCATCCTCAGCAACCAGGCTCTTCCATTCACAAGAAACCGTATCTGCTTGAAGTTTTACGTTTTGATGGTTCAATCCCAAGAGAAAATAAAAAGTGTATCTCCCCTAGTGGTCACTGATGGGAACTACAAGTCACTCTGCCGCCTATTTAAATTCCTTCCAGTCAGCTACCTTTTCTCTTGTACCCACGCATGTCCACTCTCGCCTCCCACTTTGTGCCCTCCTAATCCTTTGAAGTGTTGGTCTGGGAGAGAAGACCGCTATGGAGGGGCAAAGCAACCCATGCTCTGGGCCAGGACCTCCAGCTGCCCTCCAAACACGCACAGGCTCACAGTCATTTCAGATATGCCTGCCTTAAATCTTCCTTAAGTGCTATCTTCTCAGGTTAATTAATCACCAGGCTTAAACTTGCTGTTACCAGCAGGAAGTCCATCCTGAAGTCAGCAATGTTACGATTGCATCTTCTAATACTGTTTATCCTGCATTAGTGTTTACTTAAGGGGAAAATTGATCCGTAATTGATATTTCAGTCTTCCAGAGCTGGTGTTGGAAGAGCCTAATGCAAGCCTTTAATAGCAAGCAAATATTTAAATCCCTTAATGGTTGCTGAATATTGAAATGTGTGACTTTATTACTCTTTTTGGTTTGTTTTCTCTGTAGTTGTGTATTTCATCGTTTAAACTTGCAACGGATGCTGGCAGGCTCCAGTCTAGCTAATCCACAAAAGCTGCTTGCCCAGACACAGCAGTCCCGATTAAAAAGTGTTGCTATGGAAGGGAGTCTTCTGCATTAATCAGTCTGTATTAGCTAGTGACGAAATTACTATCCATCTCTCTCTCTCTCTTTCTCTCCCTCTCTCTAGGCCTGTTTTCTCTAACCTCCTCTCCCAGAATAAAGTGATGGGGGCAGCTATAGTGTTGCAATTAGGAGCATGAATCTTTTATCGTTTGGACAAGGAAGGGAAAATGCCATTACTGTCAACTGAAATGTCCTCCTTGGGTTTTTGCTCCTACTTCGCTGCCAAAGCCCATTGCTGCTGCTGAAAGTGTATAGCATTCACAGCTGTTCTTGATGGCTTGATTCTTAACAGCCAGAAATGTAGCCCAGGAGATGCTTAAGACAGTTTATGGAAAATAATAGATTTCCTTACAGAGACACCAAGGCATTGAGAAGGGCCTGGAGTCACGTTAGAGCCAACTAAGATCACCAGTTCTCTCCCTTTCTGGCTTCAGTCACAAAGCCTCTTGCTAAAACTCGCAGGCCCTCTTGAATTCTCTGTTTTCCTGGTTGGTTTCTATGCGCACCCACAAGTCTCTGGCTCTGGAGCCCTTGGTCTCGGCACTCACCCGCAGCAGCATGAGATCCGAGAAGCAGAGACTTCAGATGCCGACAGAGAAGATGGAACCATTCCGTGTGGAGAAGAACTCCCAGGAAAGCCAGCCGAGGCGAGCCGTGACTAGCTCCACCAGACTGGGTGCTCCGGAGGCAGACGGCTATGTTGGAGGCCACCACTGCCATTCCAGCACGAGGGTCCTTCCTTCCCTGTGTGACCATCTGGAATGCCAAGAAGTCGTTGTAGTTAGCTCTGCTCCCTTCGGCTTGCAGCCCCATCATCATTGTACCCTGACTCTCAGCCCACCCCTAGTTAGCAGCCTATGGGAAGGACACTCCTTTGGCCAGTCCAGAAGGGAGTGGCTTCTCGCTCACAAATACTGGGAAAGCTGCAAGGATGGAAGCACCTGCAGGGTCGCGGCTTTCAGATTGTTGACACAAATGCACATAAAAGCCATGTGTCTCTCCCATCGTGCCTGGGAAGTAAAGGTAGAGGGTGTGGCCATCAGGCATCGGCAGATCTCTCTCCCTTTCACTCTAGATGCAGCCATAAGCACCCTCAGCCCAGTGCCACCACTCCCCCGCTGTTTTATTCTCAGCTTCTCCTAAATGGAAACCATTAATCATACTAAATTGTGCAATGATTCCACGATAGGGAGAATGCTGATGGCAGAAATCATTCTCCTTTGTTGTGCCAGGCAGGCAAAAGGCAGAAGTATCAGCTC